>VDFB02000015.1:442066394-442756898 GCA_007258455.2 Sequoia sempervirens
GGCAAGTAATAGGCTCGGGTTTGTTGGTATTTGGTTAGGAGATTAACCTAAAAATTCAACACAAAAGCATGTTTAAATAAATTTTACCTTGTCTTCCGTACTTCACCCATGTGGTCGATGACTTTATTTTTAGCCAAATTTGATAAAATGAAAAGGGTTTTTGTAGAGGAGATTCTCAAATTTTCCCAATATAAATTATGTTTGCCTTCTTGAATTCTATTATGATTATTATTATTCATTTTCTATTGTATGACCAAAGTCCCTCGATTGATAGGTTGATTGTAAACATCTATAAATTTCTCAAACGGTATCATATTTTTGAATATGAACGTGATATTCTATGCTTTGCATACTATAGGATTAAAAAATGAATTTCATGCAGGTTTTGACCAAGTTATGGTTAGACATAAAATGCCTTTATATTTTAAAAAGTTAGTAATAAAAAAATCATAATTAATTATTTGTTTTGAAAAAAAATTACAAAAATATGTGTCACATCCGACATGAGTCTCTCGCTTATATCTAAAATCTCATAGTACAATTATCATTTTATTATGGTTAGGGTGGTCGTATGAAAACCTACTTCTTTTTTTTTGAAATTTAAGTAACCGCATTGAAATTTCAAATTATCACCAAATAGATTTTGTTTTAAAAATAAACCTAGTAGTTTAGAAACTACATTCAATTTCCCACAGATTCTATTCTTACATGTTTTTTGAAATAATATAGATAACTTATTCAAATTTTTACATCAAGTTGCCTAACTCTGATTTTTTTGAATTTTCATTGCCATTTAATGGCCTGTTTGGCCCATCATGATCCTGCACATACCCTTCACAAATCAGCTACTCTAATTGTACTACATTTATAATTCCCTATCACAATGGGAAACCTAAAAGAAGCCTTTTTACAAGCCTTGCTATAAAGGGATTGGGATGGCTTTAAGTGTCTTACCAATTCTAGTAACACCATTTTATCTGTAGGGTACCTGGGCAACATGAAAAGATATTTATCAAACCCTTCAACTCTAATGTAAGTGGAAGTGGGAAACTGAGTGTACCAGCTTCTAATCGGTCTAGTGACACTTTGTGCTTCCAAACACACTCTTAGCTTTGTCGCCCTCCATTGTTCTAACTGGCTTCATGGAAAGCATATCATTAACCCTTCGGTAATGTTCCTTGTATCAATGGATAGTGATTTGGGGTAAATGAGCATATATTAATCTGTTTCCTACTTCTTTGCCCAGAGTACCAATCCTTTTCAATCCTTTCCTATTTTTCCTTAAGGAACATTAATAAATCACATACAATGACATATAGAAACATCTGGATTGTGGAAATTATTTTATCTATTCATGCAATCTATCACTAATGAACCTTCCCCAACACATTGGCACAAGATTTTCCATCAATCTAGGTATAATCACAAACATCCATGGTTCAAATTAATTGGCATCTCACAACCTGGCTATCCTGCTTAGCATAGTTCTGATATCTTGAATGTCTAGGTTGAACATAATCCTTAGAATTGGTTTTATGTGTTTTGTAATCTTCTCCTAGCACCATTGTGTGTTCATAATTTCTTTGTTGTGTTCTTCCACACTATGGCAGATTTTGGCTTTCACCTTCATATCAATATAGTACATCTGAGTAAATGTAGGAAGCCCAAAAGTGTATATAATTCCTTTTTGAAAAAGATTTTCATAAGTTCTTCCCTCCTCAATGACTCTTTTTTCTGGGTCATAATGGTTTAAACATTCCATAAATAATTTAGGGGCGTTCATTGCTGGTGAAAACCATCCAGTTAAAAGTAACCCATTTGCTATAATATTCCTCATACATTGAGAAGCATTTTCTTATCATTCCCTTTTGTGGAATTCAACATGAGAATTCCATCCCATATGAGCATCAGTAGCTATTGCACCAATGGGTCTAGCTTGTGAATTGCAATATTTCAATTCCACTTCTGGTTTTGCTTCAAAAGTACTCATTTTTGTCAGTGTGTTCTACATTTTAAAATATGTTCCTTGTGTGTGAGTTATGGTTAAATTTAACTAGTTTTCTAACAAGTTATAAAACTTTTAATTCACCTTTCGTTAAATTCAAATCAAAATAATCGACATTTCAAAATTTTAAAGGAAATACCATCTTTTTGAGACTTAAATGCATTAAGATGATTAACAAAATTTATTTTATTTGAGACATACCTTATTTTGGTTGATGATGACAATATTTTCAGAATTTAACCTTGTATCCCTGAGTAGTTACGTTATTAGTTTCTTAAAATTTACCTCTCTTTGAGTGCTATAGTGTTAGTTTCGTTCATTCAATATACTTTGCAAATTGTTAGAATGACGTGAAGTAAAGTGTTGTAAAAATAAATACATGCTCGAGGTAATGTCAAGTACATGATTAGTTCACCACCTTCATTAATTACCTATTACAATGCATTAATTTCTTGAATAAAAATGTAATCATGACGAATTAGGGTTCAAATCATGAGTGCCTAGGTTTTTGCATGGGCTCGCTACTAGAGGAAAAGACAGTGCAGAAAGATTACATGGCACTCTTCTGTCACTTTTACTTATGTGAGGAAAAGCCTTTAAGATATGTGATCATTTACAATCACCAAGATTGAAAAAATCCAATATCAAACCTTGGAAAGATTACCAGGAACCAAGATATTTACCTTCAAGCTTTAAAGAGAACCAGAAGTAAAAGAGAGAAATTGGAAACCGTGTTCAAGAGAAATAAAAAATGATTCAAACATTTAATAATAGAACCTTTGATTTTTTATTTTTTGATTAAAGAAAACAAAAATAAAACTTACTAGACTATGATACCTAAGTGAGATCACTAGGATTGACAACATCTGGGTGATGACTAACTGGGTGGGACTAGGACCAATCAAAGATACAACATCTTTAAAACAACCGCAACAATTTTGGGATTCTAGTTTTTGATAGACTATTAAACTCTATGCAAGCACTGTGACATCAAATCTGAGAAAGAACAAGGACTTAAGAAAATACCAAGCAAATTGAAAATAAAACCTATATTTTACCAATCCCCAAAACAACACCAAAGCAAGTGAAAGTGAGAGGAAAGAAAAGGAAAAAAAAGTGGTGCACATTTTTCCAAGGGGAAAAATGGGGCATGTTGTGAGGCCACACAACAAGTTCCTTATTAGTGATGTGTGATATGATGGATTTCCTTTCTATCGCAAGCTTCTTTCATATCATTGATTGTTCAAGTGCTTCAAGTTCTAAATTAGTGATGTGTGATATCCTTATGGCCCTTTGTGTTTACTATTTTATCACTTATCTTAGATTGTTTCCCACTCATCTTTTCTATATCAATGATGAGAAATGAAGTCTAAGGTTCCACTTTTTGATCGCTAATTTGAATACTACTAAGTGTGACACTTGCATGACCCTTGATCTTATAATGTGGATATGTAGCCAAATAATGATCTATCGCCACTTTCCTTCCATCGCTAATGTGGTTCAACCAGTATGAATCAAATCAATAATGAGCAATGGAAGTATAAAGTTAGAAGAAGACCTAATCTAACAACTAAGATCTAATTGAATATGATGTCCATATCGGTGATAGGATACATAAAGGAAAGGGAGTATTAGCGATATGAGAAATGGGTAGTCAGCTCTTGTTCCCATTGCGCCACCTAAAGCCATCCCAGTTACAAATGGAGGTCTAAGGAACATATAAACCATGAGCAATGGGATATTCGATGGAATATTCCCCTCATTTCTAGGTCTTAAAGTGTCACAGATTTATTCAAGGGAACAAACAATGAAGTAGCGATGGGTGATGACATCTAAAGTAAAAGTTGATAAAAGCTAAAAGGTTTGTCATGGCAACATCGAGGGACATCACTAAAAGAAAAAATAGGAAGTGTGAGGAGGAAGGAGAGTGATGAATGGAGTTTTAAATTAAAATGATCAATGGCCAAAATTTTAACTTAAATGGTTAAGTGTCAATTTTCTCATGTGAGCTTTCTTTCAAGCATTAATGGTGAATATGCTCCATTCCTTGGCCATAAACAAGGTTGTTGGCTCATTTTTTCCTCACAATTGCAACCATTTAGAGAAGAAGAATTGGTCAAGTTTGAGAATAAGGCATGAACAACTTAGGTGAAGAGTTGTAAAGGCATTGAAGACAAAATTTCTTTCAAGAAATTAATTGCACCCCTCTATGCTAGCTGTGTTCGAATTAAGTTGGTTTAAGGAGTTAGTGAAAAATAAAAAAGCTTTAGGTGCTTATGGTTTTCAAGGGTTCAGATATTTTGTAGGTTCACTTAGGTTGGTAAGAATTATGTAGTATTTGGGAGGGATTTTTTTTTACAAAATTGTTTCTTAAGAGCATAAACCGGTGATCCTTATTTATAAGTGAAATTCATAAACCCTAAGTATACACAATGATCCATCCCAATGAATCCTTGAGAGTAGG
The DNA here is from genome assembly GCA_007258455.2 of Sequoia sempervirens. Taxonomy (NCBI): domain Eukaryota; kingdom Viridiplantae; phylum Streptophyta; class Pinopsida; order Cupressales; family Cupressaceae; genus Sequoia; species Sequoia sempervirens. The sequence goes on from VDFB02000015.1 coordinate 442,070,864, forward strand.
GCATAAATAAAAAATATAAAAAGCCTAAGAATATTAAACCTAAGAAAGAGGTCTTAGAGAAATCTACAAAATCTAAGGGATAAAAGAGAAGTCTTACTAGATTCATGGAAGGTGAATCTAAACACATCAATAAAGGAGGAACGCAAATTGGTAAGAGAACTACAGGGTAGGGTGTTATGACCAACACACTAATTGACAATGCTATTAGAATTGGTGAGGTTCCCTTGCCTCAGATTGGTTGGGAACTATTTTTGTATGGTTTCAATAAGAGATATGCAAAACATCCAACCTATTACCTATGGGGTTTCAACCTTGGAAGGCTGGTGGTGCCAAATTTTTTCGTGGAGGTTGATCTAATGTTTGAACTAGAAAAAAGTTATGATGCCATAGACAAAACAATAAAAAGTGAAAATGGAACCCCACTCCTTGAAGTAACTAGAGACAAGATTGTGGAGGTGTTCAAGTTGAAGCCTAATTACACTGTCAACATCAAATTTTATGATTTGTCTAATGAGTATGAACAAAAGAAGTATGGGTTTAGAAGACTTGTGCTTGCTAAGCATAAGAAAGATGATAATGAGGGTTTTGGTCCTAGGCATTTGGAACCTTTTTATTGTGATGAGTTCGTCCAATTACTTCAAAAGCACATATTATTTCCTAGATTAGGTATTGGCCAACATGTTTGATGAGAGGATACCAACTTATTTTTTGGTGATGATAATTGATATTCAAAATTGGAAAATAGGGGATTTGATTATGTGGCATATATTGTAGAAAAAATGCACAAGGGGTTAATTGGATTGAAGGAAGGAAGTTTCCCATTGGTTTTCCCCACTATTCTTTATTGATGCATATGCATCTTTATGTAGGACACGAAAAATGGAAAAGAAAAATTAAGCTAAGGAAAAAGGATGATGAAGGAAATGATTTTCCTATCCAAATGTGGTCTCACATTTGGGACCAAAATTGTTCCCATTCAAATTATCTTGCTTCTTACAATGTTGTAAGGTTTGGTATCTTGGAGAGTTTGGGTGTATCACCCTTATACAAAATTTCAAAAATTCATGAGGGAGATTATGCACCCCCATGAGCTTGTAGAAGGAACAACACAAACTCATAATTGGGGTGACTGGATTTTTCATACACACTATACTTTGATCAGGGCTTATGGAGATAAGGTTGCACATCATTTCTTGCTACTGTATGTGTCTGATAGGTTTTCCTTCATGAAACTCATGTGATGGTTAGATTTTATGGATAAGGAGCATTTCAAAACTCATAGGAAAGGTTGAATATTAACACCAAAATGTACTTTTTTCTTATTTCAAGGCTACTACCAAAGAAGGTTATGAAAAATATGGAATTATGTTAAGCAACCTCAAAATTTCAATCAATGAGGTCAAAAATTATGACCCTCAGGGATTTGTGAATGAGATGAAAAGAAAGAAGGGTTTGTGTAAATTTTCTCATTAATTTTTATATATCGATGATATGATTAGAAATTTGACAACTGATGGAGTGATGACTTCAAGAAAGGAGTGGACTTCCATATGTGACATTTAGGAGGAAAATAAAAAGAAATGATTTTTATATTAGTCCTTATGATGAGATTGAAAACCCTTATGAAAGGGATATGAAAAAATTAAAATATTACCATAGTGGTGACATAAAGGTAAAGGTTAAGGAGGCTATTGAGAAAGTACAAGCCCTCAAGGAGCAGCAACTAGAAGTTATGGATATCTAAGAACAACCTTTGGAGGTTGAGGAAGGGGATACTAAAATAATTGGAGAGGAAAAATCTATAGAGCATGTCTCTGATGAACAAGAAGTGGAAATGAGATTCCCTTCCCCTCAGATAGAAGATGTTCTTGACCCATATGTTCCCCAAGACAAAATTTTTAAGTGGTAGTATGATGAAGAAGTTGATGATGACCCCGGGGTCAAAGCTTGTGATAAATTCCTTGCTAATTATTACTTTGTGTAGACTAAGGAATTCAAAGAGTTTATTATTTGACATAAGAGCCAAGATATCAAAAAGAGAATTGAAGAGGCTAAAGATAATGTGGATTCTTCACAATAGGATGAAGTAGAAAAGGAAAAGGAAGAGAAGATAATGGTTGAGATATCAGTAATTACTCCTATCAAGGCTACAAAAATTGTCAAGGAAAGTGGTATAATGTTGCTTTTGGGGTGGAAAATTATTGTTGTTATTACACTTGATGCAATAAGAAAGGACCCAAATTCCTCTATATCAAAAAATCACTTTGACAATCGTGTCTTTGGATCAAGTTTTAGTCAAAAATTGCATACTCTTGCAATTTGGTTGATTGAACCTAACACTAGAAAACCTGAGGTTGTCAAGTCTATTGAAGAAGTTATTGGTTTAGCTATGGTGAAGAGGGCCACATACATAGCCCAAATACAACCCATAAAATTGATCGTGCATGTTTCCATGCTTAGTGTTGACACTCCAAAAATATCATAGAAGAAATAGGATGCATTGCTGAATAATTATAGTAATCTTTGGGATGACCATAGTAAGATGAAGGCCACTACACAATCAAGACCATCAGTGAGGGCATTTCCTTCCCAATCTTCATCCTCTTCTAAGTTATCAACTTAATATATGGACACTCTTGCATTCAAAATCCAAAGTATAAAGAAGGAAGTGCAGACTGAAAAAGCAGAATGTTAAAAATGAAAAATAGGAAACTACAAAAGTGGTTAATAGAATTTTTTATGATGTCTTGAAGCAAAGATTTTCTAAGTTGATACACAAAGATGACAATGTATGGGGAGCATAAAAGTGCATCCATGAGGTTCATGAAAAGTATGTCTAAGTTCAAAGTGCTTTCCAGAATGACTAGATCAAATGGAGTGCTAGGGTTTGGGAACTCAAAGAGATGATACCTAATAAGAAATATGATCTTGAGGCTCCAATAAATATAAAAAATGTATTAAAGGTGGTAGACCAATTGGGGAGAATCTTAGATTTTCATGGAATTTTAGGAATGTAATTGTAGAATAAATTAAAAATGTTCAAATACATGGAGGGGCATGGTATACCCAAGATATTAAATGATTTGGGTGGATTGAAGGACTTTGTTGCTTGGAAAGATGAGTTGGGAGGTTTTCTCTAACATTTTAAGAAAGAAATTAGTCTTACTGATTACACCATGTTAAATGTAGTTTACAACATTCCTTTGATTGAGGTAAGAATAGATGTGTTTGTTAAAGAGGCCTACATTTTGATTTGTGTTAGATACAACTAGCACAACACCAAGGTGTAGGAACTATTGGATATCCAGTAGACCACCGAGGAGGACTATAATAAATGGCTTGAAAAGTTCATAGATTAAGCCTTAGTTGAAGTATTGCAAAATATTATATCCTATCAGTTATGAATTGATGAAACAAGTGTCGATGTCGATGGGGTCTATGTTTCTCTCCTTTTATTGGTTTCTTATTTCAATTTTTTTTATTAGATGTGCACGCAAAGGAAATTTTTTCTCATGGTAAATGTGTTTTGCTCAAGATGGAACAAGTACAACAATGAAAGATGCATTTTGGAAGTTGTAGAAATATTCTTCAACAAATGGAAATGATTTTTGTCTTATATGTTTTCCCCCTCATAGAAATGCAAATAAAACTTCTTGCCCAGATGTTTTGAAATTGAAATTCAAATGTATGTCAAATGTAAAATGTGATTGTACATGTAATTTGGCCCAAAGCTTGTTGATCCCTTGTCCTTATAAAAGAGAATTCAAGGCTTATTCCATTGGTCTTTGGTCGGTTAAGCATTTGAACTCATGTAATAAATTTTGTAATTCAAGCACAAAGGAATAGAATAGTATTGAGTCTTAGGTCAGATTCAAGTCTATAATAGGAATAATAGTTTTACAATGGCGACAAGATGTTAATGAGAAAGTGAAAATTCAAGAACTTCTCTCCTTTTGTATTTTTCTACATGGATTATTAATAAAATGATCAAAAATCTTTTGTGTTTGTCTTCAATTTTTATGGTTGAATGTATGGTTTTGTCTCTACTTTAATTTAAAGAATTGATTTAAATTATTTGATGAGATCATAGGTTTGTATGGTTAAGTATAAGGAATTGCTAAGTAGTTCTTGTTCTGGGAGACCTTGAGTTATTTTAATGTAAAAAAGTATCACAATGGTTTGTAAATGCTGAGTCAAATTACTATTGTATTATAGTTTATTCCATATTTAAATTCATTTCCCATGGATAAAGCACTGATGTATAAATTTGGTTATCTTTGATGTAATTAAGTTGGCCTTTCCTTTCAAAGAACAAATCCTTATGGAAAATCATTTATACACCCTAAATTGATCTAAGGTTTCATGAGAAACCATCCATTCCCTGCTTTAGGTGGACTTTTGTTAAAGAATTAGCTAGTTTCTTTAGGATTTTCATTCAATTTGCAATCTTTGGGAATGTATCTATTATTCAAAATGTTTGAGGTAATTTGGAAAAAAGAGTGTCATTTAAAAAATTGTAGGGATCACCCTCCTAGGTCTTGTAGAGCCCAAAGTGTAGACAGAAAGCCTAGCAAGATTTCACTTAGTAGTTGGCCAATCCTCACCATTACTAATCATTTCATTATGGAAAATTCATAGGTAATTGTTGAGATTAAGTTTAGTTCTTAAATAAAAACCTACAAGACCCATTTTGACAAAAAAGAAAATGGGGTGGTTATGTAGGGCATAAAAATTGCAACTCGAGTGGGAAAATGGTTTACGCATGTTTAGAATACTAAAGGATTCAGTCACCCCAAAACCTCTAGTTTATAACTATTTTAACTTGAGCATGATTGGTTACAACAAACAAGGTTGAGTTGAAATATCAAATGGTGTATGATTATAGAAACTTTGAATCTGAGTGTATGTGTTCATTGTACACTTTCCCCCTTAAATATTTTAACTATCCATAAATGACTACATTCCCATTGAAGCTACATGCATTGGGTCATTTATAATTTTTATGCAATGATATCTTGGTCATTACTCCACTACTAGCCAAGCATTTAGAACCCCAAGAAAGATACCTCTAATTCTCTTAAATTGTTGCTCTACTACTGGCTAGGCATCCATCGCCTCGACAAAGATACTTGAATTACCCTTATAGTATTGAGTTTTCTTTCAAAATTTCTTCTTTTTTCTTTTGTTCAGGTATTGGTTTTTCTTGAAGTAATATATTTTCTTATCTTTTTTCTCAATACTTTAGAAATTGTAATCTAGAAAATAGGTTGAGAACTATGTTGGACCTCATGACAATGTTAGAACCCATATTTTTCACCTGAATTAGGAATACAACCATCCTACGAAAACTAGAATCTAAAGGAGATGAACAATTCTAATTAATAAGTGACATATTCAACCGTGTTCTTTAAGATCACTCATAATATACCCATTTGTTTTGACCTTTCAAACTATCATTAAGATAGACATAAAACACAAGTTTTGAAATGAAAAAGAATGATAAATATGCCTCTAAATTCCTAAAAAAAATTCTCTCCCATAGTGTCCTTAGTATGCTTTGAATAACTACCCACTATTCCAAAATGATGAAAAAATAATATCCCCAAAATAGAAAGAAAAACAACAAAGGACAACAAACAAACAAACAGTAAAAGAGGGAAAAGAAAACAAAACAAAACAAAAACAAGAAAACCAAAAAAAACCAAAAGAAAGTAAACTAAATACATACAAAGGACAGACAATCAAGCCTTCATGGGCCAAATTAGTGCTTGAGAAACTGACCATTGAATGGAAATGGGACATCTTCTCCCATTAAAGTACTTAGTCAAAAAGTGTTCTAACCAAGGATCTCGACAATTTGATATGGTCCTAACCACAACCTATCATTTTTTTGGTAATCACCCTTCTTCTCTCTAGATTTATCCCATAGTAGCATAATTTATGATATCCTAAAGGCCTTGATCTTGGCTCTCTTTTTAAACCAACATTTGATTATAGCCTGATGTTTGGAAAATTGCTACAAAGTAGCTTCCCTCTATTCTAATAAGCTCAGCAAATTAGTTAACCTGACCTATATCTTGTTGACCAAGAATGCTAGTATGGGTCAATTACACTTGATCCATGAAGAATTGAAGCATAATGTAGCCACTAATACTCAATATTAAAAGATTAGTGAAATTAATGTTAACTTAAACATTGATTGAAGCTAAACATTATGAACTATGAAAGCATTTAAATTTCTACTCTAACCCATTTAAAACTTATCCCATTTTGGAATTGGTGTTGTGTTGATGTGGAACAATGATCCTTTCCCAATCCCGTAATCAGTGAGCTTGTTTCAATCAATTCTATTGAAGAGAATCAATGAAACAGTTGTGAGATGTGAATGAAAACATGATTTATGCTAAACTTAACATGATGCAAGAGTTAATCTACCAATATTTTATGATAAAACATGTAGATATACAATTGCTAAGCTAATCTAAATGAGATTTAAACTAAAAAGATTCAAACCCTAATTATCTAATTAGTTAAATGGATGCATGGATGAAATTAATGGAAACTAAGCTATTATGCAACTAAAAAATGAACTAAAATATGCTAAAAGTATGCAAAGTATAAGTGTGAGTGTGAGTGATTTCAACAACATAAGTTTTCTCTAAAATATGGACCCATTTGTCTCCAAATAGTGCTTTATTTATAGGAAAGCAAATGATAAATGGAGAGTTGAGATTGAAAAAGCTAATCAACAATCAAGGATGGAGGAAATTGGAGGCATGGATCATGGATTCTCATCAATGGGTGAGAATGCAAGATGGAATTTAATCAAGGATTCTCATTCCTTCCAAAAAAGTACACCTTTCACATGTACAAGAGGTCAAAAGTTAATTTGCACAAGTTTCAAGCTATCTTGCACATGAAGCTTTGTGAGAATATTCCTTTTCTTAAATTATTGGAGAGGAAAGAATAGTATTTGGAATATTCTCATGGGTGAGAAGAAAGATGTATTTTCAAATTAAACAATGTTTAATTGTGCAAAATGGGGAGGGAATATTCGCTGGGAATATTCCCCTTTTGGAGGAATGTGCAAAGGAGGAATATTCCCTTGAAAGTGGAGGGAATTAGATTAATTAGATAATTGCTAATTAAACAAGGGCTTAATCATGCAATTAGGGGAATTTAGAAGAATAAGGTGATATTCATTGAATTAAATGATTTAATGAAAGGAGGAAAGGTGAAATGAGATTTAATTAAATAACTTAGGGTTATTTAATTAAATAAGAAAACTTAGGGAATTAAATTAAATAGTTTGATTTATTTAATTTAATGAGATGAATTGTCAGTGTGAAACAAGGTGAATTAACCTGATTAGATAAATTAGGTTAATAGATGCAAATGATGTAATTAATTAAATAGTTAGGCTATTTTAATCAATTGAGAAAAAAGAGGATGGGTTTGCAGAGGAAATGATGTTAGTTAACTTGATTTGAGTGTATGATATCATTTAGGACATTTTTTAGTGTCTACATTTTTCCCCTCTTTGAAGTGAGGTACATGTTGCTTTGGTTCAAAGATTGATGCTCTTCAGATGAAAATTGTTGCTTAAATAAAAAAACAAAAATTTTCTATTTTTTGGATTTTTTGGATGCCCTAGCTGAAGGATAGAGTTGATTCCTTGCCCCCTCAAGAAATTGGGTGGAAATTTTGAATTTTGGGTTGATTTCTCGATAAAGGAAAAAGGCTTCCCTAGGATCTAGAAAGGCTCTGGGATTCAATAAACATGCCAAAAATGCAAAAAATTATGCAAAATAAGCTCTAGTTTGGCAAAATTGGTGAAAATTATGATAAGCCTTAGCTTCAAAGTTAAATCAAGGCACAAAACCCTAATTTTCTAGCATAAATAAGCCAAGAAGGGTCACTTTCAATCCATTTGTGCATTCACACCTTAAGGAATTCTTGCAAATTGAGCTCTAAACCTCTGACAAAATGACACGAAGAGAGCTCCCATAATAGATTTTCGATTGGGTTCTAGAGTACTGGTGGATTTGAAGCTCAGGACCACTAGTATGTGATTCGAAACTTGATTTGAAATTTGATTTTTTGATACATTTATCGTGCCTTAGAATTTAAACTTTGGCAACAACACTATATAGCTATAGCAATGCCTATTTAAGAATCGGCAATGCTAAAATGAATTTTAGTGATGCATATGCATATGGTGACACATTTCACAATTTATAATTAGTGTTTCCAATTTTAAATTGTGATGCATATGTTTATAGTGACACACTTTTTGATTTGAAAATTAGGGTTACAATTTTCAAAGTTTAAATCATGACACATATGTTTATAACAACATGATTTATGATTTGCAATTTGAATGCCTTCAAGCGTCAAAATTTGGAATTTCAAATATAGCAACACTAACGTAAATAGCGATGCTTTTGTCATTTTGGAGCCAAAAATTCCAAACTGAGTCAAAAAAAAAATATTTTTGATGTCATGCACTTAGTGGGTGTAGGAGATCATTCCACCCTTGATGTCCTATTAGCACTATCCCATAGTTTTGGAGAGACTTGGTGATTTATCTAAGTTGCACCAGGTGCACTTGGTGGAGATCGGTCTATGGTACATTGCATACGTGTATTTTGTCTAGAAACATCTTGCTATGATGACTGTGTTGTGTGAGCAATGGCACAGTGAAACTTTGTCATTCCACCTTCCCACAAGTGAGGCGATCATGAATTTAGAGGATGTATGGTTGATACTAAATTTTTCAATACATGGCAAGCATGTGATATACAATGTTGATGTTGAATACAATTCCTATCATGAGGTGATGGATATTGAGGACATCATCTTAGTCACTTCACAAATCAACCTTGAGATGTATAGAGGTCAAGTGCCCACATTCCAACTAACTATTACAGCGATCATTTCTGGTTTGGTCACTCCTAATCGACGAAGTAGAGGATTCAGCCTAGGATGGGGCTTGGCATGGCACAGGATGCTCTATAGGAGGATATTGTTTGCATGGGAGATAGTGATGTTGGCCTCATTGCATCATGATATGCATGACTTTATCTATTGTGATGGCAGATCCATTGGTATAGGGGTTACCTTGCTTCATATTTGTGCTTGGGAGCACATCCTTATGCTTCAATCGATTGTCTAGATGGTTGATGTTAAGCCAGATGGTCTAAGTCTTTGGTGATATAGAGGTGTTATTAGTTTATGACATACTAGGTAGCTTGGGATCTTGTATTGCCACTGGGTCATTGATGATATGATAGTATTTAGATGGTGGCTCTGGCTATAGATGCCAACATGGTTCAATGATGTGCAACAACTCTTCTTCACTAGAAATACCCAATATATGTATGGTCAGGAGCACATGACTATAGAGAGGTACATACAAAGTACGGTGACCCAACAGTTTGGCAAGCAATAGGATAGGCCAGACGATGCATACAAATCCATCTTTTCCAAATCAGCTAAAGAGGTACCCACATGGGGACCCAATATGCTAGCTCTAGAGGTAGTTGAGGGCTTTTGGTAGTTGGTGGCACAACCATGGGCTTACAATCATGATCAAGCGGTTGTGTAGATGATGCCTATATATGATGCATGGTTTACACCCCCTCACAAGATGATAGATCTCGTGGGTGATCCTCCACAAGGGAGACCAAGAGGGAGGGGAGTAGGAAAAGGTAGAGGAAAGGGGGCATGATGGCGAGGATGGCCAAGATAGGGAGATTTTAGGGGTACTTCCAGTGGGTCAACAACCTCCTATCTAGCAGTAGCCAGTGCAGCCACCACCACTTGGGCCAAATCCCTAAGATTTGCAAATTTAACAACTACAACATCAAGTATAGATTCTTTAAGGTGAGTTGGATTGAGCCCCAATAGTAGATTTGGGTAGTCATTGCTGAGAGGGAAAGTACAATAGTAGGTGCTAGCTATTACTATGGAGAGATATCATGTGAGGTAGCAAGTTTAGGTCATGACTATCGAGAGTGATCAAGAGATCGATCATCGCCAGCAGTTGGAGGTGATGACAACAACTACAAAGGGCAGGACTATATCTTCCAAGCTAAACATAGAGGTTCTGACTGAGGTAGCCTATTACAGGATGCACTATCATCAAGATGTTTCACAAGCACTTAGACATGCTAGCTACTCATAGAGGAGTGATGGACAACCTAGGGCTAAGGATCAGTTAGAGAGACAGGCTCTAGAGGGGAGCAAGCATCAGGGCTAGCTTGATTTGTATAGACAGTTATTAACTTGTTGCCTAATTCTTTTATACATATATATACATTCATGGGCTCCTTTTCGATACCCTCATGGATATTATATTTATGATCAATATACATACATTGATTTAGATATTGTACCTTGACATTCACCATTCTTTGATATATATATTATACAAATTCTGATTTGATATGATGTGTTCATATTATTTCATGCTTATGATTGTATGGATGCATTTTATTTACATATGCTTATGTGATATGTAATGAGATGAGATGTAATGGATGCAATCTTATATTCTTTTTTAGTATCTTTTCATGATATTCCATGTGATAGATGATATGATATGATTATGTTTTTCTTATGCAAATGATATGGGATGCATTTGTTTTTATGCATTTTCTTATGCAGTTTTAAGATGTGATTTATGCATCCATGTGGATGTATGTATGGATAATGTAGATGTTCATGCTTATTATAATGTGATGTATGTTTATGATATATGATGTAATGATTTAAGATGCTAAAAATAACAAATCTATATTATTTGGGTATGTGGAGGATCGTGATAGGCCAAAAAGTGGTGATATGATCTGTATGTGGCTAACAACCTTTTTTTACCCAAAATTGATGAAACAAAAAGGGTTTTTAAAGGACATTCTTAGCTTTCCACCAATATAAATTATGGCTTATTTTGAATTTAATAAATAATTATTATTCATTTTCTATTTGAATTATGACTAAAGTCTTGATTGATAAGCTGATGGAAAAAAAATCTAAAGCTTTCAAACGGTATCACATTTTTTGAATCCAAAACATGTGTCACATTCTATGCTTCAACATACTATATGATTAAAAAAAAATTGAATTTCATGAAGTTTTGACCAAGTTAAGGTGGTCAAACATATGAGTTTTTATATTTTTTAAAAGTTGTAATAAAAAAATCATAAATAATTATTTTCTTGGAAAAAATTTACAAAAAAATATGCATCACATCCAGACATGACTCCTCTACTTATATCTAAAATATTATAGAAAGATATTATAATTTATTGTGGTTAGGGTGGTTAGACAGACACCTACTTATTTTTCTCCTAAAATTTAAGTACTATTTCATTGAAATTTCAAATTTTCACCAAATAGATTTTTTTTCCTTAAATAAACCTACCAGTTTAGAAACTACATTGAATTTGCTACAGATTCTATTCTTACATATTTTTTCAATAATATAGATAAATTATTCAATTATTTACGTCAAGTTTCCTAACTCTATTTTTTCTAATTTTTTTGCCACTTAAGGGTCTATTTTTTCCATGATGATCTTGCACATACCCATTTGTTGCAACATAAATGATAATGATGATGCTTGATGGATGTTTATAATATGCTATTATTATGTTGTGATGTATGCATGCTAACATTTTGCAGATGTAGGATGGATGCATGGATGATGTTTTTGATGAATGTCATGATACTAGATTAGTGTGGAGAGGAGATAGAAGGGACAAGATGATTGACCATTGATTGTGATGTTTTCTTTAAAAGATACAACAAGTCTATCATCCACTGAGACTTTATTAGAGATGGTGATGAGAAATACATGAAGATAAATTTCTCATTTATTGGGATTGGGATTTTTGGTCATTGCTTGTTGTTTGATATAACACATAGATATGATGTATCAAGGTATTAATAACCAGGATAGTGTTGTATCTAGTGTAATGGAATTTGACTCTACAAAGATACATGATAGCTCTTGTTCACATCTTTCCTATGGAGACCTTGTTGGAATGTGAGTTAGAAGCTTAGAATATATTGGACCAAGGGATAAGCAATAGTCAACAATGTGCTCCAAACAACTTTCTTACACACAACTAAGCAAGTATGTGTCAAGATTATTTTACAAGAGTATCTACAAGCACAACAAATGAAAGATAATGATCAGTGCCCCATTCCTTTCTCTCTAAATCATTTTGATAGACATCATTGAGAGGTCCTCGAAATGGGTCATTAAGATAAATCATGAGAAAAGATCAAAGAAAAATAGTTAATGTTATCTATATCTCTTGCTAATTTAACATAGTGAAGGCGATGTCTGATATTAATGTCCATCACAGGAAGGATACATCCTACGACATGTTGATCAGATGGTTGTTTGATGTTACAATGATGATGAGCTTTAAGATAAGACATTGATATAAACTTCACTGACACATTTACCTACAATTTAGACTTTAGATTTTGACACGTAGGTTCTCACTTTACAACTTGCACTACAACTATTTTCTATTTGTTTAACCAAAGGTTGAAGGTGATGATTGATTTATTATGGATGAAGGTTATTGCAGGTGAAAGAAACATGGGATGGATGTGTTGATGGCGATGTCACTCACAACAAGAGGGAGAATAAATTCTTCACAGACAAGCTATGAAAATCCTATTCTTCTTGAAAGATATGGAACAAAGATAATGTAAAAGGGGAATCTGTTTTAATAGGAAAATACTGACTTAGTTCAATCCCAAGTCTCTGGTAGTTAGGTCTTGATTGTAGTAGGTTCACTTCAGGGTACAATGTGATATTGTTGTTAATATCAAAGGGAATATAGTTTTTTCTAGTTTCATTCAGAATCATAAGCGTTTTACACAAGATTTACAATTCATTCATAAAAATAACATCATGAAATTGGAAGATTTGAAATAATATTTCATGAATATCAACAATTTCTTTGCTATCATTTAAGTAGATTTAGCATTAAGTATTCAACAATTTCATAGGAACCCAATTTTTTTTGATAAATTTCCATTCATTCATCTTTTTTTTAGAACATTTTCAAGAATTTAAACATCTATTAGAAGATAAAGCATAAAAAAGACTAAAAAATTAAAATTTCTCTTGGTTATTCTCCATGCATGCCCCAAAGAATTAACCAAATTAAAGAAAACCGCTTTATACTTCACCAAATTGCTTCATAGCTATATATATAATGGTGCAAGCTTTTAAAGAGAGGTATTTTAGTTTGGACATCGAGTAGGTTATATATACACCCTTAAACAACGTAGCACATAGTCTTGTTTGATTAAACTAACAAAACCAACTACAAAAGATTCATAAGATAGGTAGCTATCAAATTGGCTTTGATAGTTTTTAGACCAGAATGATTCAAAAAATAGGAATAAACTTAAAATTAAAATAAAGTAGTTAATAGCCTTTTATAGGAACAATGCCCCAAGAGTTCAAGCTTAAAGTTTATCCAGAGAATCAAAAATAACAAATAAAAAACTAGCACATAGCATATGCCAACTGTCATTAGAATATTCTAGATGAAGTCAAAGCTTTGACTTCATCAACAACTCTTTTCACTTCTTACTCTAGTATGCAATACTTCACATAAATCAAGGCTATTGGCATCCCTTAGAACACTAGATACGGAACATCTGTCGAGACTGAGAACAACCTGCAAAACTCAAAACTGCAAAACCACATATTTTTGTAATACCTCCAGTATATGTTATCCGGTTCTTTCTTTCAATCAATGTTTGATGCATATGTTTTTTTGAAATCCCTTTTACTACCTTCCAAGTGAGTTTGAGTCTAGTGTATTCTTCTGATACCTAGAGTATACTATCATTCCTTTGTACTTTGTATGTTTTATATCTAGCTATAGTATTCCTACACTATATAATCTCATCAATGACCTCTTGAGTTAATAGCTAAATAGGGTCTCTATCTATTATTTCAATCCCTTCCTTGAAGGATTTAGCTTCTTTATCCTCCTATCCTAGCATTTGTTGATCACAACCTCGACATGCTAGCATTTCAATAAAGTCTTGATCTTTAGCAAGCAATTTTCTACATTCTATGCTGACCTTTTCAAATCCTTCAATACTTTGCATCAACATGTCACCTTCCCATTTCAATTGTTTCTTCCATTTTTCTAGAAATGGAACTTCTCGCTCTAAAATTACCTTTCCTTGTATTAGTTCTTGGACATCCATTTGTATGAGAATTTCACCTTTCATCATTAACCTATTCTTGATGAAACTTGCATTCACTTTGAAATATTTTGGATTTAGCTGACCAATGGTATGATTTCTTATACTTCCCTATTGCATTTGTAATGAATTCTTTTCCATTCCTTACCTAACACTCAATCTATTCTTCAAATACATCCATTTTGTGGCAAACTGTTGCAATTGCATCCAACTATTCTTGTGACATTAGTATTGGATGTTGAGGAAATTTAGTCTATGCTTAACCAAATAGGGTTAGTGATTTTATAAAAAAATTCACAATAGAAACCCTTTCTTTCAATTATCTTTTCTTGTTTTTGGGTATGTGGAGGATCATTATAGAAAAAGCAGACCCTTAAGTAGCGAAAAAATTAAAAAAATTAGAGTTAGACAACTTGACGTAAAAATTTAAATAAGTTATCTATATTATTTCAAAAATATATAACAATAGAATTTGTAATAAAATTGAATGTAGTTTCTAAAATACTAGGTTTATTTGAAAAAAAAAATCTATTTGGTGAAAATTTGAAATTTCAATGTAGTAGTACTTAAATTTTAGGGAAAAAATAAGCAGTAGGTGTCTGTCTAACCACCCTAACTACAATAAAATGATAATATTTTTTTTAAATATTTTAGATATAAGTAGAGGACTCATTTCTCGATGTGATGCATACTTTTTTGTATCTTTTTTCCTAGTAAATAATTAATTATGAATTTTTTATTACAACTTTTAAAAATATAAAAAAATCATATGTCTGACCACCTTAACTTGGTCAAAACTTTATGAAATTCATTTTTTTCTAATCCTATAGTATGCGAAGCATAGAATGTGATTCATGTTTTTGATTCAAAAAATGTGATACCATTTGAAAGATATAGATGTTTTTAAATCAACCCATCAATCAAGACTTTAGTGGTAATTCAAATAGAAAATGAATAATAATTATTTATTAAATTCAAAGTAAAGCATAATTTATATTTGTGGAAAGTTGAGAATCTCCTTTAAAAACCCTTTTAATTTCATCAATTTTGGATAAAAAAAAGTTGTTAGCCACATACCCTACACTTACCCATCATATTGCCATTTTTTGGCCCATCATGATCTTGCACATACCCTTTTATATTTTTGTACTCTGGCAATAGTGGCATCCAGATTCATCTTTATTTCTTTGAAATATTGCCTCCAAGATGAGTGTCCAAGATTAATACTTGTTATCTTGTACTCAGGCATTATTTCATATCTATTTTTGTTAGTTGTTGGAGTATCTATATGGATGGTTTTATCACCATCTTCATTTCTTTGTATGACATTTTTTGCTTTAGCTCTTCACCTAGGCTTAGGAGTATCTACTTCCTATATGAAACTATTAAGATCTAGAGGAAATACTTGTACTTCCATTGGGGAAGCCAATTCCCTGATCAACCAATTAGGTGCATCATCATTCCATTCTACCCCTACAATATTCCTTTGTTCCTCATTTCCACTTGATTTAGGAATCTCTTCTCTCACTTCTTCAGTTTTATCTGTTATGTCCTTCAAAATAGGAATTTCCTCAACAATTTCTAGAATAGAATAAGGATTTCTAGGATTTGGCAGTGTCTCCTCTATTTGAAAACTTACATTCTCCTACCTAACTAGATGTTCAATATAAGCTTCTTAGACGTTACTTTTTATATATTTTTCTACGCCAGGGTTTTCTTCATTTCCAACTCGATTAACTGAAACTTGGGTAGCTTCTTATTTCTCAATATCAACTTCAATGTGGTCCTTCTCTCATTCTTCAAAGACTTGCAATTGTTCATCATCATTTGGATTATTCCCAAGCGAAGGTTGGGAATCAAAAGTATCTTCAATAATTATTTCATCAATAGTATCCTACTTTGTAGTCTCCCTTGTTTCCATCTCAAGAATATAAGGGTTCCCCACTTCTGAGGTTAGTGTTCCTTGTACAAATTTGTCTTCTTCAATATTTATAGGAGTGGACCCTATAGCTAGAACTTCTTCTACCACTAGTTGTACCATGGGCTTATCTTTCAACTTCCTTTCTTCACATTTTCCCACATGGGACTCCATCTATCCATCTGTTCTTTAATTTTAGCTTCATCTGCCTCAAAAATTTCATCCAAAACCATAGGAGTTCCTCCTAAAGCTTGTTTCATACTAGCCATGTTAACGGAGGGAGGAGAAGTAAATAGTGTTACAACCCTTTGAGATGCATACCTTGTCTATGTACCAACATTTTCTGTTACTCTTGCTTCTTCAACAATAACTGATCTAGTCCTTGGTTTTGTTGTAGATGAAGACGCACCTTTAGGTCTTACTTTTGAATTACCTTTGCATGATTTTGCATCTTTCTGCTTATCATATGGCTTTATTGGAACTTCTTGTCTTGAAGCTTCAAGGGTTTTCTCTTCTATCCTTATACTAAGAGCCACGAGTATGTGCAGAATCATCATGGAAAAAACAAGCCCTTAAGTGGCGAAAAATTTAGAAAAATTAGAGTTAGACAACTTGACGTAAAAATTTGAATAAGTTATCTATATTATTTCAAAAATATGTAAGAATAGAATCTATATAAAATTGAATGTAGTTTCTAAACTACTAGGTTTATAAAAAAAATAAAAATCTATTTGGTGAAAATTTGGAATTTCAATGCAATAGTACTTAAATTTTAGGCAAAAAATAAGAAGTAGGTGTCTATCTAACCACCCTAACAACAAGAAAATGATAATATTTTTTTATAATATTTTAGATATAAGTAGAGGACTCATGTCCTGATATGATGCATTTTTTTTGTAATATTTTCTCTATGTAAATAATTAATTATGATTTTTTTATTACAAGTTTTAAAAAATATAAAAATTCATGTGTCTAACCATCTTAACTTGGCCAAAACTTCATGAAATTCATTTTTTTTTTTAATCCCATAGTATACGAAGCATAGAATGTGACACATGTTTTAGATTCAAAAAATGTGATACCGTTTGAAAACTATAGATGTTTTTAGATCAACCTATCAATCAGGACTTTAATCATAATTCAAATAGAAAATGAATAATAATTATTTATTAAATTCAAAGTAAAACATAATTTATATTGGTGGAAAGTTGAGAACCTCCTTTAAAACCCCTTTTCGTTTCATCAATTTTAGGGGTATGTGTAGGATCATGATGGGCCAAAAAGTGGTGATATGATAGGTATGTGTAGGGTATGTGGCTGACGGCTTTTTTTTTACCCAAAATTGATGAAATGAAAAGGATATTCTAATATTTCCACCAATATAAATTATGGTTTACTTTGAATTTAATAAATAATTATTATTCATTTTCTATTTGAATTACGACTAAAGTCCTAATTGATAGGTTGATTGAAAAACATCTAGATATCTTTCAAATGGTATCATATTTTTTGAATCTGAAACATGCATTACATTCTATGCTTCACATACTATAGTATTAAAAATAAATTATTGAATTTCATGAAGTTTTGACCAAGTTAAAGTGGTCAGACATACGAGTTTTTATTTTTTTTAAAGTTGTAATAAATAAATCATAATCAATTATTTACTTGGAAAAATTGCAAAAATATGTGTCACATCTGGACATGAGTCCTCTACTTATATCAAAATATTATAAAAATATATTATCATTTTATTGTGGTTAGGTTGGTTAGACAAACACCTACTTCTTTTTTCTCAAATTTAAGTACTACTATATTGAAATTTCAAATTTTCACCAAATAGATTTTAAAAAAATAAATAAATCTAGTAGTTTAGAAACTACATTCAATTTGCTACAAATTCTATTCTTACATATTTTTAAATAATATAGATAAATTATTCAAATTTTTACATCAAGTTGCCTAACTTTGATTTTTCTAAATTTTTGCCACTTAAGGGCCTATTTTTTCCATGATGATCTTGCACATACCCTTGGGTAAAAAAAAAAAAGTCATCAACCACATACCCTAAACATACCCATCATATCACCACTTTTTGTCCCATCATGATCCTGCAGATACCCCTACCGAGGTTACTAGTTTTCCTTTTCTTCCTAGCAGGTTCGCCACTCTCAAAAGTAGTTTCATTTCTTTGTTTTCTTCTTTTGTCCTATGAGAGCGTGGGTTCAATTCCTCTTTCTCTTAAATATTTACAAAAATCATTTATCCAGTGTTGAGTGTGTAACAAAATTGGTGTAGAGAACTCATCAATTGATGTCATTTCGTCACCCTCATAATCTGGGCTTGGATAGTTTCAACATACACTTTGTCTTCACTATAAGCTTTATTCAACACTTCTCCATCATCTTCTTCCAACTGATCTGGAATGTCATGAAGCATAAGAATCTAAGTAGATTATAAAGACAATCTTGCATAGTTTCTTACTCTTACTCTATGCTCATCTTCATAATTAAGCCAATAATCCTCTAGGTGTTGGACATGATCATGGTAACTAGCTATGGTCTTGGCAATATTCCCTTCTTGATCATAACACATTCTTTGAAGTGGAAAATAATCAAAATTATATGTCCTCAGTTCTTCACACAAGTCAGACACCCTAATTGCATTGCACTTGTAATTCCCTATCACAATACGAAATCTAAAAGAGGCCTTCTTGTGAGCATGACTATAAAGAGCTTGAGACAGTTTTAACTATCTCACCATTTTCTAATATTTTTTTTTCTTTCTATTTGATACATAGGCAACATGAAAGGATGTCCATCAAACCCTTCCACCCTAATGTAGGACTAAGTGGGGAACTGAACATACCAGCCTCCCATTGGTCTAATGACACTTTGTGCCTCCAGGGACAATATGTTGGCTTTATCACATTCAATCATTTTGACTAGCTTCATGGATAACACATCATTAACTCTCCTATAATTCTGTTTGTATCCATGGATAGTGATTTGGGGTAAATGAGCATATATCAAATTGTTTCCTACTTCCCTACCCAGAGTACAAATATTTTTCAACCCTTGTTTGCTTTCCCTCATGGCATAGGAATAAATCACATATGAAGACATAAAACATACAGTTTTGTAGAATGCCTTTATCTATTGATATAATTTGTCACTAATAAACTTTCCCGAATGCATTTGCATTGGATTTTCAATCAGTCTAGATATTATTACAAACATCTAGGGTTCAAATTTACTGGCATCTCATAAACTAGCTATCCTGCTCAACAAAGTTATAATTTATTCAATATTTTGGTTGAACATAGACCTTTGAATTACTTTGATCTATTGTGTAATCATCCATTCACACCATTAGGTACTCATAATTTCTCTATTGTAGACTTCAACATTCTAATAAGTTTTGGCCCTTGCTTTCATATCAACATTATACATTTTGAGTGTATATAGGGAGACCAAATGTGTATGTAATTCCTTTCTTTAAGAGATCTGCATAAATTCTCCCTTCCTTCTTAACAACTCTTTTTTCTAGGTTATAATAATTCATACATTGCATAACCAATTCAAGGGCCTCCATTACTATCATAAAGCATCCTTCTAAAAATAACCCATTTGCTATAACATTTTTGGTACACTAAGAAGCATTTTCTTTCCATACCCATGTGTGAATTTCAACATCAGAAGACCACCCCATATGAATATCTTTAACTTCCACATTGATTGGTATGGCTTGTGAACTACAATATTTAAATTCATCTTCTACCCTTGCATCAAAAGTACTCATTTTCTCTTGTGTGTTATTCATTTTCAAATGTGTGTCTTATGTGCGTGTTAGGGTTAAATTTAATCAAATTTCTAACAATTTATAAAACTTTTAGTTCACCTTTCAACTAAATTCAAAATCAAAGAATAAGTAACATTTCAATTTCTAAAGGGAAATACCATCTTTCAAGATTTTCATTAGTGAAAATAATTATCAAAATATCAGTTATCCAAAACATACCTAGTTCTGGTTGATAATGACAATCTTTTCAGAATGGAACTTCAAAACCCTTGGTAGTTGTGTTCTTAGTTTCTTTAATTTTACCTTTCCTTGCGCACTAGTATTATTTCATTCTTTCAATGTCCTTTGCAAATTTGGAGCATGATGTGAACTGGAGTGTAACAAAAGCAATTACATGCTTAAGGTGGTGTGAAGTACATGGGTATTTTTCCACCTTCACTAATTACCTATTATAATGCTTTAATTACTCAAGTAAAAGTGTAATCATTATGAATTAGGGCTCAAATTACGAACGCCTAGATTTCTGTGTGGGCTTGCTACTAATGGAGAAAGATGGTGTGATGATCATACGTGGCACTCTAGTGTCACTCTAATCTTCTTGTGAGGCTAAGCCATTAAAGATACATGATGAATTTGTAATCAACTGGATTAAAACTTTTGGTGTCAACTTTTGAGAAGAAATATCAAGATCTGGGGTAGTTACCTCCAAGCTTCAAAAAATAATTGGATAAAAAAAAGAGAGTGGGAACTAGGTTCAAGAGATTAAAACATTTCAAAATAGACTCTCCAGTTTCCAAGTTCCAAATAAGGAAAAGAAATAATACTACCAAACTCCAATACAAGAAAAATGACATCATCGGGATTGACACTTCCGATGGATGACTTACCAGGCAGGGCTAGGACCAACTAAAGATACAATTCACTTTGATGCAACCGCACAACTCTAGGATTCCAATTTCTGATAATATATTAAAATTCATGAAAGCACTGAAACACTGAATCTAAGAAAGAAGAAGAATAAAAAAAGGACTAGCAAAAAATTGAAAATGAGACCAGCAACCGACCAAACCACAAAACAATGCCAAAGCAAATGAAAGTGAAAGGGAACAAGAAAAAAGAAGGGGGTCAAAATTTTGCAAAGGGGAAAAATTGGGTGTGTTTGGAGACCACACAACAAGATGGTTTTGGGTTTTCTAGAATATTTCAATTTTTGTGGTATTTTGAAATGTTTTGAGGTTTTTTTTATCTTTTCAAAAGTTTATCTGAATGTTCATGTTTTCAGTTATATGAGGTTGTTTAGGCTTTTATCTAAGATATTTGAGGCTTTTTAGATCTTTTTTAAGTTTTCAAATGTTTTTTTGTTTTATGATATATGGATGTTTAGGGATTTTTTGATTTATCAATGTTTTTGTGTTTTTATATTATCTGGATGTTTAGGGGTTTTATGAGTTTTGACCAAGAACCTAACCTAAAGGACCTATTCCACAGGCCTCAAGGGATGATCAAAGATAATCATTTCCTACATTATACATGCAAATACCACGTAGTTTGACTGAATCGACTTATAGAATATGAGATATGAACAATTGACAGAATGCTAGTTTATTATGACAGACTCCTAAAGGACTGACCTAGGGTGTCTTGGGGGAACATCAATGATGGACTTTCCTACACTCAAGCTCAGAGATGACATAGCTTTTCATGGTACTTGGAGTCACCAAAAAAGTAATCTTTCTAATTTTTCTAACTTGTTTGGGCCCTCCTTTTTATTTTTGCTTAATGTTGCCTTGATTAAATGTTGCAATGTGGATAACACATTTACATTAGGTCTAGGGCACTTTTCAACTAAAAGGATTCAAATGGTAGCTTGTGTTGTAAAGTGTTGTAACATAATTTCACACATTTCCAAGTTCTTCTTAATGTATTTCACTTAGATAACATCTTTTCATCATTTACCAAGCCTTATTTCAAAGTTTTGCAAAGTGTTGTAACACATTTTCACACTTTTCTAGGTTTTTCATTAATAATTGGAATTTATTATGCTTTAATTGGCCCCATTTTGCATCTGCATGCCTTATTTATGTGTATTTTTTACAATGATCTAGATAAATATCATTTAAGACATCAAAATCCCTTTACACCCACCTCAAATTCCTAAGGTGGGACTCATTTTCCATTTTGGGTGAATGAGTCCCCTTAGGTGGGACCTATTTACCCATGGTGGCGAATGAGTTTCCTTTAGCTCAAAATTAAAATTTAATTTAAATTTATTGTGGTTTTTTATTCTCCAAGATCTAAGGTTGACCCATAGTGTTGTAATTTTGATAACTATTGCATAATTGAGTATAAGTACAAGGTTCTTTCTCTCATTTTTTATACCTAACATTCAAGTATTCATGAATATGGTTTACAAGAGAATTTAAGCATTCATAAGAGCATTCAAGGAATTTTAAGGGTAGATTATCAAGTGTTCAAGAGTATTTTCAAGTGTCAATCATTATGTCAAAGATTATTTGCATCATGTTTTTTAAGAGCTAACAATTGTGATGTAGGATTTGTGTGATTCAAGTAAGCATTGCATTCAAGATCTATCAACATCAAAACTAGTGTTCAAGTCTACATCCATTAGATCCATTACTTACATGTTTGTAGCACCTTATTGCAAGGGTTTGGTGAGTCATAATATTGTCTTTTATTCATTCATAATTCTCTATTCTATTTCATTCTATTTCAAGGGTTTAATTACCAACAAGGGGTTTGACCAAGAAAAACCCCTATTCACTAACCCCACAACATTTTTCCCTTCTTGTGTGTGATTTTTAGAGTTAGGTTGCATATTTTCCAAGGACTTAGGTGGAGAAAAGTTGTCGAAGCCCTACAAGTGGTCAAAGTTGTCAATAAGACCTATGAGAAGCTTGGAGAAGGTATACAGGTTAAATTTTGTAGTTTCAGACCCAAATCGAAATCAAGAACAAAAGAGCATACTGAGAGCTATAGAATCTAGTTTTGAATTTTTAGAAATATAGGAGAGGTATGATTTTCCACTATTGGTGAATGATTCCCACTATACCTGTCTATTAGGGATTTTTGCAGATCTGAGTACCCATTTGTCTGAAACCTGCTCCAACATAGTTTAACCAAAATAGGACTGATTCGCCCAGCTTGGTGTATGAGTCCTAGTCAGCATAAATAGTAGATTTTTTAGCATTCTAGACCTCCATCCCACCACCTTCATTTTCCCAAGTGAGCATTACCAGTTACATTTTACTTGCATTTCTAGATCATTTTTCATATCACACTATCTTTTCCAACATTTCATGTTTTTCAAGTTTACACTTGGTGGTGAACCCCTTTTCGCTATATTCAGTCCCTAGGTCAATCCTATTGTCAGATTTAAATCTCCTTTGCATTGAAATATCGAGGGTTATCCTTGGGTGGAACCTTGGTGAAGTGAGAATAATGCTAAAACCATCTTTCCAAACTATAATTCCATTTTTAGAGGTTCTAGTACTATTTTTGAATTTTTGATGTTCGACCTTTCTAGGGATTTTGATGTGTTTTGGATGTTTTGGATTTTTCCTTTACAATTTTCCAATTTTTTTTGTAGTTTTGCTGTATAGGATTTTGCAAATGTTTTTGGATTTTTTTGATGAATTTTTTATAATTTTTTTTGGTGTTTTTTATGAGATTTTCGATAACCTTAAGATAAACAAGAACCTGATATGATCCATAACAAATTTCCCCTAGCATAATATGTTATACTACCTCGATATAGGTAGGAAAAACTAACCTTTGGAATATTCCAAGTAGTACTAAAAGGGATTGCAATACTTCCCAACATCAATCTATGCTAAGGATGCATATAGGCAATGGATGATTAAATAGGATGAAGGATAAATGGATGGAATGATGCAAAGAATGATAGGATAAAGAGCCAAAGAATACATGGAGGTTCTTTATTTATGCAAGGTGCCTATTTTCCAGGTTTTCACCAAAGTACTTGCCCAAAGTGCCACTGAAGTGGTTTTCACTAGAGGATGATTGTTTTTATGTACTTTTTCAATTCTTTTTCTCAATTTTTTTTGGATTTTGACTATTTTTTTATTTTTTTTATTTTTATATTTTACACCCTTCAAGACTAGGCATAAAACTTCTTAAGTGAAATTTGTTAGTTGATGTGAACTACAATCCTAGATCTACACAAACATAGCAAACGAACACAATATTAGATCCAAATGCAAGTTAGAACTAAGATTCCCCATGGAGTTCATCTACAATTCTCAAAATAGAAAGGAAAATGAAGAACAATACATGAAAAGTAATGAAATCCTATTTGAACATGCAAACTCTCAATCCCATGGGGGAATTGGTGCCAATTTGATGTGAAAATTGGCCCTTTCCCAACTCCTTTGCAAGCTTCTAATGATTTGATGAAGATTGAGTGAACTCCTTGGTAAAATCTGCAATAACCTAGCTAAGATGACAAATGTTATGATTATGGATAAAATTAGCTCTCAATGTGAAGTGAGTAACTTTTCTCTAAGTTGTGGATCCCAAATGAGAAGAAAATCCTTCTATTTATAGAAAGACAAGATGGAGGAATGAGAAAAATTAAGCAATGTGGGATCATTCAACATCCAATGGGCAAGTGCCACTTGTTAAGATGTGGATGGAGGAAGCTTGAGCACATTTTGATGAATGTGTACAATAAATGATATTAGGTGGAATTTCAAAACCATGAAATGACTTGTTGGAGGGACAAAAAGAATGAATTAAATGCCACTTGGCTCAATGCGCAAGGACATGAAAGAGGATTAAATGCTTTGTTGTAAGGACAAACCCACTTGGAGAGATTTTCAAACTTAGAGGAATATTCCCCTAAGGATGCCATGTTGAAAGAAAATAGAGATTTATTAAATCATTTAAATGTATTTTCATGTGCAAGTGGCAAAATATAGAGGATTTAGATGATTAGCATTAAATTAATCAAGATTTGATTAATTTAATAGGAGATTAGTTGATTTGACCATTTGATTTAGATTTTTGGATTGAAATAAATCAAAATGAGAGGAAAATGATCTAGACTTAATTAAGTAAATATTTTTATTTATTTAATTAAAGAAGATGGTGTTAGATTAAATCAAATAAAGATTAATTTATTTAATTTAATGGAATGACTTTAGAGATTAATTAAATAAAATGAATTATTTAATTAAAAGAGGGACTATAGGATTAATTAAATAAAAGTGATTTATTTAATTAATAGGAGATGACGAAGTCCTTGATCAAATAAAATTGATTTATTTAATTAAGAGATGAAATGTGATGAATTTAATTAAATAGAAATTATTTAATTAAATGATTTGTAGAAAGATGATTTAGGATGAACTGGTGTTAGTAAAATCAGGATCAAGTGCATGTACATTTTACGTGTCTACATTTTGCCCCTCATTGAAGCAATGTATCTATTGTGTTGGTTCAAATAGTAAACTGTTGTGATGAAAATTCAAAAATTATTTGATTTTTTTAGATGTCCCACTACTGCCTCAGTGGAAGAATTATGCCAGTATACTATCTCGTCAAGAGATCGTGCGAAAAGTTTAATTTGACGGTTGATATCTTGGTAAAGAGGTTGAAGATCAGTTCAATTTGAATGTTTGATTTAGATAGATTCTAATGATGTATAGATAGTGATCGGACATGGATAGCCTCATGTATATTTTGATATGACACACTGACCTAATTCTTGGATAGAAATGTTAGTAGAGATAGAAGAATAAGAAGAAAAAGATGGATAAAAAAAGAGGATCCAACAATCCCATGATCTACAAGACATTATGATGGTGAATGATGATGGATGATAATGATGATTTCCTTACCAAGGATTTGGGACTTTAAAAGGGAGAATTATCTTATGTTTGATGACACACATAGGCATGATGCATCAAGGTATAAATAACTAGGATGGAATTGTACCTAGTGTGATGGAATTTGAATCGACAATCAAATAGGAGTACTCATGTTCACACCTAACACATGGAACCTTATCTAAAGTGTAGTTCAGATATGCCAAACATCTCAGGCCAAAACATAGAAAGGAAAGCCTTCCTCTATGGTCAACAAGAGACCTAAAACATCCTCCCTACTACCAAACAAAGTACGTATGACCAAGGTTCTATTACACAAACATCCAACAAGTATAACATATAAAAAGATAATGATAATTGCCCCATTCCTTTCTTTCTAAATCTCTTTGTTTGGGACATCATCGATAGTTCATCGAAATGGGTGCAAAAAGATAAGTCAAAAGACAAAGATCAAGTAAACAAACAAGCTAGTGTTCTTCAATACCACTAGCCAAGACTAAACTATGGTGATGCCTGATGTTAATGTCCATTGTAGGAAGGATGAATCCTAGGACATGATGATATCAGATGATTGATTTGGGATTGATTGGATGATAGGCTATTGAGACAAACAGTTGACCAACTTGTTTACATACTGACCTAGACTTGAGGTCCTGATGTTTAAGTTTTCACTTTTAACATGCTAGACTTGTTTCCAATTGTTTCAACAAAGTTTGAGGATGATTAATTTATTATGAGTGATGTTTATTGCGGGTGAAAGTGAGATGAGATAGATGGATTTTTCAAATATTTGGATTTTTTTGTTGTTTCTGAATTGTTTTGAGGTTATTTTTGGTGTTTTCAATATTTTACAAATGTTTCAATTTTTTATTTTCCAAATGTTTTGGGTTTTTCTGAGATTTTGATCAAGAGACTAACCTAAATACCTATCTTAGGGGCCTTGGGGGCTAATCAATAGATTATCCTTTCCTACATTATACATGTAGAGACCATGTAGTTCGACTGACACAAACTCGATTATTGATGAAATATGAACAAATGGATTTTTTGGTTTATTATGAAGGAATCCTAAAGGACTGACCTAAGTGTCTCAGGGGATGATCAAAGGTCAACCTTGCCTACCTTCAAAGATTAGAGATGATGTAGTTCAACAAGACAACTCTATTTTTCTGAATTTTTTACCTATTTTTGGATTTTGATATGTTTTGAATTTTTTTAGATTTTTTTATTTTTTTATGTTTTGGTTTTTTCAATTTTTTGAGAATTCGATCTGCTGAGAACATTCCCCCATAATGAAGCAATAGACTACCCCAATAAAGGTAGGACAAACTAACCTTGAGAATGGGTAGAGTAGTACTAGGAGGGATCATGACATAAAGACAGGACCAAGCTATGATGTAGATGCAGATGGATGATGGATGGAGATAGATGGGTGATAGAAATGCAATGGATGGATATACAGAGAAATTTGTGAAGATCTTGGTGGAAGAAAAGATCTTATTTACACAAGGTGCATGTTTTCTAGGTTTTCACTGATGTACTTACCTAAAGTGCCACCGAAGTGGTTTTCACTAGAGGACAATTTTTCTCTTCACTTTTTTTTTAATCCTTTTTCTAATTTTTTTTTGGATTTTTTTTTTCTTTTTGTTTTCACCAAAATTCTTTTTTTCCAGGTTTTCATCAAGGTAACCATTTATTCAGGACATTTTCTGACTTTTTTGTATTTTTGGCTTCATACCCTGAAAGATTTAGGCATAAAACTTTTTGAGATGGGAATTGTTCATGGGCTCATGTAGAGGTTCCCCTTCCACTATTGATAACTCATATGCCCTTGACTTGTAACTTGTGATGACAAATGGTCCCAACCACATGGGTTCAAATTTTCCTTTGTTGTCTAGATTAGGGACATTCTTTTGATTCTCCTTTAGCACAAGTTCTATGACCTAGAAGGTCCTGCTCCTGATCTTCTTGTTGTAGTTCCACATGAGGAAGTTTTGATAGGCATGTAGATGATTCAAGGCATCCATATACCACACATCCAACAACTCCAGTTTGTTTAGTCTTGACACCCAATAGTGCTCGTCTATGATAAGATTATGTAAAGATATTCTCAATGACAGGAGCTCAATCTCAATGGGCAATATGGCTTCTGATCCATAGACCAGGGAGAAAGTGGTGGCACCTATTGGTGTGCAGATGCTAGTTCAATAGGCCTAGAGGGAGGGATTCAGTTGGAGATGTCAATCATGACTAGCTTCATTGACCATCTTTTTCAAGTTTTTAGTAATGTCTTGTTTGTAGCCTCAACTTGGTCATTTCCCTGGGGATAATACGGGGTGGAAAAGTGATGTTGGATTTTGAATTTGTAGTATAGGTCACAAACATTATAATTTTTGAATGGTGTCCCATTATATGACATAATGGCTTGTGGAACACTACAACAACATATTAAATAGTTTAGGATGAACTTTGATATCTGCTTTCTAGTAATGTAAGTCATGGGAATGGTTTCTACCCACTTTTTGAAGTACTCAGTGGCGGTAATGATAAACTTGTGGCCATTGGATGAGGTGGGGGTGATTTTTCCAATGAGATCGAGCCCCCACTGCGAAAAGGGCTACGGTGTGACAATAGGGTGTAGCTCTTGAGCTGGTGTATGGATAAGGTCCCCATGTTGCTAACATTGTAAACACATTCTGACATACTCATGTGCTTCTATCTCCATGGTAGGCCAATATTACCCCATCCTCAACAATTTCTTGGCCAAGGTCATATTGCTCGAGTGTGAACCACATATGTCATTATGTACCTTGATTAAGGCAATCAATGCCTCCTTAGTGTTTAAGCAATGTAATAGGGTTCCCTCAATGCTTCTTTGGTAAAGGGTTTCTCCTAGCATGACAAACCAAGATGCTTTCTTGAGAAAAATATTCTTAAGGTTCAAGGTTAAGTTAGCTAGGAGGACTCCTATTCTCAAATAAGTGCATATATTGTGGTACCAACGATCTCTAGGACAAACGATTTCGCACACAAATTCTAACTCTAGTACCTCAAATGCAGGCATGAGAATCTATTCTACTAGGAATTCATGCTTTGGGACATAGTGAGGGATATCCAATAGGGATCTAATTGTCACCATGGTCTTTGTCACTTTGTTGTTTTCTCTAGGTATCTATTCGAATGTGATCTCAATGGACTCCTTAAGACTTTCCACCAATTTCTTGTATGGAGTTAGCTTGTCATTCTTATTCTAGTACTCATCATTCACTTGATTGATTATAAGTTGTGAATCCCCATATACATTGATAGCCATGATATGCCATTGCACTGCTATTCTAAGTCCTATGGGTAAAGCCTCATATTTTGTGATATTATTTGTGTAGAGAAATGTGAATTTGTAGGATCTTGGTATGCAGTCTCCCCGTGGAGTGATGAAAAATACCCCAGCTCCTGATCCATGCTATGTGTAGGAATCATCAAAGTATAACTTCCAGTGGTCTTCTATGTTCAAGTTAAAGATGGATTCATCAAGGAACTCTAAAATGAGTAGATTCTCTGAGTACATTGGTGCTTCTTCTAGTTGGTCTACAATAGCTTTCCCTTTGATGGCCTTACATTTCACGTAATCAATGTCATATTCTGATAGGATTATGGCCCACTTGGCCATCCTTCCTATGAGCATTGCTTTGGAAAGCAGGTACTTGAGTGGGTTGATTTTAGCAATGAGGTCGATTTTATGTGCTAACATATAGTGTTTGAACTTCTATGAGGAAAACACCACTGCTAGACAATATTTTTTGATGAAGGAATAATTTAACTCATGCCCTACCATGATTCAAATGATGTAGTAGATAGCCCTCTTTCTTTTTTTTTTATCACATTGAGCTAGGAGAGCATTGAGAGTTGCTGATGTTTCTAATATGTAGAGGATTAGAGGCTTTCCTAGGATTAGTGGCAAAAGCACTAGAGGTGTGAGAAAATACTCTTTGAATTTGTTAAAGGCCTAATCGCACTTGTCATCCCATTTGTATACTATTGCCTTGTGGATTAGGTGAGAATATGGGACCGACTTGTCTGCCAATTGAGCTATTAATTAACAAATTGACTACAACATGACTTGTAGGCCTCCTAGCTACTTCAAAGTCTTAGGTTCCTCCATCTTGAGGATTTCCTTTACTTTAGCAGGATCTATTTCAATCCCTCTCATGGACACAATGTATCCCAACAACTTCCCTGATTGTACGCTGAAGACACACTTCTTTAGATTAAGGCAGACCTTGTATTCCTCAAGTTTGTCAAAGATGGCACTCAATGCTACTATGTGGTCCTACCTCTTTTTTATTTTTTCCAATATGTCATCGACATAATCCTCCATAGTCTTATGGATCATGCCATGAAATATTAAGGTCATGGCCCTCTGATATGTTGCTCTAGCATTCTTTAGGCCAAACGCCATCATGTTCCAGCAATATGTCCCCAATGGACAAGTAAAAGTTGTTTTATGTTGATCTCTTTGGCTATCATGATTTGGTTATACCCATAGAATCCATCCATTAGTGAAAGAATCTCATGTCTCGCGGTCATATCAACAATCATATAAATGTTGGGAAGTGGGAAGTCATCTTTGTGACATGCCTTGTTTAGGTATCTAAAATTTGTGCATATACAGATGCCCCCATCGAGCTTTGAAATAGGAATAGATTTGATACCCACTCTGAATAGTCAATTGGTCATATGAACCCTACATCAAGTAGCTTCTTCAATTCCATTTTAACCAACAAGTATATCCGGGGATGCATTTTTCTGAGCTTTTGTTTGATGGGCTTTGCTTTGAGGTAAACTACTAGATGGTGGACCACAATCTCCAAATCAAGCCTTGGCATGTTGGCATAGCTCCATGCAAAGTTGACCTTTCTCTCACTTAAGAAAGTAGCTAGGAGATCTTGTTCTTCTGACATCAATGATTTAGCATAAAATGTGATATGCAGAGTTTCCTCTATTCCCAAGTTGACTGGGTTGCACTTCTTGGCTAGAACCACTAACTTTTCTTGATGTAGAGCACCAAGAGGAAGATTGAATCCTTCATCATTGGGCACCTCAGAGAGGTTTTCGCCATTGGATACGTCCTTTATTTTTACTATTTTGAGTAAAAGAGTTCCACATTGTAGTATTCACTCAAATATCTTGAGATTATTCTCAATTTTTTTCTTTTGCGAATAAAGGATTCAATCATCTCTTGTAATAGGCTTGTGTGTCTAGAATGATATCAAACCTAGCCTTGTGATCTCCATATGGTACCATGTTTTGTATTACCATGAATTCCAAGAGTGCCTCATCATTTTTGAAAGTGTCTAGAATAGGTGGTCCTCATTGGTTGTAATCAATGAGCTGGGGGTAGACTCAGTTAATTTCATGGGTTTGATGGCCGTTGGTCTCAAAAGATAGGGTACTAATCATGAGTAGGGAGGTGTCTTCAAAAATCATAGGCAAAACAGTTATGGGGTCCTCGTTACTACTAGACACATTAGTTATGTCGAAGGTGAAATTGTCTAAAAGAAGACCTATGGATATGGGTAATTGAAGGTTGGCTATAGATTGCTGAGGAGTTTTGACTTTCTTTATTGAGGAATCTTTTCCAAGTATGGTAACCTTTAGAGGGGTACATCTAAGACCAATATTTTTCATACGTGTCTCTGGCATGAGGGGTACTAGAAGCCTATTGTCATTTTGTCTAAGATTTTTGTTTCTATCATAACCCATGGCAAGTATCATTTGTAAGCCTTTACTGCTATCATCCATAGGTAGATTAGCTACTGATATGTTGTCTTGGTATAGAAGGATTGATGGGTCCTCTTCTATTACTTCTCAACCTAGGTCTCCCCAACTCCTAAAGTTGGAGGAGCCTGCTATGAAGGTTTGGGATGAGGAAACAATATTTAACTATGGTTGTCCTCCTGACCTGAGAGATTATGGTAACTCTCCCACCACAAAATCATTTTTTTGAATTTCATAATCTCCACACCCATTGTCCTAGATAATGACCTTGATATTAGAGATGGCGAGGATGGTAGGTGTATTTGTTGTAGAAGTGGAGGTGAGATTAGCTAGATCAAGGTATGGAGTTGAGGGGCCCTCCTCATTCTTAGGTACTTCAGGGATTTTGTAATATTTTACTTCCAAACTTTTGCAATAGTAAAAGGGTTCAAGAACCCCATGCACCGTGAAATCTTGAACTTGATATGGAAAATTTACACACTGGTGGAAGGTGGAAGCTATAGCTTGCATCCCATGAATCCAGCGACACCCTAGGAGGATATTATAAGGTAATTCCAAGTTGAGAACTTGACATGTTATTTCCATGATGGTCGGCCCTACTTGAATAGGGAGTTGGATTATACCCTGAGACACTCTTTCTTGATCATTGTAGGCTCTTATGGTTATGCCTTTTCCTTTTTCAACAACATCTTTGAAGAAGCCTAAGCTTTTTATTAATTTAAGGTTTCATATGTTCAACCCTACACCTCCATCTACCAAGACCCTCTTGACCTTATTTTTATGGACGTAAGACTCATGATAAAGTGCATGATTGTGATATGGTCATGTAGGAGATCCTATTCTAAAAACTTTAGAAGGTGAGGGGTAGTGAGGTGTGCAACCATAGCTTGGAATTGATCTGCATCAAGATCAGTGGGGATGAAAGATGAGGCCAAGGCTTCTTCAAGGATCTTCTTGTGGGTTAGTGAGATCATTAGCAACTCCATGATGGAGATCTAAGTTGGGGTTATTTTTAATTGGTCAAGGACATTATAGCCACTAGGAAAGGACCTTGGGTTGGAAGTGGGTGCTCTAGGAGGCTGAGATGGCCCTATGATGGTGACATTTTTTCCTGTTGTGGTGACTCCATAATCAACATGGGCTCCCTTGATGGTGATAATAGTGTAATACTCATCTAGGGGTGTGACGTCATGGTCGTATACATGATTCACAATTTTGAATGCACACTTTCATGTATTATTGTTATTGTTCCCTTTGTTGTTATGATTGGGCATCAAATTCATGTAGATCTTGAGATTTTGGTTTCCTATTGGTTGTTCCACATTTATGATTTTTTTGTCAATGAGGTCTTGGATCAAGTTTTTTAACCTCATGCAACTGGCAGTTGTGTGTCCCTTAATTTTTTGGTAATGAAAAGGTTATTTTCATAGTACCATGGTGGTTTCACCAAGGGCTCTTGATAGTTATCATAGGTGGGGATTGTGATGAGTTTTTCCTCCACTAGTCTCTTCATGATCGATTTAGTCAATTCCCCAAGGGCTATGTACTTCCGCTTGGGGGAGTTTTTATTTTGTTGGGGTGGCCCCCTTTGATCATTCACATTGTTGACTATTTGATTGTTCAGCTGCAAAGTCACAGTGTTAGTTTGTTGATTGTTTTCATTGTTGTTTTGTGGTTGTTGTTGGGGTGTTGGTGTGTTTTGTTGAGCTTCATTGATGACAACTTTGGCATCAACTACAACATCGTTGGTAATATTTTTTATTTTTTCCCATGTGAAAGGTTTGTCATTATAGTTGGTGGATGGGTGAATTTCTTGATAGGAAGGATCTCCCCCTTGTGAGATGAGGGCTTGTTTGATATTAAGTGCTTTGGAGATTAATTGGTCATATGTGGTGGTACCTTGCACCTTGAGATGGAATGCCAAGGTTCCTTCTAGATTGGAGATGATGTTGCAAACTTATTGTTCTTTAGGCATGGCCCATTTTCTCCTATTGGCCTTGGATCACCATCGTTGTAGAAAGGAAGTGAATGATTTTCCCTTAGCTTCTTTAAGAGTGGATAGTTCCTCTAGAATGACATGCATACCGATATTGAAGGCATAATTTTTTATGAATGTGTCTAATATCTCCTGGAATTTCTTGATTCCTGGAGGGAGGCAAGAGAACCACTCCATAGCTTGGCCAACCAAACTTCAAGGAAATAGCAACATCAGATATTTATCATCATATGCGACCTCCATGCAATGTACTTGGATCTCCCTAATGTGATCTTTAGGGTTTCTTGTCGCATGATATTTATCAAATTTGGGGATTTCAAATCCATTTCGGAATGGTTTCAATGCAAGACTCCTATCAAACAGATAGGGACACAAGTTGTTGGGTGTCTTTGTGGTTTTCCCTGACTAAAGATTAAGCACTTGCTGCAAGAGAAACTTGATTTGTGTTGTTATTTCATTTTGTGGATTAGGAGGTAGAATGAAGGCGTTCTATGGTGGTTCAATTGTTGGAGGGATGGGTGGATTGGTTGGTGTGTTGGTGGATGGTGTTTGCATGTTTTGTTGTGCCAAGAATGCTTGTAATTGTTCATGCACCAACAATGCTTGTTGTTGATCTCGTTGTTTTTGTGCCAACAATCCCTATCGTTGGTCCTACTATTGTTGTGCCAACAATGCTTATTATTGGGCTTGTAATGCTACTTCTTGGTATGCTTGATATTGCTATAGGGATTGTTGATATGCTTATTTTTGGGCTGCTTGTAGTTGTGCCTGATATTGAGCTTGTGCTTGTGCTTGTGCTTGTTGAGCTTGGTATTGGGCTTGAGCTTGCGCTTGTGCCTAAGCCTAACATTGTCCTTGTTGGGAAGTTTGTACAATCTATGCAGATTGTGTGGCTTGCATACCCTATGCAGCTTGAGCGGCTTGAGAAACTTGTACTACTTGTGTAGCTTGCATAGCTTGTGTGGCTTGTTGTGCTTATTGTGCTTGTTGTGTAGCTAATTCTACGTATGCTTGTTGAGTCGCTAGTTGTGTAGCTTTTCAATTTTGGATTTTTTGGAGTGCCTTTTGATAGGTAGCTTTTTAAGTGGCTTGTAACATGATGTTATATTGGTTTGACTTGTTTGATTTTGGTGGTGGTGGTGGTGGTGGATTCAAAAAGGTGTTTTTTTTTGTGATGAGAGGCACCATTGTATTGATGATTTTGATTTGTGTAGTGGATGGTTCAATTGATATGCTTTTTCCTTGAGATACCATGTTTTGAGGTATTTGGGGGATGGTTGATGATGTGATGGTTTCTTTTGTTATTGGGATGGTTGCCATCTGTTGTTATGATATTGAGGGAAAGATGGAAGGATTCGATATGATGCTTTGATTGATTTAGGGGGTTGCTTTGAATGGGTGGAAACAACAAAGGTAACCCCAAATTTAGAGGTGATGTTGATGTTGGTGGCAAGGGTGGAAGTGGTGGAAAAGTGAGTGGAATACTCCCTTGGGGAAATGATGAAGGGTTAAAGATGCCCCCTAGTCCAAATAGCCCATCTTCTCCTTGCGAGGTAATAGGGAGAGAGGTTTGAGGTGTTGCATCAAATGATGATGATGGGTCATTAGGATCTTGAAAGGTGAGGGATACTTATGGATGTAATGGATTTTGGGAGATCGGTTTCCCCAAGATAGTGTTTGTGACCAAATCTTGGTTATTCACAATGGGGTGTGTTTGTAGTGCATTGAGAAATGTGCTACCTTTGTTAACAATGGGTTGAGTTGGAGCAATGGATGATGAAATGTGGGGGATGCTTTTGATGATACTTTGGAATGGAGGTGTGGATGAAATCAGGCATGTGGATGAAATCAGGGGCATGATCCCAAGAGGTTGTTCCACAATGGTTTCCACATCATAATCAAAAGGGAGTTTAGCCCCTTGTTTCGCTAATTCAAGCATATATTGTGAGGGATGGAGCTTCATCATGATATTGACAATCCTAAAATTTTTGGTATTTTGGACCATTTCGATGATCTCATCTTGTGTCATCCCAAAGGTATTATTTGTGGTATCCTCTACTTGACCTTCCTCTTGGGGATTTTGTGATCATGGAGGAAGATTTGTTAGGGGATTGCTTGATCCAACGGGATTAATTTTGGAATTGGTTTGGCTTAGGTCACTTGAAGTTGATGTTTCTTTGTTGGCCTCAATGTTCTTGTTTTGTGATCTTGTTTGAACCATAAAATGAGGCTCAAAAGAGAAAAGAACTAGGATGATTAAGGATCAAAGTGTGATGGTGAGATGAAATATGGATGATATGAACGATTGAACTCTTAGAAAATATTGAAGGGGATGCTAGACTTTTGGGACTTTTTTTATTCTTGGATTTTTCTTTGATCTTGATTTTGGATTCTTGGATTTTTGGATTCTAATTTTAACCTTTATTTAGTTTTGGATTGTTTTTATTTTAGATAATGAACAAATAGATCTCAAGATGTTGCATGTTATCTATGGGATAGACTTTCTCACAAGATGATAATTTGACTAATTGTAGGGAGAAGGATGCATCAACCCATACCTAACCAAACAAGATGATTTGATGATAATTCAACTAAGCAGATGGAGAAGGATACATCCACATATACCTAGGGAAAAAAATGTTTTAATGTTTTTTATTCAAGGATTTTGATTCAAAGATTTTGATTCATGAATTTTCCAAAAAGTCTACCATAAATGATGGTTTCAATATTTTCAGGAGTTATGAGATGATTATTGTTTGATGTTTGAAAGATGGAAGAAGGTTGAATTTGATCCTATGTGTACCTAAAAAATACTCTTGTTTACAACACCTTATTTTTGAAGAACACACTTTACTCTAGACAAGATGCTCAAATTGTTGAAAAAGTCTCAAATTCTGACAATAATAAAATGAGTACAAATTGGAATTGTTTCTTGAAGCTCTTCTCTAAAAGTTGAAAATAAATCTTTGTCTGAATTTGTAGAGTGTTGAGAGACACTTTTGATGAGCTTTTGGACTAATATCTTTTGAATTTGGTTTTTGAATTTTGATTTTGTGTGAAATCACTTGAAACAAATATGTGGTGTTCAATTGTTCTTAACTTTTCTTAGTGACTTCCTCTTACCACAAACACACTCTTGATTAGGCTTTCAAACTAAATTTATAATGTCTTAACTTCTTATCATCCCACAAAGTGTATTATGTGGAAATCAAGGAAATCAAGGCAAAAGTTTCATATTGTTGACTTTAGCAAACAAATAGAGATATAAATTCAAATGCTTAGAAACCTCTAAGGATAGAATCCCTAGGGCAAGCAATAGCACTTAAATTTTGTCAAAGATATTTGCTCCTCCTAAAGGGTTTGAAATTTGGTGTTCATGTTGAATGTTTGCTTTATAATGTTTAAGATCCAAGCAAAGTGTTTTGATTCCAAGAACATGTACAACCCTATGGATATTCAGACAATATTTGTTGAATCCCCACTTGGATAAATCTAGCTATTCCTAATTTCAGTAGATGATTAGATGCTTGACCACACAAGCTCCCCCTTATAGTGCAATCACTTTAGGTCATCCAAGCATCAATATGCATGAAACTCCCATGGCATACTTCTCATATCTACTGAAAGCCATAAAAATGTGGGGTAGCTTCAAAACGATCGTTCTTTCACCAAAAAATAGATCAAGGATTTTGGCCTTTTATAAACAAAGGTTTTAATGTGGGCATTTCATTCATGGGGGACCATCCATGTGGTGAGAGACCATTGTTGCCCTTCATTGGAAAAATCCTTGTGATACTTTCCTTTCCTCAAGTACCCACACTTATATCCATGGTGGAAGTTTCTTGGCTTTAGCCTGTTCCTAGTTGGGTCGTTCCTTTGGGTGATTACTTTTACCCACAAGGAATGCCCTTTAAGATAACACAAAAGTGATCAAACACATCTGTAGTTTAATCAATCTTTGTTGAGAAAAAAAGAGACAAAACACACAGTATGTTCCACTCACACTCGTAAGATTTGTTCAATTTTAGGATCCAAATTGAGGTGTGTATGTAATCACTTACACATCTTATTGTCACCAAATAGCCTTTTGATTCTCAAGATCACTGTGAGGCACGAGAGAAGTGCATACGTATTTTTGATGGTATTATTTTGGGTAAGTGATTACAAAAAAAGGATGCACATGTTCATTTTAAATCCTTAAAGCAAAGAGTTGATTCATTTTAAAGCACCAAAACGAAAGATGAAAATTCCTTGTTCAATTGTTAACCTTAAACAAGATCTAGTAAATTTACCTAAAGTTCTTTTTAACCTTTTTCCTTTTTTGTTTTAAACCCAAATTGACATCTATTGAGTCCTAAAAGATTGAAGGGATAAATTCCTTAAATTTGGAATTACAATTGCTTCCAAAAGTGTCTAAAGAAACTTGATACAAATGGATAAATGATGTTATACTTCAATCTCCTCCTTGCTCCTTCCTTGCTTCCACGTACAAAAACTAATTAATCCAAGGAAAACAGAGACAAAAAACAAGTGAAAAGCTCAAAATGATCAAAAGCAAACAAGCACATGTCAAAAAAAAATGAAATTTGGTCATTTACCCCACCCCAACAGGGCAACCCGCATATGCGTCACTTTTTGAGGAAATTAGCGGGGATGTATAATGCGACTCAATCTAACAATGATTTTCTACAGCCAAATAGAGAGCACGATGGGTGTGGAGTTTTGGTCCGTGGCACAGTTTGATGTTTAAAAATTATAGTATTAGAAAACAACTTTGTGCCATAGTTTGAAAATTTGAATTTATGGGCGAGAAGGTTTGAGCGGCAGCATTTGGAGTTTGTAGCATCATTGTATGGAACCACTGGAAGGCTAGCATCGCTGTATGGTGCCACTAGACTGATAGCAGAAAATTTTCCTGTAGAATCACAAAAAGCATATAATTTTGTCAAAAAATCTATTAAGAACTTGAAATTTTCCCTCCTTCTAGTGCCAAAATCTGAACCCCAATCCTAGACTTACACAAACATAGCAAAAAAACACAATATTAGATCCAAATGCAAGTTAGAACTAAGATTCCCCATGGAGTTCATCTACAATGCTCAAAATAGGAAGGAAAATGAATAACAATACAAGAAAAGTAATGAAATCCTATTTAAACATGCAAACTCTCAATCCCATAGGGGAATTGGTGCCAATTTGATGTGAAAATTGGCCCTTTCCTAGCTCCTTTGCAAGCTTCTGATGATTTGATAAAAAATGATCCACTTGTTGAAGAAGAACAATGAGCTCCCTGGTGAAATCTATAATAACCTAGCTAAGATGATGACAAATGCTATGAAGATGGATAAAATTAGCTCTCTATGTGAAGAGAGAAACTTTTCTCTAATTTGTGGATCCCAAATGAGAAGAAAAGAATTCTATTTATAGAAAGACAAGATGGAGGAATGAGAAAAATGAAGCAATGTGGGATCATTCAACAACCAATGGGAAAGTGTCACTTGTCAAGATGTGGATGGAGGAAGTTTGAGCACATTTTGATGAATGTGCACAATAAATGATATTAGGTGGAATTTCAAAATCATGAAATGACTTGTTGGAGGGAGAAAATAATGAATTAAATGCCACTTGGCTTAATGCACAAGGACATGAAAGAGGGTTAAATGCTTTGCTGGAAGGACAAACCCACTTGGAGAGATTTTCAAACTTAAAGGAATATTCTCGTAAGGATTCCATGTTGAAAGAAAATAGAGATTTAATAAATCATTTAAATGTATTCTCATGTGCATGTGGAAAAATATAGAGGATTTAGATTATTAGGATTCAATTAATCAGGATTTGATTAATTTAATAGGAGATTAGATGATTTGACCATTTGATTTAGATTTTTGGATTGAAATAAATCAAAATGAGAGGAAAATTATTAGACTTAATTAAATAAATATTTTGATTTATTTAATTAATGAAGATGGTGTTAGATTAAATCAAATAAAGATTAATTAGTTTAATTTAATGGAATGACTTTAGAGATTAATTAAATAAAATGAATTATTTAATTAAAAGAGGGGCTATAGGATTAATTAAATAAAAATGATTTATTTAATTAATAGGAGATGATGACTTGATCATATAAAATTTATTTATTTAATTAAGAGATGAAATGTGGTGAATTTAATTAAATAGAAATTATTTAATTAAATGATTTGTAGAGAGATGATTTAGGATAAACTGGTGTTAGTAAAATCAAGATCAAGTTCATGTACATTTTACATGTCTACAGCTCGTTCATACAAGGGTTCACCTTCAAGCATTGATAATTGGTATGCTCCTGATCCATAGCTTGTTGTGATGACAAAGGGACCTATTGGTTACTTTTTATGAACCAAACAAAACCTTACCACTTATCTATGAACCTTCCAAATCCCAATACTCGGTAAGGGTAAGGATTGGCCAAAAAACAAGTAAGAGTTTTGAGGCCCTTACTTCTCCTCTTTGAGATTTGTGAAACCCAAGAGGGTAATCCTTGTCATGTTCATATGATATTCATTTGATCAAAAAAATTTCTACATAGATGAATTCCTATATAAAGTGTAGATAGATAACATTTATTAAAGATTTAACTGACCTTTAAACAAATTACTATCTATTGTAAGGAATTAGGTAGTACTTCAGATTGGTATATTATAGTGGAAGGTATTTTAGATGATTTTCATTCATATCTTAAGCCCTTGGTCCAATGTATAACTAACTCATTTATATTTAAGATAATCAACTAAAAAAATTAGTGCCTTTTCTTGGGATAATGAAGTTCTATTCATAATAACAAGTAATACCTTAGCAATTTGATTCACTAATAAATGGACTGTTGATATACTGCATTACATCATTTCAACTCACTATGCCCAAAACACAACTACTTATCAAATCCTATGCTCTTTCCTCACAAAATTTTGACCTCACTCTAGTATTTCATCAATTATTTGAATCGTAGCATAAGTAAAATCACACATTCCATTAAAGCAATTGAAGACAAGTTAAAATATCATTAAAATTTTCATTTATAATTTGGAAGGAAACTACATAGGATAGAATGTGTAGTTGAACTAACACTTACATTCATCAACTACTACTATTGTAAACTATTTGAGATCATTACAAAGTTGACTCATGCCCTAGAATCTGTACTAATCTATTCACTTCTACATGAATTTACAATCTACCCTTTCATAAGCTTTCCCACTTAGACCATTTTGAGACTCAAAACTTGAAACCCCAGTAACCAGCCTTGAAATCCCTTTTATAGAATAAGGGAGCAATAAGCAACATGCTAAATTTACATTTCAATTACATTTCATTTGACCCACATTCTATTATTTTAGAATAGGGGCAAGGAAAAGTTAAAACTCTATGTGGATAGTTGTAGTAGAGCAACGAGCCCTCTAAAAGGCATCGTTCATCGATGTAGCAACTCTAAAACATGTCCTTATTGACCAACCAAGATTCTCCATTAGTAGCCTAGGAAAAAACTTCTATATTGACCGAAAAAGGCATATTCACCATCGAAGACATAGAGTTAAAATAATCCACCTCACACGAGCCCAAAATATTTCCACATCAGCACCAGAGACAAAAGATGAAAGACATGTCGAAGAGGAAAAATTTACTACAATGGCACTAGTGTCATCAAAAAAAAAAACAAGGCTGAGACACTACTTTGATTTGTCAGCATCAGAGTATGCTCTCTCGGTTCGTGTTTGCACTAGAATTGGAGGAGCTACTACCACTTCCTCATCAAAATCCTTGTATGGTACTAGAGAAAGAAGATAATACCCTCAATATCTCTTCCATTTCCTGAATGATTGTCTAAGACTTGAATGGGAGAGCTTAGTTTTCCCAGAAAAAATTTATAATACTTACTCTTCTTCTTTACTTTCATCACAGGTTTAACCTACTCCTTTCTAAACTTGATGAATTCTTCTGTAATTTCCTTGCTCCTCAATGTATAGGTGCTCTTTACCACATCCTTCTTATTTTTCCACAAACACTTCTCTTTCCCCTTTGTAGTGTAGGAGATACCAATATGCCAGGTTTAATTTTAGGAATATCATCTTGACCTTCATACATGATGAGCCTTCTAGACCTTCTAACTGGCTCACTTGGTTTACCCATCTCAACAAGACATGAACTTAAAAATCACTTGACAGAAAAGACACCAGCCTATACCTTCAGAGTGTTTTTGCAAGGAGGAAATCCTAAACCAACCCAATACAAACCAACTGAAAACACAATTTTAAATTATAAAACCCTCACTACCTAGGGAATTAAAACATGAAAGCTAATTCATGCACCATTCAGAATAGAACACATATTCATACTTACTTACCCAAGGAAACCACTTTTATTGCTTCTGTGATTATCCGCTCTGAACTCACATGTTCCTCCTTTGGTTCCAAATTAATTATTTAGCTCTTTGATAATTTCAAATGGTGAGATAAACTTATAGGAAATCCTCATTAAGTAGAGTAATTTGAGTGTGTAACATTTAATTACAAACTTGGCTCGCATGATCGAGTAGAAAAATAATCACTCCAAAATGACTCCTAGTCATCGGCCATTTGGGATTTAAAACATGATCAAGGATTCTCATTAAGGATCGCCAATTTCCTTTTTATCTATACATAGAAACAATGATGACACCCTAAAAAATTGCCACATGGTTATCCATATCTTAGCTAGATCATTTGCATTTCACTGCTTGTCATAGAAGTCCCCATACATTACTTCAATACTTACATGACAAGCAACAATACTCCACTAACGGGAATATTCCTAGATATACATCTTATCGCTTATCGTAGAAAAGTGGTTAGACTGCTTAAATGTTTCGGCAAGGAAAAATTCTCGGCGATGCATCAAAGCAACCCGATCCATCGCTCATCGCTGAAATAAAATTTGAAGTTGAACATGACTTCGATGATGAGAAAATTTGGTGATGGGAGTAAATTTTGACATGTGGTGATCAAACCACTCTCTTAGATCTAATTCCATCACTCATTGTAGAAACCAAAAAAAATCTTGAAATACATCAGTGATGGTGTGCTATAAGAACATTATAATCCCATCGCTCATCACTAAAAAGAGATAATTTTTTTGAAGAACTTCAATGATAGGTGATGCAAAGTGAAACCAAGGCCCATCACCTGTCTCTAAAATGAACCCAATAGCAAAGACAACTT
The DNA here is from genome assembly GCA_007258455.2 of Sequoia sempervirens. Taxonomy (NCBI): domain Eukaryota; kingdom Viridiplantae; phylum Streptophyta; class Pinopsida; order Cupressales; family Cupressaceae; genus Sequoia; species Sequoia sempervirens. The sequence continues at coordinate 442,113,704 of VDFB02000015.1, forward strand.
CAACGATGGGTGATCCCTTAAATGACTAAGGATTTTGCATGTACAAATAAAGTGTTGTTAAGAAAGGGGCCATGCTAGGTATAAGGGGCCTGTAATTCCATAGGGTTCAATGGCTCAAGAGGTTTAAATATGACCAGAAATAGGAAATAGAAGGTCAATGAAAGATTATAAAAAGGGCTAAGACTTTAAGGTTTTTTATAGGAGACCTTGACAACAGAACCCAAGGCAATAACAATGGACAAACCCTAAGTCTAGGTACTTAAAATTCGCTAAATTTTACCATGCTTAGAAATGGAACCAAAAATTTTAGGGGTTCCATCAGTGGCTCCAATTGGGGATGTTTGTTCCTTAGTGAAGAAAGCGAGAATTTAGAATCTCAACTTAATCAGACCAAGAACAAAGAACCAAAAAACTAAGGAACCCACCTGGATAGGGAAAGAAAACCAAATTAAAGTGGACAACATATGTATAATGTTCACATGACTTACAAGATTGTCTTAAGAAATCCAATCTCCATCATCTTTGAAACCTCTTATGATGTGCAAATTTTCAACCCACATTCTGCAACTCTACTACGCTTCAACTTTACTTGCTGGCTCGAAGCCACCAACCATAGGGTTGGTACTTGCCTCTATCAAAAACCTTATTTTCTATTGTTTATAATATGATAAGGTTGAAAATATTATCATGAATTTCCCACCTGTTAATCATGTTGTTGCCACTGAAATCAACCAATATGGACAACTTCCTGAAATTATTATTGTTCTTATCATTCATGTTCAATTGAGAACTATAATCAAGTATTAACTATAAAACATGATCAATGTGGCACTCTATCTGACTCAATTTACAACCATACTACACTAAGTGCCTATCCAACTAGATAGAGAAAGTGAAACACTCATAATCCATCTAATAATTATCATCATATGATCTGATACCCAATTCATTTTGCTCATCAAACTGGAAACCCTCACATATAATCCTTTCAAGAATCCTATCCAGAGGCACATATTCCAACCCTTTGGAATGATACTGCAATGTTATTTCTAGTATTCCATAGTCGCTATCATCTATCTTTTTTCCATACACACACTTATCTTGTATGATAAATAAGAAATGTTCATATATAGGCATATCATTTAGCTGATGTTTGAATTCACTTGAGCACTCTATACCAAGCTTATTGTCACCTAATTCATCAACATGACCTAGACTTATATTAGAATCATCATTATTAATTTCACTACCCATTACATCCCATGAATCAAAGAATACTTCCAATTCAGGCTTAGTGACATACTCTAATTTATTCACTAAGTATTCACCCAACTTAATACAAAATGCTTCATAGGATGGATCAAATAACTAAGAATTAACAAAATCAAAAATAGGAAATTCTAGTGTAATATTGATTAACAATTGTGCTAACTCTAAAATGAGGGCTTGATCACAATATGAACACTACTCAATGATATTTGAAGAAACTCTTTCATCTTTTCCTTCCTCAACACATTCCTTATTAAGAACACACAGGTCTATTTCTACTACAAAATCCACAAATTCCATCTCTGCTTCATAAAAGCAATCAGGGACCATTAGGATATGATCTTGCTAGTAAGTACAACCATCTTCATCACCCATGGCACTGAACACAAGCTTAGTATGTTGAATGTAGATGTACTTATCCTCAAACATCACATCAGTCATAGCACTGGTATGGTTAATTTTTTACATAACTCGATTGCATTCCCAATATTCTTTAGATATTTGTTCTTCAAAATATAAAGGAAAAGCCTCGTGAGAATCTCTATAATCACATCCTTTAGGAAAAGAAAAGGATCCTAGGTCATCCTCATAAGAATACTAATATTATTCAGAGAGGTAACTAGAAACTTCACACTTCTAATTAATAGTATCAAAAAGAGATTCCTTATCATATGCACTATAATCAAAATATTCATTATGAATATTCCAAATATCATCCTCAGTAGCTTGATTAATTTCTTGTAAGGACACATCAACAATATTTTCAAGTGTACTAATTCCATCATTAGATACATGTTCACTTCCTAAAACATCCTTATCCAACCTTTGGATTAATATTTCATCCTTTTTAATATGGCAATCATCATCTGTATGTTGAGACCTCATTCCTTGTATATGATCATACTTAGCCTTTTTGGTAATCCTAATCCAATCTAGTATTTGTTTGAAATCATGGGGCTTTAACTATTTTGGTAAGGCACTACTCCCTATCTCATAAATCTCATAGAATAGATCAATGCATATTCCATCTTCAAGTCTCAATTGTTTGGTGATTTCTAACAAGATATCCAATAATATTGTTAAAAATTCATATGGTTACTATCCTACATGATTTTTCATGTTTTTTTTTCCTTTGAACATAAAGCATATAATCACTATTGTTTAAATTTTATTGAGATTCACCTTGAAATTATTCAGGATCAATATGTTGTGAAGTTGGATAAATCAAGTCATCAAAAGTGTCTTCATCTTGACCATATTTTTCATATTTGGGTATGACATTCACATAACTTGTATTGGGACAGAAAAAACTTGCAACCATGTGTTAGAACACAATGATCTACTGAGAGGGGGGTGAATAAGTAGATATTAAAAATTTTAGTTCTTCAACCCTTTTGTAGATTCAACCTTAACTTCAAATGTGTAGACTGAAATACTAATAGATATAATAGCCACAAGCATAAGAGATATCAACACATAACATAGTAAGTACGTGGAAAACCCAAGATGGGAAAACCCATGGTGAGAAATGCTACTAGGATCTATTGTGTTAATCTAGCCTCACAAGCTTCAAAGTTCAGTTACAATGTTTGGGGCTGCAACCCAAGGAAGAAACAACTCCCTGTTTAGAAGCTACAACTTCATGAATGCTACTACACCCTATTCTAAGCTACAACTCATTTCAAAATGGAAGCTACATCCTCATACAAAGTTTTGCAATATACTATGCATAAAAATGGTTCTACATAACCTAGAATGAATCAATTTAGTACATAAGCTCTCTCTATCTCTCAGTTCACCCTTACTCCACTGTAACCAACTACATGAATTTTTAGATTTTTCTTTATATTATAGTTTACCTTCATTTTCATTCAAATACTCTCATTCATTCTCCATATATAAATAATTCCCCTCATTTAATTCATATACATTGGAATCATTGTTAGGGTTTTTAACCAACTTCCATAATTGTCAGAGCATCATGCCCAACACATACTATCTAGCTCATTAGAAATCACCATACCTCTACATTGAGTCGCACAAAATTTTATTCTATAGTAGAGAATTTGCTAAGAATAACATTCTATCAGACCCTAGAATCTAATGTGCACTTAATGCATTCTTGCGATAATTCGATCTGAATTGATCTTTAAATATTTTGCATACTATACCACTACTTAACATATCAAATCTTCATTTACATGGTCACTGAGATAGTTGGAAAAATTAATTCTTTCTCCTATGTCATTTTTCATACCAAACCATTATTTACACATTACATAGTCATTTCATATATCTACATTTGAACTTTGGTCATTGATGAACACCTTCGCACTTTGATCCTGTGATCAACATTCATTGTTGTGTCTTTAAACCCTAACCATTGGATAATCGATCGCTTAAACCACTATCATCAATCTATCATATTTTCAAGTCATTGTGACTTCATTCAGACTCCCACTGATACAAATCCTTTTAATCATCACCTAGTGTCTTTCTGATATAATTGGTCTCCCTGATATGTTTCCTCTACCACTTTTCTCGTTGGGATAAATTAGTGAGACTTTCTTAAAAAATAGTTGCTCAGTCAGAAGGTTTCAAAACTTGAGAACCCCACGACATAGGTTAGGAAAACTTGTCACTCCATGACTCCATTCATTTTTTTCGTCCTTATCACTCCATTAGCTAAGTCGCCAATTTGGGAGGTTACAAAACTTGAGAATCCCATGAAATGGGTTAGGAAAACTTGGAATTCCATGACTCCTTACAACTTTGGCATTAGATTGAGAGCATGAACCAATGAATTAGGAAATTTTCATTGACATCACAACTTTCCCAATACATGTTTGAAAATCTCTTGAGAAACCCAATCAATATGCCAACAATCTCCCTTGCATGATTTGCATTTTTGACATCAATGACAACAATAGTTCAACAATCTCCCCCTTTGGCATTGATGGAAAAGAACTAATTGTTCAATTAGGAACCACTAAAACTCAGTGCCAATTTGATTAACACATTGTAACACTACAACTCCCCGTATGGCATGCATCTCATCTCATCCTCTTAGCAACACATTTCTCCCCCTTTGACATCAATGAAAAAGGGTTCACTCCTCTTGAAGAAATGCTTCAATTTTGAACGCTACAACTATCAAGTCATTAGAAATTCTCTAATTTAGAATTCTACAATTTTCATAACTTGATCACATTAGTCTTAACCAAGGTTGAATAATTGATCAATGAAGCTCCCCCTAGATACATGCCCTATCACTAGATATTAGTGATATGAAGTGGTAGAAACTACTCCTAGCTTTTGCCTCAGGTATTCAAACTACTTTGTAGGAAAGGTTTTTGTAAATATATCAACCACTTATTCCTTGGTGGGAATATACTCCATGCTAACTTCTTTATCTATAAATTTTTCTCTGATGAAGTGATACTTGATTGAAATATTCTTTGTTATGGAGTCCATCACTGGATTCTTTGATATATTAATGGCACTTGAATTGTCACAAAGAATCAAAATGGGCTCATTGTACTCTACCTTGATATTCTTTAAATTTTGCTTCATCCATAAGACTTTAGTGCAACAAGCATCTATTGCAACATATTATGCTTTTGCAGTAGAAAGAGTAATAGACTCTTTCTTTTCACTCATCTAGGAAACCAATTTGTTCCCCAGGAAGAATGCACCTACACTAGTACTCTTTCTATCATCCGGACTATCTTCCCAATCTGCATCTATATATGTTCTTAATGTGAAATATTTACATTTGGAATACCATAAACCATAGTCAACAATACTTTTGATGTATCTAAATATTCTCTTTACTACATTGATGTGTGATTTTTTTGGTTATGCCTGAAACCAAGCTACCATACAAACTACTTGCATTATATCAGGCCTTGATGCAATTAGATATAGTAGACTTCCAATCATTGATCTATACAAAGTCTAATTTGCATCAGGTGACTCATTTGATTTAATCAAGTTGCAGCCAGTAATCATGGGATTAGTGACTAGTTTACAATCCTCCATGCCAAACTTTTTAAGAATTTCTTTTGCATACTTGGTTTGTGATATAAAAATACCTTTATCAGTTCGAGTAATTTGCAAACCAAGAAAAATTATAAGTTCTCCTAACATGGACATTTCAAACTCATCTTGCATGTTTGTGGCAAATATTTTGCACATTACATCACTACTACCACCAAATATAATATCATCTACATAAACTACAACAATGATCATTTGCTTACCCTCATATTTGAGATACAAACTGCTATCAGCACAACCTTTCTTGAATCCTTGTTGTTGTAGATATTGATCTAATCTTGAAAACCAAGCCCTTGGTGCTTGCTTCAAACCATACAATGCTTTCCTAAATTTGTAGACATAATCATCATCCTCTAATAGCTAAAAACCTTCTAGCTACTCAATATATACTTCCTCTTCAAGGTTTCCATTTAGAAATGCAAATTTTACATCCATTTGATATACCTTAAAACCTTTATATACAGAAAATGCAAGAAATATTCTAATAGCTTCTAATCAAGGAACTGGAGCAAGCGTTTCTTCAAAATCAATTCATTTTTCTTAGGCATATCCTTTGCACACTAATCTCTCTTTGATTTTGACCATAGCTCCATCTTCATTCAACTTGTTTCTAAATACCCATTTTGTGCCAATTATATGCTTGGTTGATGGTCTAGGAACCAATTCCCAAGTTTTGGTCTTTTCAATTTGATTGAGTTCCTCTGCCATTGCTCTTAACTAGCTTGTATCCTTACTAGCTTCATCAAGACTTGTTGGTTCAATTTGAGACAAGAGAGAAAATTTTACTTGTTCCTTTTCCTTTGCAAGTCTCCTTCTAGTCCACACTCCTGCATTCTTGTCATTTATTATTTGATCTACAAGATTATCTTTTTTAACATATTTTGTAGGAGCACATTCAACCTCTTACTCATTCTTTTCTTCTTGTTCCTCATCTTCAACTCATGCACCTATGTCATCTTCATCTGATTTATTTTCAAGATTGTTTTTGCTAGGCTGACCCTGATTTGCACTTTCATCAACCTTGACATGTACACTCTCTATAATTCTATGTAATATTTTATTATAACACTTATAAGCTTTTCCTTGGTTAGAATACCCCAAGAATATCCCCTCATCACATCTTGAATCAAAACTTCCTAAGTTGTCATCTTCTCTTTTACTATAGCACTTACTGCCAAATACCTTGAAATGCTTGACTGATGCAAGCCAACCAAACCATAATTCATATGGTGTTGTACCACTGTTAGATCTTATAAGTGCTATGTTATGAATGTATGCAATAGTTTATATTGCTTCTTTCCAAAATGTATCTGGCAAGTTTTCCTCATTCAACATAGCCCTAGCCATCTTCTTCACAATTCTATTTCTTCTCTCTACCACACAATTTTGATGTGTTCTTGGGGCTGAATACTAGCACTTGATTCCATGATCTTCACAATATTCCATGAATTCTCCACCTTTGTCTAACTTGATACATTTGATTCTTCTCCCAATCATATTTTCTACTAGCTTCTTATAACTTTTAAATGCTTTAAAATCCTTAGCCTTCTCCCTAAAAAATGTAACATATGCCATTCTTGTATAGTCATCAATCAACAACATGAAATATCTTTCTTCTTAAAGCGCTCTTGTCTTCATTAGACCACATAGATCAACATGGATTATTTTCAAGGATTGCATAGTATAGTAATCCTTTGTGGGAAATTTAGACTTTGTTTGCTTTCCTTGCTGATAGCCTTGACAAACGATGTTATCAGGCTTTCCAATCTTAGGTATATTTCTAACCGGGCCTTTTGAACTTATTTTCACCATGTTGTCAAAATTTACATGTCCTAGTCTTCTATGCCACAACCAAATTTCATCTACTTGACTGATTAGACATGTTTGGACTTCCATTTCACATAGATTGTAGAGATTTCTATTAGTCCTTATCCCTTAAGCAATTGTTTTACCATTCAATCTTATCTTGTAGCCTTCAAAATCAAATACAACTTTGTATCCATTATCACACATCCGGTTGATGCTAAGAAGGTTGTGTTTTAGACCTTCCACATAGAGCACATCTTTAGTTTTGTTATTTCCATCTATGCTCAAAATTCCTTTACCACAAATCTTGACAACAGTATTATCAACTAGACTTATTGAACCTCCGTTTTTCATTTCAAGCTTAATGAATTTCTTTTTATCTCCATTCATGTTCTTGGAGTAGCAACTATCAACAATCCATATATCTTGATCCTTTACATGTAAATCCATTTGGGAAATCATAGACTGAGTGATGCAAGATCCCTTCTCTTTCTCCTTCCATATCTTCTTGGGCTTCTTCTCAATTTTCTTTTCTTCTGTCTCAAAAGTCTTATTTCCTTTCTCTCTATTAGCGGGAGAGGATTTCTTCTTCCCAGATTTCACACTTGGTCCTGTAAATATTACTCTATAGTTACTAGCTATATTACCAAACTTGTTGCAACTATAAAAAATTATATCCATATCAACCAAGGGAAAAAATGGATTCTTTCTTGCAAAATTTTTATTCTTCCTTGGAATGATTCTACATTCTCTAACCCTATGACCAAAATTGTTACAGGTATAGAAAAACCCATTGAAATACAATGAGTACCTAGTTATGTAGTTTCCTTCAACTGGATGAGGTGATATTCTTTTTCAAGGCCTCCTTGGATAATGTACTCTTGTGAATCCATCATTGTCTACTCTTTTTACGTTTTTCGTCTTCTTTTGTTGATTAGGAACTCTCTAGTTGTCCTCCTTGACTTTGACCGGTTTCTTTTCTTTATCATATTTTTGTTCATCTTTAGGAGCTTCCTCTTTGTCATATTTTTCTTCACTTGGGATTGATTTTTCTCTTGCTCTAAATCTTTCATAAATTTTTGCAAAGACATCCATAAATGAATTCTTCCCTTTTTCCAAACCTAAACCAAATTTCTCTTTATTTGTAGGCTTTTGTGTACTTATCAATTCATTCAGAATATTTGTACCACCTTTCAACATTAGTCCATTTATGATATGCTCATTGGCCTTCTCCAATTCTTTCCTTAGGGAAACTATTTTTGTCTCAGGTTTTGAGCATCTGTCCATCTCATACTGCAATTTAGATTCCATGACATCCTCAATTCTTTTAAACTCTTCTAGATTTCAGTCCTACTAACACCTTATTGGACTCTTCAAGTTCTTGTGTTAATCTGCCAGTCTCCTTTTAAGAATTCCTTTTTAGATTCTTGTTTTCTCTCTTAAGATCTTCAAGAGCACTAATTAGTTCACCTCCAAGATCAACAATTGTCTCCTCTTCTCATTCATACCATTCCTTAATTTGTGCATCTTCCTGATCCTTAGTTTCTTTAGCCATGAATAGAAATTCTCTTCTATCATCTCTCATTACAAGGGCATGGCCTTGATCCTCTTTTCAACAATCGCTAGGATTAGAAACTTCACTTTCTTCATTGGTGTACAAGCTCTTCTTCTTTCCAAAGTTCTTTCTTTTAGGGTAGAATTCTTTCTTCTTTCTATTATCAAATTCTTGCTTGGAACTATCTTCTTTACCATATGGAAAATTTCAAGCAAAATGGCCTATTCTACCACAATTAAAACACTTAAGAGGGAGAATATATTTATACTTGTCAAATCCTCTTCTTAGCCTTCTTATGAAATTTTCTTCTTCATCATTAGTTTCTTCGTAATCAGATGCAATGATAGTAGCTTTTTCTTTCTTATTAGCTTTATCTTTTTCTTTCTTGACAACCTTAAATGCAGCTTCTCTCTTGGATGATTCAACACTTGGAATTCTCATCTCATATGCAATAATTATGCCATGCACCTCATCTAGAGTAAGTTTATCAATTTCTCTTCCCTCTTCAATAGAAAAAATCTTGGCATCATATTTAGTTATCATGGGCCTGAGAACTTTCAACACAACATCTTCTTCTTTTAGATCTACACCATTTCCTTTAATGGTATTTACCACATCATCAACTCTCTGAAAATAGTATGCAATCTTCTCTTCTTTGGTCATCGCCAAGCCTTCAAATTTTTCTCTTAGCACTTGTAACTTTTCCAACTTCACTTTGGTGTCACCTTCATATATTTTCTTAAGTTTTTCCTATACATCGTAAGCAGTTTTACAATGCATAACTTTTCTATGCACAAAGTTAGACAAATTGTTCATAATAATAAACCAAGCTTTAATATTATCCTCATTAATCTTCTTAGTTATAGGATTAGTAGGAATAGTATATTGGGTCTCAACACATGCCCATACTTTAGTTCCAAGAGAGACTAAGTATCCTCCCATTAATGAGCTCCATTTAGCATAGTTTGTTCCATCAAACCTAGGTGGCTTGTTTGATCCTTCTTGAAATGCCATTGTGTTCACCTATCCAATATCTACTCAAGCTAGTTAAGCTTCTCCTAGGGAACTTGGTGCTCTGATACCAATTGTTAGAACACAATGATCTATTGAGATGGGGGTGAATCAATAGATATTAAAAAATTTAGTTCTTCAACCCTTTTGCAGATTCAACCTTAACTTCAAATGTGCATATTAAAATACTAATAGATATAATAGCCACAAGCACAAGAGAGATCAACACATAACAAAGTATGTATGTGGAAAACCCAAGATGGGAAAAACCACAGTGAGAAATGTTTCTAGGTTCTACTGTCCTAATCCATCCTTACAAGCTTCAAAGTTTAGTTACAATGTTTAGGGCTGCAACCCAAGCAAGCAACAACTCCTTGTTTAGAAGCTACAATTTCAAGGATGTTGCTACACCCTATTCTGAGCTACAACTCAGTGCAAAATGGAGGCTACAACCTCTTACAAAGTTTTGCAATATAGTATGCATAAAAATGGTTCTACATAACCTACAATGCATCAATTCAGTACATAAGCTCTTTCTCTCTCTCAATTCTAACTTACTCGACTATAACCAGCTACATGAATTTTCATATTTTGATTTCTATTACAGTTCACCTTCCTCTACATTCAAATACTTTGATTCATTCTCTATAGATTAGTAATTCCCCTCATTCAATCATATAAATTGGAATCACTATTAGCATTTTTCATCTACTTCCATAATTTTCAAAGCACCATGCCCAACACATATTGTCCAGCTCGTTAGAAATCACCATACCTCTGCATCGATTCACACAATATTTTATTCTGTAATAGAAAATTTGCAAAGAATAACATTTTGTTAGACCCTAGAATCTGATATGCATTTAATGCATTCTTGCGATCATTAAATTTTATTCGATCTTTAAATCTTTTGCAAACTATATCACCGCTTAATAGATCAAATCTTCATTTACATGGTCATTGAGATAGTCGTAGAAATTAATTCTTTCTCCTATGTAAATTTACAAACCAAACCCTCATTTACACTTGACATAGTCATTTGAAATCTCTACATTTGAACTTTTCCCATTGATCAACACCTTCACACCTTGATCTTGTGATCAACATTCACTGTTGTGTCTTTAAACTCTGACTGTTGGATAATCTGTCACTTAAACCACCGTCATCAATCTATCATATCATGCAGTCATTGTGTAATACCCCCATGTTTGCTGACTCAGTAGATACTCTTGATACTCTTTGATATTGTGGATACTCTGTGATACTCTATGTGGTAGATTTATATTTGATCATGTGTGGCTTCTTAGTTACTTGTTTACTGCTCTTTACATTATGTGTGACATTTGATGATACATATGCATTGATGATTTGATTCGTTATGCGATGGTGTTCCTTAAATTTATATACAATGATGTATTTCCATGATGTTATGTTTATGAGGACATGTTCAGTGTATTTTGGTGAAAGGACAGAGTAGTACCACTAGCTCGCGAGCGCCTTACTACCCCACTATTACCTTTCACAATGTGTTTTCAGTGGAGTTTATATGTTACTTGAAATTTATCTATTTGCAGATATTGTAGGATTAAAAGTCTCGATTCTACCTGCTTTGGCAGGACAGGGCGAGCACAAAATAAACCCAATGGGTACGATGTTGTTAAAAGGAGTTGTTAAGGAAGAATTCTTGTCCCAAGTCCGTCATTTCATTATGAGGTTGTTGAGTCATGTGGTGACCCGGTTTTGTCTTGGTATTTTGATTTTTGAGTTAAATGATTTATTTAATTTATTTATGGTTTGGGAATATTTAATTTAATTATTTTTATAAGATTAATTAAAGTTATTTTATTAATTGTGAGCTAGTAAGTATTGAAGTTTAATTATTTTTAATTTTTAATTAAAAGTTATTTATCTATAAAAGCTTGTTTTAATTAAATTTTAGAAAGAAGTGGTGGTAATTTAAAAATTATTGTATATAAAAAAAAAAAAAATTAAATGAGAGAAGACTGGAGATATTCTTGTGGGGGTTATTCTGAGAATAAAATTAATTAATTCGAAATCTATTTTGGGGAGAGGAAGAGGAAGAGACAGGGGGGCTATTGAAATGGGGATTTTGTATTCTTTTTGTGGGGTGGAAAAAAAACAGAGGAGGGGAGTATGAAAGGAGATGAGGAAGATTGTCTCAGATTTTGGATTTGGAAAAGAAGCTGCAGGAAAGGATCAGCGTTGAAAAGAGGAGGAAAGCGTCTGTGTTGGATTTCTTCTACAACCGTAGGATGCCAAATTCCTCTCATATTATTTTTCTAGTTATTTAATTTTTAGATAAAATAAGATACTTTTGGCTGTTCTATTTAAAAGAGTTTAGATATGTGCGTGTGTTTGTTTAAAAGTGGATTTTTAATTCTTTGTGTGTAATTTTGGAGATTGAATTTAAAATTTATGTGTGTAAGGATTTTCCCTAATTTGAAATTTGTTTATTCTGGGTAAAATTGCCCCCCATATCTTTATGTGATTTAATGAGAGACCTTCTATTTAAATTTATCAAACTTCTGGTTCAAAATAAAATTTATAGACTTATATTTATATTGAAATAAGGTTAAAATGATACACAATATGTTGTATTAAATTATTATGCTTCTATTTATTTATATACATATATTTATTTATCTTGGGTGCTGGTGCGAATTTTATTGGAAGTGTGTTTATTCGTTCATTTCTATTTATATTTATAGTTATTTTTGTTATATTCAGGCATCTGTATACAGAGTGGGGGATTTTGATTGAAATTTTATTTTACTACCAATCTAGTTGTATGGGTATTCAAAGGGACGATATTCAAAATTTCTCTTCCTTGTGTTTGGATGGAAGGTTTCCCTGTGTGTTGTTGAGTATTAATTTTTATACAGTTACAATGGTCATCCATATATTTTGGAATTCACAATTTATTCTCAAATGAATTCTAAATTGTCTAGAGTATGTACATTTCCGCTCTCGTACGAGCGTACAACATTTAGGTGAGAACCCTACTTTATTGATATGTTTACCATGGTAATCCTTGCTTAATCTCCCTTTCGTTTGTTTGGACTAAATGTTGAATTAAGCCAAAATTTTAATTATAAAAGTTGTGTATTTTGAGAATGGAGGTGTAGTCGGCGGTGACTGTACCACCACCCAACCCCAATTTTCTGCTGGCATGTAGTCCCTCTTTTTTTTTTTTCTGTATGGAACAGTGTGCCTGGTACCATGGTCACCCATCCGTTTGTATGGCTAGATTGTGTTCGCTGTGAAATCTATTCAATATTAGTTCTTTCATTCATTTTCAATTCGCGGGTTTCTGTGTGCATTCAATAATGTTTAGAAGTTGTTTTGTTTTCCGCGTTCCATAGTATTGGTACCTATTCATGGGTTCCACCTTCATGTATTATGATAGAATAATATTATATCGAACTCATTATTTTTTTTTGTGTTTGATTTGGAGTTCGCTTTATGCGTTGGTTACTAAATTTCGGGTTGAATTTTATGTATTTAAATGGGTATTATAAATAGTTTAGTATTAGTTCGAATGCTGAGTTATTTAAATTTGTGCTAAACAAATATGTATACATATGTGTTACTATTAATATTAATAAGATATTAATGTTAACATATATACATATATATTTTTATATTTATTTAATTATATTATAAATTAATAGCAGGGTAATTTGTTAATTTTATCATAAGATTTATAGAGATAATTTATTTATATATGTTGTTTTCTTAATATAAAGGTAAATATACTTATATACATTTGGAAAGTATTTATACACATATATTTATATAAAATTTAGTTGGCTGAGAATATCAATGTGATAATTTTTAAGAAGGGTTGTAATCATAGTGTATTTGTGTGAACGGAGATAATTCTTTTATGCTTTGTTAATAGATGGAGTTTCTCTAGATTGACCAATTGATGAAATTACTGTCTTAAAATTATTTTCTTTTATGGAGTTGTTCCACAATTTTTTCATTATCAAGTCAATGATCTATTTAATTGGTGAAAAATTATTGTGTCCTGAAATGTTCTATATGGTTTTGTTTTGCGTGAGATTTTTTTTATTGATTGAATTCTAGTTTTGCTATTTGGGTTTATTTTATTGTGGGGACAACCCAAGATTAACAATCCTATTTAGGAGCCTAAGTAATTCTAGAGGTCGGGTAATAAGATTTCTCTTGATTTCATTTTAAAATTGGGTTTTGTGATGCTTATGGATTAGTTATACATTTGGATTATACCAGACTACGAATGTATTTCCTTGTGGTTGGTGAGATGGTCATGCCTCACTTTTGATTGCCATTTGATTTAGTTCTTTATGTGGTACAATCCTAGATGTTATTATCTTGTGAGGGAGTGGCTCTAAGTGGGTGGTCGGCGCACAAAGGGGCACCAGGATAGCCCTCGTTAGAGTGAATTTAATAAGGTGTAATTTAATTAGTTAGCTAGAGGGAGGGTAGTAACACACTAAAAAGATAATAATTGCCTCCTCTGCCTTTTTGTGCTACCACATACTAAAGGGAATTGAGAAGGCCGTGGTTGGCATGATCGTTGCCCTGATTTCACAGAAGGTAATGGTTCTACATGAGCAACCCTATGGGGCGGTTCCTTGAGATAGGTAGCCTGGCAAACCATAGATGGAGTTGGTTCCTAGTGCTTGGTTGCCTAGATAATCTGTCAGTAGATGGAGGCGGTACCTTGCAATAGGTATCCTGGCGAATCCATGTTAAGCCATGCGATGACACTCTCCTCTAACATTCCTATTTATGTTGTCCTTTGGAAATCCTCTAGAATTGTTCACAGATCTTGTATTGATGATTTTTGTTGTTGTTGAATTTGAGTGGTCTCATGTATTGTATGATTTTTCTTTAGCTAGTTGTGAGTCTTTTTCTAGACATTCTTGTTCGGGAACCCTTCCTTAGCAACTCCTAGCATGGGGGTGGTTGGGTGGATTGTGTCTCGCACCCCATTGGGATTCTCTCTTTTATGCAGGTTCATCTTTTAGTGCTGAGTTGCAGTATCAATGGACTCTTTGTTTGTGGGTTCCAAATTTATGTAATTATGTTATTCTTATACTGATGTATCATTCCCACCTAGTTGGGAAGTTTTGTAAATTATTGCACTTGATGCTATTGTGATGTAATCTCATGATGATACATGGTACTTTTATTTGTAAATTTGGTTATGAAAAGGATTTATAATGATGTTATAACTTTGGATATTATTCTATCTTATGATTTTATTATTGTTACTGATGTAATTATATTTATGTACGTATGAATGTATGGTTCATGTAATGGTTAGTTAAATGTTCATGTTGTTAAGGATTAATTCTTAAGTAATGTCCTCATGTACCTCAAAGGATTAAGTCATGCAAATTGAATAATGGTTACATTGTGTTAGTAAATGTTCACTCCTTTTTTTAAAAAAAAAAAATTGTTTGCATTTTACTTAATTCCTTTGGTGTTGCGTGGCAGGGCGTTACAACTTGGTATCAGAGCCAAGGTTGCTAACGCTGGGTTCTTTGTGTAGTTGGTGTTTGTTAAGCAACCTTTGTGTTAACTTTGATCTTACATACTATAGCTGTGTGCAAGATCATGCCTCGAGCTAGAGGTCATGGCCATGGAAGAGGCCGAGGTGGCAGTCGAGCAGTTAGTCATCATAGTCCATCACCATCAAGTTTCCATGGTTCTGAGCATGAGGAAAATTCAAATCCTCAAAGTAATCCACTAGTTGGTGACCATAACCTAGGACAGCCTGGTTTGATGGTCAGTTACAACGTCTTTTAGGAGAGCTCCTTGATCATTTGGGATCCGGGCCTCAGGAAGAGTCACGGATCGAGAGAGAGAGGGAAAGGTCTCCAAGGCATAGGGATGCTCTAGTAGATCAGGGTGTAGTAATAGCAGGGCATATGAGGGATTTGTTGAGAGCTCACCCTCCTACCTTCGATGGCTCGGGAGGAGGCTTGGAAGTAGAAACCTGGTTGATAGATTTGGATCGTTGCTTCACAATGCACCCATTATACCAAGGCTTGGTGCACAGTAATGCATATGCGGGGTTTCGCATCTACCTAGTGGAGGTTGGAAGAACAGAAGTTGCATCTAGATATCGGTGTGGTTACATGGGAGTTGTTTCTGGATAGGTTTAGAGCTCATTTTCTCTCTGATCATTGGAGGCAGCGCAGAGCTAATGAGTTCCATGGTCTTAAGCAGATGTCTTTGTCCATTGAGCAGTATGAGCAGCGGTTCTGCGAACTCAAGCAATATGCTGGAATCAATCACAATGAGGGGTTGCTTGTTTAGCATTTTGTTCGGGGCTTGAATGCCCGTATCAGTGGTCAAGTGAGAGTCTTCGAGCTGAAGACAATGGAGGTTGCAGTTGAGAAGGATCGATTAGTAGAGGAAAACTTGGCTATGGCTCTTGGAGGGCATGTTGGAGTTTAGATCGGTAGTGCTCCGGCACTAGGTATAGGTTCTAGAGGTGGGCAGTCTTAGGCTGCAGGGCCTTCTAGGAACTTTTAGACACCCTCCAAGGGTGGTTCACAGCATCAGCAGTCTCAACCCAAGTAGAATAAATCGCAGTATCAATAGGGGGATAGGTTTTAGGGAAATAAGTTCTGAAGTTGGCAGTGAAGTAAACTTGATCGTTATGTACAGCCTGCACAAAGTGCATAGTCGGCACCATCTCGAGGCAGCTTTCAGTAGTCGAGTGCACCGTCTAGGGTTAGAGGCTTTGGGAGAGGTACAAGTTGCTTCTCTTGTGGGTAGCAAGGGCATATTGCCAGACAGTGTCCACAAAAGACTACTTCAGAAATTAGTCAGAGGCCAGCTGTTTCAGAGCTGACAGTGGGTGATGCAAGGAGAGCTCATCGAGTTTTTGCAATAATGGACAATCGACAAGCTGAGCATCAGGGCACTATGATCGAAACATCAGGTGTGTTGAAGGGTACTAAAGTTTCTATACTTTTTGATTATGGTGCTTCTGATTCATTTATATCTCCTTCCGTTGTGGAGAGAAGTGGATTGGTGGCATCTAGGCAAGGTATAACTTGGCAGGTTGAACTAGCCTCTGGGTCAAAATTTCTTGCAGAAGAGTTTGTTCAGGGTTGTAAGTTAGATTTGGGAGCTTTTTCAACTCAGGTGGACCTTTGAACCTTACCCCTGGGCTCATATGATGTAGTCTTGGGAATTGATTGGTTGAGTTCACATCGTGCTTTGTTGGATTGTTGCCATAAAGCAGTGCGGTGTACCAATGACTCTGGAAAAGAGGTGGAGATTGTGGCCACTCAGAGGCCTATTTCTTTGAGAATGATCTCTGCCATGTAGTTAAAAAGGTTGTTCCATCAGGGTTGTCAGCTCTTTGCGATGGCAGTGAATGACCTCAAAACTAAAGATAGTCGAGAGAAATCATTGGATGATTACCCTCTTCTGAAGGGTTTCGCTGATGTGTTTCTGAGTGAGATACCTGGAATGCCGCTTAAGCAGGATATAGATTTTCGAATAGACCTAGTACTTGGAGCTGAGCCTATCTCTCAAGCTCCGTACCGAATGACCATGCAGGAACTTCAGGAACTCCATCTTCAGTTGGAGGAGTTGATAGCAAAAGGGTTTATCTGTCCGAGTGTCTCTCTATGGGGAGCACTTGTGATTTTCGTGAAGAAGAAGGATGGTTCTCTCCACCTATGCATTGATTATAGGTAGTTGAATAAAGTAACCGTGAAGAACCAATCCCCTACCCAGGATAGATGATCTCTTCGATTAGATAAGAGGGGAAAAGATATTTTCCAAGATTGATCTAAAGTCAGGATATCACCAATTGAGGATTGCAGAACAGGATATTCATAAAACCGCATTTCACACTCGATATGGACATTACGAGTTCACAGTCATGTCATTTGGGTTGACGAATGCACCTTTAGTCTTTATGAGTTTGATGAATGGGGTGTTCAGAACATTTTTGGATAGATTTGTTCTTGTGTTCCTCAATGATATTTTGATCTATTCTAGGTCTATAGATGAACATGAGGAACATCTTAAGCAGGTATTGCAGTGTTTAAGGGAAAACTAGTTATATGCCAATTTGGCAAAGTGTGACTTTTACAAGACTGAAGTTCAGTATCTTGGCCACGTCATCTCAGGTGAAGGAATCTCTATGGACCCTACAAAGATTTAGGCTATTGTAGATTGGCCCGTACCTACTAATGTCTCAGAAGTCTACAGTTTCATGGGACTTGTAGGTTATTACCGACGATTTTTCTAGGGCTTTTCTAGGATTACGCATCCTATTACTTCTCTCCAGAGGAAAGGGAGAAATTTTTGTGGTCAAATAAATGTCAACTTGCTTTTTAGACTCTTAAGGAGAAACTGACTAGTGCACCTATCTTGGCAGTACCAGATCTTGCAGGAGAGTTTGTTGTGTGTACTGATGCCTCCTTAGAAGGCTTAGGAGCTGTTTTGATGCAAGAAGGGTGTGTGATTACATACGAATCCAAGAAACTTAAAGATCATGAATTGAACTATCCTACACATGATCTTGAGTTGGCCGCGGTGGTTCATGCTCTAGTTAGATGGAGACATTTTCTCTTGGGGCATCAATTCAAGCTGCATACTGATCATCGTAGTCTACAATACATATTCACACAGCCGAATCTGAATGCTAGGCAGAGGAGATGGATGGAATTTTTATGCGAGTATGATTTTGAAGTGAAATATATTCAGGGTAAGGAGAATGTGGTAGTAGATGCCTTGAGCAGGTGTAGGCATGCGATTTCTACTATGACTCTTGGGATTGATTCGAGGAGTCAAATTCTCATTGCTCTCTCTTCACACAGTTGGTATTCTAAGGTGAAATCTGAGATTGAGTCAGGCAGGCCTCTAGAAGGGAAATTTGTTGGGTACTCTTTGGATTCTGATGGTGTTTTGCATTATTCAGGGCATATGTATGTACCTCTTACAGAGGGTCTTCGTACTCTAATTTTGACTGAAGCCCATAGGGCACCCTATTCGGCACATCCAGGAGTTAAGAAAATGTATGTGGATCTGCGTTAATTATATTTTTGGTCAGGAATGAAGCGGGATATCACTGATTTTGTAGCTAGATGTCCAAAGTGTCAGAGGGTCAAGGCAAAACACCATCATCTAGCAGGATTACTGTAACGTAATCTCGTCCCTGAGTGGAAATGGGATATCATTTCTATGGATTTTATAGTTGGTTTGCTCTTGCCATCTAGGGGACACGATGCGATCATGGTCACTGTGGATAGGTTAACCAAAGTAGCCCATTTATCCCCTATTAGATCATCTTATACTACATCTGTGGTAGCAAAGGTTTTCATGGAGGACATAGTTCGATTGCATGGCATTCCACGGAGGATCATATCTGATAGGGATTCAGTGTTTACTTCAGCACTATGGACTTCCTTGCAATGGTCTTTAGGGACTCAGTTGAATTTTAGCTCTACCTATCATCCCGAGACTGATGGTCAGACTGGGAGAGTTAATCAGGTGCTAGAGGACATGCTCCGCATGTATGTCATGGATCAACAATCTCGTTGGGAGGATTATTTGCACTTGGTTGAGTTTTCCTATAATAATGGTTATCATAGCTCCATTGCCATGGCACCTTTTTAGGCATTGTATGGTCGTCCTTGCCATACCCTTTTGAGTTGGGATCGGTTAGAGGATAGGGTCCTTCTTGGACTTGACATGCTTCAAGATATGGAGCAGTAGGTGGCTCGTATTAGAGAACACCTTATTACAGCTTAGGATAGACAGAAAAAGTATGTTGATGCACATCGTGTTGATCGACAATTTGCAGTTGGGGATCATGTGTTTCTCCGGGTGCATCCATGAAAGATTCCTATCCATTACGGAAAGGGTTCTAAGTTGGCACCCCATTTTTTTGGGCCCTTTGAGGTGTTAGAGAGAATCAGACCTGTTGCCTACCGCCTAGCTTTGCCACCTAGCCTGTCGCAGATACACGATGTCTTTCATGTTTCTATTCTGAGGCCTTATTTTCCTAATGTTACTCATGTGCTGGATTGGAATGCTTTGCAGGTCGAGGATAGGAAGCTAGCTCTAGAGCCTATGGCCATACTTCAGCATCGGAGTCTCACCCTTAGGGGCAGAGATATTGATCAGGTGCGGGTCTAGTCGGATTCGAATGATGAGACCTCGGCGACTTGGGAGGATACATCTCTTATTAGAGTGGCTTATCCTTATTTGTTCTCTGGCTTCCGAGAGTAAGCCATGTCCTAGGGGGAGGATGTAATACCCCCATGTTTGCTGACTCAATAGATACTCTTGATACTCTTTGATATTGTGGATACTCTGTGATACTCTATGTGGTAGATTTATATTTGATCATGTGTGGCTTCTTAGTTACTTGTTTACTGCTCTTTACATTATGTGTGACATTTGATGATACATGTGCATTGATGATTTGATTCATTATGTTATGGTGTTCCTTAAATTTATATACAATGATGTATTTCCATGATGTTATGTTTATGAGGACATGTTCAGTGTATTTTGGTGAAACGATAGAGTAGTACCACTCGCTCACGAGCGCCCTACTACCCCGCTATTACCTTTCATAGTGTGTTTTCAGTGGAGTTTATATGTTACTTGACATTTATCTGTTTGCAGATATTGCAGGATTAAAAGTTTCGATTCCACCTGCTTCGGCAGGATAGGGCGAGCACAAAATAAACCCAACGGGTACGATGTTGTTAAAAGGAGTTGTTAAGGAAGAATTCCCATCCCAAGTCCATCATTTCGTTATGAGGTTGTTGAGTCATGTGTTGACCTGGTTTTGTCTTGGTATTTTGATTTTTGAGTTAAATGATTTATTTAATTTATTTATGGTTTGGGAATATTTAATTTAATTATCTTTATAAGATTAATTAAAGTTATTTTATTAATTGTGAGCTAGTAAGTATTGAAGTTTAATTATTTTTAATTTTTAATTAAAAGTTATTTATCTATAAATGCTTGTTTTAATTAAATTTTAGAAAGAAGTGGTGGTAATTTAAAAATTATTGTATATAAAAAAATTAAATGAGAGAAGACTGGAGATATTCTTGTGGGGGTTAGTCTAAGAATAAAATTAATTAATTTGAAATCTATTTCGGGGAGAGGAAGAGGAAGAGATAGGGGGCTGTTGAAATGGGGATTTTGTATTCTTTTTGTGGGGTGAAAAAAAAAATAGAGGGGAGTATGCAAGGACATGAGGAAGATTGTCTCAGATTTTGGATTTGGAAAAGAAACTGCAGAAAAGGATCAGTGTTGAAAAGAGGAGGAAAGCATCTATGTTGGATTTCTTCTACAGCCGTAGGATGCTAGGTTCCTCTCATATTATTTTTCTGGTTATTTAATTTTCAGATAAAATAAGATACTTTTGGTTGTTCTGTTTAAAAGAGTTTAGATCTGTGCGTGTGTTTGTTTAAAAATGGATTTTTAATTCTCTGTGCATAATTGTGGAGATTGAATTTAAAATTTCTATGTGTAAGGGTTTTCCTTGATTTGAAATATGTTTATTCTAGGTAAAATGGCCCCCCATATCTTTATGTGATTTAATGAAAGACCTTCTATTTAAATTTGTCAAACCTTTGGTACAAAATAAAATTTATAGACTTATATTTATATTGAAATAGGGTTTAAATGATACCTAATATGTTGTATTAAATTATTATGCTTTTATTTATTTATATACATATATTTATTCATCTTGGGTGCTAGTGCGGATTTTATTGGAAGAGTGTTTATCCGTTCATTTATATTTATATTTATAGTTAGTTTTGTTATATTTTGGGCATCTATATACAGAGTGGAGGATTTTGATTGAAATTTTATTTTACTACTGATCTAGTTGTATGGGTATTCGAAGGGATGATATTCAAAATTTTTGTGCCTTGTGTTTGGATGGAAGGTTTCGCTGGGTGTTGTTGAGTATTAATTTTTATACAGTTACAATGGTCATCCATATATTTTGGAATTCGCAATTTATGCTCAAAAGAATTCCAAATTGTCTAGAGTATGTACATTTCCTCTCTCATACGAGTGTACAACATTTAGGTGAGAACCCCACTTTATCGATATGTTTACCATAGTAATCCTTGCTTAATCTCCCTTTCATTTGTTTGGACCGAATGTTGAATTAAGCCAAAATTTTAATTATAAAAGTTATGTATTTTGAGAATGGAGGTGTAGTCGACGGTGACTGTACCACCGCCTGACCCCAATTTTTTGCTGGAGTGTAGTCCCTCTATTTTTTTTTCTATATGGAATGGCATGCCTGGTACCATGGTCGCCGGTCCGTTTGTATGGCCGGATTGTGTTCGCTGTGAAATCTATTCAATATTAGTTCTTTCATTTGTTTTCAATTCATGGGTTTCTGTGTGCATTCAATAATGTTTGGAAGTTGTTTTGTTTTCCGCGTTCCACAGTATTGGTACCTTTTCACGTGTTTTGCCTTCATGTATTATGATAGAATAATATTATATCGAACTCGTTATTTTTTTTTTGTGTTTGATTTGGAGTTCGCTTTATGCGTTGGTTACTAAATTTTGGGTTGAATTATATGTATTTAAATGGGTATTATAAACAGTTTAGTATTAGTTTGAATGTCGAGTTATTTAAATTTGTGCTAAACAAATATGTATACATATGTGTTACTATTAATATTAATAAGATATTAATGTACTAACATATATACATATATATTTTTATATTTATTTAATTATATTATAAATTAATAGCAGGGTAATTTGTTAATTTTATCATAAGATTTATAGAGATAATTTATTTATATACGTTGTTTTCTTAATATAAAGGTAAATATACATATATACGTTTGGAAAGTATTTATACACATATTTATATAAAATTTAGTTGGCTGAGAATATCAATGTGATAGTTTTTAAGAAGGGTTGTAATCATAGTGTATTTGTGTGAATGGAGATAATTCTTTTATGCTTTTTTAATAGATGGAGTTTCTCCAGATTGAGCAATTGATGAAATTACTGTGTCTTAAAAATATTTTCTTTTATGGAGTTGTTCCACAATTTGTTCATTATCAAGTCAATGATCTATTTAATTGGTGAAAAATTATTGTGTCCTGAAATGTTCTATATGGTTTTGTTTTGCATGAGATTTTTTTTATTAATTGACTTCTAGTTTCGTTATTTGGGTTTATTTTATTGTGGGGACAACCTGAGATTAACAATCCTGTTTAGGATCCTAAGTAATTCTAGAGGTGGGGTAATGAGATTTCTCTTGATTTTGTTTTAAAATTGGGTTTTGTGATGCTTATGGACCAGTTCTACATTTGGATTATACCAGACTATGAATGTGTTTCCTTGTGGTTGGTGAGATGGTCATGCCTCACTTTTGATTGCCATTTGATTTAGTTCTTTATGTGGTACAATCCTCAATGTTATTTTCTTGTGGTTGAGTGTTTAGAGGGAGTGGCTCTAAGTGGGTGGTCGGTGCACAAAGGGGCACTAGGATAGCCCTTGTTAGAGTGAATTTAAGAAGTGATAATTTAATTAATTAACTAGAGCGAGGGTAGTAACACACTAAAAAGATAATAGTTGCCTCATCCGCCTTTTTGTGCTACCACAAACTAAAGGGGATTGAGAAGGTCGTGGTTGGCATGATCATTGCCCTGATTTCACGAAAGGTAACGGTTCCGCATGAGCAACCCTATGGGGTGGTTCCTTGAGATAGGTAGCCTGGAAAACCATAGATGGAGTTGGTTCCTAGGGCTTGGTTGCCTGGATAATTTGTCAGTAGATGGAGGCGGTACCTTGCATTAGGTAGCCTAGCGAATCCATGTTAAGCCATGCGATGACACTCTCCTCTAACATTCCTATTTATGTTGTCCTTTGGAAATCCTTTGGAATTGGTCACATATCTTGTATTGATGATTTTTGTTGTTGTTGAATTTGAGTGGTCTCATGTATTGTATGATTTTTCTTTAGCTGGTTGTGAGTCTTTTTCTAGACGTTCTTGGTCGGGAACCCTTCCTTAGCAACTCCTAGCACAAGGGTGGTCGGGTGGATTGTGTCTCGCACTCTGTTGGGATTCTCTCTTTTATGCAGGTTCATCTTTCAGTGCTGAGTTGTAGTATCAGTGGACTCTTTGTTTGTGGGTTCCAGATTTATGTATTTATGTTATTCTTATATTGATGTATCATTCCCACCTAGTTGGGAAGTTTTGTAAATTATTGCACTTGAAGCTATTGTGATGTAATCTCATAATGATACATGGTACTTTTATTTGTAAATTTGGTTATGAAAAGGATTTATAATGATGTTATAACTTTGGATATTATTCTATCTTATGACTTTATTGTTGTTATTGATGTAATTATATTTATGTACATATGAATGTATGGTTCATGTAATGGTTAGTTAAATGTTCATGTTGTTAAGGATTAATTTTTAAGTAATGTCCTCATGTACCTCAAAATTTTAAGTCATGCAAATTGAATAATGGTTACATTGTGTTAGTAAATGTTCACTCCTTTATTTTTTTTAAAAAAACTTGTTTGCATTTTACTTAATTCCTTTGGGGTTGTGTGGTGGGGCATTACACATTGGGACTTCATTTATAATCCCATTGATACAAGCAGGTCACACTGATATGCTTGCCATATTATCTAACCAAGCCAACAACCTACATGTCATCACCACATCATTGACAACATCGATGCGAAATGACATATCGAGCAATCATTCATTTCCATCTATTAACCATCGTAACACTCGGTTCCCACAGTCAGCATCATAATCCTATCCCATTTCTCAAGTAGTCTCCACCATCCACGCAACATCCATGTCACTACCATACAACTGACATCACCATCCATGTAGATAAGGTAGCACCAAGACATGCATCCACTACTTGTGCAATTCTGAAGCATCAATAGGGAATCTACAATATTCTCAACAAGTCTCCTAGAAAAGACTTAAATATTAACTCCCAACACTCCATGTGGTCTGGACCATTAGAAATCCTTTTAATCATCGCTCAATGTCTTTCTAGCATACTTGGTCTCCCCGATATGTTTCCTCTACTGCTTTGCTCGTTGGGATAAGTCATTAAGACTTTCTCTGAAAATAGTTGCTAAGTCAGGAGGTTTCAAAACTTGAGAACCCCACAACATAGGTTAGGAAAAATTAGAATTCTATGACTCCATTCATTTTCACCATCCTTATCACTCCATTAGCTAAGTCACCAAGTCAGGAGATTACGAAACTTGAGAACCTTGCGGCATACGTTAGGAAAACTTGGAACTCTGTGACTCCTTACAACTCTAGGTCCTTAGATTGAGAGCATGAACCAATGAATGAGTACATTTTCATTAACATCATGACCTTCCCAACACTTTTTTGAAAATCTCTCAAGAAACCCAATGAATATGCCAATAATCTCCCTTGCATGATTTTCACTTTTGACATCAATGACAACAATAGTCCAACACCATGTACCCTTTCATTATTGAATATTTCATGTTATTTTCAATATCCATGTTGAATTTATATGCTTGATGTAATGTTGTGGGCTCCTTATACCTTAACAAATAACTAATCTTATTATCAAATGCACCTAGATAGATAACCAAACATTCTACATCATTTTGTTGCACATTTTTAGGAATATTTCTTATAGCCTTTACAAATCTAAGATTAAAAGTAGGAACCAACTTATCTTCATTTCTTTGGATTTCCATAAAAAAAATTCTTACCACATTTGGATTTACCCTTTCACCAAATTGTTCTACAAAGGCTATCATAAACTGGTTCCATGAAGCTATAGAGCATACTAGTAAATATGAGCATCAATATATAGCATCTTCATTCAAAGATTGAACAAAAAGCTTCATGGCAATGTCTTCATGATTTACTTGATAATCTCCCATCACATCGATGAATCCTTGCAAATGATTAGAAGCTAACTTTGAACCTTGGCCTATGAATTTGTGAAAATGTTTCCTAACATTTTTAGGAATTATTTTTGGGAAACCTTGAATACCATTAAAATCCAATGACATATGTCTTTCAATAGATAAATTCCTTTGAGGGATGGACAAAAGCTATACTCCATGCATGTTATTACTTGATATTTCATAGGGAAATATAGGCTAACAATACATTTCTCTTGTGTCCATATCCAATCCTTATCAGTTTCATAGTTTATTATCAACTGCCTCATTTACTAATATAACCATGGTTTTAAGATATAGATCAAACATCGATACTTTAAAACCTTCTAAGGGGAATAACTCATAACTAAGCATAATTGTTCAACCCATTACATATATTAAAAATTACACATTAGAAGTATGAAAATGACTACCATCCTTCTCTTCCCTCTTTCTCAAATCACTTAATAGGAACCAAATTTTTCATACAAATTTACCCTTTATGAAAACTAAAATCTAAGGGAAATACCTAGATATGCTTGCAATCACCTTAAAGTATGATTCCAGATGGAAAATGTTGCAGATCTGAGGTTATCAACATTATTTCTTTTTATTTTTTGCATAGAGTCACAACCTCTGCTTTTACAAAGGACTAAGTTTTAGTATCATGAAGTTTCCTTCAGAGGATAATTTCATTATGACAATTCTCCACTATCAAGGTTACACAGGAATCCCCCATATTCTCTAAGTTTTTTTAGCACTTTCCCTCTATTAGAGGATGCAAGACAACTCAAAGGGCGGATGAATCAGTTGTCACAAAAATTCAACTTACAAACTTCAACACATATCAATTCCACAAATCCATGGTTTTGTTATCAAGCATAAGAAAGAGATACAAAATAGAATGTAAGATAACACATTGAACACCATATTTATGTGGAAAACCCAAAGAGGGAAAAACCATGGTGAGGATTAATTCAAAGTATAATTTTTTTTCTAGAACAGAAAAGATAAGGCTCACTGCTAAGGGCTCACTTCCCAAATACAAAAGCTCATGACTTATAGGGTGGCTCACTACCTACAAAAAGATTTACAAAACAAAAGAAGGCTTTACAACCAAAATGATCTCACAAAGGTGTACCTAACAAGTGTTGATACAACTCCAGAAATGCTCAATATACAAAATTAACACATTTCATTATATTCACATTTCACATTTTTTGCTACTTCATTAATCACATACTGTCGCACAACAACACCAATTCCCTCTTTTCAATCTTCAATCTTGTCCAGTATATATACTTGATCTTCTTAAAAAGCATCAATTAGGTCAGCCTAATTAGATGCACATCATATTTACCTAGAATACTAGTAGTTGGCTTCAAGCAATTCCAAAATCTTCCCAACACGCTTTATTAAGTCAGCATCAACCTAGGATAGGTCACACATATATCCGCATAACCAAAAATTATTTCACCATTCATTAGGTTGGTCAAGGATAGATCTAATAGCACTTTTGAAAACACCAAACAAATGTTGATATACCATACAAGCATCTAGATACGTAAGATCTTGTAAGTACATGCTCCCAACACCTACAAACCTTTTCCCAAAACCACAAGTGATAGTAGTTAGTTGCAGAGGAGTAAAAATAGGAATACTGGGACAGGAATACCAAAGAGAGAAAAACAAATATCAGTTCAAACACTGGACCAAAAATACTAGATTAGTAACAGTCTTAGACTTGTAGTCACAATCATGGTAACATCAATAACAATGTAAAAAATGTACAGATATTCAACCTTCTTCATGTTTCCAACAATCTCCCCCTTTGTCATTGATGGCAACATGTAACAAAAAGCTTCTTCATCAAACTCTCCTAGCATTTGAAAAAAAAATCCTCCAATTCCAGTTTCTCTCCCTAACTCCAATCTCTCCCCCTTTAACATCAATAGAAAAGGGTGACCAAAAGATGTATGTAAAAATGGTGGCATCAAGAGTCACAAAGATTCCAAAAAATTCACTTTGCTTCCCATTCTCTTATTCTATACCAAAAACAGAATAGAAATAAAACATTCAGGATTCAAGTAAAGATAACACTCTTTACCTGAAAAAATTTCTTATATCTCTTCTCAAGAACTGGATGCAGCTTCTTGTTGAAATTAGAAAACTCCATTTGAGTACAAATCCTTTCCAGTACACCCAACAAAGTAAATGACATTGAACAATCCAAACTATGTCTTTCATTATATTCAACATCAACAAGAATTTTGGATAGATGTTCTAATCGTACCTCAACAATTTCCTTAAGAAGCCAAAAGGTCTTCACTACATCATCTCTCTACCTTTGCAGAACAACTAGCTCAGCTTGTAGTTCACTAAATCTCAACCTCTACTTTCCTTCTTTATCTTCAAAGATGTCAAAATTATTTCCAATACTATTTATTTTAGACTCAATTGTTTCAATTTTTTGCTTGAAATTGTCTATCGCAGCAAGCCACTAGAGACAATACTTGTAAATATCAGATATCTCTTTAATACACTTATTTGTTTCCATAATTAGTTCAGCTAATTTCCCTTTAGTTTTATTACACCTTTTTTCAACCAAAGTTTCAAATTTGCGTCCTTGTGGACCTTCAAGCAACATTCTTTCTTCAACAATCTCAACAAGATTTTCTCGCAAGAAATTAGAAATAGATGATACATCAATACCTTTTTGAAGTAGGTATTCTACCAACACATCATCAATCTTCAATCTATCAATAGGAGAGGTTGCACTCCATAATTCACCAAGCTTCTTCATCTTCCCCTTAATCAACATAGACTGGATATCATTAGAGCATACATTCTCCTTTTCATTTTAATGTCAAGGATATCTTTAGTTATAACTTTCTTCTTATTTAATTCCTGAGGGGATTCAATAATGAAAATCTCCAATTCTCTTTTACCGGAGGAATAGCCCACCTCAAACTAACTCAATATAGATATACCAAAGCAAGGATCTAATTTCAGAGATGTGAAATAAGAATTGAACAAATTTTCACTATCTGACAAGTCTTTAGATACCTGTAAATATATTTTCCAATCAAAATCTTGGATTCCCATACCACATTCTCTCTTCCTAGTAGGGAACTTAAAAAGTAAAACACAAAACATACCAGTAGTGATCTGAAATGAAAGGGATAACCCTAAAATAGAGACATTTGAGTATTCTTAGAAATACTTTCAAGTAAGAAGCTACACAGATCAAACCTCTTATTCTCCTTAACCATCATGTGCACAATATTAATAGCAATAGCCTATGTGGAACCTTCACAATTTCTAAAATAAATCTTGTAAGAAATGTCATATACCACATACCTCATAGCCAGATCTTCAAGAATGTCGATCAATAAAGCTCATGGCTCTTTTCTAATACCTGTTAATTCCTCAACATCCTTGTATTTAATAGTTTTCTTGCTAGGAAGGTCACTCATACTGCATAAACTAGTGATTGCCTTGATCACTTCCTTTGTAACCAAGTATGGTTTTTCCAATACAATGCTTTTTCTCTTAAAATAATTCAATAAGAAAATGATAAATTCTTTATCGACAAACCACCAAAATTCACTCCACAAATCCATACCCATTGTTTTGATTTTTTGCAATTCACCTTGGTTTAGCCCTAGTTCCAATTCTCTCATCTTCTTACAATCAAATTCTTCTAGCTCAACTCCTTTCAGCTTTAGAGGGATGTCATCACTCAATTCTTTGTACATTTTTATGCTTTCTTCAATTCGTTATTTGAGACTTCTTCAATTTTCTTCTTCTACCCTTATCGCACATGGAGAAATGAATTCTTGATTGTCTAGGTTAATTTCTTTGAATTATTTCCAAAATTATTTCATGCTCACTTCAAGATCACTTCAAGATCGCTTAAGTTTTTCAAATGCTCAAATAACCAAGAAGACTCACAAGTTTTCAACTTATACACCATGAATTTTCCCTAACCACACATTAAATGTGGAAAACACTAAAAATTTGCTAAAAACATTCTTCTTAGCATAGGAAACCCTATATCAGTCTAAAAAATTATATGCCAACATATTTTCTTCGGGTTCTTTTTCCAAAACCTATGAATACCCATTTTTCACATACCATCCTCATGCCAACCTATGACATGCCATACAACAAGGGGTTTTATAATTTTTCTAATAATACTCCCCCTAAGGCCTTGCTAAACCTAATTCTCAAATAATTTATCTATACCGGATGAGGGCACAGAACCATCAGTACTTTTAGTTTTTACATCTTATTCCTCTTTCTTCTTCCATATCTTGTTCATCTCTTGTTTCATTTCTTCTTTGTCAATCTTCTTTACCATATCATTCTTCTCTACCAGAGTAGACTGATTTCCATCCTTACTTCTACAAAACTTTGAGATATGTCCAGATTTATTAAAGTTTTACAAGACAACACCTTTCTGATTAGTCTAGCCTCCAATAGCTCCTGACCTACACTGATTTTCCCTATGTCCAAATTTTTTGCATGCATAGCAATAGCCATTAAAGGGTTGATTCATTCTGTCTCCATGAAAACTATTCATCATCACTATACTGACCATTCCCACCTAAGTTCTATACTTACTAGCCTTATGTCCAAACTTCTTGCATGAAAAACATTGTCTAGAGAGAGAGCCAAGAAACAAATTCATTTTGCTTCTACACTTTGTTCCTTGATGACCATATCTATTACACGAAAAATCAAGCACCATTAAAAGAAGGATACCTCTATGAATTAGGTTGTCTCATAGGTTTTCTTCTTGCAATCTTCCTCTTCTGCTTCCCTTTGTCCTAAGTAATTTTATTTCCCTTTGAACTTTCACCTGCATCATTTCCCAAACCAAATTTTTCTTTACTTGATTTTTGTCCTACAACTAATTTCTCAAGCTTATTGGAGCAAGATTTAAAATTTTTCTCACAAAGCTTTTCTTTCTCAAATTCAATCCTTAGATTCACCACTTCCTATTCAAGTCTAGTGCATTCATCAGCTTTATTCTACACCAATGTATTCAGACATTCTTCAATTTTTTTATTTTCTTCTACCAACACCTTCAGTCCAATTATCTCTTATTACAGCTACTCGCATACTTCTCTATGTCTTTCCTTGAATTTCTTTTGTTGTTCTTCCAACTTCCAAACACATTCATTTGCATCATCAATATTTTCTTTCAGATCTTTTTTTTCTCTTTCCACTTTGTCAATATCTTCAAGAGTAGTCTAGAGCTCTCCTTTATCATCCATCTAATTAACCTCCAGGATCCTCCTCAAGCAGTTAAGCACTACACCAAGGATCCACAACTCTAATATGAATTGTTAAATGATGCAAGACAACTAAAAGATGGGTTGAATAATTTTTCATAGAAATTCAAATTAAAAACTTCTACACATATCAATTCCACAAATCCATAGTTTTGTTAACAAGCATAAGCAAGAGATACAAAACATAATGTAAGATAACACACTGAACACTAGATTTACATTTAAAACCCAATGAGGGAAAAACCACGGTGAGGATTAACTCACAATATAAAGTTTTTTCTAGAACTGAAAAATATAAGGCTCACTACCAAGGGCTCAGTACCTAAATACAAAAGCTCACTACTTAAAGGGAGGCTCACTACCTACAAAAAGATTTACAAAACAAAAGAAGGCTTTACAACCAAAATGAACTGACAAAAGTGCACCTAACAAGTGTTGATACTATTCCAAAGATGATCAATAAACATGCTTAACACATTTCATTATATTCACACTTCACATTCATTGTAACTTCATTAATCACATACTATCACACAACAACACCAATTTTCTATTTTCAATCTTCAACCTTGCCCAATATATATTCTTGATCTTCTTCGCAAGCATCAATTAGGTTGGCCTAATTAGATGCACATCATATTTACCTAGAATTCTAGTAGTCAGCTTCAAGCAATTCCAAAATCTTCCCAACATGCTTTTCAAGTCAATATCAACCTAGGATAGGTCGCAGATATATCCGCATAACCAAAAATTATTTCACCATTCATTAGGTCAACCAAGGATAGATTTTATAACACTTTTGCAAACACCAAAGAAATGTTGATAAACCATACAAGCATTTGGATACATAAGATCTTGTAAGTAAATGCTCCCAACACCTACAAAACATTTCCCAAAACTACAAGTGATATTAGTTAACTGCAAAGGAGTGTGGATAGGAATACCAGAGAGGGCAACATGAATACTAGTTTAGACACCAGACCAAAAATACCAGATCAGTCACAGTCTTAGACTTGTAGTCACAATCATGGTGACATCAATGACAACACAAAAACTATAGAGATAGTCAATCTTCTTCCTGTTTCCAACACCCTCAAGTTAATTTATCATGCGGGCTCAAGTCTATATTATATTTTCTCAACAGACCTTCACTTCCATAATAATAAATTTCTTCAAATATTGTATACTGGTGTAGAGATCTCAGAGTTGTTATCCACCCTTTGCGAGAACTAGTATGGAAATATTATTAGAAATGTGGTAGATGTGGTAGATCTTCAATTAGAATTTGCAATGGATAAAATAACATAGCAAATTGAAGCATTATTTTTGAAGATTAACTCACTAACACCAAAGATAAACTTGGCAGATGAATTTGTAGGAAAATATAAAACCATTCTCAACCCAGATTCTAATGGTATTCCCTAAAACCTAACAATATTTGATTTCCCATTATTTGAGAACCTCCATGACTCTATTAAGGAAAAATGAATCCTATCAAGGTATTCTCATGTTACTCCCCTATAGAGTCACCAATCCTATTGGTTAATTTTTATGAACCAAGCTTAATCTTACCACTTACCTATGAGTCTACCAAAACCCAATACTCAACAAGGGTATGGATTGGCTAGCAAACAAGTAAGAGTTATGAGGACCTTACTTCTACTCTTCAGGCTCTATGAAACCCAGAGGGTAATCATTGTCATGTTCATGTGATATTCATTTGATCAATACCATTTATACATAGATGAATTCCTATATAAAGTGAAAATAGACAACATTTATTAAATATTTAGCTAAACTTTTAGCAAGTTACTATCTATTGCAAGGAATTAGGTGGTACTTCATATTGGTACATTGTAGTGGAAGGTATTTTAGATGATTTTCATTCACATATTAATCCCTTTTTCTAGTGTATAACTAACTCATTTATCTTCAATATAATCAACTAAAAAGACTAGTGCCTTGTTTTGGGATAATGGAGTCGTACTCATAATAACTGATAATAACTTAGCAATTTGATTCCATAATAAATAAAGTATTGATATACTGTATTATAGTATGTCAACTCACTATGCCCAAAACACAACTACTTACCACATCATATGCTCTTTCCTCAAAAAACTATGACCTCATTATAACATTTAATCAATTATTTGAATTGAAGCATAAGTAAAATCACACATTCCATTAGAGAAATTGAAGACAAATGAAAAGATCATTAACCAATTCATTTATAATTTGGAAGGAAACTACATAGGAGAGAATGTGTTTTTGAACTAGCATTTTCATTCATCAATTGCTGATATTATAAAACCATTTAAGATCATTACAAAGCTAACTTGTACCCTATACTCTATACTAATATATTCACTTCTGCATGAACTTACAATCTACTCTTTCATGAGCTTAGTTTTCCCACTTAGACCATTTTAAGACTCAAAACTTCAACCCCGAGTAACTAGCCTAGAAATCCCTTTTAGTATCTCCTCCATCTCTTGAAGGGTTGTCTAAGACTTCAATGGGAGAGTTATGCTTTCCTAAATAAGCTTTATGGTACTCATTCTTCTTTTCTTTCTTCCCAGGGTTTACCGACTCCTTTCTAAACTTGACCAATTCTTCTAAAACAACATTACTCATCAAGTTGTAGGTGTGCTTTACCACATCCTTCTTATTTTTCACATAGAGACTTTTGTTGCCCCTTGGTATTGCAGGATCTCCCAGTATGCCAGGTTTAGTTTCAAGAACATCATCTTGATGTTCATACATGCTAATCCTTCTAGACCTTCTAACTGGCTTGACTGGCTCACTTGGTTCACCCATCTCAATAAGACATGAACTAGCAAACCACTTTATAGAAAAGACACTAGCCTATACCTTTAGAGTGTTTTTGCAAAAGAGAAATCCTAAACCATCCCAACACAAACCAACCTAGAAAAAAATTGTAAATAATCAAACCCTCACCACCCCAGGGAATTAAAACGTGAAATCCAACTCATGCATCATTAAGAATGGAACACATGTGCATACTTACTTACCTAGGGGAACCACTTTTACTGCTTTTGTTATTATCTGCTCTAAACTCACACATTACTCCTTTAGTTCCAAAGCAATAATTCAGCTCTTTGATAATTGAAAATGGTGAGATAAACTTGTAGAAAATCCTCATTAAGTAGAGTAATTTGAGCATGTAACAATAAATGGCCAATCTAGCTTGTGCGAGTGAGCATAAAAATAGATGCTCAATAACGAATCCTGGCCATTGATCATTATGGATTTAAAACATAATCAAGGATGCTCATTAAGGGTCACCACTTACAGTTTCATTTGTACTTGGAAACAACAATTAGACCCTTAAAAACTGCCACGTGGTTATCCATATCTCATCCAGATCATTTGCATTTCATCACTTGTTGCAGAAGTCCCCATACATTATGTTGGAACTATAAAATTTTGAAAATTTTATAGTGACCTACACTCATCAATTCCCCAAAGAGAGCCATATCTTGAGTGTAAAATTGATATAATTTCCTTTGTATAACATAATTACTAGTGATCACATCAATTTTGACCATTCGATATCTTAAAATCCCTCTAAGCAAAAGTATTTGAATAAATAATTTATATCGGTATGAGTAGGTGAAAGTCTCTCTGATCCATAAAATATTACATTCCAATGCAGGTGTTTTGGGCATATTGGCAAGAGGTCAAGATTGTCATACTGATCAAATTACCTGAGAGGATACATATTGGAAAGATACAGCTTGTGGTCTCATTAATGAATAAATTCATTAGCAAGACCGATACTATCAGAATGAGATCTATAAGTCAGCTCAATCATATATCTCATTGATGAAATACCATTGGCGAGACACCCAACCTATATCATCGATGAAGCATGAAGAGATTTATCAAAAAGAAAAATGTTATTAGGGTAAGTTTGGAATGTCTTCCTAACTCTCTATGTCATACCAATGGAAGTTTCATCAGTGTGAGCCTTGCTGACTTACTCAAAATGAAAGAAATGAACATCGGGGAAACTTTTAAATGTCTCAGCGACACTTTTTCTCTTATTGATAAAGATACAAATAGATCAAAAGGTTCATCAGGGTAATTCTTGGTGATATCTATAACACTTGGGGAAGATGGTAAGAATCTAAAGGGTTAATTATTTGATATTGGTGGGAATAATGTGTTGCTCCCCAACCTATAGTGTGTTCAATGAATGTTAGCTTGACTCAAATAAAAGGATTGCATAGAGTTTCAAATTGTCTTTTCGATACAAAAATTTGATGTGATAGTGGGAATTTGAAAAAAATTGCTACACATGTGCTTCGAGTTGAAGCACTAATGGCGATACAAACACACAATGCATTGATAATTCCTTGAATTGAAGAAAAATAATTTAAGTATATTTTGTAGAATTGGCAACAGGAGAAACGAGAGAGTGAATGAAGGTCCAAAAAATTTTGCAGTAGAAGATATTCAAATCAATCTTATGAGTTCTCTACAATTTCATTTTCCAATTTTATAATTTTAAGAAAGAAAAATGGATAGTATGAGCTCAAGAAAATTAAAGGGTAGGAGATAGGGTGAAAGTAGTCGCCCTAAAGGAAAAAAATAAAAAATTGAAACTGAGAATGAGCTAGAGGTAGCTGAGAGGAAACTTAATCAAGACCTTATTGATCAGCTATCCGACTTAGGACCTAAATCTAGGTGCTCTGTGCAGCTTAGGGAAAGGGTAGAGAAATTGGAAGATAAATGTAAGAAAATAAGTGATATATGGACCTCAATAAGGGGATATGAGTTGTTCATTTTTCACTACCATTAGAGGAATCAGTTTGAGCCAGTGTGTAATCCTTGGAATTTCAACCTAGGAAAGTTAGTCTTCCCAAAATGTGTTTGTGGATGTAGAATTAGTGAAATTGTTAGCTTCTGACTATAACCCAAAGCTCAAAGCCATCTGTGACTCATCAGGAAAGCCATTAATACATATATCAGAGGCTGCAATATATGAAGTTTTTAACCTGGAAGGGGCATGTAGTGAAAAAATTATGCATGAAGAATTAGAGAAAGAGTTATGGAGGATGGACACCATATATAAGGGTTGGAGGCTACCATTACACATACTTAAGAAGGATGGAAATTCAATTCCATTAAAAGACAATGATGGACCCCCATTTCATATTGACCTGTTTGAGCCCTACATGAGATATACATGCTTCTCAACATGTCAAGTGTTGGGAATGGAGGCCCTCGAATACATGTCAGTTGTTCCCATGGTGATCACAATAGATGTCTAGTGTCATAACTCTAGACCCTTTGATTATGCCTCACATATCTTCAAAGGGCTTGATTCAAGATTGATGGCAATAAAAAATGGATCTCCTATTTTACATTTCCAACATTATTCAGTCTTTATGCACTTGATTTTGTATTATGGACAATAATTAGGGATGTGGCCTAAAAAGTTAAGGGTTTCACAATTGGATAGGGAAGGTAAAATATTACCAATTCAGCTATGGACTGCTATTTGGGATAACAGGATTGTTAGCTCTTGTTTTATACACTTTGAGGAGTATTTTGTGAAACCATTGTATAGATTTTGCAATCATCCTTGTGATTATTATTTATCTGATGAGATAAAAAGGTTTCTCAGACCTAAAGACTTCAATGGGCCTATCAACCACAATTGGGGAGATTGGTATTGTTTAGAAGATGCAACAATGGTTAGAGTATATGGTTTTGAAGATACACTTTTTATCCTGCCTAAAATGGTTCTTGACAGAATTGCTTACTTAGAGATTGTTAGGCAGATGGATTATTCAAGTGTCATGAATTTAGGTTCTTTTGGAAAACAAGCATTGATGCCCAACACAATATGCTTTTTTGATTTCACTATGTTATAAAAAGATGGATA
Organism: Sequoia sempervirens; assembly: GCA_007258455.2. Taxonomy (NCBI): domain Eukaryota; kingdom Viridiplantae; phylum Streptophyta; class Pinopsida; order Cupressales; family Cupressaceae; genus Sequoia; species Sequoia sempervirens. The sequence continues at coordinate 442,150,579 of VDFB02000015.1, forward strand.
TGATATGATTTTGGAAAAATTGGTTACAATATAATATGGAGAGGTCCACCATGAAAGGGTTTTCATCCATAACGGTACATTCATTCTGCTAGACAAAAAATGAATTTAGGTGGGTATGATCATATACCCTATCAATATGGTGATTTAATTAGAAATCTGGAGGAGGAAGAAGCAGAAAGGATAGTTGATGAATACAACAAGGGACTGCAAGATGTATAATTGTTATCTTCAAGAGAAGATACATCTAGTGATGATAGGCCTCAAGGCCAAACTGATAAAATTTCTAGATTAAGAACTTAGGAATACAAGTTTCCTCCTAGAGAACTAGATGTTGAAGAAATTTTAGATGTAGATACAATGTAGGTGGCATACAAATCATTTGTGGCATATGATGAATTTTTGAATTCTCCATAATTCAAGGTTTTCATATACAAAAAAAAGGGAAAATCAATAAGGGAGACAATTGACAATATAACACCAAGTAATGAAGGATAGTTATTGAAAAATTTAAAGTCAAGTTTGGAGAGATAAATGGAAGCAATGATCCTTGAGAAGGGAAGAAAACTAGTGGAAGATGGGGGTGTTATGATTTTTCCAGGGTTGGATTTGAATTATGCATTGGTTTTTGATAGTTTCTTGAAAAATAATAATGCCAGACATAAGCTTAGCCCTGAAAGGGTAACAAAGGTACATGTAGGATCCAAATATAATATAGATGAAGGATCACTAATGCTATGGGCTCTATAATTGCCACACAAAAAAATTGTTGTCATCAATGGGTATGTGCGGGATCATTATGGAAAAAATATGCCCTTATGTGGAAAAAAAATTCAAAAAAATTAGAGTTAGGCAACTTGACGTAAAAAAATGAATAAGTTATCTATATTATTTCAAAAAAAATGTAAGAATAGAATCTATAGCAAATTGAATGTATTTTCTAAACTACTAAGTTTATTTTTATTTTTTAAAATGTATTTGGTGAAAATTTGAAATTTCAATGCAGTAGTACTTAAATTTCAGGGAAAAAATAAGTAGGTGTTTGTGTGACCACCCTAACCACAAGAAAATGATAATATTTTTTTGTAGTATTTTAGATATAAGTAGAGGACTCATGTCCTGATGTGACACATATTTTTTTGTAATTTTTTTCCAAGTAAATAATTAATTATGATTTTTTTATTACAACTTTTAAAAAATATAAAAACTCATATGTTTGACCACCTTAACTTGGTCAAAACTTCATGAAATTCAATTTTCTTTTTTTTGATCCTATAGTATGCGAAGCATAGAATGTGATGCATGTTTCAAATTCAAAAAATGTGATACTGTTTGAAAGCTATAGATGTTTTTCAATCAACCTATCAATCAGGACTTTAGTTGTAATTAAAATAAAAAATTAATAATAATTATTTATTAAATTCAAAGTAAAGCATAATTTATATTGGTGGAAAGCTGAGAATTTATTTTAAAAACCCTTTTTGTTTCATCAATTTTGGGTTTAAAAAAAGTCATCAGTGACATACCCTACAAAAACCCATCATATCACCACTTTTTGGCCCATCATGATCCTGCACACACCCCAATACTAAAAAAGATTTTGGGCATGTTATGACATTAAAGGTTAGAGAAGTTGATCACATAGCTACAACAAAAATTGGCATCAATGTTTCCAAGTTAAATAAGGCCCAAATACAAATGTTAATCAAGGAGAAGGAGATGTACAAGATGAATAATGAAATAATACTTAGAGAAAATGATCGCCTAAAAGATATAATGGGGATCACATTGGGATCTACCAGGCTGTTGACTCATAGAGAAAGTTCACAAAAAAATATGAATGGGAGGGATTAAATGCATATTCTTAGGGTAAATATGATACACTTGCTACAATAATTAGAAAGAGGCAAGCTAGCTTGATTACTTGGTTAAACAAGCTTTAGGGGACACATTCAAAGAATTATATTGCAGAGCAAGAGCATAAGAGAATTGATGGTAGAATCCAAGAAAAGTTCCAAGAAATAAATAGGAGGGATGTTCCTAATAATGTGGTTATTGATACTACTAACCACTTCATAAGAAAACACAGAGACTTCCATGTGGAATTGTAGGGGGATGTATAAGGAATAATTGATGCCATGAAAAATGGACTACCAATGTTATTTGAAAATTGAGGGAAAATGAAAGAAAAGAATAAGTGGATCAAGGAATGTGAGTTCATGTTACAAAAGATTCTAGAAATGGCTACAGGAAAAGACTCAACACTGGATGAGGCTTGTGAATTGAATGAGAAGATGGTGAAAATGGAGATATGAATCTAGAACACATTAGGAGATGCTGACAATCATGAGTGACAAGATTACTTGGACCATTTGTCAAAAGTTCATTTGTGGCTAAATAGAGCCTAATTGTGTGTTTTAATTATTGTTTTTTATTATTAGCAAAAAAAGTTCTTAAGGGACATGTCCCTTCACAATTTTGATGTATATATATATATATATATATATATATATATATGTTTTATAGTGACAAAACAGATATAGGTGAATAGGAGAAAGTATATAGTAGATAATTTTCAATGATGTTTACATTTAAGAGACTATGATGCATGTATAAAACTCATGAGGAATCAATGGAAGTCATCTAATTTTGTGTCATATTTCTAGTGTCAATTGTTTGTTGGATTAATTGAAAATATTATTGAGTTGTCTCCAAGGTTGATAGTTCTTTGTTATTTAAACTGAATATATCAAGCATATATTTAGTTTATCAATGCATGTTTACTACATTTGTGTGGTATGATTGGTTGGTTCTTTCAAGTAAAGATTAAATCCTTCTAGTCAGTCAAAGTAATTGAGGAGTATCATTTGGATCATTAAGAAGAACTTGGTAATTACATTTTTTTGCATGTTTCTACAAGTTGTAAACAAATATTAATATGCCAAGCAATTAGAATTTATGCCAGGTAGAAGTCACTCATCTCACACTTTCATTTGACTCTATTTTACCCAATAAAGTACTAGTCTCATATAGTTCATCTCTTAGTTTCATCCATTCTATTTTACATTTGTTAACTGAACATATTAGGTTTTACCTTGATATTGCTTATACAATCTATACCAAAATAAGAATTCATTTATCCACTCCCAATTTCCATTGTGGATAGATTACTTTAGGGAATAAATACAATTCAAATCTTCTTCATTCACGTAGGTGTACCCACCTAGGTCTGGTAGTGTCTGAAGAGAAGAAGGTTCAAATTCATCATTTGACCTTGTACGTTAGCCAAAAATGTTGTGAGAGCTTGGCAACCTCTCGTGGTTCAAACCTACATTTTTAAGACCTAACACATTACTTCCAAACTTTGGCAACAAGCACCAATACTCCACTAAAGGGAATACTCCCAGATAACATCCTATTGCTCATTGTAGAAAAGTGATTAGACTCCTTAAATGTTTTGGTGAGGAGAACTTCCTAAAAAAATTTCAAAACAACCTGAGCCATGGCATGATACAAGAACATTATAACGCCCATCTCTTATCATTGAAAAGAGACAAAAGGTTTGAAGAGCTTCACCGATAGGAGATGTGAAGGGAAACTAGATAGCATCACTTGTCACTAAAATGAACCCAAAAATAAAGAAAACTTTAGCGATGGATGATCACTTAAATGATTAAGGATTTTGCACATGCAAATAGAGTGTTGTTAAGAAAGGGGCCATGCTAGGCATAAAGGGCTGGTAATTCCATGGGCATCAATGGATCAAGAAGTTTTAATACAACCAAAAATAGGAAATAGAAGGTCAATGAAAGATTATAACAAGGGCTAATACTTGAAGGGTTTTTATGAGAGACCTTGACATCAGAACCCAAGGAAATAACAATAGACAAACCCTAAGTCCAGGTACTTAAAACTAGATAAATTTCTCAAAGTTTAGAAATGCAACCAAAAAATTTAGGGGTTCCATCTGTGGCTCCAATTGGTGATGTTTGTTCCTCAATGAACAAAGCGATAATTCAATTTAATCTCAGGTTAAGCAAACCAAGCACAGAGAACCAAAAACCAAGGACCCACATGGATAGGGAAAGAAAACTAGACCAAAGCAGACAACATAAATAAAATATTCACATGATTTACAACACTCTATCCAGAAATCCAATCTCAATCATCTTTGAAACCTCCTATGATGTGCAAATTTTCAACCTTTTGTAACTCTACTAGGCTACAAATTTACTAGCTGGCTCCAAGCCACCAACCTTAAGGTTGGTACTTGCCCCTATTAGAAGCCTTGTTTTCTATTGTTTGTAATATGATAAGGCTGAAAATATTCTCATGAATTTCCCACTTGATGATCATGTTGCTACCACTAAAATTAACCAATATGGACAACTACCTAAACTTATTATTGTTATTGCCATTCATATACAATTGAGAACTATAATCAAGTATTAACTAAAACACATGATCAGTGTGGCATTCTATCTGACTCAATTTACAACCATACTCCACCAACTACCCATCGAACTAGATAGAGAAAGTAAAACACTCATAATCCATTTGATCATTAACATCATATGATTTGATACCCAATTCATTTTTCTCATCAAATTGGAAACTATCACATATACTCCTTTTAAGACTCCCATCCAGGGGCACATATTCTAACCCTTTGGAATGATACTGTAATTTTATTTCCAATATTCCAGAGTCACTATCATCTAGCTTCTATCCATACACACACTTATCCTATATGATAAATAAGAAATATTCATTTATAGGAATATCATTTAGTTGATGTTTTCATTCACCTGAGCACTATGTATCATGCTTATTGTCACCTAATTCTTCAAACTGGCCTATAGTAAGCTCAGAATCATCATTATTAATTTCATTACCCATTACATCCCATGCATCAAAGAATACTTACAATTCAAGCTCAGTGACATACTCTGATTTATTCCTTAATTCATCATAGAATGGTTCAAATAATTGAGAATTAATAGAATATGTAATAGGGAATTCTAGTGTAACATTGATTAACAATTATGCTAAATCTAACATGAGGGCTTGATCACAATCTGAATAATGCTCAATGATATTTAAAGAAACTTTCTCATCTTTTCCTTCCTCAACACATTCTTTATTAAGAACACACAGGTCCATTTGTGCTACAAAATCCAAAAATTCCATCTCTACTTCATACAAGCAATCAAGGACCATTAGGATATGATCCTGACAGTTAGTACCACCATCTTCATCACCCATGGCACTAAACTCAGGCTTAGTATGTTGAATGAAGATGTACTTATCCTCAAACATATCATCATTCATAGCACTGGTATGGTTAATTTTGGACATAAATAGATTGCATTCCCGATATTTTCCATATGGGATTTTTTCTTTGACCTATAAGGGAAAAGCTTGATCAACATCTCTATAATCACATCCTTTGGGAAAATAAAATGCTCCCAGGTCATCCTAATAAGAAGACTCATATTTTTCAGAGATGCAATCGGAAACTTCACATTTCTCATTATCAGTATCAGAAAGAGATTCCCTATCATATGCACTATAATCAAAATTTTCATTGTGAATATTCCAAATATCATCCTTAGTAGCTTGATTATTATCTTGTAAAGACATATCAACAACATTTATAGGTGTACTAATTCCATCATTAGATAGATGTTCACTTCTTGAAACATCTTTTTCCAATCTTTGGATTAATCCTTCATCCTTTTCAATATGGAAATCACCATCAGTATGTTGAGACCTCATTCCTTGTATATGATTATTATAGCCTTTTCGAAAATCCTGATCCAATCTAGTATTTGGTTGAAATCATGGGGCTTTAACTCTTTTGATAAGGCACTAAGCCATCACTCATAAATCTCACAAAATAGATCAATACATACAGTTTCTTCAAATCTTAATTGTTTGGGGAATTTTAATAAGTTATCTAAGAATCTTGTTAACAATTCATATGGTGACTCTCTTGCATGCTTTGTCAAGTTGTTTAGGATTTGAATAGAAAGAATTTTATCATTACTGTTTAAATTTTGTTGAGATTCACCTTGAAATTGTGTAGGATCAATATGTTGTGAAGCTGGAAAAATCAAGTCATCAAAAGTGTCTTCATCTTGACCATCTTTTTAATCCTTGGGAATTGCATTTACATAACATGTATTGGTACAAAAAACACTTGTATCCATGTACCCTATCATTATTCAATATTTCATGTTATTTTCATTATCCATGGTGAATTGATATGTCTGATGCAATGTTGTGGTCTTTCTATCCCTTAACAAATAACTCAACTTATTATCAAATGCACCTAGATACACAACCAAACATTCTGCATTATTTGGTCACACATTTTTTAGGAATATTTCTTATAACCTTTACAAATCTAATATTAAAAGTAGGAACCAACGCATCTTCATTTCTTTGGATTTCCATAAAAAGATTTCTTACCACATTTGGATTTACCCTTTCACCAAATTATTCTACAAAGGCTATCATAAACTAATTCCATGAAGCTATAGAGCATACTAGTAAATATGAGAACCAATCTCTAGCATATTCCTTTAAATATTAAACAAAAAGCTTCATGACAACATCCTCATGATTTACTTCATCATCTCCCATCAAATCCATGAATCCTTGCAAATGCTTAGAAGCTAACTTTGAACCTTGTCTTGTGAATTTGGGAAAATGTTTCCTAAGATTTTTAGGAATTATGTTTGGGAAACCTTGAATAGCATTAAAATCCAATGACATATATCTTTCAACAAAAAAGTTCCTTTGAGGGTAGGATAAAAATTGTATGCATTACATGTTAATACTTGATATTTCATAGGGAAATATAGGGAAACAATACATTTCTTTTGTGTGCATATTCAATCCTTCTCAACATTATAGTTGATTATCAACTACCTTGTTTACTAATATAACCATGGTTTTAAGATATAGATCAAACATTCATACCTTAAAACCTTCTAAAAGGTTTATTTAGAACTAAGCATACTTCTTCAACCAATAATAGATATTACACATTGCACATTAGATGTATGAAAATGATTACCACCCTTCCCTTCACTAGTGCTCAAAACACTTAATGGGGAATAGAATTTTAGATCATACAATATGGCTTTCATACAAATTTATCCTTTATGAAAACCAAAAAATATGGGAAATACCTTTATAGGATTGCAATCACCTTAAATTATACTTCTGGCTAGAAAATGTTGTAGATTTGAGGTTATCACTATAATTTGTTCCGATTTCATGCATAGAGTTGTCATCTCTACTTTTAGAGAGGACTAATTTTCAATAATTTGAAGCATCCTTCAGAGGTTAATTTTATTGTGAGGGTATGTGCAAGATCATGATGGGCCAAAAGTGGCAATATGATGGGTATTTGTAGGGTATGTGGCTGACAAATTTTTTTTACCCAAAATTGATGAAATGAAAAGGGTTTTAAAAGGAGAATCTCAGCTTTCCACCAATATAAATTATACTTTTCTTTGAATTTAATAAATAATTATTATTCACTTTCTATTTGAATTATGACTAAAGTGTTGATTGATAGGTTGACTGAAAAACATCTATAGCTTTCAAACAATATCACATTTTTTTAATCCAAAACATGCATCACATTCTATGCTTCGCATACAATAGGATTAAAAAAAGAAAAATTAAATTTCACGAAGTTTTGAACAAGTTAAGGTGGTTAGACATATGAGTTTTATATTTTTAAAAGTTGTAATAAAAATTCATAATTAATTATTTAATTGAAAAAAATTACAAAAAAATATGCATCACATCCAAACGCGAGTCCTCTACTTATGTCTAAAATCTTATAAAAAAATATTATCATTTTATTGTGGTTAGGGTGGTTAGACAGACACCTACTTCTTATTTTTTCCTAAAATTTCAGTACAACTACATTGAAATTTCAAATTTTCATCAAATGGATTTTTTTTAAAATAAACCTAGTAGTTTAAAAACTACATTCAATTTGCTATAGATTCTATTCTTACATATTTTTGAAATAATATAGATAACTTATTCAAAATTTTATGTCAAGCTTCCTAACTCTAATTTTTCTAAATTTTTTGCCACTTCAGGGCCTATTTTTTCCATGATGATCCTGCACATACCCATGAAAATTCTTGACTATCAAGGTTACACATGAATCCTCCATATTCTTTGAGATTTTTTTTAGTGCTTTCCCTCAAGGTACTTTATCATGTGGGCTCAAGTATAGCTTTTCTTTTCTCAGCAGGCCTTCACTTCCATTATAATAAATTTATTCAAATATTGTATACTGGTGCAAAGATTTCGAAGTCACCACCCACACTTTGTGAAAACTACTAAGAAAATATTAACAAAAATGTAGTAGATCTTCAATCAAAATTTACAATGGATAGAAGAAAATAGAAAATTAAAGCAACATTTACTAAGATTAACTCACTAACAACAAATTTGAATAGGAAGATGAATTTCCATCAAAATATAAAACCATTGGGTATGTGTAGGATCATCATTGAAAAAACAGGCCCTTAAGTGGCAAAAAAAATCAGAAAAATCAGAGTTAGGCAACTTGACGTAAAAAATTGAATAAGTTATCTATATTATTTAAAAAATATGCAAGAATAGAATCTATAGCAAATTGAATGTAGTTTCTAAACTACTAGGTTTATTTTAAAAAAATATATTTGGTGAAAATTTGAAATTTCAATGCAGTAGTACTTAAATTTCAGGGAAAAAATAAGTAGATGTCTGTCTGACCACCCTAACCACAATAAAATGATAATACTTTTTTATAAAATTTTAGATATAAGTAGAGGAATCATGTTCTGATGTGATACATATTTTTTTGTAATTTTTTTCCAATTAAACAATTAATTATGATTTTTAAATTAAAATTTTTAAAAAATATAAAAAACTCGTATGTCTAGCCACCTTAACTTGGTCAAAGCTTCATGAAATTCAATTTTTATTTTTTTAATCCTATAGTATGCAAAGCATAGAATGTAACACATGTCTTGGATTAAAAAAATGTTATATCATTTGAAAGCTATAGATATTTTTCAACCAGTCTATCAATCAAGACTTTAGTCGTAATTTGAATAGAAAATGAATAATAATTACTTATTAAATTCAAAGTAAAGCATAATTTATATTGGTGGAAAGTCGAGAATCTCTTTTAAAAACATTTTTCATTTCATCAATTTTGGGTTAAAAAAATCATTAGCCACATACCCATCATATTGCCACTTTTTGGCCCATCATGATCCTTCACATACCCCATTCTAAACCCAAATTCTAACTATATTCCCAAAAACCTATCAATATCTAATTTCCCATTATTTGAGAACCTCCATGACTCTATTACTTGGAAAAATGATCTCCTAACAAGGTTTTCTCAATTTACTCACCAGTGGAGTCACCAATCCTACTGATTATTTATAATGAACCAAACTTACTTAGCACTTACCTATGAATCTTCCAAAGCCCAATAATCAACAAGTGTAAGGATTGGCCAAAAAATATGTAAGAGTTTTGAGGCCCTTACTTCTACTCTTCGGGCTTTGTGAAACCTAGGAGGGCAATCCTCGTCATGTTCATGTGATATTCATTTGATCAAAAACATTTCTACACAGATGAACTCCTATATAAAGTTCAGATGGACAACATTTATTAAAGATTTGGCTAACCTTTAAAGAAATTACTATCTACTGCAAGGAATTAGGTGGTACTTCAGATTGGTACATTGTAGTGGGAGGTATTTTAGATTATTTTCATTCACGTCTTAAGCCCTTGGTCCAATGTATAACTAACTCATTTATCATTAAGATAATCAACTAAAATTACTAATACCTTGTCTTGAGATAATGGAGTCATATTCATAATAACTGGTAATACCTTAGCAATTTGAATCAATAATAAATGGACTATTGATATAATACATTATAGAATTTTAACTCGATGTGCCTAAAACACAACTACTCATCAAATCCTATGCTCTTTCCTCACAAACCTCTGACCTCACTCTATCATTTAATCAATTCTTTGAATCGAAGCATAAATAAATCACACATTCAATTAAAGCAATTGAAGAAAAATGAAAAGATCATTAACCATTTCATTTATAATTTGGAAGGAAACTACATAGGATAGAATGTGTTGTTGAACTAGCATTTTCATTCATCAATTATTGCAATTGTAAAACTATTTGAGATCATTACAAAGCTAACTCATACCCTAGACTATGTACTAATCTATTCACTTCTGCATGAATTTACAATGTACTCTTTCATGAGCTTAGTTTTCCCACTTAGACCATTTTGAGACTCAAAACATGAATGCCCAATAAGAAGCCTTGAAATCCCTTTCATAGAATAAGGGAGCAACAAGCAACAAGATGAATTACCATTTCAATTACATTTCATTTGAACCAATTTTTATTTCAAGTTTAGACACCACCTAGATGGTTACATTCTATCATTTCAGAATAAGGGTGAGGAAAAGACAAATCTCCATGTAGTTAGTTGAAGCAGACTAGACAACCCTCTGAATGTCATCATTCGTTGATGTAGAAGCTCCAAAACATGTTGTCCTTCTTCACCAAAGAAGATTCTCCATTAGTAGCCTAGGAAAAAACTTGTATACTAACCGAAAAAGGTATATTCATCATTAAAGATATGAAGTTCAACAAATCCACCTCACACCAGTCCAAAATATTTTTACGTCAACACTAGATATAAAAGATGAAAGGAATACTAAAGAGGACAAGTTTTCTATAGTGGTATTGGTGTCATCAAAAACAAAAATAGGGCCGAGACGCTACTCTAATTCATCAACATCAAACTATGCCCATTTTCTCTATGTTCATGGTGAAATGGGAGGAGCTACTACCACCTCATCATTTGAATCCTCGTATGGTACTAGAGAAAGAAGATAATTCCCATATTTTGGGTCATTGTCTCATCCATTTCCCGAAGGGTTGTCTGATGCCTCAATGGGAGAGCTATGCTTTCCTAGATAAGCTTTATGGTACTTACTCTTCTTATTTTCTTTCTTCCCAAGCTTAACTAACTCCTTTCTAAACTTGACCAATTCTTCTGAAATAGCCTTGCTCCTCAAATTGTAGGTGCTCTTTACCACATCCTTCTTAGCTTTCCCAAAAAACTTCTCTTGCCCCTTGGTATTGTAGGAGCTCCTAGTATGCTAGGTTTAGTTTCAGTAACATAGTCTTGAGGTTCACATTGGTTGAGCCTTCTAGACCTTCTAACAGGCTTGACTAGCTCACCTGGTTCACCCATCTCAACAAGGCATGAACTAGAAAACCACTTTATAGAAAAGACCCCAACTAATCTAGGTGGATCCAAAAGACCTAAAAAATTCATAGTCTCAGAATCTATACAAATCAGCATCATTAGAAAGATATTGATGATACAATCTTGAAGCAACTTGAACAGGCTCAAAAGGAGTCTATATGTAGAAGTTATGCTTAATCAAAGGTTTGGTCAAATAGGCAAATTAGGGCCTATGTAAGGCTGAAAAAATGATTGTCTCCAAATTGGGCGAAGACAACATCAAGATGTAGTGCTCGTCAATATGGTTTTGACGCCTTCTGAATCATGTCAAATAGAGTCCATATGAACCAAATAAAGCCAGTCAAAGTTTGCAGACAAAAGTAGTTGACCAGAGGGTACAGTTGCTAACATGGTAGATAATGATAGGGCAGATGATGACATGGAATAAGCAATTTAGGGCAATTATCTTATTTAAATTAGAAATTAAGCCCGAAATATATGAGCCAAACCTTTTAAAATAAAATGCATAAATATTTTAAAAGGTCTTTAATACTTTAAAAGGTTTATAAAAGATATTTGAAACATGAAGCCCAAATCTATAAAGATTTTAAAAGAGGCAAATATCATATAATATAAAAGCTTGAATCTTAAAGGATTTAAACATAATTTTAAGGGGATTATTAAAAGATAATCCATATCCCTATTTACATGGATTATTAAAAGATAATCCATATCCCTTTTTACATGTTAAGATTTGTGAGAATATCATAAGGGGTTTTTAGGATAATTTTAATGGAGTTTATCAAATTGAAATAATATTGTACAGGAACATTGTAAAGCACAAAATTATAAGAGCTATTTATTTTAACAAATGTATTATTTTTAGGGGATTTACTATTGTAAATGGGAGATTGGGATAATTTGAAAATCATATGGTTTTAAACCATATTAGGAAAAATAAAATGTATGAAAAGGGGAAGATTTTGGCCTTGAGGGGACATTGGAAATTATTGTGAAGTGTGGAAAAATTTTGTTGAAGAGAATAATTGTATTATTGGGAAATTATTGTGAAAGGTGGAGAATTTGAATTCTTTGAGAGAGAGATTACAAGGTATTGATTATTACACCAAAAATTGTAAAGGAGAGAGATACTGTGATAAATTCTTATGTAGGTGGAGGTTGGATATTGTAACAAGGAATTTTCATTGCTTGGTGATATTAATAAAGTGGTCTACCCTGAGAAGCAGAAACAGATACGTAGTCTTGTTTGGACGAACTCTATTATCAAGCTCGTGTTCCTCTCTCTCTTCTATCTTTTCATTCTTCTCTCTCTTGTATTTCATTCTTTTAGTTTTAATTCCTTGTGTTGATTTATGATTACAACATTATAGTAATTAGTCAATTTCCTTAATTTACATAAAAGTGAACTTAGTTTGTAATTTCAACAGTTAAACAACATAGTCATGCAATTTTGTTGGATCAGGAATTATTGTAATTAAGGTTAAATACATTTGAATTTGTAAACCTATAATTATACATCAAATTGGTATTAGAGCATGTTTTGTAGGAAATTGTAGAAGTGAATTTTAACTAGGTTGAAACTAAAACAAGGAGAAGGTGCACTGGAAGAATTCAATCTAGAGATTGGAAAATGAAGGAAATTTCCATGTTTAGAGATGGCAGCTGAACAAAGCCCTACAAAACTTAATGAGAAAACTTTTCAACAAGCTTTCCTTGAGATGAAGTCAATGGTGGAAGTTCTTTTCCAAGAGAGGAAAGAATTAAAGAAGATAAATGAAGGAAAGTCTAGAAAGAAGGAGGAAGTTGAATCCTCATTGAAAGAAGAAAAAGGTAAAGGAGTAGGAGGTGGTAGTGACCCTTTTAAACCTCCATCCTTGTCTTCTTCGTCTTCTTCTTCTTACTCTTCATCTTCTTTTCCTACTTCTTCCCCCAAGAAGAAAAAACTTGTATAGTCTGAATCAAATTCACCTTTGTTAAAACTTGATGTTAAATTTGATTTCCCAACTTATAATGGAGAACTAGATGTAGATAAAATAGATAATTCAATTAAACAAATTGAAGTTTATTATAGAATTCAGAAGTTTACTGAGGATTATAAAAAAATCCAATTAGCCACTCTTCGCTTGGGAGGCACAACGTTAATTTGGTGGGAGAGCAGAACTCAGGAAGATCTAAGCCAGTATGGTAAAATTATTTATTCTTGGTTTGATTTTATAGCTACATTAAAGAAACAATTATATCCATTAGGTCATATGAAAAAAGCAATAATGAATTGGAAATCATTAAAGCAAGAGAAAGGACAAAGTGTGCAGGATTATACATGGGAGTTTAGGAAAAGAGCTTTATTTTTTGGGTATTCTATTATATACACAAGAAAATTTGTTAAAGTATATAGGTGGATTACATGAAAAGCTAAGGCATACAATAATTTTGTTTAATCCAGCTAACCTTGATGAAGTTAGTGTGCAAGCCATTCATCTCGATACAAGCTCGAGGAATAGCCATGATGGTCTCTTGATGGAATCCAATAAACTCAAAGGGAGAAAGAAAGGGAAGGAGAAGATGTAGCAAATAGCTACTGTAAAGAAAGAGGAGGATAAGCCTTCTTCCTCACATTGCAAGAAGAAAGGGCATGATGATGAAAAATGCTAGAAATTGCATCTTGATTAGAAACTAAAATGGTTCAAGGATCGAAAGGGTAAGAAAAAGACCGCAACTATCATGCATGATCTTGGATCAGATTTTGATGATGAAAAAAAGATCACACTTGTGGTTATAAAAGGTAAAATACTTATTGTTAATCTTAGTTCCCATGCTTCTTCTATAAATTGTAATGAAGTACCTATTGAAAGTAAGAGGAATGAATTGTTTCATATAAGGGTTATTGCAAAACAAAGTAAGATTGATACACTCATAGATAGTGGATCACAAGTGAATCTAATCTTTGAACAAGTTGTTAAGAAATTGGGATTAAAAAAAACTCCTCATGCTAAGCCATATCCATGGGTTGGGTGTGTGATAATGATTAGCTACATGTGTCAAAGCAATGTAAACTCTTACTTGCATTCACATCCAAGTTTGTAGATGAGGTAGAATTAGATGTAATTCTGCTTGACATCTATGGAATGGTTCTAGGTAGTCCTTATTTGTATGACAAAAAGGCCATTTTCTATAGGGAGCATAATAAGTATCATTTGTTAATATGGAATTAGATACATTGTAAAAGATCATCACATCAAGAATGGCAGATCTATTGTAAATGCAAGGCATATGAAGATGATTGTAAATGAAAGCAATGCTTTAACCCTTATGTTTGCAACAACTAGTTCAATACTAAGCATAAAGATAGAATAATCTTTGATCATGATACAGTGTCACATATAGCATAGAGTGAGGATTAGTTTCAATCACAGTTAAGCCTTCAACCAGAGGTGGTAAAAGAGAGTTTGAATGATTCAATTTCTAACAATGTTCCTATTCAGGAGATCTAGCACATTGATAATTTTTCCTTCACATCAATTTATTCAGTATTGTTGCTTGTTATTCTACTAGTTAGTTCTATGTGGATGATGGATGTGACAGTGAATATTGATGAATATGCATTTGATTGTATCAATAATGCTATCTCATTCTTCATCTTATTTGTGATTGGTCAGATGTTTAAAATTCCAATAGGGTGGAAAAATGATACTGGGAAAGTGAGGAAATAATTCCCTCACTTAAATTCATTGTAAAAACAAACTTTTGGCAGTCCAAAACTTTCTGAATGGGGAGGAATGATCTAGGTGGATCCAGAAGACCTAAAAATTTCATATTCTTAGAATCTAAAAAAATCAACATCAATGGAAAGATCTCGTTGCATGATCCTGATACAACTTGAATGGGCTCAAAAGGATTTTGTATCTAGAAGTTATGCTCAGTCAAAGGTTTGGTCAAATAGGTGAATCAGGGTCGATGCAAGGCTAAAAAAATGATCTCCAAATTGAACGAAGAAAATGTCAAGTTGTAGTGCTCGTCAATATAGTTTTGATGCCTTTTAAATCATGTCAAATGGAGTTTGCATGAGCAAAATAGAGCCGGTCAAAGTTTGTAGACAAAAGGAGTTGACCAGAGGATACAGTTGTTGACATGGTAGATAATGACATGGAAGATGATCATGTGGTAGATGATGACGTGGCATAAGTATTTGAGGGAAATTATATTATTTAAATTAGAAATTAAGCTCGAAATATATGAGCCAAACATTTTAAAAATTAATGCATAAATATTTTAAAAGGGCTTTAAGACTTTAAAAGGTTTATAAAAGATATTTGAAACATGAGACCCAAATCTATAAATATTTTAAAAGAGGAAAATATCATAAACTATAAAAGCCTGAATCTCAAAGGATTTAAATATAATTTTAAGGGGATTATTAAAAGATAATCCATATCCCAATTTTTAAGGCTTGAAATCAATATCCCTATTTTTAAGGCTTTAAATCCATATCCTTATGTACATGTTAAGATTTGTGTGAATATCCTCAGGGGTTTTTAGGATAATTTTAGAGGAATTTATCAAATTGAAATAATATTGTACAGGAATATTGTATAGCCCAAAAATTATAAGGGCTATTTCTTTTAACGGATATATTATTTTTAGGGGATTTACTATTGTAAATGGGAGATTCAGATAATTTGAAAATCATATGGTTTTAAACCATATTAGGAAAAATAAAATTTATAAAAGGGGAAGAGTTTGGCTTTTCAAGGACATTGGAAATTATTGTGAAATGTGGAAAAATTCTCTTTGAGTGAATAATTGTAGTATTGGGAAATTCTTGTGAAAGGTGGAGAATTTTAATTCTTTGAGAGAGAGATTACAAGGTGTTGATTATTACACCAAAAATTGTAAAGGAGTGAGATATTGTGAGAAATTCTTATGTAGGTGAAGCTTGGATATTGTAACAAGGAATTATCATTGCTTGGCGATATTAATAAAGTGGTCTACCTTGAGAAGCATACCAAGAGATGTAGTCCTGATTGGACAAACTCTATTATCAAGCTCATGTTCCTCTCTTTTCTGTCTTTTCATTCTTCTCTCTCATGTCTTTAATTTTTTCACTTTTAATTCCTTATGTTGATTTCTGATTACAAAATTATAGTAATTAGTCAATTTTCTAAATTTATGTAAAAGTGAACTTAGTCTATAATTTCAATGGTTAAACAATATATTCACGCAATCGATTGGATCAGGAATAATTGTAATTAAGGTTAAATACATTTGAATTTGTAAACCTCTAATTACAGATCACTAGCCTATACCTTCAGATTGTTTTTGCAAGAAATAAATCCTAAACTAGCCCAATACAAACCAACCTAGAACATAATTGCAAATGATATGACCCTCACCACCATAGGGAATTAAAACATGAAATCCAACTCATGCACCATTTAGAATAGAACACATATGAATACTTACTTACCTAGGGAAACCACTTTTCCTGCTTCTGTGATTATCTACTCTAAACTCACACGTTCCTCCTCTCATTCCAAATCAATTATTTAGCTCTTTGATAATTGCAAATGGTGAGATAAACTTGCAGGAAATCCTTATTAAGTAGATTAATTTGAGTGTGTAACAATTAATGACCATACTGGCTTGCATGAACGAGAAAAAAAATAGTTTCTCACTAATGAATCCTTGTCATCGATCATTTTGGATTCAAAACATAATCAAGGATTTTCATTAAGGGTCGCCACTTTCCTCTCCATTCCTACTTGGAAACAACAATGGCACCCTAAAAAATTGCCACGTGGTTATCCATGTCTCAACTAGATAGTTTGCATTTCAATGCTTATCACAGAAGTCTCCATACATTACTTCCAAACTTTGGCAACAAGCTACAATAATCCACTAAAGGGAATATTCCCAAATATATATCCTATTGATTATCACAAAAAAAAAGTGGTTAGATGGCTTAAATGTTTCGGTGAGAACTTCCTGACAACGCATCAAAATAACCTGGGCCATCCCTCATCGCTGAAATAAACTTGAAGTTGAAGATGCCTTCGATGATTAGCATATTTGGTGATGGCAGGAAATTATAACACATGGTGATCACACCACTCTCTTCGATCCACTTCCCTCGCTCATCATAGAAACCAAAAAAAATTTTGAAACACTTTAGTGATGGTGCGATATAAGAAAATTATAACACCCATCACTCTTTGTTGAAAAGAGGCAAAATTTTTGAAGAACTTATGGGATAGGTGATGTGAAGGGAAACCAAGGCCCATCGCTTATCGCTGAAATGAACCCAATAGTAAATACAATTTTAGCGATGGATGATCACTTAAATGACTGATGATTTTGCACATGCAAATAAAGTATTGTTAAGAAAGGGGTCATGCTATGCATAAAGGGTCAATAATTCCATGGGCTTCAATGGCTCAAGAAGTTTTAATATGACTAGAAATAGGAAATAGAAGGTCAACAAAAGATTATAACAAGAGCTAAGAATTTAAGGGTTTTTATGAGAGACCTTGACAACAAAACCCAAGGCAACAACAACAGACAATCCCTAAGTCCAAGTACTTAAAATTGGCTAAATTTTGTAAAGTTTAGAAATGGAACTAAAAATTTTAGGGGTTCCATCAAGATCCAACCAGTTAGGCTCAAACTTTCTTTTTTTGTCTTGATCTGGAAGGTTCTTTTGATTCTGCTTTAGGGAAAGATCCCTTACCTAAAAGGACTGAAATTTGATCTTATTATATTTTTTTTTCAATAAGTATTGATATACTTGCAATTGATTAAGGGTGTCAAGATGATGCTCATCCAACATTTCTAACTCGTTCAACTGATATACTCTATATTCTTCATTGGTAGTCAGGTTCTGTAGTGATACTCATAATTATGGGATCTCAACCTCAATAGGAAGGATAAATTTGGATCCATATACTATGGAGAAATGGGTTGCACCTATTGGCATGTGAATACTGGTTCAATAAGCCTAGAGAGTGGGATTCAATTGTAGATGCTAGTCACGGCTAGCTTCATTAACTATTTTCTTCAAAAAAATTAAAATGGTGTTGTTCTTGGCCTCAGCAAGATTGTTGCCCTTGGGGTAATATGGGGTAGAGAATTATTGTTGGATGTTGAATCTTTGATAAATCTCTTACATCCTAATTCTTGAAGGGGGTTCCATTATCTGAGTTGAGGGTTTGCGAAACACCATAACAAAAGATTAGGTATTTTAGGATAAACTTAGCAATTTTCTTCCCCATTATGTAGGTCATAAGAATGGCTTCAACTCATTTGGTAAAATAATCCATCATTGTTATGATAAACTTGTGGCCATTGGATGATCGAGTTATTTTTCCTATAAGGTCAAGTCCCCACTAGAAAAAAGGCCAAGGTGTGATCATTGGTTGCAATTCTTGAGCTGGAGCATGAATTAGATCCCCATGTTGTTGACATTGGATACATCTCTGCACATACTAATGAGATTCTCTTTCCATTGTTCACCAATAGTACCATCTCCTGAATAGTTTCATAGCTAAAGTCATACCACTAGAATATGAACCACATATGACATTGTGTATTTTTGTTAAAGTATGCAAGGCTTTTTCTTGGTTAAGACATCGTAGCAATGTCCCTTTGATTCTTCGATGATAAAGGGTATCACCTAGGATCACAAATCGAGATGCCTTTTTAATAAAGGTCTTTTTAAGATTCGAGGTGATATCAGATGAGAGGGTTCCTCTACTTAGGTAGGTGAATTTGTCATGGTACCATGGGGATCTAGGACTAACAATGTTCCACGTGAATTCAGATTTTGGGATTTCAAAATTTGGTACAAGAAGTTGTTCTACTAATGATTTTCATTGGAGAACATTATTCAACATGTCTAGCAGTGATTCGATTGTTGTCATGGCATCTACTACTCAGTTGTTCATACAAAGAATCAGCTCAAAAGTTATGTCTATAAAAATGTACTTGAGACTTTCCACCATATTTTTGTAAGGATTGAACTTGTCATCCTTAGTTTGATATTCGTCACTGACTTGGTTGATAACCAACTATGAGTCTCCATATACTTTCATCTCTTGTATCTGCCACTTGATTGATATCCTTAGACCTATGATTAGGGATTTGTACTCAACAATGGTGTTACTAAAAGGGAACGATAGCTAGTATAAATTTGGAATGAAATCACCTTGAGGGGTGATGAAAAGAATACTTACTCCTAATCCATGTTGGCTGAATTATCCATCAAACTACATCTTCCACTAGGTTGTGAGATTGTTAAGGAATACTAATTCATTAGGGAACTCAGATATCAATGGGCTCTCAGCATAAATAGGTGCCTCTACTAGTTGGTCTGTGATCACTTGTCCCTTGATTTCCTTGCATTCTATATACTCTATGTCATCACCCATTTGGCCATTCTCTCTGTGAGAGTTTCTTTGGATAACATGTATTTTAATGGGTCGATCTTTGCAATAAGTTTGTTTTGATGTGATAGCATGTAGTGTTTGAACATTTTTGAAGCAAAAGCTACTGCTAAGCATTCTTTCTTGATGGGTGAATAGTTCATTTCATAGCCCACCAAAGTCTTACTAATGTAGTAGATATCTCTTTCCTTTTTGTTTTCATCATGTTGTGTTAGAAGAGCTCCTAGTGCTACTAATGTTGTTGAGATATACATGATCAATGGTTTGTTTGGTATTGGTGGCATGAGCATTGGAGGTGCTAGTAGATAGTCTTTGATTTATTTGAAAAATTTATCACACTTCTCATCCCACTTGTAAGTTATTCCTTCATGAAGAATATGCAAAAATGGGTGGATTTTATCTTATAGCTAGGATATGAACCTCCTGATGGATTGCAGTCTTGTAATCCTCTCATCTACTTTAGTGTTTGTGGTGGTTCCATGTCTAGGATGGATTTTACCTTTTTTGGATAAATATTTATCCCTCTTTTTGAGATGATATACCCAAGAAGTTTCTTTGATTTAACCCCAAAGACACTTTTTTGGATTAAGCATTACCTTGTATTCTTCCAACCTGTCAAAGATGGGTCTTAAGACTTGTATGTTCTTATTTCTTTTCTTTAATTTTTCCAAAATATCATCCACATAATCTTTGACTATTTCACGGATCATGTGTTGAAATATGAGGGTCATTGCTCTCTAATAGGTTTCTCTTGCATTCTTTAGCCCAAACGACATCACATTGCAGGAATAGGTTCCCCATGGAAAATTTTGTGTTGATCCTCCTTGGTGATGATGATTTGATTGTAACCTAAAAAACCATCCATGAGTGACAACATTTCATGCCCAAATATTAATTATATAATTAGGTCGATATTAGGAAGAAGGAAATCATCCTTTGGGCATGCTTTGTTTGAGTCTTTGAAATCAGTGTAGATTCTAATGCCCCTAGTGGGTTTTCAGACTAGTACCAAGTTTGAAGGCCACTTAGGATAATATATCAGTCAAATGAATCCAATGTCAAGAAGCTTTTTTAACTTGAGTTTGACTAAGAGTGCTATTTGAGGGTGAAAATTTCTTAAATTGTGCTTGACTAACTTGGCTTCACGATAGACTGCTAAGTGATGCACAACCACTTCTAGATCAAGCTCTAGCATATTAGTGTATGGCCATGGAAAGTTAGCTCTGTGCTCTTTCAAGAATGTTTCCAGGGTCTTCTATTCTTTTTCCAAAAAGGATTTGGCATAGAAAGTGATCTTGGGAAATTATTTTGTTCCAACATTGACTAGAGTGGCCTTTTCTGCTAGTACTATTAACTTCCCTAGATGCATTGCATGAAGGGGTGGATTGAATCCCTCATCATTGGGTACCTCGGAGAGGTTTCCACCTTCAGATTCATCCTTTTCTTTTACATTTTTAGGATCAAAAGGTGCCATAGTGTGGTTTTCATTTAAAGATTTGGATGTTAGTTGCATTTAATCAATTTTGTGACTAAAGGATTCAATTATCTCCCCATTATATGCCTTCGTATCTACCTCTATGTCAAAACCTAATTTGTGATCTTGATATAGGGAAGGAAGGAAATCCAATACAACAATCACAATTCAAGCCTTTTGAAACAGCTTTGCAACCCTTAAAACCCTATCTCATCTACTCTTCACAATTTCATTCAATTTCCCTTATAGGTCTACAGACCTAGTTTCTATTGTATATCTTGCAAAACCCTTTACAAAACCACAAACCAAATGGCATTCCTGATACCCATTAAGGCCTCCAACAACATATCTAAAAATATCATATGACTATTTTGGAACAAATCCCTCAAACTAATGCTTCTATGATATCCCCTTAAGCCAATTAGGCCTAATTTACAAAGCAAAACTCCATTAAACACACTGCCAACCCAAAATATTTATGAATAGTCCTTTACAAGGATGCAAAACCCTGAAATACATAAATATTTACTAGAAAAAAGCCCTATAAGTTAACAAACAAAGAAACCCTCACTTTGAGCATTTTCACAAGAGGATTTACTAAAAATCATATCTCCCCACCTTAACTCACCTTTCCAATGCATCAAACAAACTAAAAAAATTTTTCCCATGATAAAAAAACATATCCCATCCTTTACCATTGCCATTTCACCAAACTTCCATTCAAAACCACCATTTCCAAGCCTAAATTCACTCAAATACCCCTAGCGTAGCACCAAAAACTCCACCAAACCCTACTTCATACTCAAAAATCCTATTCTACCATCTAAACCTATCAAATTTGACCCATTCCACCAATATACATGAGGCAAAATTGGTGGAATGGGTTTCATTGCATTTTAATGGGCTTCAAACTCTCAAAATAGAGTTAACAACCCATTCTCAATCAAATGAACACAAAATCTTTCAAATTCAATGCAAATACAATAAATCAGAACCAAAACATTGTTGATTCACTCTATAATCAAATTCAATTCACCATAGACTATTAATAGCCTGCACAGGACCATACAGTCACTCTAAGCAACAAACTTTTAGAAAATAACACCAAAAAAAAAAAATTATTAATTTTTTCACCAAGAATGAACAAAAGAACCTCCAATTGACCATACAACATGAATTTAAATTTTTTACATCAATAAAACAACTTCCCAACTGACTCTAACCATCTCAACTTCCATTTGAACTGACTTGACCATTGATATTCCCATTTGTTGCAATTTTGCAACTTTACAATATTGCACTTTTTGACAATTTTTCAAAAATAAGATAGTATAAACTCAATGACTCCTAATTACATATTAGATGGCCTATTATGACCTTATTCATAAAGAAATAAGACTCCAAACATCTAAACCTATTAAAAAAACTTAATAAATCATATTTTCAAAAATGATGAACATGGTGCCCTACACCATACACCTAGCCTATAAAGTTTCTAAGTCCCTTGGAAATGCATTGTTGTAGATCATTCTTCGTCCAAATATCTCTTTGACCTTCAAATACTCCTTCATGTGGTGATCCTTTCCATTTTTGTAGGTTTGAACCATTCTTTGTACATTTGAACTTGTTGTCACTTGATTATTGCTCCACCTTTGCAAGTTGTATTGATGTATGTTCCCTAACCTTTTCACCATCATAAACTGATGTTGTACCTTCATTGACATCTGCACACTAATCTTTGTAAACCTTACCTTTGACTATCCTCTCGTTCACTCTTGAAACATACCCAAACTCATCCAATTGTGCTTGTGAAACAACCTTACTCATTTCACCTTTTATCTTCATCATTGTCGTTGAACTTCTGACACAAATACCACTGTACCATCAAGCTTGCAAACATTTTTCCTATAAGACTTATCCACCACTATTTTGATAGTTTTAGACTATACCTTCACCTCTTTTTCCTTCCAAGGAAAAATCACTGTCCTAATCAGAATCTCATCATCTTTTCCTAACCCATGTTGCTTCCTCATAAAAAAATCATCCTTAACCTTTTCTAGGCCAGTCTTTGACATCTTCTCATTATCTTTTCTTCCTTCTAACTATGCACCATCCTTCATATTCAATGTCCTAATATCTACAACTTTTGCAATGGCTACAAAATTTACATTATTGTCTTCCTCTGGCTTCACAAATTCCTTTTTTCCCATCATCATAACTCTTGTTACCTTACCTTGTTCCTTAACATCCTCAGCCAGTAGGTTCAATGTGAATGTATTCGCATCCTTCTCAATCTAATATGTATTATTTCTCCCATCATAAATGGTATGTCTATCAAACTACCATGGCCTTCCAAGCAATAAATGACAACTCATGGGTAAAAAATCACAAAGAACCCTTTCCTTATATCCACCAATTTTAAACTCAACTAAAGCTTGTCCATTAACCAAAATGGTCTGATCATCGTTTAACCAAGCTACTCTATATGGTGTTTGATGAGGAATTTTCTCTAAGTTCAATTTATCTACGATTTCAATAGAAACCATGTTATCAGTGCCCCCTAAATCTACTACCACTTTATATACCTTACCTTTGCTTTTTTATGTGGTCTTGAACAATGTTCATCTTTGTGACATCTCCTTATCCTTGGATGCTTTTAGTTGTCTTCTCACCATCAATGACTCCCTAACTTCTAGAGTAGTAACTTGATTAGGAGAATTCACACTTTCACTATCATCCTCTTGCACTAACTGGTTCCTTCTTTCACCTCCACTTGAAGTAGAGCATTGTCTTTTAGGGAACTTAAATTCTAGATGCCCAAACTAATTATAATTGTAACACCTTCCTAGAAATTTATTTGAGCTTCTACCTCCACCAAATCTTCCTTTGAAACATCTAAAGCCACCTCTATGATGAACAAATTGTTCATGCCCCTTACTTGATTTTTCTTGACTTTCTTATGACTACCTTTGAGTGGTAAATGTTCCTTTTCCTCCTGAATTGCTACCTTTACCTCTTATTTGTTTGTCTTTCCTTCTTTTGAGTTTTTCTTTAGCCCTTATTTCTATTTGGTAGCACTCTTCAATTGTCCTTGGATTGTGCAAACTCAACTCATCTTGAATGTTAAACATTAGGCCACTAAGATATTTAGCCTCCTTTTCTACATCATAAACCATGTGACCTACTCTTATGCTCAACTTATAAAACTCATTACTATAAGTTTTGACATCCATTTCCATTTGTTTCAAATATTGAAGCTTATTAGACATTTGAATTGCATAATCACTTGCTCAAAAACTTACCTTTCAATCTAGCCACCATTCTGTCCCAAGAAACAATTTTTTCCTTACCTTTCCTTTTCCTTTCAGCTTGTTCATAATCCCACCATACTAATGGATGCCCCTTCAATTTGGTTTTTTCTATCTTCATGTTTTGTTCATTAGGTACATCCTTGCATTAAAAGTAATTATCCAATGCTACAATCCAATCTAGCAATTATTCATCATTAAGGTTACCTCCATACATAGGAAAATAAATCTTTACCTTATGTTTATTTCCTTTAACATCCTTCAATAACCTTGCCATAATTTTCTCCTTAGGATCCTACTCTTCTTCCTCTTCCTCTTTAGTGTAACTTTCATCACCTACAAACACACCTCTTTTCTAACCTATTTCAACACTTTCTAGCCTTGCCAACAACCTATTATGCAGTTCCTTCAACTTCTTAATCTCTCTCTCAACCTTCTCTTCCATTTTGTGCATCTTCCTAGCTATATTGTTACCCTTAGGAGGCATTTCAACTCTTCAACTTCTCACTTCTTACCCTCAAAGAATCTGATACATATGCTCTGATAGCAACTAATGTAGAGCAGGAAGGAAATACCATCTAACAATCACAATTCAAGCCTTCTGAAAAAACTTTGCAACACTTGAAAGCCCTATCTCATCTACTCTCCACAATTTCATTTAATTTCCCTTGTAGGTCTACAAACCTAGTTTCTAGTGCATATCTTGCAAAAAACTTTACAAAACCACAAACCAAATGCCATTGTTGATACCCATTAAGGCCTACAACAACATATCTCAAAATCTCATATCAATCTTTTAGAACAAATCCCTTGAACTGATCCTTCTACATTGTCTCCTTAAGCTAATTAGGCCTAATTTACAAAGCAACACTCCACTAAACACCATTCCAAGCCTAAATATTTATTAAAAGTCCTTTAGTAGGCTAAAAACCTCTAAAATCCACAACTCTTTACTAGAGAAAATCCCTCTAAGTTAACAAACCAAGAAACCCTTACTTTAAGCATTTTCCCAAGAAACCCTTACTTTAAGTAGGTTTATTGAAAATCCTATCTCCCCACCTTAACTCACCTTGACAATGAATCAAACACACTAAAATGGGTCTTCCCATGCCAAAAAAAATCTCCCATCCTTTACCATTTTCATTTCACAAAACTTCCATTAAAAACAACCATTTCCAAGCCTAAATTCACTCAAATACCCCTAGAGTACCAAAAACTTCACCAAACCCTAATCCATGCTCAAAAATCTTATTCCACTATCTAAAAATTGCATATTGGACCCATTCCACTAGGATATAGGAGGTACAGTTAGTGGAATGGGTCTCATTGCATTTTAAAGGGCTTCAAACTCTCAAAATAGAGTTAACAACTCGTTGTTAGTAAAATGAACACAAAATCTTTCAAATTCCATGAAAATACACCAAATCAAAACAAAAACATTCTTGATTCACTCTATCATCAAATTTAGTTCATCGTAGACCAATAACAGCCTGTACAGGACCATACAATCACTGTGAGCAACAAACTTTCAAAAAATAACATAGTAATGTAAGAGCTTTTATTGATTTCTTCACCAAGAATGAACATAAAAACCTCCAATCGACCATACAACATCAATTTAAACTTTTGATATCAATAATACAACTGCCCAACTAACTCCAACCATCTCAACTTCCATTTGAACCAACTTGACCATTGGTATTCCCATTAGTTGCAATTTTGCAACTTTACAATATTGCACTTTTTGACAATTTTGAAAAAATAAGGCAATATATACTGAATGACTCCTAATTACATATTAGATGGCCTATTATGACCTTATCAACAAAAAAATAAGACTCCACACATCTTAACCTATTAGAAGACCTTACTAAATCATATTTTCAAAAAAAATGAACAGGGTGCCCTGCACCATATACCTAGCCTAAAAAAGTTTCCAAGTCCCTAGGAAATGCATTGTTGTAGATCATTCCTCTTCCCAAAATCTCTTTGACCTTAAAATACTCCTTCATGTGGTGATCATTTCCACTATTGCGGGTTTGAATCATTCTTTGCACATTTGAACTTGTTGTCACTTGAGTATTACTCCACCTTCGTAAACTGTCTCGATGTATGTTCCTTGACCTTTTCACTATCATAAACTGATGTTGTCCCTGTATTAACATTTGCACACTTATCTCTTTCAACCTTAACTTTGATAATCCTCTCATTCACTCTTGAAACATAACCAAACTCATCCAATTTTCCTTGCTAAACACCCTTACTCATTTCACCCTTTGTCTTCATCACTGTCCCTGAACATTCTACCCCAAATATCGTTGTACCATCAGACTTGCAAACCTATGTCCTATAAGACTTATGCACCTTTTTTTTTATAGTATTAGACTATACCTTCGCCTCTTTTTCCTTCAAAGGACAAATCAATGTCCCAATCAGAATCTCATCATATTTTCCTAACCTATCTTGCTTCCTCATAAACAATTCATCCCCAACCTTTTCTAGGTCAGTATTTGACATCTTCTCATCATCTTTTCTTCCTTCTAACTATGAACCATCCTTCAAATTTTTTATCCTAATATCTGCAACTTTTTCAATGACTACAAACTTTACATTCTTGTCTTCCTCTCACTTCACAAACTTCCTTTTTCCCATCATGATCACTCTTGTTGCCTTACCTTGTTCCTTAACATCCTCAACTAATAGGGTCAACATGAATGTATTCCCATCCTTCTCAATCTGATATGTATTATTTCTCCCATCATAAATGGTATATCTATCAAAGTTCCATGGCCTTCCAAGAAATAAATGACAACTCATGGGTAAAACATCACAAAGAACCTTGTCCTTATATCCACCATTTTCAAACTCAAATAAAGCTTATTCATTAACCAAAATGGATTGATCATCATTCAACCAAGCTACTCTATATGGTGATTCATGAGGAATTTTCTCTAAGCTCAATTTATCTAACATTTCATTAGAAACCATGTTGTCAATGCTCGCTGAATCTACTACCACTTTACATACCTTACCTTTGCATTTGCATGTGATCTTCAACAATGTTCTTATTTATGTCATCTCCTTCTCCTTGGATGATTTTAGGAGTTGTCTTCTCACCATCAATGACTCCCCAACTTGAGGAGAAACAACTTGATTTGGAGAATTCACACTTTCACTATCATCCTCTTGCACCAACTGGTTCCTTCTTTCACCTCCACTTGAAGTAGATCCTTGTCTTTCAACGAACTTAAACATTGGATACCCAAACTAATTACAATTGTAACACCTTCCTAAAAAATGTATTTGAGCTTCAACCTCTGCCAAATCTTCTTCTCTAACCTCTAAAGCCACCTTTGTGATCAACAACTTGTTCATGCACCTTGCTTGAGTTTTCTTGACTTTCTTGTGAATGCCTTGGAGTTGTAAATGTTCCTCTTCCTCTTGAATTGCTACCTCTACCTCTTATTTGTTTGTCTTTCCTTCTTTTAAGTTTCTCTCCATCCCTTATTTCCATTTGGTAGCACTCTTCAATTGTCCTTGGATTGTGCAAACTCAACTCATCCTGGATGTTAAACCTTAGCCCACAAAGATATTTAGCCACCGTTTCTATATCATAAACCATCTAACTTGCTCTTATGATAAACCTATAAAAATCATTAGTATAAGTTTTTACATCCATTTCCCTTTGTTTCAAATCTTGAAGCTTCTTAGACATTTGAATTGCATAATCACTTGGTAAAAACTTACCTTTCAATTTGGCCATCATTCTATCCCAAGAAACAATTTTTTTCTTACCTTTCCTTCTTTCAACTTGTCCATAATCCTAGCATACTTATGCATGCCCCTTGAATTTGGTTTTTTCTATCTTCACATTTTGTTCATCAGATACATCCTCGCATTCAAAGTAGTTATCCAATGTTGCAATCCATTCTAGCAATTCTTCATCATTAATGCTACCTCCATACATACAAAAATCAATCTTTACCTTATCTTTATTTTCGTTAACTTCCTTCACTAGCCTTGCCATCTTTTTCTCTTTAGGATCTAACTCTTCTTCCACATCTTCATACTCTTCTTCCTCTTCCTCTTCAATGCCACTTTCATCACCTACAATCACACCTATTTTCTGACCTATTTCAACACTTTCTAGCCTTTCCACCAGTCTAATTTACAGTTCCTTAAAGTTCCTAATCTCTCGCTTAGTCTTCTCTTCCATTTCTTGCATCTTCCTAGCCATATTGTTACCCTTAGGAGGCATTTTGACTCTTCAACTTCTCACTTCTCACCCTCAAAGATTCTGATACCTATGCTTTGATACCAACTGATGTGAATCAGGGAGGAAATCCAATCTAACAATCACAATTCAAGCCTTTTGAAAAAAAAAATCAACCCTTAAAACCCTATTTGATCTACTCTTCACAATTTCATTTAGTTTCCCTTGTAGGTCTGTAGACCTAGTTTCTAGTGCATATCTTGCAAAAAACCTTACAAACTGGTGCAAGAGCACCTTCAAATCCTTATGCCTCTTGGAGGTATTGATTCTTTTCTCTATTTTTTTTCAAGAAGTTTGAGATGTAATAAGGTTCCAAGAACCATCTTTCATGTCTTGTAACAAGTTTTAGATTTGGAGTCAAGTCTTGTTGTAAGAACAAGGTCTCCTTCCTCACCATGTAAGCTTGGTTCATTTAGGAAAACTAAAAAATTAAATTTCCCTGATGTATCCAAGTCCTTGAGGGGAGTTTCCTTGACATGTTTAGTGTTTGTGGTGTCTTTTATACAATTGAATACACCTTTGAAGCCTCATTTTAATTAGGCTTTTGTGAAGTTGTAGTTGATTGCCTTAACTAGGCAAATAGGGGTCTAATTGAAAAAAGGTTAGTTTCCAACGTCCACCTAATTCAAATGTCAGTTGGAGGATGTTGGGAAGGGTTTTTGGAAATTAAATAATCCTCTAATGGTCGAGGCATGGTTGTTGAATCATTTTCTTTGAAGTTCTAAAGAAATAAGTGGTTATTTTTTGGAAATTTTTTGTGTAATTTTCTGCTAAAACATGTGGTATGACCTCTGTACTATCTATACAGGCTCAACCCTATTATGGTTGGAAAGAGGAGAGTTTCAAATTTCATTTGAAGGTGGTTTGGTGAATTTTCATTGGGTACAAGAGAAGATATCTATATTTTAGTAGCAGCAAGTCAAGTAAACCTCAAAACAAGGGTTTGGCAAAAAAATGCCTCTATCTTCCACTCCCACTGTGTAAAGTTGCTAATTTCTTGTGGGGTGGAAGGTATCTATGTCTATTTTCACCTTTTAGGGGTTTTGGAGAATGGATTAATGTGGGGGGTGTTAGCTCTCAAAAACACATGCGGAATACCTCAAGAGGCTGCCAATCTCTTAATACGCTTTAAGGTAACAAATAAGGTCAAAAGAATTTAACCTTCTACTCTTCAGGTGCTGCTAAACCTAGGTGGGTGTACCTTTCTGAATGAAGCAAACTTAACTTATGATTATCCTTCTGAAATGCTTTGTCCACAATGGAAGATGAGAGCGAACAAATGAAATCAAACTTGGTATAAATAACAATAGCAGTCTTCTAATCTAAATCCTAATATGCTCAATTAACAGATGTAAAGAAAATGAATGAATCCAAATGATGAAATTGTAGAGACCAATTCCTTCTTGGATATGTGGAGTCAAATGAAATCAAGATGAGCAACACTTCTCTAGAGAAAACTCAAATTATCTGGCATATATTTTGTTTATAACTTGTCTAAACATGCAAGACTGTGATTACTAAGCTCTACTTTAACAATCCAGATGAATCTCTCTGATTACTATGACCAACTAAAAGGATTTAATCTTTGCTTGAAAGAACCAATCAATTAACCACACATATACAACAAATGTGCACTGATGAATTCAATATAAACTTGTTATATCAATTTAAACAACCAGAAAGAATCAATCTTGGAGACATCTCAGCAATACTTTCATTAAATTCAATAGACAATTGACACCATAGATGTGTAGCAACATTAATTGACTTTCATAAATACCTCCATTTTGAAATCATGCAATCATAATCTCTGATATGAGAAATTTATTCTACTATATCCATCATCTACCTAATGTATATCGAAGATCTAATTCCTTCCACGTTTTACAATCACAAAATGCCTATTTATACACCAACATCAAAAAAACACATCACATCGAGATCCCATGTCATCCAACCATAGTATTTGGGAAAATTTCATCTTGGCCTGCAATGATATTCAAGCAGTGACATGTCAGCCATAGTGTTTGAGTATTGTTAATCCTTATTGAAACTATCGCCAAGACAACCCTGCAAGTATGTCGAAGGCAATAAAATGCTGTCAATCACCCCTTAGTTCCATTTGCTTTCGCCATGACCCATCAGAGTTGGGGAGATGTCTCACAGATTAAAAAATGTGTTATCGATATGTATTTCCTTAATATATTTACCAATCACTGAGACGAGCATTTTCTCACCGAGATGCATCCTTTTATCTTACTAGATTTCGTCATAGCTTTGTGATGTCGGGGAGACCTCTTGTAGACCACATTATGTTTCATCAAAAGCCCTCTTATCTCCTATGGGTTGTTGTAACCTTCAACCGTCGGGGAGATATTATATAGAATACCCATTGTTTTACTGAAATCCCTGAGTTCACATTAGATCGCCAAGAGAATTCAATTCTCATACCGACAGAGACATTTTTCCTTTTTAATCAGTGAGACCCAACGAAGTCACTAAGACCTCCCTCTGAATGTTAGTAACTCTTATCGATAACCTTTTGTGCCAAGTTGGTAAGACACCACGAGATCGTTATAACATTCCACCGAAGCTTTTAACTCTTGCCGATAAGTCAATCCTTCCACCGCCAGTCGATGAGACATAATGTAATTAGTAAGACACATTCTAATCATATAAATCATGCTAATATGATCCTTTTCTTTCACCAAAACAATGTGAATGTCCTGCCAAATGGAACAATATATGAATTCTAGTCACTATGACAACATAAACATCTTGTCGATAGGAAACACAAATGTTTATCAAAAATGGATCAGGGAAACCCTTGTATTGTCATGCTGATAGGGACGATAATGTAAAAAATGCATGACCCGATGGAAACTATGGGACCATATGGAAAAATATGGGTGAAATATGCACACAGTAGGACCAATCTAGAAATTTATGAGTAAAATAAACATGTAAAATCATCAAATTTTATAGTTCTAATAGTGGCTCCATATGGGGATGAATGATAGTAAGATCATTGCAAGGATCCAGATCTTTGGGTGAGTACACCAGACACGGAATGATGAGCAGTGAGCATAAATGGAATGAAAGGCAATGTAAATGAATTCAAGATGGAGATGAACAAAACCCTAAACTACTATTCATGGAAAATAATTTTAAAGAGGACTAGTAAGAGTTTTCCATGCACTGGCAACCCTTAATTAATCCTCTGTGTTTCAACTTCACTCATTCTGAGTTGTTATGATCTAAAACTCAAGCCATACTTTCCCCTGTCAAATACTTGGTTTTGTCTCAAGTTCATCAAATTCTTCTTGCAGACATTCATGCAATTTTCACTACCACTATTATTGAGAGTTTTTATAGAATCATCATGCTCAACCTGGCCCAAATTCCTTTCACCATTCTGCAATTTATATTCTCCATCATCAAATAAATTTATGTTATCTTCCACATATAAAGTATATGCATATTCAATACAAAATTGCATATTATCTCTCTCACTATTATGAATTATGAAACAATCTCCCAGCTGTATTGAAAATTGACAATCAAAGTGCTTCTCTTGAGAATCAAAAAATTATTTCATGTCAACACTGTCTAGAACAAACAAATCTGAAACCTTTTTCACCTCTTTGACACTACCATTTGGATACAACACTGGAATATGACTCATATCTTCATTATCAAGCATGTATGAACCAATCAAAGCCATAATTCTATCACCCTTTGTATGCAGACAAATGACTTCTTCACATGAGTTAGAAATTTCAAAATCACATACCTCATCCTGAATGGACACTGAAAATATCTTTTCCTCATCATCAAGTGGATATGAAAATACCTCTTCATCATCAAATGTATCTTCATAGTACACAACCGCGGCTGGAACTATTACTTGTTCACTATCAAATGGATCCACATTTTCCACTGCTTCCTCTTCTTTATCATCACAAGAACCACAAGAATCACCTTGCTGTAGATTAAAACCCACAAATTTATCTTCACTATCTACATAATCACTGGATCCCTCATAACATATACTACCTTCCATGTCATAATCTGTTATGCAAGAAAGAAATTCAATATCCTCGTCTTCTTCATGCAGGAAATCATATGAACCATATTGACTTGCACATGTCTCATCTTCTATTGGCTGCAGTGTATGATTGATCTCCTATTGCTCATTCATGGTATCACCATTGTCTTCATACCTTTTCCCCTGCGTGGTGTCAATAAATTTAAATTTATTCACTTGATCAAAGATACATTGTTCTGATAACTATGGCCAATAAAATGATTCAAGCTCCCATGCTCCACCAAAGTACATCCTCCACACACCATTGCAGTCATGTGCAACATGATTTTCAGTTGGATTAGTACTAACTAACTCTAGCTGGGCTGATTCTATCTTGAAATTTCCAAGATCCACATCACAAAAACAATTGATTTGATCTTAAGGCACACAATCAACAACCTGGCTCATTCTTTGCTCCCTATACAACTTGACTTCCTGAACATTCACTAGAATAGTTGCATAAGACAAATCAAATTGGATATTTCCCCCAACTGCTACTATCCACTATCTTGATAAAAGCATCACAAACTAAGGAGGGGTATCAATTACTATTATATCTATGTTATAAGCCACGTGTGGATAAGTAGCCAGTTTGACTTCAACATCTCTCATAATGCCTACCATAGGAATAGGTCTGTTATCCATTGCATAGCACCTTCCCTCATTAGTATCAACTCTCATGCCAAGCTGCTTCATAACTCCTACTGGCATGATATTTATAGCAGCACCAAAGTCTATCATGCAATTCCTCAGTAGTTTGTTGGTTATAAGCAACGTAGTGAGAAAAGGATCAACTTGTGGAGGAGTTGTTAGTACATCACTCAAGCAGACTTCTAGGATATTTACTTTCTCCTACCTATTGGCTGCTTTAATAGCTACTTTATTTTCAGAATTCATCATCAATTGAACAACACTGTCTCTGTATTCCTTAATTTTCATCATCTCAAGTAAAGGAACATATATTTTTACCTGGGATAACGCCTGAGTGAAGTCAAAAGAAGAGCCTTCTTCCTTAATCATTTTTTTTTGCTCCAATGTTTCTCCTTTGTTTTTCTCCTTTTGATCAGTCTCTTGTATTTCTTTGCACAACTCTTTAACTCCCTCCTTTTGGACAGGCTTCTGTTCACTTTTATCATGCTATCTATTTTCTACTTTCTTCATAGTTCCTTGTGTTGCCTTTTCTTTCATAAAGATACCCTTAGGGACACCTTCCTTCTCATTTACAGTCCTATTTCTCAACCAGTTCTTACTCTTGGCTTCTTCAACTATAGCAACAGTTAATCTTTCTATCTTTTCATCAGTAAGTCTCCTCATACTATATTGAGTAGGCATTTCTACAGAATGTGGCTCTATATAATCTTCTTCAGAGTTAGAAAGGACCTACTATTTAGCCATATGGACATTGTATCTCTGATTTGAAACATCATACTTATAACTTTCATCCTCTAAAGATGAGTACCTCTCCTCAACATGGTGAAAGGTATTTAAAGTTAAATACACTTTGTGATCTTCTCCACTATATCCCATCAACATTCCCTCCTCTTGCATTCTTTGGGATACAACACAATAATCTGGGGAATTTGATTTATCACAAGCTTCATAGAAATAATTATTATTCACCATATAGGTTCCCCTCTTTGTCAAAGGATTAGGAGTTTCCTTGTTTCCAGGCCTAGTTGTTATAGGCTTTCCATCCTTCTAGTCTGTATTATAAGGCATGTCATGCAACCTCGGCCTTTCATTCCTATATGTATTTTCTTGTTTGTACTGATAATTATTGCTTTGTTGACGAGCCCTAGGGTTGTCTCATTTACTGATTATACCAGAAACCTTTATGTTGTTTTCAATTGTCAATGCTATCTTGTAAGCTTCAGCCAAATCTCTTGGGAATCGATTTTTCAATTCATACCCTATTTTAGGATCAAATGCATTCAAATAAACACTCAGTGCTACAGAATCTGGCAACTTTGATCTAGGAGGTATTTTAGTCTGTAATTTATTGAATCTCTGATTAAAATCATAAATTAAGTCATTCTGATTTTTCTGAATTAACATCAATTCATGAAGAGCAGCATCAGGTGCACATTGATTCCCATATTGCTCTAAGAATCAGTCCTGGAATGTTTGGAGAGAATTAATTGAGAATGCTAGAAAATTGTTGAACCAATCCCTAGCATCTTCAATAAGTGACATCATAAATAGCCTCATGTGTAAATATTCATATGGCACACCTATGTCTTAGATGAACACATTGAAACTCCTTAAATGTTCTTTAGCAGTAATTGCATTACTCCCTATAAAATTAGGCACCAAACCTCTCCAGCTGCCATCCATAGGGTAAGGGTATAGATTAAACCCTGCCAAATCAAACTGTTTGATCATTGATGTATACTAGTGAGGGGGAGGAATAGGTGGGTACTGATATTGGTACATGGGGTTATTATACTGTGCATTTTTCTATTGGATATAATGTTGATTATGAGGTGGCTACATATGTTGTGTGGGAACATGTGGTGGATGATTTGTCTATCCATAGTGATTCCCTATCTTATTGTGAGGAACCTTTGGTGGATCAGAAGGCCTTGCACCATTATCACCCTGCTTATGAGGTGGTACATATTTTGGGCAACCAGCCATCTGAGTGATGTTCTGAGCTTCATGTAATTCAAATTTTCTCATTGCTTGTACCATTTGGGCTTTCTCTTGCTTCTCTCTCTTTTGTCTTTGAGATTCCAACTGTGCTTTGACTTCCTCATAGGTTAAAGATTCATAATCATCTTGAGGAGATTCATGATCAATAAGTTCATTATGATTACCCTACATTTTCAGATCATATTCTTGTTGATTTCTAATTTGTTCAGCCTCAAATTCAGCTCTAAACTCAGCCTGCTTCTGAAAATTGTGAAAAGGATTTACTTGCTCTTCAGGGGTACAAAGTTCTACACTAGAATTATCTCTCCATGTATCATAATGATTACAAGTTTCACAATGTGCTCTTGATGCTTTATCTTTATCTATTAAGTACATGTCCTCACTTATCCTTTTTCCTTTATCAAGCTTGTCATCTTTGTGTGTCCACTTATTGCTGCCAGCAGGAGCTCCAGTATGACTTCCCATGTATTGAGATCTTCTTCCATTCATGTTTGAACAGCCACAAAATTTCTGTCAGAGTCACCACCTACTTTTCCAAAAGTAGGAAAATGATGATTTCTGATCTTTTCCCCAATGGAATCACCCTTTTTGAAACTTTTCAATTGTAAAAATTTCTTCAATGACTCTATATGATAGTCTTTAACTAGGTTTTTCTGAAGTTTGTCCCTAGCGAAGTCATCAATTTGTTAGCTCTCAAAAACGCAAGAGGAATGCCTCAAGAGGCTGCCAATATCTTGATATGCTTTAGGGTAACAAAAAAGGTCAAAATAATTTAACCTTCTACTCTTCAGGTGCTAGTAAACCTCGGCGAGTGTACCTTTCTGAATGAAGCAAAATTAACTTATGATTATCCTTGTAATATGCTTTGTCCACAATGGCGGATGGAAGTGAACAAATGAAATCAAACTTGGTATAAATGAAAATAGCAGTCTTCTAATCTAAATCCT
The DNA here is from genome assembly GCA_007258455.2 of Sequoia sempervirens. Classification (NCBI taxonomy): domain Eukaryota; kingdom Viridiplantae; phylum Streptophyta; class Pinopsida; order Cupressales; family Cupressaceae; genus Sequoia; species Sequoia sempervirens. The sequence goes on from VDFB02000015.1 coordinate 442,187,097, forward strand.
AATATGCTCAATTAACAGATGTAAAGAAAATGAATGAATCCAAATGATGAAATTGTAGAGACTAGTGCCTTATTGGCTATGTGGAATCAAATGAAATCAAAATGAGCAACACTTCTCTAGAGAAAACTCAAATTATCTTGCATATATTCTGTTTATAACTTGTATAAACATGCAAGACTATGATTACTAAGCTCTACTTTAACAATCTAGATGAATCTCTCAGATTATTGTGATCAACTAAAAGGATTTAATCTTTGCTTGAAAGAACCAATCAATTAACCACATAGATACAACAAATGTGCACTGATGAATTGAATATAAACTTGTTATATCAATTTAAACAACCAGAAAGAATCAATCTTGGAGACAACTCAGCAATACTTTCACTAAATTCAACAGACAATTGACACCAAAAATGTGCAGCAACATCAATTGACTTTCATAAATACCTCCATTTTGAAATCATGCAATCATAGTCTTTGATCTGAGAAATTTATTCTACTGTATCCATCATCTACCTACTGTATATCGAAGATATAATTCCTTGCTTGTTTTAAAATCACAAAATTCCTATTTATACACCAGCATCAGAAAAACACATCACATCGAGATCCCATGTCGGCCAACCGTAGTATTCAGGAAAATTTCATGTCAGCCTACAACGATATTCAAGCATTCAAATGTCAGCCACAATGTTTGAGTATTGTTAATCCTTACCGAAATAGTCGCCAAGACAACCCTACAAGTATGCCGAAGGTAATAAAATGTTGTTAGTCGCCCCTTATTTCCATTCGCTTTCGTCGTGACCCATTAGAGTCGGGGAGTTGTGTCACAGATTACAAAATGTGTTATCGATATGTATTTCCTTAATATATTTACCAGTCACTGAGACACAAGCATTTTCTCACTGAGATGTATCCTTTTATCTTACTAGCTTTCGCCGTAGCTCTGTGATGTCGGGGAAACCTCTTGTAGACCACATTATGTTTCATTGAAAGCCCTCTTATCTCCTGTGTGTCGCTATAACCTTCAACCATCAGGGAGACATTATATAGAATACCGATTGTTTTACCGAAAGCCTCGAGTTCACATTAGATATCCAAGAGAATTCAATTCTCATATTGACAGAGACCTTTTGCCTTTTTAATTGGTGAGACCAAACTATGTCGCTAAGACCTCCCTCTGAATGTCAGTAACTCTAACTGATATAACCTTTTGTGCCTAGTTGGTAAGACACCACGAGATCATTATAACATTCCACCGAAGCTTTTAACTCCTGCCAATAAGTCAATCCTTCCACCGCTTATTGGTGAGACATAATGTAATTGGTAAGATGCATTCTGACAGTATAACTCATGCCAATATGATCCTTTTCTGTCGCTGAAACAATGTGAATGTCCTGCTGAATGGAACAATAGATGAATTCTAGTTGTTGTGACAATAGAAATGTCTTGCCGATAGGAAACACAGACGTTTATTAGAAAAATGGATCGTGGAGACCTTGGTATTGTGATGAAAAGTTTGAGTATGGATGGTTAGGAAAACTTGAATCATTGATGGGATAATTTTTAGTTTGGTTCGATTACTCTAGGAGAGTATAATTCCAAGGGCTTTGAGTCCACCAAAATGCTAGGGATCTTGTAATTTCATATGCAGTGGAAGCAAATGTCTATTTTTGGGAGATCCCATTCTTGAGAGTGACAAAACCAGAGCCAAGCGATGTGTGGGGGTGAAAATTCCACCTTTTGATTATGAATGAATGGAAAGGCCCTACACATTATCATGATTTGAAGTATCATCCTGGCAAAGATTCAAGATCAATACTTGAAGAGCTTCAATGAGTGAATGGAGTTTATTTCCATTGACTTCAATTACAATTCTCCTATTGGTCACAACATTTCATGTACCTTGATGAGATTGGTACCTTGGATTCCCTCTCATGTATTTTTCTTATCTTGTTTGAGCCTTGTGTTCTATAAAAGGCTAGAGGATCCTCATTTTTATTTTTAAGTTCAGAATTTTTGGATGTTGGAGGAGCATAAACTTTTAATTTTATTTTTTTTTTTCCTATTTTTTGAACCATTCCAGTGTAAAAATTTGTATGCACGTAGACATTAATTAATATCAAATATTGTTATATAGCTACCCATCTTAGTATCTTTTGTAGCTAGATTTTTTAGTTCATCCAAACAAGACTATATGTTGCGTCGTTTAAGGGTGCATACAAAACCTACTTGGTGTCCAAAAATGAAACCCTCTCTTAAAAGCTTGCACCGTTTTATATATAGCTATCTGGAGAAGTATAAATTAGTTTTCTCTATTTTGATTAATTCTTTGGGGCATCCATCAAGAATAACTAGGAGAAAATTTTACTTTGCAGTACTTTTTTCTTTATGTTTTTTTTTAATAGATGCTTAAATATTTGAAAATATTCCAAAACCTAAATGAATGGATGAAATTTCATTGAATTTTTTTTTTTTCCATAAAGTTTTTGAATGCTTAATGCTAAATCTCCTTAAGTGATAGCAAATAATCAGTTATGTTCATGAAATGTTATGGTAAATATTTTAGTTTCATGATATTTGAACTTATTATCACAATTTGGAACTTACGCCTAAAATATTAAAATAGCAACTGTACTCCCTTTGAGATTAACAACAATATCACATTAGCACCCTAGAGCAACCCTAGTGCAACCATTACCTGGTTATTGGAGACTTGGGGTTGAATGAAAGCCAATCTTTTCTCTATAATGTAGAATACCCTTGTAGGTTTTCTTTGTTCCATATCTTTCAAGAAGTATAGGCTCTTCACAGTCTTGTCTGTGAAGAATTTATTCACCCTATTTGTTGTGAGTGAAATCATCATCAACACATACAACATGAATTTAAACTTTTGACATCAATAAAACAACTACCCAATTGACTCAAACCATCTCAACTTCCATTTGAACCAACTTGACCAGTGGTATTCCCATTTGTTACAATTTTACAACCTTACAATATTGCACTTTTCAAAATTTTTGCAAAAGTAAGACAATAAAAATTCAATGAATCCTAATTATGTATTAGATGGCCTATTATGACCTTATTGATAACAAAATAAGACTCCACACATCTAAACCTACTACAATACCTTACTAAATCATATTTTCAAAAATGGTGAACATGGTGCCCTGCACCAGATCTACCCATGGTAAGTTATCACAAAGTCCCATGAATTATGAGATCATTCATCATTTTCTAATAAATCAAGAATTGGTGGTCCTTGTTGGTCCATTTCAATGAGTTTTGGGTAGAATAGGAATCTTTCACTTGGTTAATTGCTTGGAGCAAAGGATGTTATTGATATCATGAAGAGGGAGTTGTTTTCAAATGGGTGAGCAACATCAAGGGGGAAGTCTTCTAAGGTCATGTCACATGATGGAGATAACTAAGAGGAACCCTCAACTTGTTTAGAGGAAGTAACTTTGCCAATAAGGGTGACCTTTCTAGTAGTATATCCTAGGATTAAATTCTTTAGTTGTTTCTTAGGAACAATGGGTTCTAGTAAACCATTATCATTTTGTTCTAGCTTCTCGTTCTTGTTATATCCCATTCCCTTGATTAGCTACAAGACTTTCTTTATTGTATTTCATGGGAAGAGTGGGGACAGGTTGTTCATGTTGATAGAGGAGCTTAGAGATACCATCCTCATTAACATCTTCTTGATTAAAATCCCCCCACTTAGTGAAGGTAGAAGCTACCATCTTGATAGTTTCAATCTCTTTGTTGTTATATGTAGGTTTCCCATGAGATTGAGAGATAGGTAGCTCTCCTAAGAAAAATTTGTTCTTCAAAAAAATCATCTTGGATCACTGCTTTAATATTAGGTATGTGCTATGCAATGGGTTTCTTTGTCTCAGAGGTAGATGCAAGGGATGATGGGTCAGTAAATGAGGTAGGTGTAGGCCCTTCATCATTCTTGGGTACTTGGTGGATTTTATACAACTTGGCCTCAATATTCTCGCAATAGTAAAAGGCTTAGGATCTCCATGGATGGTAATCTCTCTTCCTTCAAAAGGAAACTTGACATATTGATGATAAGTCAAGGCTACAAATTTTAGGTCATGGATCTAAGGTTGACCAAGCAGTATGTTGTAGGGAAGATCCAAGTCTAACAATTGGAATGTAGTTTCTATGATGAGAGGACCCACTTGGATGGGTAGTACAATGATACCTTGTGATATACATTCTTGGTCATCATATGCCTTTATGGTGGCACTCTTTGTCTTTTTAGTAGTATCATCTAAATATCGCAAATTTTTGATTAGCTAAAGGGTGCAAATGTTGAATCCAACACCTCCATCTACTAAGACTCTTTTGACCTTGTTCTTATGAATGATTACCTGAAGATGTGAAGCACATTTATGAGATGATTGTGACTATAGGTATTGCTCTAAGAAGGTAAGAAGGTGATTAGAAATATGGTCTACCATAGCTTGAAAATGACTGGTATCAATATCCTCAGGAATGAATGACTCTTATAAAGATTTCTCCAAGATTTCACTATGCATGGGAGATAGCCTCAGTAGTTCGAAGATTGTTATCTATGTGGGGTCTTCTTAAGTTTCTCTAAGAGATTATACTTGATAGTGCTTGCTATTGGTTGAGTACATTTTACCCTAGATTGGGGTGGGACTCCTTGGATGGTGAATTTACCACATCATGTTGTGACTCCACACTCTACACTATGCCCTTTGATGGTGACAATAGTGATGATGCTATCACAAGAAGAAACTACATTGGAATAGGTATGCTACATATTTTTGTAATCCATAGCTTTCCCAGTGTTGTTCACTTTGCTATAATCTGGAATAAGGTTCTTGTATATCTTAAGATCTTGATTCCTGGATGGTACTTCAACAGATATGGTGTCATTCTCTATGAGCTCTTGGATAATGTTTTTAAGCCTCATGTAGTTTGTTGTTTTGTGTTCTTTGATCTTGTGAAATTCAAAAAGGTCGTTCTCATTATAGAAGGATGGTTTCTCTTTTGGTTCTTGGTAGTTTTCAATGTTGGAAAGTGTGACCAGATTTGACTCTACCAAATTTTTCATGATGGTTTCTATGAGTTCAAATAACTATGTACTTGTGTTTAGGATAGTTGTTCTTGTTAGGGGTTCACCTTTGCATTTTGATGTTATTAATTGGATTGCTCTGTGGGGGTTTTTTTTTCTTTACATTTGGTTGGATGTTAGCAACATGAGTTTTATTTGGCATAGGAGCACTTAGGAGTAACTTAGCATCTACCACACCATCATTCATTATGGTTGTGTTCTTAGCCCAGATACGAGGCTTGTCATTTGAACTAGTTGATGGGTGGTTTTCTTTGTAAGGTTGAGTATTCCCCTGCAACATTAGAGCTCTCTCGATGTTAAGGGATCTAGGTACAAGCTCATCATAAGATGTGATGCACTACATTTTCAAGTGGAAAGATAGATCTGCATCTAGATTTACTATGATGGTCCACACTTGTTGTTCATTTTGAAGAGGCCACTTGATCTTACTAGCTCTTTGTCTCCACTGTTGTAAGAAATTAGTGAAGTTTTCTCCTTTATATTTTTGAGAGTGCAATTCATCTAGACTGACATCCATGTCAAGATTAAAGGAGAAGTGATTGATGAATTTATCAGTAATTTCCTAGAAGGTTTTCATACTGGGAGGTAGATGAGAAAAATAATCCATGGCAAGACCTATTAAACTTCAGGGGAGGAGGCACATTAAATATGAATCATTGTAAGCCACCTCCATACACATGACATTATTTTTTTTGAAATGGTCCACAGGACTTCCTCTCCCTTTGTATTTATTGAATTTGGAAATTTCAAAACCAGGAGGGAATGGTACCATTGCAATGTTTTGATGAAATGGATAATAACATAGATTATAAGTATGGGGCTTCTTTTCCTTTCCCATTAAAAGGTCATGCATTTCTTGTTATAGTTCCTCAAATTGTGATGCTAGATCATCTTTTGGGATTGGTGGAGGAACATATGGTGGAATGATGGATGAGCTGTACGTGGGATTTTGATATGAGGATGTGTTCTATGGGGTGTATGGTGGTGTAGGATTTTGTGAAGGTGATTGGGGTATATATGTATATGTTCCTAACATGTTTGTATTGATGATGTGTTATTGAGGGTTATAGTAGGAATCTTGTTTTTGTTGTTGTTGGGCATTATGTTGATCCTTTTGTCGTTGTTGCACCACTAGGGATTTTTTTTGGGCCTGTTGTTGTTGTTGTTCTAATAAGGATGCTTAATGAGCTTGATGTTGTTGTTGTTCTAAGGTTGCTTTCTATTGTTGTTGTTGTTGTTGTGCTAAGGTTGTTTGTTTTTGTTGTTCATTTTGTGCTACTAGTGCTACTTTTTTTTTGTTGGGTTGCTAGGAATACTTTCTATTATTGGGCTGCTAGGTTTGCTTGTTGTTGTTGCTGCTATTTTAGGGCCTACTAATAGGCTTGTTGTGCTTTTTGTAAGGCTAAGACATGTGCTTGCAATGTAGGATTAGGTGGTTGTTGGGACATCAGTGGATGATTGTGGGTGTTTATATTTTAAGTGGGTATCATATTGGTGATGAGAGGCTGGGGTTTCCCTTGGTTTAACATTCCTTGTAAGATAGTGGATTGAGGTGGAAGAATGTACGTTTGTGATCCTATTTGATTTTGCATGGTAAAGGAGACTATGGGAAAATATGAGGAAGGTGCCATTAGATTGTGTGAAGAGAATGACATAGTATGACCTTAAGTCCATTGATTAAAAATTTTGTCTTGTCCCATGTCTTCAGGAATCCATTATGTTAGGGATGTAGTCAATGTATTACTTGTGTTGACAGGATTTTTTACCAAGTGATTTGATAGGGAGGTTGGGTGAATCAATCACTAATTCATGCTATAGGTCTTGTTTCGAAGACCTCTAAGGTGTCTCACTCCACCAATTTAACCTATAGTACCTTCTAGTACTTAGGATCCCCTGGTCTTGCTTTGCCAACCCCAACTATCAACACAAATTCTTTCTACCAAGTCAAAATTGGTGCAAACTTGCAACTCTAACCTTAGCCCTTAATCCACCCTAAAGGCTACAAACCTTCATCCTACTATGGTTCTTGAAGGTCCACCTGACTCCCATTCTTGGTCGCTTTCACCAAACCCTCATTTAGGTCTTGAAAAGGCTACTAGCCCTAAGAGCCCCAATTAGGTCTCCTTCTCTGAGAAATTAGGTTAGTTCTCCAAATCCTTCCAAAGAACACCCAATCTTTTCTTGGGATTCCTCATTCATATTCCCACCTCTCAAAGATTTATGGGGCCTTGGGTCTCAACTGTCCGTATAAAGGCTCAACTTGAAAATGAGCAATACTTAGGGTTTTAAGCCCTTTCCTGACCTCTCCACAAACTGTTAAGTTCTTTCCTTATCAGATGGATTGATGGAGCCTCTTCCTACTTACCAATTCTTGGAAAGACTCATACCTACCTTCTCCAAAAAGGAATTTTATCAAAAATTTGTCACCCCTGCAAGTTAAATTCTCTACACTAAAGTCTTCCTAGCTGAGCACTTCCCTGGCTCACCTAGGGTAAGACTTTTCCAATAGCTCCTGCACTCTCACAAGCCCTAAATCCTACTATATATACATTCATGGAGTCTAGTCACTATTCCCAAAGGGTCGTATAATTTGTACAGTGGGAAAGTGAACTAATACTCCATTTTCACAAAACTATCTGGTTCAGACCAGCAACCGTATGGAAACCAAACTATTTATAAACTAAGCTTGAAATTGAATAAAGAAACTATCTAATGACACACAAAGCTTGAAGAATAATTACACTACATTCTACACTAACTATAGTTCCCTATTCAATCCATTAAAGCAGCACTTCAAGTAAAAATTAGAAAATTAGCACACAACCACACTATTTTTCCTTGAATGCACAAAACTTCAAAACAATACAAATGCTTCCAACCCTTCTCCAATGCTGAGGCCTTCCATAAATAAGGTCCCTCAATCAGTTATGCTCCCATGGGCTCTTCTTGGCTGCTTGAAACTCTAATTGAGCATTATTTTCCAAAATTGAAAAGCAACTTCCTAAAATCCTAAAAGGTCAAAACCTTACTAGCAAAAACCTTAGGCCTAATCATTGGTCAACATGACCTTCATCAGATGATCAACATCCAATCCAAAATTCCATTAAGGATTACATCCAAATGAACTAAGTTTTATTGCCTAGTTGTCCTAGACAAGACTATCCTAGACAACCTATGATAACCTTTGGGTGCTCTTGCACCATGATTGCTTTGAGATGGGTTGATAATGAATGGGATGGATGTGTTTTGCAAAACCAATGATATGGATGAACTAATTGGAGTATTGGGTAATGATACCCCTATCTGCATTAAGGGTTGACTTTGTAGTATGATATTGACACATTCCCTTGCATATTTTTGTGAGATGCTTGGTCCACAGTGTTGAGTGTGATGGTGGGCACACTTGTGGTACTCATGGGTATGGATGAAGAGGGATGTCCTTGATATGTGGAAGTCATGAAATAATGAAATTCAATATTTTTGTATGTTTTTTTTTGGATCTTCGGGAATGGGACAAGCACAAAAGGTAGGTGTCCAAGTGGTCATGTGAGATGGAGGGTTGGTTTCTAGGGTACCCTCAAGTGTGTTGCTTTCAAAGGGAAGGGTATGGCCAAAGTCTTTAGTAATGCTTGTTGCAAGACTAGGAATGTAGGTTTAATTGAGCCCTAGTGATGGAGTTGTGAAGCCTTGTGTGAAATTTTATGCAACAAATGATGGGGAGATAGGAGCTACATTTTTAAAGGCTTCGCGTTCCATGATTTCTTCCCTAGTGAGTTCAAATGGATTGTTTGTAATGCCTTTTATCTCATATGGTCCTAATGGTGATGAAGGTTGTTGTGATGGTGTAACTTGGCTTCCCAGATCAAATTCTAAAGGATTTGGATCACTTGAGGTAAATGTGACTTTGGTTTTCTCCATGATTCTCTTGTGTTGTGATCTCATTTTTACCATAAATTTTGTGTCACCTTTGGAAGAGTTATGTTGTGATTTTTAATGTTTGAAATCTCTAGTTGACTCAAATCTAGGTAAAAGGGATGCTATATGTTTTTTTACATAAATGGTGATAATGGGGGATGAAAATATGGGTGTTGTGAAGAGTATTCTTTGCAAACATTTTTGGACAACACTTTTGACTTAAGTTTGAAGTTTTGATGTTTGGATAAAGGATGTTGATGAACTTGGAAATCTTTAGGGTAGAATTGTGACCTTCAAGATAAAATAGTTCAAAGATGATAACTAACTTACCTAAATGCATGTAAAAGGATACATTTAACATACAAAGTAGCTAAGTTAGTGTTTGGGTTGATTGATTTCTAAGTCAAAAAAGTGTTAGTGTATTCAATTTTTTTGCAAATTTTGGTGAAGTGAATGATGAAGTTTTGATGAAGGGGTGGATGAAATGTTTGAAACAATGTCGACCTAAAGTGAACCTTTTTTTGACAAGACCAAGGTAGTGAAATACATGCTATACCTCTAAATTTTTCAAATTCTAAAGACCCAATGATTTACAAAAGTTGTTGATCCTAGAAAAGATGAGGGTTTTGACTCATAAAGAACATATACATGTCTAGATATTTCTTTAGTGTGTGCTCATTAAAGTTTATCAATAACTTGATTCTATTTTCATAGAGTGCCTCATTGTGGTTTTTGATTTCTTCTGAACTATGATTCCCAAGTTTAAAGTGATGACCTGATGTAAGCAGGAAGGAATAAAAATCACTCAAACAATCTCATTAGAAAAAATTCAAAACCTTCTTTGTTGGTTACTCATCTTTTACTCTCATTCATTCCACAAGGCACATAAGCCATCAAACATCAACACAAAAATTAGAGTCCCAATGTTGTATCAAACCTCAACCACCTTGGAAATCATAAAGTTACTAGATTAAGCCCCATACACCACTAACTAATGGCCTTTCAATGAGCAAAACCTCAAACTACAAAATTTGTCCAAATCAACAATTAGGCCTTTTATGCCACATCCACAAAGCAACATCAATTTTCCAAGTTCTTTACCTCTTCCTAATGTCTCAAAAAAATGTAATTATGTCTAAATATACACATTTAACCAACTCCCACACTGTATTCATAATATTTTATCAAACTCCAATTTTTAAACCTTATTTACTATCTACAAAATAGTTTTGTACAACTTTGTCCAAAGAGGGCAGGCAATAAACAAAGATCTCAAACTCAACAATACATCAAAACAAATCATGAAATGGACTCATATATTCCCTAACACCCTTTTGAATCCATATATATCTTCAAAGACTCGAAAACCATTGATAAAACTCATTAAAACCCTTCTATACACTATCTTTTACATATTTGGCACACTTTTCAAACCTAGGGCATTAAAGAATCAACCCCAAACCTCCACCTTCGATTCTGCAACTTTGGATTCTCCTAATAGACATAAAAATATTCCCACACACCAATTTCTAGAAGATTAAAATAGTGGAATTAAAAGAAACATAATTTTTATTATACTTTGCATACCCTAAATTAGGGTTTTACCCAGCTAGACCGATTTCCTCATAGCTCATACAAATATGAATGGTTTTAAATGAAACTAGGTGTAAATTAAAATAAACTCACATGGATATCTAACACAATGGGGGAGGAAAGGTTTTATTCACAAATCATGGCTGAATAGTGGCCTAAAATCAAGAATTAGCAAAATTTTTATAGAAAAACTATATTTATTCATAGAAATACTTCTTCATACATCATCTCCAACCTTCCTCTCTTTTGGATCAAATCCTAAGAGGAATATTTAAGCCTTACCAACCATAACTAACCAAAAACAATTGACACAAACCCACCTTTCAACTACTTGACTCTTAAACTTCCATGTTTTTCCTTTTTGTCATTTTTACACTTTAGCAATTTTAAAAGATTTGCACTTTTTGACACATTAACCCTCCTAGGACTTAAATTATATTCAATATGGTCTAATATGAACTTACAATCTCAAACATAGGCCTATCATATGAAATTTACCCTTCATATTCTTTTACATGCAATTTCGTAACTCTTGCAAATATGACAAAATGTGACAATTTGACACCAAAAAGATAAACTAGGACCCTATGACTAAACAGGGACTCAAAACATATTTGAAATGGTCCATTGGACCTTATTACAACACCAAATTTCCTAACTTGATCTAGTAACTTAGGCATGCCTCATGGAGGCATGAAATCTAGGAGGTGCTCTTGCACCACGACCACTAGACCTTCTTTCGGGGATCCTAACTTTGTGTGAGATCATCTAGAAAAGTTCAAGTTTATGGAAGAAATGAGGATATTTACTATCACACGACTGGTGGTAATATGGGACTTTCAGCCTCAATATCAGCTTGTTCCTCCTCTTCTTCTAAGATTATTGTTGTCTTTCTCCACTGGGTAGTTGTTTCTTTTGTTGGAAAAGTGAAGCTTCTCAAACTACTAATGATATTGGTTTGTTCTCCATTAATGAGTTCAAAGTTTGGTTGAATGATAGCACTTTCAAGATCAGGTTGTTCAATGGGAGAAATTGGTCTCCAAATAGTCATGTGGGGTTCAATTCTCAATTTATCTTGCTTAAGTAAATTTATTTTACCAGAAACACTTGTGTTGATTAAGTTTTCAAACTAAATGTTTATGTGAAAAACGTCATAACTTTCACAATGTCCATTTTGTGAGAATCATGAGGTTGAAGCCATAATTTCCTTTGTTTTCTTTTGAAAATATGGATTGAGATACAAGTCAAGACATTTAGAAATCTCTAAGGATATAAATCCTTAGGACAAGTAGTAATATCAATGCTTTCTCAAAAGGTATCCATATTTAAGCCAAATTGTTTGAAATTTTGAGGAAGCTAGTGAATGTTTGTTTGTAATGTTTTGGAACCAAGAAATGTATCAAACTGACTAACAATCATTTACAATTCTAGGTTAAAATTGTCATAATTGTTGAGCCGCCTCTTGGATTTCTCCAAACACTAAGACATTACAAATAGTTAGAGATTTGGCGACATTGGCTCCCCTCCATGACACAAACTTCTTAGGAACACCAAATCTCAAAATCCAAAAGATCCTAAGATCCTAAATATTTTTTTGTTTCAATAATGAACTGTTCAAATGTGGGGCAGCTTCAGAATGACCGTTCATGCACCAAGAAGTATTAACGATTTTTGGCAACTAAATATTTTGGTTCTTAGTAACAAAAAAAGAACACCTAGTCGTATACACACCCACTTTACCACTTAAGGCTCTTACTACCATTCCCATTCCACTTAAGGCATGGTAATAGGTGCAGTATGTTATATAGTCCAAGATAGAAGGCACTTTCTTAGGATTTCCCAACCTTTAATATAGCCTACCAGTAAACATTCTTGCAAGAAATTTCCTATGAGTTTGTTGATGCAGGGTGTCTCTCATAGTATGTCCTCTCTTAAGGGTGACACAAAGCAAAAAAGTGTACTTAAGTATTTCTCTTTTCCCAAGATCCCATAAAGTGCAAGGGGATTGGATATGTATTATATGTGGACACGAACAATGAAATACATTTGGAGTGTTTCTCTTCACCCAAGATCGCATGAATCATAAGGGGATTGGATACACACAACAAGTGTGTCATAGCGAAGCAAACACTGATTCATTTTATTGAAAAGAGCTAAGATGAATTCATTTTATGCACCAAATGAAATTTTAAGTTACATTGTTCAATTTTAAAACCCAAAAGAAAATGATAAATTGAGGGTTCAATTTTAGTCTTGGTTGAGTATTTTTTTTAAACATAAATTAAATTTAGTGAGGTCTTAGAGCATTAAGTAAAAAGCATAAGAAATTGGGTTATAATTTTCCCAAAGCATCAAATGCTTGTTACAATCATAAAATCTTAAGAAGAGAATGCTTCTTCACTCTAGCTTTGTGTCATCGAACCTGCAAAACCCTATTATTCTAACAACCAGAACAATGTTTGGAGCATGTTAGTAATCTAATGAATTGAAAAAATTAAAGAACATGCTGAAAAATGATCGTGAAACTTCTCACTAGAGTTAGGAATCGCTATTTATGATAGCATCACTCTAGTGAATTAGGGTGTCAATCTACAAAAAGAATAGTGAAAAAAATGGCATCACGATTTGGTCGAGCGTCTCTTTGGTGAACTAGAATGTCACTCTGCAGAAAGAACAGTGAGAACAATAGTGTTTTCGTCTACAAATATTTGATACCACTAAAAAATATTAGTGTCACCATTTTTTAATCAATTTCAATGCATTTAATAGGCATTGCTATTTAAAATGATGATAACGTCACTATATGTTGACGCCCTACAAAGGTGTCAATGAAATTGAGTTGGGCATTTCTCTATCTTGCAAAAGTTAGAATGAAAAAAATTGAGATATAAATTGATTAAATTGATTGTTTTTCCCTCCTTCTAGTGCCACAATGTTGACCTAGGATACTAGCTTTGGATGCATGAAACACTAAGAGGGGGGGTTAATCGATGTTCAACAATTTTGATTTACAAAAAAAATCTAAAATCTATCAATAGCAATAATAGAACTTTATATAACATTACCAGCACACAACAGATGAAAAAATGTAGTCACATCAATAATCACCATAGCACTAGATATTTTTACATGTAAACCTTGTTAGGGGAAAAAACATGATGGAGATTAGTCCACAAAGTTTACTCTATTAAAAGTAAAATAAAAGAGGGGAATGCACTTGCATTTAGGCGCACTGCGTAGAGCTCACTACTAAAAAAAAGAGGTTCACTGCCATAAAATTATAATATAGATTACAAAAAAATTTGAACTGAGAATATAGCATCTACAAATGCCTAGAATTAGTTCCACTAAAGTGCACAATCTGACTTTGCAACTTATGCTCAAATCTGTTCTACTCTGCTCTATTCTCCTTCTAAAAACTCTTCAATAGTCCAACTGATATTTGATCAATCACCTACTCTACTCTTTTTCACACACATATGCATCTCTCTTGACATCATAGACACACACTCTATCTGTCTCTCTTAAAATTATTTTGATCTTCTTTATATATCCGCTGACCCAAAAACTCAATATATGTTGGTGTTTCAACAAAATATAATATTCTTTGCTTATATCGGCCATGTTGGCCTTAAATATTTAATTAGAAAGGAAGTGTACCTTCATAAGTTAGCTAGAATTATAGAAGGGACCCACACCATGGTCCTAAACACAAAATATAGCAAAATAATTATTCCACATACATCTGTGATCCACCACATCAAGCATGTCAACCACAATGAAAGATAGATCATAAAACATGCCACCGAACCTCTTAATTTGAACTATGATCAATGCAACACCACAAAAATTCTTCAGTAGAATAGTGTATGGGTTAAGAAAACTTTCTTGGAGATCCACACTTCAAAATAGTGATCCAGTGAAGTAGTTGGCTCAACATACCAACTGGATGTCCTGTTCTTTGCTTTCTCTACCAGTAGAAAACAAAGACTTAGATTCTCTACCGATACAAACACAACTGATATTGCGGATCAAACTGTAGACTTTAGTTACCATCAATGACAACACAAGTAGTCAAATTCGACCACTTAGAGCCAAATTCCAACAATCTCCCCCTTTGGCATTAATGGCAACACTTAGTGAAAAGTTTACTAAGTGTCAAAAACCAAAAAGAAAGATCAAAGCCAAAATTACTACTCCCCCTTTGGATGTCAGGAAATTTTTCACTTCATTCTATACCCCTTTGACATCAATGAAAAATATCTACTACATCCACTCTATACTTCTCTTCCTTATTCTTTCCTTTAAAATATTTTACTATCTCTTACTCAATTCTCTCCCCAAATAATGATGCAAAAATTGATCAAAATTTGACAACTGCTATGAAAATTCAAAAAATTGTTTTATACTTAGCATTCAACTCTGGAAGGAATTTCTTCCAAGAATCCATTGCAATCCCAATGGCTTTGATCAAACTATTGGTTTTTGAAGTTCTGTTGATTATTTGCACAAGAGACTCAGGAATCGTTATTGTTGCTTCTAGTTTCTCTCCTAATTTGAGAGTCTCAATCATCTATTCTAATCTCCCTTTAGTTATATCTTTGACTTTCTAGAAAACATCAATGAGAGAATTCTTAGTAGTATGACCTTTTGCATGCTCAATTTTTAAATCATAAACCTTCTTCTTCACATCTCCATTCTTGTCCAAGAGAATACTATAATTCTATCTAGTCTTGTAGACATAGAAAATGTATTGATTAATGTTGCACATCTGATCCTAACTACTAACACCGTTTCATCCTAAATCATCCCTCAGTCTAACCATTTAATCAAATTCCCTTATTTGATTAAATTCATTAATTTTCCTCCCTTAATTAATTAAATCATTTATTTGATTAAGTCATTCTATTCCATTAATTAAATCAATCAACTTGATCTAATTATCTCTATTTAATTAAATAATTCATTTTATTTGATTAAATATCTAAAGTCATCCTATTGAATTAAATAAACTAACATTTTTTTGATTTAATCTAACTTTCACCTTCTTTAGTTAAATTAATCAAAAATATTTATTTAACTATCTCTAAATCCTTTTCTTCTCATATTTGATTTAAATAAATCCATAAAATCTAAATCAATATGTCACATCATTTTGATCCTCACTAAATAATTAATCTTCAATTAATTTAATCTTGATCCATGTCCCATCCTCTAGCTTTTGCAACTTGCACATGAAAATAGATTTAATTCATTTATTAAATCTCTATTTTCTCTCAAAAGGCATAAAAAATGAAATATTTGTCAAATTGGAATTCAAAATCCAAGTGGCATTCAATGCATTTTCTTTCCCTCTTGCATGTCATTTCAACAATTTCAAAATCCACCTAATTGCATTCATTGGCACATTCCTCGAAACTTGAACATCCTTCATCCATTCACATGTTGACAAGTGGTATATTTCCATTAGTTGATTCTTCATCCCACATTGCTCCATTTTGGACATCTCTTCAACTTTATTTTCTATAAATAAGAGGCTTTATTCCTCATTTGATCATCCACAACTTGAGTAAACTTACTATACTCAAATCCATAGCAATCTTCATCCAATTTCATCCAGTCTTAGCTAGGTTATGCAGATTTTTATCTTGGAGCACATTGGAAGTCTTCATCAAGTGGATGACTCTTCATCATCAATCAACATTGCATCATTGGAGTTGGAAAAGGGCCAATTTTCACATCAAATTGACACCAATTCCCCCATGGGATCAAGAGTTTGAATTACTTTCAATAGGATTTAATCTACTTTATTGTTCTTTCATTATATTCTTCTTTTCATTCCTATTTTGAGTTTTATTAATGGATTTCATAGGGAATCCTTGTTCTTACTTGCATATGATCTTCTAATGTGTTTTTTTATGGTGTTTTTTAGGTGTTGGGATTGGGGTTCTACATTTGGCGCTAGAAGGAGGGCACTCTTAAAAATCTAAATCACATTTTTGCACTAAATTTCATGTTTTCTTTTTTGTTTTTACGCCTACAGGAAACTCTGCCGCTAGAAGCTCAGCATCACAATTTAGCACCACTGAGAACTCGGTGTCACCATATTGCACTGTTACAAGTTTTAAACTATGACACTCCATACTTCCAACCCATAATTCCAATTTTCAAACAACACAGTTGAATTCTTCTGGCTCGCTAGAATCTTTTCAAAATACAAACTGCACCACTTACTAGAATAATGACGCCTTCATGCTCACTAGTTTGGTTATAAAGTGACATTGACTAGTAAGTGGAGCTATACAACACTGCTAGTAATTTCAAACTGTTGTGCCTTCATGGATTACACTGGTGGAGGGAAGTAGAAAGTGAAAATTTATTTATGACATGTGTTTTTTATTAAATTCTAGTTATTTGGTTTGTTTTCTGCTTTCTTGACCTCTATTTTTGTAGAACCTAACTGGTTTTCTTGTAGGTTGGAATGATCAAAGGTGAAGAGAAAAAGAAACATGATGACCTCATTTCATGATACCAAGTGTTTTTAAACACTCTAGTGTTTGTTCAACACTCTTAGAGGATTCACTATTCCTCTTAAGGAAAAAATTGTTATCTTTCATGCTTAGGACATGCTAGTTTCCTTTTGGACTCTAAAAATAACTCCTTAAATCTTTCTTACAAAAGGGGCTTAAAATGAACATTAGGATGCAAACTCACTAGATTTTATTTGAGGCTAATAATTGACCAAGGCAAATTCTCACACTTCATTTGGTGCTATAAAAAGGAGTCATTATTGCTTTGATGGATTAAAAAGAACATGTGCAACTTTGCTTTGTGATTTCTTACTCAAACTAACACCATTGAAAAGATGTATGCACTTCTCTTGCACCTTATGGTGATTTTGAGAATCAAAAGTCTTTTTGGTGGTCTTAGGTTGGGATAAAGTGATTCCTTCCACACTTCAGTTTGGGTTTAAAATTAAACAAAACATTGTGCGAGTGTGAGTAAACCCATTGCATGGGTTCTCCCTTTATTTCTAAACAAAGGTTGATCGAACTATGAATATGTTTACTCGGTATTATTTATCTTAGAGGGCCTTCCTTGTGGGAAAAAGTATTCACCCAAGGGAATGACTCAATTAGTAACACTCTAAAGCCAAGAGTGTTTCCAGTCGGGATATAAAAGTGGGTACTGGAACAAAGGCTAGTATCATGTGGTTGGCTCTGATGAGAAGGGCGGCAATGGTCTCTCACCATGTTCGGTCAACTCCTACAAATGGAAAGTTAGAACTAAAACCCTTGTTGTAGAAAGGAAAAAATCCTTATCTATTTGATGGTGTAAGAATGATCGTTCTGAAGCTGCCCCACGCTTTTACAGTTTTTTGTAGAAATGGAAAGTATGCCATGGGAGCTTCATGGGTACTAATGCTTGGCTGCCCCAAAAGAAGTGTTGAGCCGTGGAGGGGAGCTAGTGGGGTCAAGCATCTAACCATTTGCTAAAAATAAGCATAGCTGGACTTGTCCAAATGGTGACTTAACAAATATAGTCTTTCATATCCATAGGATTGTGCTTATTCTTGGTTAAAAAAACACTTTGCTTGTTCAAAAATATTTGGAAACAAAAATTTAACATTGTCATCAAAATTGGAAACCCTTTAGCAAGCAAATACAATTGACCAAATTCATGTGTTATTGCTTTTCCTTGGGATTTTATCCTTAGATGTTTCTAAACACTTGGATTATATCTCAATTTACTTGTTAAAGTTAACAATAGGTAACCCTTGCCATGGTTTCATCAAAATTTCACATGATATACCTTGTGGAATGAGAAGAAGTTGAGACATTGGACATCAAGTTTGAAAAACTAATCAAAGAAGTGTTTGTGATAAAAACAAAGTCATTAAGCAAAGACTAAAAACAATTGGACCCCACATATGTGTCCCCAATTATTTCACACAACACCAAGCTCAAGAAATCGAAGGTAAAAGCTCTTAGTCCAAAAGATCACCAAAAGCATTCCTCAACACTATATGAATTCAGATGAAGACTGCTTTTTAACTTCTACAAGAAAGCCTCAAGGAACAATCCTAGATTGTACTCATTTTATTATTGTTAGAATCCCAATCTTTTCCATGAATGTGAACACCTTGTTTAGAGGAAGAGCATGTTCTTCAAAACTAAGGTCTAGTAAACAAGTTTCTTTTTAGGTAAACCTAGGATCAAAATCAAACTTTCATCCATCCTTGAACATCAAACCAAAATTACCTCACCATCATCTTTTGAAAAAACTTGAAATTATCCTCCATGCTAGGAGTTTTTGCAAAAATAAAAATCATCCAATCCTTGAAGCAAAATCCTTGAAAATATTTAGATCAAAAAATCAAATCATTTTTTGGATAGGTATGTGTAGATGCATCCTTTTGCATATGCATAGTCAAATTATCAAATCATCTTATTTAGCTAGGTATATGTAGATGCATCCTTCTTCATATGCTTGGTTAAATTATCATCTTGTTTAGGTGTAGGTAGATGCATCCTTCTCCCTACACACATTCAAATTATCATCCTTTGAGAAAATCTACCCCCTAGATAATCATCCAACATCTTAGGGTCCATTTGTTCATAAATCAAAAATCAAAGAAAACCAAAAATCAAGTCAAGGACAATCCAAAAATCCAAATCCAAATTCAAAACAAAGCCAAAAAGTCCTAAAAGTCTAAGCGTCCCCCTCAATATTTCTCAAAAGATCGAACATCCACATCATCCTCATCATATCACCTTTGATCCTTAAAAACATCCTAAATTTTCTCTTTTGCGTCCTAAAAGTTAGATCGATCCAAAGAATTAGAGATTCATCTCCCATATACTTGAAATCTGATCTATGGTGAAAACTAGATCTCAACACAAGAGGAACATGGAAGCCAACAAAGAAACATCCATTTTAAGTGATCTAAGCCAAAAAAATTCCAAAATTAATCTCATTGGATCAAGTAATCCTCTGACAAAATTTCTGTCATCATCACAAAATCAACAAGAGAAGGATCAAATGGACGATCTAACCAATAATCCCTTTGGAATGTCACAAGAGAAAATCACTGAAATGATTCAAAATCTAGAGAACCATAAGATTATCAATATCATGATGAGACTCAACCCTTCACTATACATGCTTGAATTAGCAAAACAAGAGGCTAAACTCTCCTCCAATTTCAACATAAGCACTATAGTGGAGCCATCTTTGGGTTCCATGCCCCAAATCTCATCTACCATCCCCATCTCATCTACACACTCATTTAAAAACATCACTCAAAATATCCTCCAAACCACAACATCTATGCTCCAACTCAACCCACTATTAACAAGGGAAGAACATTTCTTAATGCATTGCAAACACACCCTCTCGTAAACAATCAGGATTTGGATATGAACACCATCTTGGGACAAATCATCCCCCGAAATCAATCACATCCATATTTCCCTCTCACCTTTCATGATCCAAATGACCCATTATCATCATCATTCCATGCAACACCCCAAACCTCTCTCCCCATAATCTCATAAGGAGAGGGTAACATATTTGCACTAGGGGGAATTTTCAACACTACACCATTTTCTCAAGAGATTACACCCCTCACATTTCCACCACTTCCACTATTTCCATTAATATCCACAACACCTCTTGGTTTAGGAATGCCCCCTTTACCAAACATCAATCAACAAAATCAGATCAACCCATCGAGCATCAATCAAAGTACCATATCAAATCCTCAAATCTTGTCATCGATATTGCAAAAATAGATTGCAACTACTCTGATAACAAAAAAAACCACCATCACATCATCAAACACCCCCCTAACATCTCAAAACATGGTCTCTCAAGGACTAAACACATCGATTGCACCATCTACCACCCAAACCCCAACCATCAACATGACAGTGCCTCTCACCACCACAAAAAACACCATCCCAAATCCACCTCCACCACCACCACCACCAATCTCCAATACATCAAGCCAATACAGTATTACGTTGAAAACTGCTCGACAAGCTACCTATCAAAAGGAACTTCTACAAATACAAAAATAATAAACCATGCAATTAGCTACTTAGCAAGCTATGCAAGTTGCTCAAGCCACTGAAACCACTTAGGTAGCACAAGTTACTCAAGCCGCACAGATTGCATAAGCTATTGTACAACCCCAAGTATAGGCTAAAGCTCAAGCTCAAGCCAAAGCTCAATACCAATCCCAACAAGCTCAAGCACAAGCGCAAGCAAAATATCTTGCACAACAAGCAGTGGAACATCAAGCATATCAACAAGCACTAAAGCAATATCAAGAACAACAAGAAGCAACCCAATTATCCTCCCAACAACAAGTGTTGTTAGTACAACAACAAGCACAACAACAAGCTCAACAACATGCACTAATATCACAAGAGCAACAGGACCAACAATAAGTGTTGTTGATACAGCAACAATCGTAAGCTTACTTGGCTCAACAAAATATGAAAACACCATCAATCAACATACTAACCAATCCACCCATCCCCCGAACAAATGAACCACCTCAAAACACTTTCATCCCACCCCCTGATCCTCAAAATGATGTGACAACACAAATCAGGTTTCTCTCGCAACAAGTGCTCGATCTTCAATCAGGGTGAACAATGAAAACCCCCAACAACTTGTGCCCTTATCTATTCTATAGGAGCCTTGCAATGAAACCATTCCCAAAGGGATTTGAGATCCCCAAGTTTGACAAGTACCGTGAGATGGGAAACCCTGAAGATCACATCAAGGAATTCCAAGTTCATTGCATGGAAGTCATATATGATGATACCTATCTGATGTGGCTATTTCCTAGGAGTTTGGTTGGCCATGCCATGGAATGGTTCTCTCGCCTACCTTCAGGCATCAAAACATTTCAAGAAATAATAGACACATTCATCAAAAACTACGCATGTAATATCACCATGGATGTCAGTCTAGAGGAAATATGAACTCTGAAACAAGGGAAGAATGAATCATTTGCTTCATTTCTACAATGATGGTGATCCAAGGTCAATCAAAGCAAATGGGTTATCCCCAAGGAACAACAAGTGTGCACTATCATATCCAACTTTGATGGCCTCTTAGCATTCCATCTCAAAGTCCAAGGGATCACCATGTATGACCAATTGATTTACAAGGTGCTCAACATTTTATGAGCCCTTATGACACAACCTGGAGGATCAACTTCATATCCCAAATAGTAGAACAACTGCCCATCTACAAGTTATAATGAAAAACCTCACACATGGGAAAGAAACAAAAATGTTACCAACGATGGTGTCATCAATTCCAAAGTTGTCATCAATTCCCCTCGGCAAAACACAAATGCACTGCAACAACAAATCCAAAACCACCATCAAAACAATTGTCACGCTAACACAACAACACAAAAACCCAACAATCAAGCGACCAACAACGTCAATGATCAAAGGGGACCACCCGAGCAAAACAAGAACTCCCCCAAGCAGTACAATACCCTTGGGGAACCACTCGAGGTCCTCATGAAGAAACTAATAAATGAAAAACCTCATCAAGGCTCCCAACTATGAGAATTATCAAGAACTAGATGTGAAACCACCCTGGTACAAAAAAAATGAACTTTGTGAGTTTCACAAAATCAAAGGGCACACCACTAACAATTTCATGAGGTTGAAAAACCTAGTCCAAGACCTCATTGATCAAAGAATTATAAATGTGGAAAAAACCAACAGGAAATTAGAACCTCAAAATATACATGAATCCAATGCCTAACCACAATAAAGGGAACAATAACACTGATAAAGGGAAAGATACCTTCAAAAAAGTCAATCATACGTATGTTTGTGTTGTCACTTCCCTAGATGATTATTGTGCTACCATCACCATCAAAGGAGCCCATGCCAACTGTGGATTCACCAAAAGAGGTGGTAAAATCACCATTGCAGGATCATCTCAGCTAAACAAAGTACCCACACCCAACCCTAGATCTGTTCCAAGTGGTTACAATGTCCTTGATCATCTAAAAAAAACCCCAATACAAATCTCCATCATGGATTTATTGAAAATTTCATCCGCCCACCACAAGGTCCTTGAAGAAGCATTGGCTTCATCCACCGTCCCCATAGATCGTGATGTAGAACAATTCCAAGCTATGGTTAGAAACATCATTACACCCAACCTCCTTACATTCTTTGATCAGGAATTTCCCACTCAACCATCTCACAATCGTGCACTCCATTTAGAGGTCCTAGTCCATAAAAATAAAGTCAAGCGAGTCTTGGTGGATGGAGGTGCAAGCTTGAATATTTGTTCCCTCAAGCTCATTAAGAACCTAAAAATCTCAGAGGATTCCATCGACAAAGAAAAAGGTATTACAATCAGAGTGTATGATGATCAAGAAAGAGTGTCCCAAGGCACAATCCAAATCCCTATTCAAGTGGGGCCAACTATCATGGAAACTACCTATCAGGTCCTGGACCTCAACTTGCCTTATAACATTCTCTTGGGACATCCATGGATCCATGCAATGCAAGCAGTAGCATCAACCTTCCGTCAATGTGTCAAATTCATATATGAAGGAAAAGAGGTCACCATCCATGGAGATCCAGAACCATTCTCCTACTGCAAGAACCTAGAGGTGAAATACTACAAAATACCTCAAGTGCCTAAAAATGATGAAGGCCCATCAACACTGTACATTGATCCAGCCACTCTCGCTTCCACTTATGTGATAGAGACACCCACCATCACCACCATCTCTAATATCAAAGTCATCATCCAGGATAATGGTTGCAAAAATTATACGATTCCCAAAAATGCTTTTGTGGTAGGAGAGTTACCACAATCTCATATATCATGAGGATGCCCACAATCAAATGAAGCCTCCACATTCCAAACACCCAATGAAGGATATCCCAAATTCAGAAGTTGGGGAGACCTCAACCAAGAATTCATAGAGGAGGACCCATCCCATCTCTTATACCAAGACAATAAACTGGTAGCCAATCTACCAATGGATGACAATAGCAAAGGTTTACAAATGATGCTCGTAATGGGCTATGACAAAAACCAAAAATTGGGGAAAAATGACAATGGGCTTCTAATACCCATCATTCCAAAGATGTGAATGAGAAATCTTGACCTTGGATGTACCCCTCTGATTATTGCCATACATGGCCGAAATTGTTGGTGTAATTAATTATTAATTACACTTTGCATAAGTTTACTTAGGAATATTTATTTCCTAGGTTTTAGGATCTCATCTTTATCTTATCGAGCTATCTTGTTGCTCAAGATAAGATTAGGTTTAGGAATCTTTGCTTTTATAAAGCAATTAATCTCTTGTAATTAATTGGTCTTTTCGAATATATCAAATTGCATGTTTTTATGCAATCTCTGCTTTTTCATTTTCTTCTTCTGTGGAAGGAATATTTTGGTTTGCAATCAGATCTTGGCTAATCTAACATGGTATCAGAGCCTCGATTCGCAGCCCCTTCTCAGCATTTTGGAGGATTTCACTGCAGAGCTCGTTCGAGGTCCCTCGAGGGTTTCAATCCTTGAGTACATTTATGCAGCGTCTTGGATCAGATCGGGGTTTTCCGTTGGATTCAGAGCACTGGAAAAAGTCAGAAATGGCTTTCGTTTTATTCATTTTCATCACCGATTGCCAGATCTGCGAGGGTTGTAAGATCGGTGATTTATCTGTTAGATCTGGGGGTCGCCTGATTTTCGGAGCACTTTGGGCCCAAACAGACCTCGCCGTTGGATTCGCAGCGCCCAAAAACCCCCATTTTCATATAAAGCATGTCCGATTTGGACACTGTCGACCGGAGAAGCAAAATTTTTTTACCCAAGGGCCGTACGGCCCCCAGGCACAGTTTTCGAGGCATCGTTTTCGAAAAAAATCAAAAAAATATCAAAAAAATCAGAAAATTCATTTGGGTTTTTGCGCGGCCAGTATAAAACTGGCCGCGCCACCCCCGCGCCGCCACCGCGCCACCATCGGGCCGCTCTCCCCGGCCGCGCCGCTCCATTCTCCACCGGTCCGCCGCTCCTGTTTCCAGCCCCCGAGGGCTTATTTTTTAGGAGATCGGTCTTGTTGGGGACCGACCCCCTCGCCTCAGCCCCCGCCGGTTTCTTCCGCCGAGCCCGCGGTCACGTCGGCGCCCAAGCGCCCTCGCTCAGCCCGCCGGCCTTCTTAGCCCTGGCCCCGGTCATATTGGCGACCGGGGGCTATGCCGAAGGAGCCAGCCGCCAGCCCCTGGTCCTGCATGCGACCAGGGGCCGAAAAATTTTTAGCCCCTGAGGGCTGCAGGGAGCCAAATTGGAGTTTTTTGGACCACATTCACGGAATTGGGCATATCTTGAGCATACGGCATCATTTTTTTGCAAACGAGATATCGCCGGAAAGCTGTTTCCGTGATCTACGCATTGGTACTGGTGATATTTTCTGGTTTTTCATTTTTCATGCTTTTTTCTGTCTTGGAAGTCAGATATTGTCATTTTCACTCCGGGACACATATCTTTTCACTCGCTTGTCCGATTTTCGCGATTTTTGCGGCGTTGGAAAGCTGGTTTTGGCCTCTATGCAGATCTGAGGTCATTTACAGAAAATGTGTAACTTATTTTAGGCATGCATTCTTTTTTGTTTCATGCTCTAGGTTTGCATTTTCACTCATGTTTCTGTATTTTTTTGCATCATCTCCTTATGCAATCATTGGGTATTGTAATAAATGAACTAATATAAAGTTCCATTCAGGGGGGTTTCATGCATAATAATCTGATTAGGGTGTTTTTTTCACTTTGATCCCATATTCCATCTTGTTTTGATGGCAACTCACATGAGTCTATCTGGTCTCTTAGTTTCTTTTGGCCACAATTCTTGTCTTGCTTGACACATGTCGGATTCATTGGTTCACACTTCAGATTGATAGCCTATGGTTAATGATCCACATTGGATCCATCTCAATTTGAGGGCCATGTTTTTGTGGTTATTGTTCCAGAGTCTATTTTTGGTACTCCTTCCCATGGAAGGGTTTCAGTCACAGTTTGGCATCGGCATCGAGATACATGGTTTCCAGATTTTGTCATCATTATGGGTTCATCTTTTTCATCTACTGTTGCTTACAGATTCCAGAGTTGATCCAGTATGTGAGTTTCAAGTGTTCCGTGGCATCGGGTTTTCTGTTGCTTTATCATGATTCCTTGAGTCAATCAGTGACTCTCATCCGGTTTCAGTAGTATACAAAAGAATATTTCCTTGCTTGCCTATATCAAGTTCCAGTGTTACTCCACAGAGTTCTTCCAGTGATTCTTCACAGCAGTTCATCTCACTAAGGGGGGTTTCTCTCTTTGCATTTTTACATGAGTACCTCATCAGGCCTTGTTGTCGGGACTCATATTTTCATAATAATCTACTTCTCCCTAAGTTGCACTTATGGGGGGGTGTTGGTGTAATTAATTATTAATTACACTTTGCATAAGTTTACTTAGGCATATTTATTTCCTAGGTTTTAGGATCTCATCTTTATCTTATCGAGCTATCTTGTTGCTCAAGATAAGATTAGGTTTAGGAATCTTTTCTTTTATAAAGCAATTAATCTCTTGTAATTAATTGGTCTTTTCGAATATATCAAATTGCATGTTTTTATGCAATCTCTGCTTTTTCGTTTTCTTCTTCTGTGGAAGGAATATTTTGGTTTGCAATCAGATCTTGGCTATTCTAACGAAATTCCCCAGGTAGAAAAGTCTAAACTCCTCAACAATCAGCAGCTGCCTTACAATTCCCTGTGTCCACTAGCCTACCCTTAGACAAATTTACATTTGACATAACATATGTTTTTAGTAGTAGTGATGATGAAGATCCCATAACCAACCTACCTAGAACCTTTGAAGACACCATCCTTCTTATGATTAGCACCTTGTCCTTTGAGTCTAAAAATCAAAACCATGAAATCTGTTTAGTCTACCCCCAACTCATCCATTATGACCAAAGAGGACCACCAATTCTTGACACATTCAAAAATGATGAGGCACTCTTAGAATTCATGGGACTACAAGATAATATTCCATGTGGGGATCATGAAGGGGGATTCATCATCGAGCTAGATACATAGGCCTATTATGGGGAAATGATTGAATCCCTCAATCACAAAAGTGAGAAATTAAGAATAATATCTAAGTCCTTGAGTGAAAACCACACTGTGGCACTCTCCAGCCCAAAAAAAGTAAAAACAAAGGATGCATCCAATAGTGAAAACCTCTCTGAGGTGCTCAAGGATGGGGGATTCAATCTTCCACTTAGAGCACTCCATCAAGAAAAATCAACAGTCCTGGCTGAAAAGTGTAATCTGGTTAACTTGGGAACAAAAGAGACACCAATATTCACCTTCTATGGAGAATCATTATTGACAGAACAATAGGAGCTCCTAGCTACATTTCTAAGAGAATGCAAAGTTAACATTGCAAGGAGCTATGCAGATATGCCTGGGCTTGATCTAGAAATTATGGTACATCACCTAGCAGTATATCCTAAAGCAAAACCTGTGAGATAAAAAATTGAGAAAATTCATCTATAGATTGCTTTATTGGTCAAATTTAAACTAAAAAAACTACTTGATGCAGGATTTATTCAGCCAATTGACTATCCATAATGGGTCTCTAATCTGGTACCTGTCTCAAAGCCCGATGGGGGCATTCAAATCTGCATAGATAGGCATGCCCAAAGGATGATTTCCCCTTGCCCAATATTGACATGATAGTGGACATGACAATGGAACATGAAATGCTCTCTTTGATGGATGGTTTCTCAGGATACAATAAGATAATGATTGCAAAAAGAATACCAACAAAAAATGGCCTTCACTTGTCCATGAGGGACCTACTGCTAGAATATGATGCCATTCGGCTTAAAAAATGTAGGAGAAACATACCAAAGAGCCATGAAATTAATATTCCATGACATGATCCATAAAACTGTCAAAGATTATGTCAATGACATGCCAGCCAAATCCAAGAAAAGGAGGGTTCACATAGTAACCCTAAGTGCTATCTTCGACAGGCTAGAAGAGTACAAAGTCTACCTAAACCCAAAGAAATACGTCTCTAACGTACAATCATGGAAGCTACTGGGCTACATAGTATTGATGAGAGGCATAGAAATAGACCCAACAAAAGTAAAGGCAATCCTTGAAATGGAGGCACCTAGAACATTGAAACAGCTCAAAGGTCTCTAAGGTAGACTTCAATCCATTTGTCAGTTCATTGCATAGCTAGTAGTAAGAACACATACTCTCACTTACTCCACAAGGGGGTAGCATACAGATGGGATGACAAGTGTGAGGAATCCTTTAACAAAATCAAGGAATATTTGCTCACACTGCTAGTTCTCATGCCACCAATCCTGGGAAAACCACTCATCCTTTATGTATCAACAACAATCGCAGCCCTTGGAGCTCTCTTAGCTCAACATGATGAAAATGGCATAGAACGGGTCATCTATTACATCAGTAGAACAATGGTCATGCATGAGCTAAACTATTCCTTCAATGAAAAAGCCTGCCTCGCAGTAGTGTTTGCTTCATAGAAATTTAGACATTACATGTTGGCACACAATAAAACTCATCACCAAGACCGATCCCCTCAAATACTTACTATCAAAAGCAATGATCACAAGAAGAATGGATAAATAGTTAGTGATTCTATCAGAGTATGACATTGAATATGTGGAACGGAAAGCCATTAAAGGATAAGTTATCACAAATCAACTTGCAGAGGCACCGATCTATTCAGAAATCCCACTCATATCAGAGTTTTCAGATGAATCAATCTTCAATCTCAACATAGCTAACCACTGGAAGCTCTACTTTGATAGATCATACACGCAACATGGATCAGGAGTTGGTGTTTTCTTCATCACCCCCGAAGGGAACTACACACCAAGGTCCTACAAATTGGTGTTCCCCTACACTAATAACATTGCAGAATATGATGATTTAACCTTAGGTCTCAAAATAGTAGTACAGTGGCACATCATGGCCTTAGGGTATATGGAGACTCTCAACTGATAATAAACCAAGTGAGTGATGAGTATCAGCCAAAGGATGATATGTTGACTCCATACAAGAAGCTAGTAGAAAGTCTAAGGGAATCCTTCATTAAAATCACATTTGAATAGATTCCATGAGAAAACAACAGAGTAGTAGATGCTATGGCTACCATTGGATCCCTACTGGACATTCCTTGCAATGTCATAAAACATGAATTCTTCATAGAGTAGCTTCTCACACCTACATTCTAGGTACCAGAGTTAGAATTCATGTGTGAAATCATTGGTCTCGGTGATCCTTGGTACCATGATATTTACACCTACCTATGAATAGGAGTCCTCCCCACCGACCTACCTTCAACCTTAAAACAAACTTTTGTCAAAAAGGCAACCTGATTCGTCATCCTAGGAGATACCCTATATCATAGGAGCATAGAAGGAACCTTGTTACATTGCCTAAATGTTGAGGAGGCGTTGACCACTTTAATTGAGGTGCATAATTACATCTATGGTTCACACTCGAGTGTAATGATGCTAGCCAAGAAATTTCTGAGGATGGGTTATTATTGACCTACAATGGAGAGAGAGGCACATGACTATGTCAAAATATGCCTACGATGTCAATAGCATGGGGACCTCATCCATGCTCCAACTCAAGATCTCCATCCTATTGTTACACCATGGCCCTTCTTATAGTGGGGGTTTGTTCTCATCTGAAAAATAACTCCCACCTCATCTAGTGGCCACAAGTTCATCATAACCGCCACCAAATACTTTACCAAATGGGTGGAAGCCATGCCCATGACATATATAATTGGGAAGTAGATATCAAAGTTCATCTTGAACTATTTCATTTTCCACTATGGTATCCCAAAATCCATTATCTTAGATAATGGGACACCATTCAAGAATCAAGATGTCTACAAATTATGTGAAAATTTCAAAATCCAACATTACTTCTCCACCCCATACTATCCCTAAGGTAATGGCCAAAAAGAAGCCACAAATAGAACCATTTTTAAAATCCTGAAGAAAACAATCAATGATGTAGGTCGTGACTTTCATCTGTAGCTAAATCTTTCCCTCTAGGCCTATCGAACTAGCATCCACACACCCACTAGTGCCACCCCATTTTCCCTGGTCTATAGATCAGAAGCCATACTGCCCATTGAGATCGAGCTCCCGTCACTAAGAATATCACTACAAAATCTTATCACATATGAGGAATACTAGGTATCAAGACTAAATGAGTTGGATCTACTAGATTAGCGATGCATAGATGCTTTAAATCATTTACAAGTCCATTAGGGCATACTCAAGAGGAGCTATAACAATAAAATTAGAAGTAGGGCTTTCCAAGTTGGAGAACTGGTACTAAAGGAGAATCAAAAGAATGTCCCAAATCCAAACAACAAAGTAAAATTTGAACCCAATTGGTTGGGATCATTTGTTATCATAGCGAGCTATAATTTAGGGGCATATCAGTTATCAACACTTGAAGGAAAACCTCTCCAAAAGCCCATGAATAGCTCCCATCTTAAAAAGTTTTATGCCTAAAAACTCTTGAGGTATAGAACCAAAAAATCAAAAAAATAGAAAAATGTCCTAAAAATATGGTTACCTTGGCAAAAACTTGGAAAATAGGCATCTTGGTGACAACAAAAAAATCAAAAAAGAAAAAAATCCAAAAATATCAGAAAAAGGATTAAAAACAATAAAGAGAAAAAATCATCCTGTAGTGAAAACCACTTTAGTGGCACTTTAGGTAAGTACCTTGGTGAAAACCTAGTAAAATGGCATCTTGTGTAAATAAGCACTTTCTATCCACTAGGATCTACATGACTTTTTCTACATTATCCATCCATCAAGCTTCTATCACCCATCACATTCCATATCTCCATCCATCGTCCATCTACATCCGCATCATAGCTTGGTCCTGTGTTCGTATCATGATCCTTCCTTATACTACTCGGCCCATTCCCAAGGTCAAATTTTCCTACCTTTATTGGAGTAGTCTATTGCACCATGATAGGGGCATGATCTCTTTGCATCAAATTCATGTATATTCTTGAGGTCCCAAAATTAGAAAATCCAAAAAACATCACAAAATAAAAAAATCCAAGAAAAACATTAGAAAATAAGAAAATCCAAAAAGATTTGAAACATATCAAAATCCCAAAAAATAGGTCAAAAGGTCAATCAAATATTCAAAAATAGAGTCATCTTGTTTAACTACGGGTCTCTGAGCCTTGAACATAGGAAAGGTTGATCTTTGATCATCCCCCGAGACAATTAGGTGAGTCCTTTAGGAGTTCGTCATAATAAACTGGCATTTCATCATGTATATCTTCATCTATAAATCGGTCAAGTTGTCAGTCAAACTACATGGTCTCTGTGTGTATAACATAGGCAAGGCTAATCTAATTGATCAGCCCCCAAAGCCCCTAGGATAGGTCTTTACGTTAGTCTCTTGGTCAAAATCTCAGAAAACACCAAAACATTTGAAAAATCAAAAAATCAAAACATTTGAAAAATCTCAAAAATACCAAAAAATAGCCTCAAAAGCACTTGAAAAAAAATCCATCTATCTCATCTTGCTTTCACCCACAATAACATCATTCTCAATAAATCAATCATCATCCCCAACCTTTGGTGAAATAGTCAGAAACAAGTCTAGCAAGTTAAAAGTGAAAAACTCAAAATGTCAAAGTCTCAAAGTCTATGTTAGTACGTAAGTAAGGTGGTGAACTCTTTGTGTCAATAGCCTATCATCCAATCAATCCCATATCAAATCATTTGATAACATCATGTCCTGGGATGTATCCTTCCTACAATGGGTATTATTTATCAAAAATAACACTTTGGATAAATGAAATGAAGTGCCACCATCCACTAACATGTCCTAGGATGTATCCTTCCTACAATGGGCATTATCTTTTGGCAATAGTTTCAGTTCTTATCCTTAAAAACATATTTCCTTTTGGTTAGCAGTATTGAATAACATTAGCTTGTTTGTTTACTTTAACTTTTTCTTTTCACTTATCTTATTTGCACTCATTCCAATGACCTCTCGATGATGTCCCAAACAAAAGGATTTAGAGAGATAGGAATGGGGCAACGATCATTATCTTTTTATCTACTGCACCTATTGGACATTCTTGTAATATAACTTGGTGAATTCTTGCTTTATTAGGAATGTATGGTGGGTGTTTTGAATATCTTATTGACTACATAGGAAGGCTTTCCTTTTTATATTTTGGTTTGAGATGTGTGAAATACCTAAAGTGCATCATAGTAAGGTTTACATATGTCAAGTGTGAACAAGATACTCCTATCTGATGGTTAAGTCAAACTCCATTGCACTAGATACCACACCATCTTGGTCCTTAATACCTTGATGCATCGTATTTATGTGTGTTGTCAAAAATAAGATAATTGGCCCTTTGAAAATCCCAACTCCATGACATATATTCATTATCATCATCATATTTTGTCTTGATTGAAATCTCTTCTTTCTTTCATTCCTTCTTGCTTTTCATGCTAATAGGGTACTATGATAGTTAATCACCATCATCATTAATCTTGCACCTGCAAATCGCCAGCATATTGCATATCATATAGGAAATAGTGATCATCTCATATGCATTGCATCTCCATCATCATATAATATAGATTTGTTATTCTAAACATCTCATAAATCTCCACATTACAATCATTTTGCATAAACATTTCATAAATCATCCCATATCATTATAAGCATCTAGTGCATAATAGGTACATAAGCATTATAAACAAACCAATGCATTAAGTACATACATATCATCCATAATCCTATAAAACATCTCATAAAAGCATTCATTATGCTATCACATATACATCATAAGGTCATTACTCACATGTCATTTTGCATATCATAAATCATCATCTCCATACCATTTTACATAACATATCATTTCATATATAACATCAAATCACATCATTATATAACATTGTCATAAGTGCATATCATACATGGAAAATCACATACATTCATCATTGCATAGTTGCATATCATTATCATTGCATTTGTATCATCATCACCATCATAACAGAAAAAGATATCAAAAAGGAAATCATTTCATAGCATAAATGATCACATTTGCATCAACATACATAAATCATCATATAGATTGTGTCGTACACCATCATTAAAGCATACATAAAGGGTACTAAAAGAGAAATGCACCATCATAAACATCTATATCACATATCATCATTCATTAGAGGCATAATATAGATCCAATAGTCACATAACCATCACATAATGCATACATCATCAAAAAGAAATGCATCCATACATAGTATATCCATCACATACATCATAATACCATAACATTATTGCATCGGATATAGAAATAGAACCATCCACAAATGCATAATAAATAAATGGTACACAACATATCACATCAACATCATCATCTCATATATATCATCAAGTGACTGTCATAGTACAAAATAATAATCGAATCACTGTTAATGTGTGTATGGGTACAACAAGGCCCAATGGGCTATCAAAAAAAGCCCATATGGCACAAAGGAATAATTTTTCGATCAAAAAGGAGGTCTAACCCTCCTACTTGTTTCCCTCACTTCTGTCACCATTACCCTCTATAGGTATGTGCCCTATCCTCTATGAGAAGTCTGAGACTCAAGCTACTCGTGACACGACCTGGTAATAATACAATCTATAATAGTCAGCCTCCTGGATGGCCTCTTTGTAGGCTCGAAGAGACACTATGTTGCGATAAGAGGAAGCCGCCCTAATCTCAAACTGCTTTCTATGGCCCATCTCTTTAGTTTCCAATAACTCTATAGCATACCTTTGTAAAATCACCTGATGTCTCTCTGCACATGCCTGGTCCCTCTATGCTGTCAAGGCCTAGACCTAGGCCTGCAACTATAATATCTAGACATCCCTCAGATTTAGCTGACTCACTGGCTATAATGGCAGAGGCTATACATGAGGCCAGTCCTCACCTCCATCTCATGGTGGTGTAACAACCTAATCCTGGTGCTCGTCATGTCCACCGTCTGACCCCTAATCTCGGTCCTACATGTGTACATCAACATGAGGCTAATCCATCTAAATCTGTGGTGGCTCATCCTATACCACTTGACCTACTGAACGACCACCACCTCCTCATCCTCAGCCTACCCCCTCCCCTAGCTCTCCATCCAATGGAGGGTGCACTTGGAACTGTCAGCTGTAGAGGTGGTTAGAACCAATCTCTATAGGCCTGAGTCACTCCTAGATCCGTAGCCCCCTAATCATATGCCCATAGCCGGGCCACCACCTGCCTAAATTTTTCCACTACCTTGGAGGCAGGAATATATCTCCCCAAGACACTCTACGATACTATGTAAGAAAAAATGGTCATATAGTCATTGTCTGGCCTATCCTGAATCTCACCAAACTGGCGCTGAACTCATCCCAACAAATATCTCTCAATCACAGTATGCTCTTTCCCCTGCATGAACCAGTCCTAGTGGGCAAAGAACAACTACTACACATCATCAGCCCATTCAGGCCAACCAAGGTATGGGTGCAATGTGAACATCGTCATCTCATCAATGACCCTCCTCTAGTGAGGGATCCCATGCTCACCTATGTGTGTGAAGGACAGACCACCCCTGTAATTCCAAACCACTGGATCATCGGGCCCGACTGGCACTGGAACAACTTGTGGTTGAAGAACAAAGATATGCTCCCACACCCACACATGAAGGAGCCTGGCACCTGCACCAAGTGCCCTACCATCCAAGTATGCGTACTCATGTAAATCCCTATAAAGGGAGGCAAGAAGAATGGTACCCCATGTAAAATGGACTAGCCTATCACAAACCATTCGCTCCCAGCAAAGCCCCCACCTAGGACTGAAGTATTGACCTTATAGATCCAGGGCAACAAGACCTAAGATGATGGCAGTAATAACTAGTTTAAAGGGTGTCGTAAGCATCCTGTGGTGCTCTACCTTGATCTAGCCCTCATAATATATAATGTCCTTTGTATCCAAGACTGCATGGCAAGCATCCCGTCTGGCATCCATATCATGAATAACTCACCGACCATGTAGCAGCAGTCTAAGGATTTGCCACACATCCTCCAGGGTAACAATGGCCTCACCAGTAGGAAGATGAAAGGATGACATCTCATTGTGCCATCTCTCAGCAAGCATAGACATCATGCTGAGATGGGCCTGCATAGGTGCTGCATAGGCCATGTACCATAGCCCCATCTCACGAAGTCGGTCCCGCTCCCTATCAGTTAGATCTCACAAGTGGCTGAATATCTCTCGTGATCTATGCTCAAGAGAATGGAGCTCCCTCACTACCTCCTGCATCAAGAAAGGTTACTGTGTTAAAATCATCAGGAAAAATTTATCCCGAGTGTTCAAGAAACTAGCCCAGCATTGCAAACTATGAAGGCATCATAGATTGAAATTTTCAAACTGCGATGCTAGCACCATTAAGTCCCAAACTGCACTGTGGCGGTGCACTTTTCTTAAGTGTCCCAAACCCTAATTTTAAAGTTTGTCACAGTGTCAGAGTTTAGAATCTAGTGCTAAATTTCACATATGTGTTAGAGTTTGAAGTTTTTTCTCAAACTCCAAACTCCACTGCAGCAATCCACCTTGCAATGGCAACTTAGTTTGAATACCAAGAGGTGCAATTTAAAATTTTGAGCGACACTATATAGCACCGCCCCTAGAAAACCAAGTTTGGAATCAATAAATTTGCACAAAAAATGAAAAATGAAGCTCAAGTAAGGATCACTTACTAGCGCCCCAGTGCTGGGAGGTCACTGGTATGTCCAGACTCGGTTAGAAATGTGCATCAGGAGCTTTTGTTGTACCATCTCGTCAGGGTATCAGAGCTCAAATCTCAAGGAATTCTAAAGGCTATGTGTGCAAATGAATGGGAAGTGGCCTCCTAAGACCTATTTAAGCCTATTTTTGACCCTATTGAGCCATCCAAAAGAGGTCTATATCCCCTGAACCCATTTTCACCCATTTGACGGTCATGTTTTATCATTTTTTTGCCTTTTTTTGACCTCCTGGACCCTTTTTGGACCTATCACCCACCTTGTCCTTTTTTTCATGAGATCACCCAAAAAATAAAAAAAAATCATTCAATCTCTTGAGGGGGAAATATATTAGCATAATTTCCCTCATTGGGGTAGCAATGGGGAAAATTTTGAAAGTGAAATTTTTTTGGCTTTTCATTAACACAGTTTATTCTTTGAAACAATGCAACGAGTGCACTACTTAAAAGAGGGGAAAATTGTAGACATAGAAAATGTATTGATTAATGTTGCACATCTGTTCCTGACTACTAACACCATTTCATCCTAAATCATCCCTCAGTCTAACCATTTAATCAAATTCCCTTGTTTGATTAAATTCATCAATTTTCCTCCCTTACTTAATTAAATCACTTATTTGATTAAGTCATTCTATTCCATTAATTAAATCAATCAACCTGATCTAATTATCTCTATTTAATTAAATAATTTATTTTATTTCATTAAATCTCTAAATTCATCCTATTGAATTAAATAAATTAACATTTGTTTGATTCAATCTAACTTTCACCTTATTTAGTTAAATAAATCAAAAATATTTATTTAACTATCTCTAAATCCTTTTCTTCTCATAGTTGATTTAAATAAATCCATAAAATCTAAATCAATATGTCACATCATTTTAATCCTCACTAAATTAATTAATTCTCAATTAATTTAATCTTGATCCCTATCCCATCCTCTAGCTTTTGCAACTTGCACATGAAAATAGATTTAATTCATTTATTAAATCTTTATTTTCTCTCAAAAGGCATAAAAAATGGAATATTCGTCACATTTGAATTCAAAATCCAAGTAGAATTCAATGCATTTTCTTTCCATCTTGCATGTCATTTCAACAATTTCAAAATCCACCTAATTGCATTTATTGGCACATTCCTCAAAACTTGCACATCCTTCATCCATTCACATGTTGACAAGTGGCATCTTTCCATTAGTTGATTCTTCATCCCACATTGCTCCATTTTGGACATCTCTTCAACTTGATTTTCTATAAATAAGAGGCTTTATTCCTCATTTGATCATCCACAACTTGAGTAAATTTACTATACTCAAATCCATAGCAATCTTCATCCAATTTCATCCAATCTTAGCTAGGTTATGCAGATTTTTATCTTGGAGCACATTGAAAGTCTTCATCAAGTGGATCACTCTTCATCATCAATCAACATTGCATCATTGGAGCTGGGAAAGGGCCAATTTTCACATCAAATTGGCACCAATTCCCCCATGGGACCAAGAGTTTTCATTACTTTCAATAAGATTTAATCTACTTTATTGTTCTTTCATTATATTCTTCTTTTCATTCCTATTTTGAGTTTTGTTAATGGATTTCATGGGGAATCCTTGTTCTTACTTGCATATGATCTTCTAATGTGTTTGTTTATGGTGTTTTGCAGGTATTGGGATTGGGATTCTACAAGTCTTAACAAGCTCACTTTCAATCTCTTCAAGCTTATCCTTGTACTTTCCTACCACATGAGGCCACCTGAGACAATAGTTAAAGACTTTATTTGCAAATCAATACATTGTCTTAGCTCACCCATTTTCTTCTTTAGTCTGGAAAGATACAATCTAAATTGCATTTTTAAATGAGAAATCATGTCTTCTTCATTCCTTTCCAGGGGCACAAACTCCATAGATATCTTGACACATTCAATGAGTTCTTCTGGGAGAACATTCTACAGACTTTCCAACTCAATATCAATTAAGTACCTTTCTAGAGAATTTTCAATTAAATCCTTCTCATAAGATGGACCATTCAGCCATATACCAGATATCTTTTGCATACCATCCTCATCCTCAATGATTTGCAAAATATTTGTCTTAAACAGAGCACTTTCCTCATCACTAACTTCAACAATTATTATTTCTTGTTCATCTGGTTTCAGTTGATCTTTTGGAATTCATTCTTTAGAAACTTCAACTTCTACATCCACAACTACTTGACTTTTCCCTCTTTCTTCAATCTTTGCAGACTTGGGTGCCAGAGGAGTGACACTAGCTATATCTCTTTGTCTCTTCTTCTTTTTCTCTCCTTTTCTAGAAGATGATCCAAACTCAGTTATTTTTGTTGGAAGAGGGACAACACCTCCAAACCTTTCTAATACCTTTCTAAACAAACTTTCATACACTTGTTCACAATATTCAAAAGAATTATAATGATTGAAAATTTTCTTAAAAATCAGCATATTCTCTCTCCACACTACATTGTACTTCAATGGAAAATAGTTTAGAAAGTACATCATAATACATATTTCCAGAGTACCAAAGCTGAATTGGTAGCCAATATACTTCGTTAATTGAACATTCTCCAACAATTTCTCCTTCAA
Source organism: Sequoia sempervirens (assembly GCA_007258455.2). Taxonomy (NCBI): domain Eukaryota; kingdom Viridiplantae; phylum Streptophyta; class Pinopsida; order Cupressales; family Cupressaceae; genus Sequoia; species Sequoia sempervirens. Next base: position 442,225,249 of record VDFB02000015.1, read on the forward strand.
CAAACTACACAAATCAAAGTCCTTTTTTTCAATTATCATTTTGTGGGTGATATATGTAGCACCTGTTGAGGTAGTTCCTTCTCATTTTTTGAAATAAATTTTGTTTGAGACTCCATAAGCCACATACCCTGTCAAAGGGTCTTTAATCGTTGAAATTAGTAGAGCCCTCTTATCTCCCCTTATTCAAGTTAGGGCTTCGACCTCCACATTGTGAATCTACTTTTTCTTTGGTACATCACCAACATTGCATAAGCCTGTTAAATTTTTGATCACATCCTTGGTAATTTGATATGGTTTATCCAAATTGAGAATATCACCATTTAATTTTTTCATGAAAAATTAAATCACTTTTGCATTGATGAAATGAGGATAGTCATTCCATATGTCCAAATTATTGTGATTGAATCCTTGAAGCCTTTCTGAAATCAGTGAGTGACAACAAATTTCTTTCATCCCTAATCTTCTGGCTATTATACTCATCTAGGGTTATGGTACCTTTGATTTGCTTCATGTTTCATTTTGAACATAGTTGTATAGATTACAAAATAGATGTAAAATCAATAACAGGAATACCTAGAGATTTGTCACTAGAATGACCTTTCATCCTTGATATTTTACAGAAAAATACTCTCAAACTATTCTCCTTCAATGCTTGGTGCCGAAATAGGGTTCAAAATTCCCTTTTATAACTTTATTTTTTTCTGCAATAAATGTGTTGTCCTAGAAGTTCCGATTACACTCCAAACTTAGACAACAAGCTAAGAATTCAACTTCAGACTTATACCATTTCGACCAATTCATCATATCATTGCAAATAATTCCATCAATGGATAACATAACAACGAATGATATCCAAAGATTTGATGCAAACAATACACAAGGGGAGGGCACTAAATTTTCATGAAAAACTCCCCCTAGGCCATTGGCTTGATATCAATTACCAGAGGAGTTGCCGAAGGGATCTTCTAGTATAGCTTTATTTCCTTCATCTGTTTCACTTTTCTTCACCCATGTACTCTTCATCTGGTCTCTTATCTCTTCCATAGATGCTTTTTCTTTTCCTTTATTCTCTTTATGTGAATTTCTTCCTTGATACACCAAACCTCTTTTATTCATATTTATGTTTTGGTAGAACTTTGCAATATGACCAAGATTGTTACAATTGAAATATACCATAACTTTTTTCCTATACCATCCATTCCACTGATTTCTTCCTAACCTACATTGATTAGCAACATGTACAAATCTTCCACAGGTATAGCATTTAATGTTACTAGTATTGACAGTCATACTTCTACATTCTAAAGCCTTATGACCAAACTTCTTGCATTTGAAACATTGACTAGAAAATGATGGCTTACTAGGGTTTATCTTTCTTCTACACTAAGAAGCCATATTTCCAAATTTATTACAAGCAAAGAAATATGCATTAAGTTTTTGAGCATTAGGTTTCCTTAGCAAATGTCTTCTTACTTTGTTCTTCTTTTTAGGATTCTTTAGTTCAGATTCAGAGCATTCTCCCTTCTCATATCTAAGACCTCGCTTATCATTTATATCCTTATGAGTTTTGGTTATTTCTTCAAGCTTGGTAGAACTTATCTTAAACTTTTATTTTAATTCATTTGCAATAGCAAGCTCATTTTCAAGAATGACTATCTATCTCTCAAGCTCTCGTTCATTGTTTCTAGATTGTTGCAGTTCAATCTCCAACTAGATAAATCTATTGTTAATTCTGCTACATTCTTCAAACTTTTCCCTCAGGGACTGGGCCAAATTCTCCTCATTCTTCTTTGTTTTCTCAATCTCTTTAGTAAACTTCATTGCCACAGATTCCATTTCAAGTCTTAGAGCTACATTGTCCTTGGCTAGCTTCTCACATAGTTCCTTTCTCTTTTTCCTTGAGTCATTTATCTTATCCTTTAGTGATTGAATGATTTTTTTAGCATCTGCAAGATTTTCCTTAAGTTCCATGACCTCTTCCTTAGATTGATCAAGATCATCAAGTGCCACCATCAGCTGTTGTTGAAGACCACTAGCATCCATTGTAATTCAAGATTCACCTCAACCTACTAAGCTTCAAAAGAGGAACCTACTCTAATACCAATTCTTAGATGTAAGGAACATTGAAAGGGGGAGTGAATCAGTGTTTGACAATTTTGATTTACAAAACAAATCTAAATCCATCAATAGAAATAATAGAACTTTATATAACATTAGCAAAACACAATAGATGAAAACATGTAGTCACAACAATAATCACCATAACACTAGAAATTTTTACGTGCAAACCCTGTTAGGGAAAAAACCACAATGGAGATTAATCCAAAAAGTTTACTCTGTTAAAAGTAAAATAAAAGAGGGGAATGCACTTGCATTCAGACACACTGCCTAGAGTTCACTGCTCAAAGAAAGAGGCTCACTTCCATACAATTATAATATAGATTACAACAAAATTTGAATTGAGAATATAACATCTAAAAATGCCTAGATTCAGTTCCATTGAAGTGCACAATCCCACTTTGGACCTTTTGCTCAAATTTGTTCTTCTTTGCTTTGTTCTCCTACTAAAAATCCTTTAGTAGTCCAACTGATATTCAATCAATCAACTGTTCTATTCTTTTTCGCACACATATACATCTCTCCTCACATCACACACATACACACACTCTATTTATCTCTCTTAAAATTATTTTGATCTTCTTTATATATCCGATGACCCAAAAATTCAATATATGTCAGCCTTTGAACAAAATATAATATTCTTTTCTTATATCAACCATATCAACCTTAAATATTTAATTAGAAATGAAGTGTACCTTCATAAGTTGGCTAGAGTTATAGAAGGGACCCACACCATGGTCCTAAACACAAAATATAGCAAAATAATTATTCCACATACATCCACGATCCACCACATCAAGCATGTTGGCCAAAATCAAAGATAGATCATAAAACATGCCATTGAACTTCTTAACTTGAACTATGATCAATGCAACACCACAAAACTTCTTTAGTGGAATCGTGTACGAGTTAAGAAAACTTCCTTGGAGGTCCACATTTCAAAATAGTGATCTGGTGAAGTAGTCAGATTAGCATACCAATAGGATGTCATGTTCTTTGCTTTCTCTACCGATAGAATACAAAGACTTAGATTCTTTTCCAGTACAAACACAATTGATACTGCGGATCAAAGTATACTCTAGTTGCCATCAATGACAACACAAGTAGCCAAAGTTGACCACTCAAAGCCAAATTCAAACAACTAGTATGAGTCAATTACACTTGATCCGTGAAGAATTGAAGCATAATGTAGCCACTAATACTCAATATTAAGTAAGAGCATTCAAATGAAGTTTAAGTTAAACATTTATTGAAACTAAACATTATAAACTGCGAAATCATTTAAATGTCTACTCTAACCCATTTAAAACTTATCCCATTTTGGAATTGGTGTTGTGTTGATGTGCAACAATGACCCTTTCCCAATCTCATGATTAGTAAGCTTGTTTCAATCAATTCTATTGAAGAGAATCGATGAAATAGTTGTGAGATGTGAATGAAAACATGATTTATGCTAAATTGAACGGTATGTGTAGGATCATGATTGGCCAAAAAGTAGCGATATGATGGGTATGTGTAGGGTATGTGGCTGACGACTTTTTTTACCCAAAATTGATGAGACAAAAAGGGTTTTTAAAGGAGATTCTTAGCTTTCAACCAATGTAGATTATACTTTACTTTGAATTTAATAAATAATTATTATTCATTTTCTATTTAAATTATGACTAAAGTCTTGATTGATAGGTTGATTGAAAAACATCTATAGCTTTCAAACAGTATCACATTTTTTGAATTTGAAACATGATCACATTCTATGCTTCACATACTATAGGATTAAAAAAAATCCATGAAGTTTTGACCTAAGGTGGTTAGACATACAATTTTTTATATTTTTTAAAATTTGTAATAAACAATTCATAATTAATTATTTACATAGAAAATTACAAAAAAATATACATCACACTAGGACATGTTTCCTCTACTTATATCCAAAATATTATCATTTTATTGTGGTTAGGGTGGTCAGACAGACAACTACTTCTTATTTTTTTCCTAAAATTTAAGTGCTACTACATTGAAATTTCAAATTTTCACCAATTAGATATTTTTAAAAAATAAACCTAGTAGTTTAGAAATTACATTCAGTTTGCTATAGATTCTATTCTTAGATATTTTTGAAATAATATAAATAACTTATTCAAATTTATAATTCAAGTTGTCTAACTCTTATTTTTTTTGAATTTTCATTGCCAACTCAAGGGCTTTTTTTTCCATGATGATCCTGCACATACCCTAAACATGATGCAAGAGTTAATCTATGTTATGAAATAACTTGCACACTAGAAGAATATGATATGAAATATGTTGCAAATACTTGATAATAACTGAGAATAACAAGCCACTTCGAGGGGGAAAACCTCCAAATATCTCTAATGAGAACACACTTCACACTTGATAATGAAATAAGACTCACAACCTCCTATATATACCTAATTATGCCAAGGATATCACCTAGGTTGACTTAGACACACCTATATAAGACTTAGGCCGACCTATACAACTAAATAACAATATACTAATGATAATATGACTTAATAGAGAGTTAAGATAGCCACAAGCTAACTATTCATAACCCGATGTACAATAATATTAAGGGAATAACACGCCCCCCTTCTTCAAAGAAGCATTGTCCTCAATGCTAATCAAGTTTGGAAACTTTTGAATGAGCTCCTTGTCTTCCCATGTGGCATCTTCAACTAGTAAATTCTTCCATTGGATGAGATACTCAGTGATAGTTCTATTCCTCAACTTCTTTGTGCATGTTTGACGAATGCACTCTGGTTCCAAAATGATTCTCCCTTCTTCATCCAACTCAGGAAGTGTTGTTTGAGTGGGAATATTATGCCCAATTACCTTCTTCAAATAGGAAACATGAAAAACTGGATGTATCTTTGTTGTTGGTGGCAACTCAAGCTTGTAGGCAACACTACCAATCTTCTGCATGATTTGGTATGGAGCATAATACTTTGGAGACAACTTATTATTCTTTCTTTGCTACTTTAGTGAGATTTTCTTATAAGGCTGCAATCGCAAGAAGACCCAATCCCCAACTTCAAAACTTCTTTCACTACGATGTTGGTCTACCTGTTGTTTCATTCAATTTTGTGCCATGGCTAAATTCTCCTTGAGTCCTGAAAGTACTTGTTGTTGATGAAGCAAGTGGTCTTATACTGCTTGAACTCTTGGGGACACCTTAATTGATGATGTGATGGAAGGAGGATGATATCCATAAAGTGCCAAAAGAGGAGACATTTTTTATGAGCTATGAAAAGAAGTGTTATACCACCATTCCGCAAGTGGTAGCCAATCTACCCACTGGGACTATTTCTCTGAAGTGAAACAACGTAGATATCCTTCCAAAAACTTATTAACAACCTCTGTTTGCCCATCTGATTGAGGGTGGTATGAAGAGCTAAGAGCCAATTGAGTACCCAAACATGAGAATAAATCTTTCCAAAAGTGACTAGTGAAGATAGGATCACAATCACTAACAACAACTTTAGGTGTACCATCTAGCTTTTGGATATTCTCCAAAAAAGCTTTAGCCACTGCACTTGATGTAAAAGGATGTGCTAATGCAATGAAATGTGCATATTTAGTGAGCCGATCAACTACCACCATGATGACATTATGACCTTTAGATTTGGGAAGCGCTGTAATGAAGTCCATGGATATCTCTTCCCAACGCTGGCTAGGAATAGATAAGGGTTGCAAGAGACCTGGTGTCTTAATTGTCTCCCCTTTATGCCTTTGACACACCAAACATTCAGCCACAAATTTTTGAACATCACCCTTTAGCCCTTCCCAAAAGAAATCTTGCTTGACTGATGATATGTCTTCAAAAATCCTTAATGACCACCCATTGGAGACTCATGCAACTCTGTGAGAATCTTGATTTTAAGGTTGGAATTCTTGTAGAGATGCAAACACTCTTTATACCAAAGAGTATCTCCCTTCCAACAAAACTTATCTGAACTACTAGGATCACTTTTTAATTGCTTGATGAGATTACTTGTCAACATCATTTTTCCACTCTGCTTTGGCTTCCTCCACCCAATTTGCTTGTAATATTGAAAGGGCACACAATAAGGCTTCATCTTTCTCATCCTTCCTTGACAGTGCATCTGCGACAATATTTTCTTTCCCTTTCTTATATACAATCTCAAAGTCATATCCTAACATCTTAGTGACACATTTTTGTTGCTCTTCAAAAGATAGTTGTTCAAAAAAATATTTTAGGCTATCATGATCTGTCTTAACCTTGAAATGTCTACCCAATAGATAAGGCCGCCATTGTTTCACTGCATGGCATATTGCTAGCATTTCCTTCTCATAAATAGGTTTTAGTAGATTCTTACCTTTTAGTTGATGACTCTCAAAAGAAATTGGTCGACCTTCTTGCATGAGCACTGCTCCTATCCCATTTCCAGAAGCATCACATTCCACAATGAATTCCTTGGTGAAGTCAGGAGTGGAAAGTACTGGAGTTGTACACATAGCCTCCTTCAATCTCTCAAATGTTGTATTGGCAGACTCTTCCAATGAAAAGAATCCTTCTTCAATAGAGTGGTGAGAGGTGCTGGTATACTACCATAATTCTTCAGAAATCTTCTATAGTACCCTATCAATCCCAAGAATCCTCTCAATTTCTTAATGGTTTTTGGAATAGGCCATTCCATGATAGCCTTAATTTTGTTAGGGTCCAACTTTACTCCTTCATGTGAAACTATGTGTCCCAAATACTCCACCTCTGTAAGACCAAAAGCACACTTGGATGGCTTAGCATAGAGTTTATGATCTTCAAGTATTTGTAATGCTTGGTCCACATGTTGCAAATGTTCTTCCCAAGTCTTGATATAAATCAATATATCATCAAAGAATACTAACACAAACTTTCTCAAGAACTTCTTAAAAATGGAATTCATAAAACTTCGGAATGTAGATGGTGCATTGGTAAGACCAAATGGCATCACCAAAAATTCATAATAACCCCTCATGCGTCCGAAATGATGTCTTACAAATATCTTCCTCCTTAATCCTAATTTGGTGATAACCAGATCTAAGATCTAACTTGGTAAAAAACATAGCTCCATTTAATTCATCTAGCAAATCATCAATGACTAGAATTGGAAACTTATCTTTAATGGTGTACATGTTGAGCACTCTATAATTTAGACACATGGGCCAAGTATCATCCTTCTTACGTACCATCACCACCGGGGAGGAGTAAGCACTTTGGCTATGCCTGATGATTCCTGCCTCTAGCATCTCTTCATCAATTTTTTCTATCTCACTCTTTTGTATGTGTGGATACCTGTAAGGCCTGATGTTCGGTGGTTGGCTCCCAAGGACTAACTGGATGGCATGATCATGATCCCTCTTAGGAGGAAGCCCTTTAGGCATATCTCCAAGAACAACTGAGTGACGATCAATTATAGCTTGCAAATCTGGATGAGTAGGAGTAATAGATTGAGAGACTTCTAATGAACATAGTTGGGTCATAAATCCATCCACTCCTTTCTTAAGCAACTTTTGCATTTGATGAGATCTTACCATTTGTGGATATTTTTCCTTCAACCCCCTTAGCTCTACTAGCCTTCCTTCTGATCGAAATATCATGAATAGTTCTTGGAAGTTCATCTCAATTGTTCCTAATGTAGTAAGCCATTGTACTCCCAAAACAATATCTATTGCACCCATGGATATCGCATACATTGGGGTATCAAGTTGATAATCTCCCATGGATAATTTAATGCTATGAAACTTCCTTGAACAACTAACTATACCACCATCTGTAATCAAAACTTGAAACTCTGGAGCTGGATATATGAAACAATTTAGATGAGTAGCTAACCTTTTGTTGATGAAATTATGAGTACTACTTGAGTCAATCAACACTATTACCTTCTGCTTCTTTAGGAACCCCACCACCTTGAGAGTTTGTGGAGCACTGAAACCTAAGATTGCATGACAAGAAATGATTGGTTGAGAATCATGTGATTCCTCATTTGACTCCCTTTCATCTTCTAGTATGGGTTCCTCCTCTTCTTCCTCATTGGGACCTTCAATATAAAACAATTTCTTTTCACTACATTTATGTCCTCGATTGTATTTGCTATCACAATTGAAACACAAGCCTTTTTCTCTTTTCTCCTCAATTTGTTGTGGAGTCAACTTAGTAGGTTGTGTTGAATATCCTTTCTCTCTTGTCACATTAGCCCCTTTGCTTCTTAGGAATCAAATATTTCTCCTCTACCCTGTGTGCTAAGATAAAAGACTCATTTATGGAACTAGGGCTAAACATGCGTACCTCATGTTGAATGTGATCCTTGAGACCACCCAAGAATAAGTCATTCAAGTTTTCCTCCATAATTGTATCCACCCTTAAGGATAGATTTTGGAATTGCTAAATATAATCCTTAACTGATCCTGTTTGTTGAAGTTTAGCTAGCTGGCTAAAGAAGTTGTCTGTGACACTATTGCTATATTGTGCTTGGAGTTCCTCTGTAAAAATTGACCATGAGATGGTGAGCCCCTTTTTACCTCGATGAGTGCAAAGCCAATGATACCAAATGAATTGATCTGGTTCTAAATATAAGGAAGCCATTGTGACCTTTTGTCCATTTGGGATTTGGTGTACTTCAAAAAAATTCTCGATTTGGTTTATCCATGTTAGAGGATCCTTACCATTGAACTTGTGCATATCCACCTTTGGAAATAAATTCCTAGATCCCATAGGAGTACTAAAGCTTGTGTTAGTAGTAGCTGACCTATAATTTTCACCTTGGCCGCTTGAGAACTCCTTTCTTGACTCAGCTATGTAGGTGCTTAACATGTTTCGCATGTCCGACATATCTCCTCTTAGGTCACACATATCCATCTTAATTGAGGAAATTTATTCCTTGACCTTATTGATTTCTTCATTATGAGTAATATCCTTGATTGTTTCACCATCCTTATCAGGAGTCTTCCCCGGAGTGACAACATTCTTTTTACCCCTTGTTGCAGGCCTTGTCATGATGGAAACAACTAATATTGAAATAAATCACACAAATGAAACTTAAATTCTCTCAAATTTTTACTTTAATCTCCTTTAGTATGTCTTCAAAAACCAAATAAAAATTAGACTCCAATTCAACAATATGTGCGAGATATGTAGATTCCAAAAAAATAGTATAGAAACCCTAATTCTATAATAATTCGCTTAATTCTATTCCAATTCTTCTTAAATCTAGACTGTAGCTTCTTCAATGTGTTCTTCAAAAACCCTTTAAAAATTAGAAAAAAATTCACCAAAATATGAAAGATATGCTCTTCCCAAATTCGCCTCCAAAATTGAGAAAAACCTTGCCTCTATGGTGCCAAGATCATGCTTTGATACCACTTGTTATGAAATAACTTGCACACTAGAAGAATATGATATGAAATATGTTGCAAATACTTGATAATAACTGAGAATAACAAGCCACTTTGAAGGGGAAAACCTCCAAATATCTCTAATGAGAACACACTTCACACTTGATAATGAAATAAGACTCACAACCTCCTATATATACCTATTTATGCCAAGGATATCACCTAGGCCGACTTAGACACACCTATATAAGACTTAGGCCGACCTAAACAACTAAATAACAATATACTAATGATAATATGACTTAATAGAGAGTTAAGATAGCCACAAGCCGACTATTCATAACCCGATGTACAATAATATTAAGGGCGTAGCAATCTACCATGATTTTATGCTAAAATAAGTATATATGCAATTGTTATGTTAATCTAAATGAGATTTAAACTAAAATATTCAAACTCTAATTATCTAATTTTCTAAATGGATGCATGGACACCATTAATAGAATCTAAGCAATTATGCAACTAAAAAATGAACTAAAATATTCTAAATGTATGCAAAGTATGAGTGTGAGTCTAAGTGCTTTCAATAGCATAAGATTTCTCTAAATATGGATTTGTTTGTCTCTAAATAGTTTTTTATTTATGGGAAAGAAAATGAGAAATGGAGGGCTAAGGTAAAAAAATTTAACCAACGGTAAAGGATGGAGGGAATTGGAGGTATGGATCATGGATTCTCATGAACAGATGAGAATGCAAGATGGAATTTAATCAAGGGTTCTCATTCCTTCCAAACAAGCACACTTTTGACCTATATAAGAGGTCAAAATTTATTTTGCACAAGAAGTTTTAAGCTATCTTGCACATGAAGCTTTGTGAGAATTTTCCATTTCTTAAATGATTGTAGGGGAAAGAATGTTCTTTCGAATATTCTTATGGGTGAGGAAAAAGATAGTTTGCAAATTAAAACAATGTTTAATTGTTCAAAAAGGGGAGGGAATATTCCCCTTTTGGAGGAATGTGCAAAGGAGGAATATTCCCTTGCAAGTGGGGTGGGGAATTAGATTAATTAGATAATTGATAATTAAACAAGGGATTAATCATGCAATTATGGGAATTTAGAAGAATAAAGTGATATTCATTAAATTAAATGAATTAATGAAAGGGGAAAGGTGAAATGACATTAACTTAAATAACTTAGGGTTATTTAATTAAATAAGAAGGCTTAGGGAATTATATTAAATAGTTTGATTTATTTAATTTAATGAGATGAAGTGTTAGTGTGAAAGGGGGTGAATTAACTTGATTAAATGAATTAGGTTAATAAAAAAATGCAAATGATGCAATTAATTAAATAACTATGCTATTTTGATCAATTAAGCGAAAAGAGGATGGGTTTGAAGAGGAAATGATGTTAGTATACCTGTTTTGAGTGTATGATATCATTCAAGAAATTTTTCAATGTCTACATATCCTATCTTCATTGAATAAAATTCTTGCATAAATTTCCAAACAAGTATCTGAAGATTGATAGGGAAGATGGGGTCTTGGCCATAAACTAATTCAAATGATGAGTTTCCTAGGGAAACTTTAATTCTAGTCCTATGTGCCTAGAAAGCGAACTTTAGCTATGTATGCCAGTTCCTAGGATTACTTTCTAATAATTTTTTGATTACCATGAAAAAATTCTTATTGGTAGACTCAGCTACCGAGTATGTGGAAGATCATCATGGAAAAAACATGCCCTTAAGTTGCAAAAAATTAAAAAAAAATAGAGTTAGGAAACTTGACGTAAAAATTTGAATAATTTATCTATATTATTTCAAAAATATGTAAGAATAAAATCTGTAGAAAATTAAATGTAGTTTCTAAACTACTAGGTTTGTTTAAAAATACAAAATCTATTTGGTGAAAATTTGAAATTTCAATGTAGTGGTATTTAATTTCAAGGAAAAAATAAGTAGGTGTTTGTCTGACCACCCTAACCACAGTAAAATGATAATATTTTTTTATAAAATTTTAGATATAAGTAGAGGAATCATGCCCCATTGTGATGCATATTTTTTTGTAATTTTTTTCCAAGTAAATAATTAATTATGAATTTTTTATTACAAGTTTTTAAAAAATATAAAAACTCGTATGTCTAACCAACTTAACTTGGTCAAAATTTCATGAAATTCATTTTTTATTTTTCTAATCCTATAGTATGCAAAGTATAGAATGTGATGCATGTTTTGGATTCAAAAAATGTGATACCGTTTGAAAGCTATAAATATTTTTCAATCAACCTATCAATTAGGACTTTTGTCATAATTTGAATAGAAAATGAATAATAATTACTTATTAAATTCAAAATAAAGTATAAGTTATATCAGTGGAAAGCTGAGAATCTCCTTTAAAAACCTTTTTCGTTTCATCAATTTTGGGTAAAAAAATAATTAGCCGCATACCCATCATAATGCCACTTTTTGGCCCATCATGATCCTACACATACCTTACCCCATTTCCTTGTGGATAATAATTAGAGGAATACTTCAAAACATTTTTTTATTCAAATCTCCACTAAATGAATTGTGTAGAAGAAAAGGTTGGGTCTTTATCACAGACCAAAGCGAAGGGTGCCCCAAACTTGGAGATGATATGATCATTGAAGAACTTGATAACCACATCAGTGGTGCAATTTTTGTAAGATTGAGCCTCATTCCACTATTTGTAGTAATCTATTGTGGTCAAAATTAATCTATGACCTACAATTTTTTTTTTGTTAATTACTCCAACAAAATATAATACCAATTGGGAAAATAACCTTACCTTGTATTTAAGTTGTAGGTGCATTGTTGGGTTATGCTCTCTGGATGCTAATTTTTGACATAGATGGGTATCAACACAAAGTTATGTCACACTTTTGGCCAACTTATCAGCTTAAGTGAATTTAAATGTTTTTAATTAAAAATTAATTCTAGTCAAACATATGATCTTGTAAGATTCATTCTAGCTAAGTTATATATGTTCACAACTTTTCCAACTAACATTGTTGGCTAAATGCATATTTAACACCACTTTGAGTCTAATTTACCAAAAAAATAAAATTATTTGAAAAACTTGATGTTTCAACAACTTCTTATCATGTAAAAAATATATTTTTAAAAATATTAAATTACCCTTTTGTAGATCCATAAGTTTAGTTTTCAAAAATGTATATATTTTAATAGTTTGAATATTATTTATATTTTCCTTTTTATTTTTACTAAATATAGGTTATCAACATAAACATTAGGTTGATTACCATGTCAAGGAAAACAGTAAAAAATATTAAAAAATTTGAAAAAATATGATGCCCTAGTTACACGAATCTATATCAAGATGGTATAATTATTTTTCTATTTGAGATAAATAATTAATAGGAAAGTTGTTGTCGATTGGAAATAACTAAGTTTTAATGCACATATTTTAATATTTATTTAAAACTATACATTTATCAAAATTGGAAAAGAATATATCCATGCCCTAAAGTTTCAATTTATACACAAAAAAATTGAAGGAAAAAAAAATTACTTTATAAAGATTAATGTCTCATCTAACTTCATTTTTTAACATTTTATCAACAACTAAATTATAGTGTTAATTTATAAAAAACTATATTCAAATAATTTTTTAATTTTTTCCCAAAAATACAAATATAAAATATACAAAAATATAAATGTTTTATTAGTTTACATCATTTCAAAATTCAAACATATATCACTTTTTAGTGATTCAATTTTTAAATTTGGATTAGTGTTGGTTGTTTTTTTTATAAAAGTGTGACACAAATTTGTACTTTTACCCGTATAACATGTCATTATGTGTTGATGAGCATCACAAAACACATGAGGCCAATAGTACCCTAACCTCAAGATTTGATGCACCATTGCATCCGCTGAACCGTGCCTAATACCGTGCTTGCCATGAAATTCAACAATGGTCTGCTTCACCTGTTGTTGATCTAGACAACACAAATACACACCCTCAAAGTTCTTTCTATACAAGGCTCCTCCCTTAATCATGTAGTGAGAACTCTTCAACCTTAGTGATCTTTTCTACATTGTGTTCATCCCATCAAGACACTTGTTATTTAGTAGCAAGAAAATTATATCAACATACCAAGGATCTCCCATGAATGACTGCATTGTATATTGCTGACAAGTGATCTTGGAATCAACATCACCCATTTCTTTGGACAAGCCTTGTCCTCAAACCAACTTCATGAGATGAATTTTGAGATTTAACTCTTGTAGAATCACCATACATTTTCCCATTCTCTCTCCTAGCTCACTTTGCATAAGAAGGGACTTCAGTGCTAGGTTTGGAACAATGGCTATGATTTTGTTGCATAGGATGTAATGGAAAAATTTATTACTAGCTCTTACCAATCTGAAGGCCTACTTCTCCAATGGTCGATATATGATCTCAACATTTTAAATGGTGAACTCATTAAAGTTATTGGTCATTTTTCCTCTTCACCTTTTTGTTGTCTCAAAATAGTAGCACATGAATGGTGAGATACAAAAGACTAAATAAAGAAAGGCTATTAATAAGTAGGATTTGGATTTAGAACCATCAAATTTGAGGGTCCATAATTGATCTTGGGGTATAACCTCTTTCTTCAAGTTACTTTTATATTGTTTTTTAATAGGATTAAATGGTGAATTAGACTAGTCTGGTATGTTGAGAGGATCTTTGTGTTTGAGGACTATCCAATATTTTTTTTAAATTAAGCACACATGCAAAAAAAATTCTAGAAACTCTTCATGGTTATTAGATTTAAAACTCACCTTTCCTTTGAGTAATTCTTTCGGAATTAGAAGGTGAGAAGGGGTAGGGGTATCTAGAAATTCTTGAGGTTTTCTAATCTTAGTCTATAAGTCTAGAGATAGGGTTAGGGTTTGATCAGTAAATGAGGGGACTCTTTCCCATTTGTTATTCATTCCTATCAAAATAATCATATCATTAGCTTTAAATGAAAGATGATTTGGGACTATTGTAATATTTCCATTGTGAGCATCTCCTAACTGAAAAACCTAATTTAAAATGTGAAGGAAAGGTTGAAAAGTTAGCTTGGAATGGTTTTAATATTGGACCCTACACCAGTTTGGGAGTATTAAACTCCACAAGTTCACTTCCTCTCCCAAGACAAACTTTTCTTGATGTATTTTTGAATTAACACTTCCTAGTTAATGGTAGTCATAGAATCATTGTTTTCTAAGGGTTGTGAGTGATCAAGATTAGGCATTGAAAATGTCATAACTTTTTCCATCTTATAAATTCCTAATTCAGATTCAAAATAAACAACCTCATTAAGGTGATCATACTCTGTAATCATGTGTTTTAGGTGAGGTTCACTTTCTATCCTAATTTGACTTGACATACCCTTCCATGGAAGCCACACACATGAAAATTAAAATTAAAGGTAGCCTCCAATGTTCTTCATCCAATCCCTACTTAATAACATACCTTACATTTCAAAAATATTAGCAACTTGAATATCCATGTAACTTTGTATCCTTGGATTTGATCCGATCTGTATGTATACATTCTTCAACTCTCCTACAACATTAACTTTCATTTTGTATAATTTTATAAACTTTTTGTGAGTTTGAATTGGGGTTAGGAATAATTTCTTACAAATGGAAAATGGCATAACATTACATGAAGCCCTAGAATCTAGCAAGTAGTTGTGTAAGTTCTTCCCAAAGATTCTTAAACTCAACAAAAAAGGAGGTGTTCATATCTTTCCTCCAAATAGAGTTGTGTTCATCTTAGCAACAAGAGTATCTTTTGGCTTTCCTTTCAATTGAGTGGGACACCACTTTATAATGTCAAAGAATGATAGGGAAGTCATATGCTTCTACATTTCTGTAATCATATCATACTCCTTGTTATTGTTGTATTGATGTTTAGGAAAAAAAGCAGGATTACCTCTATTTGGGATATCAAGTGGCCCTTTGGAAAGAGGTGGAATATTATCTACTCTCAAATATTGGGGTAGCATATTATTAGTTGTGAGAGTAGATGTGGTGAATGGTCCTTTATTTTGGTTCCTTAGAAAAAGACCTTTTGCTTGAAAAGATTGAGCATCATATGTATCAGTTTATGGCTCATTTTCTCCTTGGAAGGGAAACTAAAACTCATCATAAGTATTTTAGGCAATGGCAGTATCTAGAGACCCACCACATTTGTTAGCATTGCCTTGTGCTAGTTAGGAATTATCTTGAGCAATCTTAGCTATCTTTTCCATTTTTGGGTAGTTGACCTCAGAATCAGCGGCAATATTCTGTAACCTACACTAGTTGTTCATGAGGTTTAGATCTACAATGTTTGTGGTGTGTTTTTTATCTCCATTAGCTTGGTAATTATTTGAGACTCCTCCATTTTTTTGTCTAGTACCCCACTGCCTATTATTGGCCCTGTAGTTATATCCTCTATTCTGGTTTTGATAGTTCTGATTTTGGAAATTCTAGCTTTGATTGTTTCTATAGTTCTAATTGTTATTCTTCTTGGGGTAATTATTTGGGTTTGGATACCCTCCTTGGTTTTGGTACTAAATTTAGTTTTGAGGGGGATTCAACCTAAACCGAGCCATATCATTGGCCACTTGAGACAAGGTTTTCTTTAATGTTTCCAATTATGTTGACAAACACATAGTATGCTCATTTTCTATAGTTGTTGTAGCTTGATTAATTTTTTGAGTAGTTAACAGGGTTTTTATTGGATTTTGTCCTCCTGCATAATTTTGAGGATTTTTCTACTAGGAAGGATCTAGGGTTCCTCCATTAACCCAAGGAAAAAAAGGTGGATGGTCTAATTCAGCCAAGTGTCCATAAGCAGGATTGGACCTTCTTGGGACTATTTTGAATAGTGGGGTTCCATTGGTAAGTGTGTTGTTAATTGTGTTGATTTTATTGGGTATTCTAGGATACCATAGGGTAGTTAGTGTCCCTCTAAGTCCCATATCCCCCAATGAATAGGGAAATAATCTAAGCCACATCATGATGTTTTATCTAAGTCTGAGTGCACACATCTTTGAATGCTTAAATGCGCTCTTTTTAACTTCAAGATTCTCTATGGGTATACATAGGACAAATTTTTTTTGGGTTCTTAGTAATTTCATGGATACCACTAGGGATAGTCCATAGTAGTGAGGGATTTCCTATAAAGAACGTGATTGGTGGCAGTGGGTTATGTGGTATCAACTGTGGTAATGGAAATCCCAGTGGAGTCACTAGTGGTGTTAATGGTGGTAGGATTGGAGTTCTATGTGTTCTAGGTTGAGTAGGAGATTGGATTTCTACAAATGGGTCTAGGTTGGGAGCAGATCTTAAAACCCATTCAAACCTATATGGTGAAAATGTTGAAAGACAACTGAGAGGGGGGGAGAATCAGTTGTCACAAATCGCACAAATCTCAACCAATTATTAGATACTCATCCACTAAACTCTATTATTAAGTATGAGCATGAAATGAAAAGAACATAAAGCAATATCAACATAAGAAACACCAGATTTACGTGGAAAACCCAATATGGGAAAAACCATGGTGAGGATTGTTGACCTCCTACAATGAGTTAACAACAAAGCCCTTACAACTATGATTTAGAGATAAGAAATCTAGTCTAAATAGCTATTTCAATCATCATGAAGGTGGATTTAACTTGTCAACCTAGGGACGTGAACTTGAAATGGGTCACCATAGTATGTGCACTAAGGAACCAAAGTAGCCATATTAATCCTATATCTAAGAAAGACATAATGCTAAAGGGAAATTGCTTGGAAAGAAATAACATAATTGTTGAGCATCAACCAAAAACTATACTAAGTTGAAATGCATGACAAAAATGAAAATCTAAGCAAACATAGAGGAAACTACTTTGTTTGCTTTGGCTATACGAACAGTCACAAAATGGAATTTTGGTGGTTGTAGGAACAGTTAGTGCCAAATTTTTAACTAATTACTAAACAGAACGTAACAACTAAACTAAAGGATGGAATTCTCACCAAGTGGGCCTCCTTGGATGAGTATTGCTTAACAAAAATGTAAACTCAGATGCATGAACTTATAAACTCATTTTATTCATTGGAAAACACAAATACAAAAGAGCATCATGACTATATTACTAGAAAACTAAGAATGTGAGTACATCATCAGATTAAGCAACCTATTTTGAAGGAGAATCTGAGTCTTATTTATAGGGGGAAAAGCTACTGACTTATAACCTAGCAAGGCAGTCAACTCCAAAAGATTAGGAGGATGCCACTTTAGGGAAAGCATAGAAAGTGGAGAGGCGACTACACATGCACGAAATCTAGTAAAAAATGCTTGCCTTAATGCAGATTTAGCACAATAGTAATGCTTATATTCACTCAAAAGACAATTAAGACCATTTATAAGGTATTTAAAACTTCTCTTTGATTGAGGGATCTCCACCATTGAGATTATTTCCTTCATTGACCTTTGAATGACCACCTTGTTGACCGTTATGGCGAATGACTAGCTGAAAGAATCTTCTTCAATTTTATAGGCAACTAATTATATCAGCAAAACAATATTAGTATGCACAAAAATTACATGTCTGTAACTATCTTAAAGTAGCATTCATTAATCCACATGTAAAATCAACACAAATAATTCATATAGCATGTCAATGTCATTAAAGATTGTAAAAATAAGCTTATGCCCAATGTCTATGGTTTTGAGGAAATATTATAAAAATATCAACATCCAAACATCAAAGTTAGTGACAACTACGAAAAAATAGAAAATAAATTTCTATCAAAATTAAGTCATAAACTAGACTCATCACTCCCCCCAACCTAAGACTTTGTTGCTCCTTCAACAGAAGGAGGGTTGTTCAGGACTTTGCTTTGTTAATTCCCTGAACTTTGCAATTGCTAGTTTTCTTACATCAGTTTTTACATTTTCTTAATTATGGTCCCAATACAACCCTTATTGTTTGTAAAATTTGCTCCATATCTATCTCTCTGTAGCTATATCATACTAGTAAGACCTAAAATTTGGAACATGCCACAATAGGTTAGGTGGCTGAAAAGTTAGTGGGAGCCAAAATTATTTATTTTCCCTTCCAATTTTTATATATCTATCAACTCTCTTAAGTGTTATAGCATATTTCTACATAGAGTGAGGCTTGGCTTGTTTTAACTCATCAGTTATGCTATTCTACCTTTGTGACAGGTATCCCATCACAAATTATCCTTTGGTTTTTTCTACCTCCTCATATTCTTTATAAACTTCCTCTCTTTTAGACAGGATCCTATCACCATAGCTTTGTCTATAAAGAATTTTGTGCCAATCCATGAAAATTCTCCCTAGGCTTCTAGATTCAGCCCTAATGGATAGGGGAGTGTTGGATTCAACTTGCTTATAAGTCTTGAATTTTTTTCCCCAACAAATCTCATTATGTATCTAAGACTTGAATGCCCTTAATTGGACATCCCGAACATACAAAGTGGATTCCAATCATGGTCTTGGGTCATGGCCTAATTATGTAAGTAGAATTCACACAATAAATTCTTCATTTTAGGAGGAGCAATCAAATAAGCATTGAAAAATTCAAGAGGAGTCTCAATGGAAGGATTCAAACCTGAAACAATCCTTTCCAATTTAAAAGAAAGATGCTTCTCCTTGATATATAGGGCATAGACCCTTGGAGGATTTCTGCATTCTAATATCTAAGGTACTAAAGTTGTCATTTTTTCCACCTTCTTCTTTAGAGTAGAAATTTTTGCATCCTTATTTTCAATCTCCTCATCTCTTTTTTTAATTTCTTTCTTCAGCCCACGTTTCGCATCCTTCCATTCTTCTTCCCTTCTTTGCATCTCTTTCAATAAATTCATAGCTACCATGTGCATTGAAAAATCATAAGGGTCTATGTATTCCTACTAGAATTTTTCCTGTCACAGATGCTTGCTCTTCTTGTAGCACTGGCTACAAGAATTCTGAATGTTCAGCCAATTTTGGCTATGAGTGTTGATTGTTCTCCTAGTTCTAGCTATAGGGTCCCATGTTCTTGCTCTTGCTCTTGCTACAGGAAGTCTTACTTCTTCTCTTGCTATAGGAGCTCCTGATTTTCCTCAAACTCTTGACTTTCAAATTGTTCATCGATATCAAAAAGATCTACCAATGTTATGTTTGTTGCTTCCTCAAATATGTCCTTTTTTTTTACATTTTCCTGCCCCACTAGGACCTCTATGTCCTCTTCTGGTGTTTCTCTAGTCCTAGGGATTCCCTATGGAGACACACCAAAGGTTGGCCCAGCTGTCTTTGATTTCCTAGGATGGCTCTCATGTTCTTCTTCGGCTACAAGAAGAATAGTGTCAGCCTTCCATTTCTTTGGCACTTTCTTTCCTATAGTTTTCTTTTTAGTTTTTCCTTTCTTTATTTCTGCATCTTTATTCTATGCCCTAGTTCTCATTAAGATGCCAAGAGGAACATCATAATCAAAATCCTAAGAGGAACTTTCTTTTTCTGAATGTTATGCCTCAGAAGAGCTAATTTTAATGGCTTGTTTAGCTATAGGATGGTTTGCACTAGGACCCACGCTAGAAGTTGAGGCATGAGGAGTAGCTTTAGCCATGCTTAATCTTCTACTAGCCCTATGAGGTTGAGGAAAAACTCTAGGTCACAAATGGTCAGGTTTAATTTAATCAATATTTAAGAATTCTTCCCAAGTCATCTCAAACACATCATGCAAAGACTTTTCAACTAACAATTTGATCAAACAATGATGGGAAACAGAGTTATCCCTACCCTTTTGGGTCTTAGCCACTATGATTGAGAGAAGGTAGTATAGCACATTTGGCACATTCATTATTCTCGCATGCCTCATATGATTCAGAAGTTTGAAATGCATAGAGTGTAGATTCGACTGGCGACCTTCGCAATTAATGTACTTCACAACATAAATAGCTACTTGCTTCAATGACGCAGATAGAGAGGTTCTTTTTGCACCTTGTTTGTCCACAATCAGTGGAGGGTCACCAGGTTCTATAAATTTGGACCTAGCTGACCTGTCATCTCTAGAAGTAGGGTAATTTTCACCATCGGTAGCCAACCCTGTAACTTCTGTAATTATTTCCTCAATAGCCATTACTTCCAGCCCTTTCACCATGGATTTTCCTTCAGACAATTTCTAGGTGAATTTCAATGCAATGTCTTCATCAAAACCATTAAGCTTTAGGAAATAGTCTAACTAGCCATAGTTTATGAATTCAGCCTATGAAGGTGCATCCTACAATAATGTGTCATGAACTGTGGGTTCATTCCTAATTAACCCACCTCCCATTGTTCAGTTGTTTGCAATCAAACAATCACTCTGCAAAGTTTCCCTTCTTGCAATCTTTGTTTGTAAACTACACTTCTCCTTCTTGCAATGCCCTAAATTTCAACACCAATATCATCTGAATTTTACCTTTTTTGGCTTAAGATCATGATAGGAGTAGTAAAAACAATAAAGGAGCAATAAATGAAGGCTATGATCAAGAATAATGGCAATGATTGATATCACCTCACTCATAATTCAAATTAGTTCAATTTAGACTTGCTAACATGAGCCAACATGGAAAAACACATGGACATAGCATTCACACTCCCCCCCAACCTAAATTTGAGCATGTTTCCTCACATGCATGAGAGTTATGACAATGTGACAGGGCAGGGAATAATGACATGTTATGGAGAAAATCTATATTAATTTACAACAATTAAATGAATGTACTAAAAGACAATTAAGAGATAACAACTTGATGTGCACGTACCTGGATTCTTGGAAGATCTATTACAAATATTATGGAGAAATTACTAGTCACCTTTTGAGAGGTCATTTAAGCAATCAATGAAAGTGGAGTGGAGTGGAGTGAAGTGATGATGGAATGAATTGAAATGATGGGGGTGTGATGGAAGAGAGAGAAAGGTGGAGATGGATGGGTGGATGGGTGAAGAAGTGGAGCCCCATAGGAGTGGAAGTCTTTATTATGACAAATTACATAACTTAATTAGCCAAAAAGAGGGACACTGGGTCCACTTCCTTTGGCTGCAAGAACTTCAGGTGTTGCATGTTGAGTGAATTGTTACAGGAATTCCACCTTCGAAGTTGGCTTGTGATACAATCTGAGGCAATGACCATTGACAAGCAGATTAAATCTAACTGGGTCAATAGTAGTGAGTTGAATAACACCATTGGGGAATACTTCAGCAACCTCATATGGTCCTAGACACCTTGTCTATAATTTTCTGACATTATCTTGATACCTTGAGTCGTAGAATAGGGCCCAACCTCCTGGTTGGAATTTCTTGTCCTTAATGAATTTTTCATGCCACTTGATTCTCTAATTTTGCACTACCTTTGTATGATGCAAGGATTCCTTCCTCATTTCATCCAATGCATTCAGCTACATGATTTTGTCTCTCTGTGCTTCAGAGATTTCCATCTCCAAGTCCATTGCAGTCCTAAGATTTTTATGCTCAAATTCAATGGGCATCATATTTGTCTTTCCATGCAACAACTCAAATGATTTGAAGCCTATAGTTGTTTTCTATGTTATCCTATAGGCCCAGATAGCTTCTAGCAACTTGTTTTCCCAATCCTTTTCATGAACAAACACTGTTTTGGTCAAAATGGCTTCAATTTCCTAGTTAGTCACCTCAACTTTTCCATTGGCCTAAGGGTGGTAAGGAGTATATTTCTTGTGCCTTATGTTGTACTCCTTGACCAGTACTATGACAAGGGTTGATGTAAATTGAGCCCCTTGGTCAGTCACTATATCTCTTAAAATCCCATACCTTGTGAAAATCTCCTCATAAAGAAATTATGCAACCTTATTATCTCTTGCATGCTTCATGGCCCTAACTTCTACCCACTTAGTTACATAATTAGTGCATACTAAGATATAGGACTTACCATTTGATGGAGGATCAATGGGTTCTACAAAATCCAATCCCCATTTTCCAAATAGAGTGATTACTACCTAAGGATAAAGAGGCATCTCATCATATTTGGTTGGCCTACCCATCTTTTTGCATTGATCACACTTTCTTGTATATCTCCTTGCATCCTTGTGGAGTGCTGGCCAGTAGTACCCTATATTTAGAATCTTCATTGTTGTCCTCTTGGCTAAAAAGTTTCCTCCACATGGCTCATTATGGAATGCATGCAAACTATCATATGTCTAATCTTCTGTCATAGATATCCTAATGACATGGTTTGGCCAAATGTAAAACACATCTTGCAATGTATGAAAAAGGAAATGATTTTTCAATGAGCACCCTTCTCTCTTTTGGAGAGAAGTGGGGAGGAACTCTCCCTGTGACCAAATAGTTAGCCATGTCAGCATACCATGGTGTTTGCACACTGATGGAAAATAAGTGCTCATTAGGGACAAGGTCATCTATGACCTGATTATCCTTTGATATACTCAACCGTGAAAGAAATTATGCAACAACATTGGACTTTCCCGGTTTATCCACAATGGTTATATCAAACTTTTACATCAACAACAACCATCTTGCTAGCCTACCTGAGATTAGGGGTTTATTCATAAAATACCTAATGGATGCATGATCTGTGTGCAAAAGGATTTGATAGCCTATTATGCAGTGCATGGATTTGTTTAGGGCATATATCACTGCCAAGATTTCCTTTTTTGTCACTGTATAATTGAATTTAGCTCCTTGCAAGTTTTTGCTAACAAAATAAATAGTGTTTTCAATAGCTTATTCTTTCTACCTTAAGACTGCTACTATGACATAGTCTAATGCATCTGTATGGGTGTGGAAAGGAAACTCACAATTAAGACCTTTGAGTATAGGAGCATTAGTCAAATCTACCTTCAAATCAGAAAATTCCTTATCATAGTCTTCAATCCACTAAAACTCATCATCTTTAGTGAGAAGAGTATACAATGGTGTTATTATTTTCCTGAAATCCTTGATGAAACACCTATAGTAGATTGCATGGCCGAAGAAAATCCTAACATCTTTTTTTTTGCAAGTGTAGCCAAATTTGTGATCACCTCAATGCTTGCAATATCCACTTGAATTCCTTTGTGAGAGACGTAGTGGCCAAGGACTACACCTTCCTAGATCATCATGAAGCACTTTTCACTATTTAGAGATAGATTGTGGTCTTCAAATATCTGTAGGACTCTCCTAAGATTCTCCAATGCTTCATTGAAATGAGCACCATAGGTGGTAAAGTCATCCATATACATTTTCATGCAATCATGAGAGATGTCTGAAATATGCTAATAACTACCCTCTAAAAAGTTGTAGGTGCATTTCACAAGCCAAATGGAAATACTGAGTAGGAATAGGCACCCCATGGATAGGTAAAGGTGGTCTTCTCCTGATCCTCAGGTGCAATTTAGATATGGTTATAGCCGCTAAATCCATCTAGGAAAGAAAAGTATTGCTTTCTAAAAAGTGAATCTAGAACTTGATCTATGAAAGGTAAGGGGAAATGGTTTTTATTGGTGGAAACATTGAGTTCTTTGTAATCAACACAAAATCACCACTTCCCTCCCTTTTTGGGCACAATCACCAATGGAGACACCCACTGGCTATTTGAAATTGGGTACATAAATCCTACATCCTACAATTTTTGTAGTTCTCCTTTTACAATTTCTCTTAATGTAGGGTTAATTCTTCTTTGTGGTTGCCTCACTAGTGTACAATCATCTCTAATGTAAATTCTATGAGTGCAAAGCTTAGGGTCCAATCCCTTCATATCATGAAAGTCCGACACAAATGCATGTTGGTGGGTTTTTAGTAAGTTAGTGAATGAAAATTGTTGTTCTTCACTCAATTTACTGTTGATGTACATATATTTTCCTTTTGTCACTTGCACTTATGTAGTTATCTCTACCATATATATTTCACTAATGCTTGGTGCATTGAGTTCATGTGGCAGCAATGTATAAGACATACCTTTTGATATAGGAAGTTCTATTTCAAGAAGAGTGGTTGTAGGAAGAACAAACAAAAGTGTCTTGACTGGAGTAGCAAAATGGGAGGATGATGCTTCCTCCACTTCACAATGATTTTGAATTATGTTAGACAATACTTCATCTTCCTTTTGAAGTTGCATGAAAGAGCTTCTTCCTAACATCATAAGCTATTCCATAGAATTAACTTCTTTAGTCTCTTCACCAACATGTAGCCATGTAGGAGTTTCCATGTCATTGGATGGCTGAGCAGGTGAGTAAAGAACAAGATTCTTGGTGCACTTTCCATTAGAAATGGTCATGTCTCTTGTCCTGCATCAAATATATGCATTTATTATTGCTAACCATGGTCTTCCTAGAATGATAGGGTACCCACTGAGTCTTCCTTTAGGAGAAAGAATCATGAAATATGTTGGGTACTTGCAGGAGTCCACAGTTACCACAAGGTTCTCTACTACAACATCAGGTTTAACAATTCAACTATTAGCAAGTTGCAGGACACTAGGAGTGGGTCTCATGCTTGCAACATTTAGTTGATTTAGGATGTCCTTGGTCATTCCATTTATTGTTGCTCCTATGTCAATCAGAGCATTCTTTATCTGGATCCCATTTATGACAACTCCTACCATAGGAATCCCTAGATCATTATATTTGGGAACAATCATTTTCCCAAGCATGATGTTAGCTAGTTGTCCCACCACATGAACTATAGTGGGGTATTTCTTCTTCCTTCGTGGCTTCTTAAGGTATGCTCTCTTAATTGCCTTTCCGTAGATTGGAACATCTTTTATGGCCTGAAATAGAGGTATCTCAACACATATATGCTTCAACTAATCTAAAATTTCAAAGGTTGTGTTCTCCTTTTCTTCCTTCTCTTTTCCAATTTCCAACCTTTGAGGAAATAGGGGTGTTTGTGTAGTCTTCTTGACTGGGACTAATTCAAAATTCTTAGGTGCATTGGGTTGAATGGAGGTATTTAGAGGCTCCTCTTCTTCTATAGGAAGCTCAGTGATAATGGGTGTGGAAGGAGCTAGCAAGGAAGTTCCTAAATGTAGGTGGATGTCACTTACACTCATAGCATATGTAAGGAATTGATTTGGATCAACAAAGTATACTGGTAGCTATTGTGGTTTGTTATTTGGATTGGGTGTGGACAGAGCTAGTAGCTGAGTAGTTTTAGCTATAGTTGAACTTGAGATAGTAGGAGGATGCATTATAGTAGGTTGTTGGGGCTAAGAAGGTGGCTACATGTAACTATTTGGTTGGTTTGGCCATTGTTGTCCTCCCCTTAATTGATTTGTTTGCTGCCAATTTCCTTGAAACTGCAGCCAATTCCCCTAAGGTTGTTGCCACTGGGGTGGATCATTTTGGTGATTAGACTAGGGATTTGAAGGGTTACTCCAAGGTTGTGGTGGATATCCTCCATAGTTGGATGGATATGGGGGCTTCGATTGGTTACCAGATGAATAGGAATTGAAATATGACCCAATGAAAGAGAGTGGATCTGGTGGCATACCCTGTCTTGGAGCCCATGGCCTCATTTTTGCATTGTACTAGACCTGGTCATATTCACCCTAGATTGGCTTGAACTTAGGTGGAATTTACATAATTTTAATATTATCTATCATCCTACATCTGTAATCATTTTTCTTTTGTTTGCAATGGGGGCAATACTTTTCCAATATTGCCTCTACCTCCTCTTGTTTCTTTTTGGCCTAAAGCATATCCAACTGAGTAGATATATTGTTTATAATTTCTTGCTTGAAGTCTTCTAGCATGTTTGCAATCTCCATTCTTGAAACTCCATTATTAGATGACTTACCAATAGAGGATTTGTAAGCTCTCCCTTTCTTTGCAGTTTCCCTAGAGTAATTCTGGCATATTTTCTTGATATCCTCCCAAGGAAATTTGGAGATATCCCCTCCTCCCATCAAGTCCAAGGCATCAGTATGGTTGTCATTAATTCCTCTTAGGAAAATAAACTTTTGTGATTCTTCATTAAGTGTATGGTGTGGAGATTTCTACAAATAGAACAAAAACCTTGCAATATAGTCCTCCATGCGAGCTCATCTTCCTTTTGTTGCATCCTAAAAAATGTCTCCTCTCATGTCACTACCCTTGCAATACTCCTTGTATTTCTCAAGGAATTTTGTCTTCATGTCCTCCCAAGTCTCCATAGTATTTCTACCTAGGCTCATGAACCATCTTAATGTAGCTTCCTTCATGGTGGTAGGAAATAGCTTAAGCCTATAGGCATCGGTGGTATATTCATAACTCCTATAGAGTATGCCAAACTTGAACAAGAAAGTATCAAGATCTTCTATGACAAATCCATAAAACTTAGGAAGGATTAAAGCAGGGATATTTTTTAGGTTTTCAACTTCATTCTGATGGGCAATGGGGAAAGAAAAATTTGGTTGGTTAGGTTTGTTTCTATTTGCATCACCCATGTATGCTTGATGTAGTTCCAAATCAAAGGGATTCTCTAGTTGATTTTGATCTTTAGAGGAAATTTCAGAACTGGTCAAATCAAGGAATGCATCAGCAAAGGGGTGTACTTCTTCTCTTGGAAGACTCAAATGCTCATCTAGCTAGAATGGATCAGGGTTATTACGAAGGAATCTCCCATGAGCATCTCTCCTCCTTCCTCTATGCATATTGTATCAACTTACTATAAGTCAGCTCACACAAAGAATTGGAAAATAAATGGTGGATCATTACTTTCCTACACGAGGGGATATAGTAAGAACAAAATTTTGGAAATACTACTACAAGAAAACTATCAATCTCTCCAAATATCTCCCTAGTTTGACACCATCACCAAAAAATGACAACAAAAATGTTGGCCTCCTATAATGATTTAACAACTAAGCCCTTACAGCTATGATTCAAAGTATGGACATCTAATTTGAATATCTATTTCAATCATCATGAAGGTGCATTTAACTTGTCAACCCAAGGATGTGAACTTGAAATGGATCATCACAATATGTGCACTAAGGAACCAAAGTAGCCATATTCATCCTATAGCTAACAAAGACATAATGTTGAAGGTAAATTGCTTGGAAAGAAATAACATAAGTGTTGAGCATCAACCAACAACTATACTAAGCTGAAATGCATGACAAAAATAAAAATCTAAGCAAACAAACAAGAAACTAATTTGTCTGCTTTGGCTATAGGAACAGTAAAAGAATGGAATTCTAGCAGCTATAGGAATAGTCAGTGCCAGGTTTTTAACTAATTATTGAACAGAAAGTAACAACTAAAGTAAAGGATGGAATGCTCACCAAGTAGCCCCCCTTGGATGAGTACCCCTAAAGACAAATGTAAACTTAGATGCACGAACCTATAAACTCATTTTATTCATTGGTAAACACAAATACAATAGAGCATCAAGACTATATTACTAAAAAACTAAGAATGCGAGTACATCATCAGATTGAGCAACCTCTTTTGAAGGAGCATTTGAGTCTTATTTATAGGGGGAAAAGCTACTAACTAATCACCTAGCAAGGTGGCCAACTCCAATAGATTAGGAGGATGCCACTTTAGGGAAAGCATAGAAAGTGGAGAGGAGGTTATGCATGCGTGAAATCTAGTTAGACATGCTTTCCTTAATGCAGATTTAGCACAATAGTAACACCTATATTCACTCAATGGACAATTAAGACCATTTACAAGGCTGTTACAACTTCTATTTGAATGAGGGATCTCCCATCGTGGAGAGAATTTCCTTCATTGACCTTTGAATGACCACCCTATTGACCATTATGGCGAATGACCAGCTGGAAGAATCTTCTCTAATTTTTTAGGTGGCTAATTATACCTACAAAAAAATATTAGTATGCATGAAAATTACATATCTATAACTATCTTAAAGTAGCATTCATTAATCCACATGTAAAATCAACACAGATAGTTCATATAGCATGTCAATGTCATTAAAGATTGTAAAAATAAGGTTATGCCCAACGTCTATGGTTTTGAGGAAATATTATAAGAAGATCAACATCCAAACAACAAATTCTATGACAACTACTAAAAATAGACAATAAATTTCTATCAAAATTGATTCATAAACTAGACTTGTCAAGGATTAAGTCATAATATAGAGTAATTGCAAACCATTTACAGAGAGGCTCACTACTAAAGGGGCTCACTGCTAAAGATAAGACTCACTATTTAGATAGGGATCACTATCTAAGTAAGAGGCTCACTACCTATAGATACAGAAAGATAGAAGTAAGAATGTTGCATGGAGAACACTATCTCAATGCAACAAAATATCCACCACAAAAACATGCATACATCCACAACCTTGATCAGAGATTTGAAAACACCATTAGCTCACTACTTTTAGGAGTCTAACACATTAAAGTTCTCATTGCCTCAATTCAATTTCATACAATCTCTCACATATATATTGCTTCTCACACTTGTGTCTTCCAAATCTTAACATCTTATCTTGTATTTATACCATCTTCAACCTTAAAAAATTTCTCCAAGGTTGGCTACACAAACTTCATTTTACAAATTCAAATTAGGTCGACAACTCAACATTCCCGCAAAGGATGAGAATGAGAGCGGACCAAACAAACACTTATACAGGACCCAAAACAACATATTGGATTAATCACATGCTTCCTTAATTGATACTTATCCTCTGCATGATGTGTAAACACCAGGTTGGACAAACCTAATGAAAACACCAATGTACTTTGAAGTGCATTCTTCTGAACAAGAAGATAACATGTGCACCACAAAACATGATTCACTGTACATTGGTACACATCTTAGATTCTTATAGATTCATCTATAGCTACTGCAACAACCTTCATATATAGAACACTTCCCATCAATCCATCTAGACTAGACAGACACACACAACAACTCTAAAACTATTCTTCCAGAGCACCAAACCATGAACACCTTTGACAGAACATAGATAACACCACTGCAAGCCTTCTTATAGGTCAGCAAGACCTGAAACAAACTAGAGCAGGACTGCAAAGCATATACATTTCTCCAAGTCCATAGACAAGTAACTCTACCAAACCAGTTCATAAACTAGTGAGCTCAACTTTCACTCTTCATCAAACCAGCAACAATAATCTAGGAGAAACAATAAATCAAGATGTAGCACATGGAAGATGCAAGTTGTCATTAGAATCTCCCAGAAAATGTCAAAGCATTGAATTCTTCAACAACAACAACCTTCAACTCCAAGCTTCTGTACACAATTCTCCACACAAAATGAGGCTATCAAAATTCCTTAGAATACTAGATGGGAAACTTCTATCGAGACCAAGAACAACCTACAAAATTAACTTCAACAATATATCATTATGGCACTTCTGGTATTTGATATCCAGTGATTCATTGCATCATCTTCAATTCCAATTCTGGGAACCCTTCACCTTTCTTCAACCTATACTCTAAAAAAATTACTTAATATATGATGCATACGCTCTTTTGAAATTCCTTGAATAGCCTTCCAACTATACTTGAGCTTGATGTACTCTTCTGATATCTAGAGGATGTTTGCATTCCTCTACATTTCCTTTGTTTCATACTTAACCATAGTATTTTTTTAATGTATGATCTCATCAATGACTTCTTGGTTTAACAATAGAACAAGCTCTTTGGTTATTCTTTCAATCCATTCCTTAAAAGCTTTTGCTTCTTTACCCTCTTGTCCTAGTGTCCAAGGATCACAATCCTGTCATGCTAGCACTTCAAAGAAATCTTGATCTTTATCAATCAATTTATTGCACTTCTTGGTGACTTGCTTAAATACTTCTATAAATTGTACCAAAGTGCCACCTTCCAAACTTAATTGTTTCTTCTATTTTTCACATGTTGGGACTTCTTGTTCTAAAATTATCTTTTCTCTTATCAATTATTGGGCATCTACTTGAATGAGAGCTTCTATGTTTTTCCTCTCTATGTCGACTTGTTCCTAGCAAAATTTGCATTCTCCTTCCAATATTTTGGACTTTTCAAACCAATGGTACACCTCCTTGTATTTCCCAATGGAATCTCTAATGAGCTCTTCTCCTTGCCTTACCCAATACTCAATCCATTCTTCAAATAATTTTTTTTTTGTGGTGAATTATTGTGATGGAATCCACCTACTCTTGTGACATGAGTACTATATTTTGAGGCAAATGGGCCTATGGTTGACCAAATTGGGTTAATGAATTTACAAAATTCTCTAGGATAGCAATATGTTCTTTCAAGTTTCTTTTCTTTTCTTTACTTTTCTGCGCCTTGGCAATAGTTGTATCCAAATTAATCTTAATTTCTTCTAATTCTTTTGTCCAAGATGAGTGTCCAACATTCATATTATTCTATACTCCTTAGGCATTATCTCATTTCTCTTTTCATCTACTACTAGAGTCACTATATGGAGTGTTCTTCCTCTGTCTACATTCATTTGCATGCCATGTTTCATTTTATCTCTTCACCTAGGCTTATGAGTGTCTACTACTTGCATTAGACTTTTAAGATGTAGAGTTACCAATTCAACTTCCAATGGGGAAGCTAATTCTCTAATTAACCAATCAAGTGTATCATTGTTATGCCTTACCTCTATAAAATTTCTTTGTTCCTTGTTTTTAGTATACTCAAGAACTTCTTTTCTTACATTTTCAACCTTATTTGTCACATCCTCTAAAACTGGAACATCTTCAATATTCATTAGAATGGATTCTAGATTACCGAGATTCAACACCGTCTCTTCAGTTCTGAGACTTGTATTTTTCTATCCAAAAAAGTGTTTAGTATCAGTTCCTAGGACATCACCTTCTTCATATCCTATCACATCAGGATTCTCTTCGTCTCTGACCCTATCACCTAGGATTTTTGAAGATTCTTTATTTTCAATTTCAACCAGGTCTTCTTTTGACATTTTAGAAAATTGTGGTTGTTCATTCCCTAGGAAAGGTTAAGAATCAAAGGTATCTTCAATAACAATATTATCAATATTTTTTTCTACAATCTCCCCTATTTCCATTTCAAGAACATCAAGGTTACCCACCTCCAGGAGGCAAGTGTTCCTCTTATGAATTCTTCTTTTGAAACATTCATAGGAATTGACCCTATAGCTGGAATCTCTTCCACTGCTAGCTATAAAATGGGCTTATCCTTAGGTTTCTTAACTTTTACTTGGTCCCACATGGCTCCCAATTTATCCATTTGTTCCTTGATTAGAGCTTCATCTAGAACAAAAATTTCATCTAAAACCACAAGAGTTTTTCCTAGTGTCTATTTTACTGTAGCCATATTAACTAAAGGGGAGAAGTAAATAATGTTGTACCTCTCTAAGATGTAGACCCCGTATATGTACCAGTATTCTATATCATTCCTACCTCTTCATTAGTCATAGGCCGAATCTTTGGTTTTACTGTGGAAGAAGATTCCACTTTTGATTTCAATTTTATTTAAACATTACCTGGTTTGACTTCTTTATGCTAACCAACTGGTGTATACACATAAAATTAGTCAAGACAATTAATTAACTAAATACTAGTTATTTAATTAATGACCTCTTTTATTTCATCTACTTATAAATAAATTCTCAATTTATTTTTATAGTTAAGGGTATGTGCAGGATTATGATGGGCCAAAAAGTGGCGATATGATGGGTATGTGTAGGGTGTGTTGCTGACGACATTATTTTTACCCAAAATTGATGAATTGAAAAGGGTTTTTAAAGGAGATTCTAATATTTCCACCAATATAAATTATGCTTTACTTTGAATTTAATAAATAATTTTTATTCATTTTCTATTTGAATTATGACTAAAGTCCTGATTGATAGGATGATTGAAAAACATCTCTAGCTTTCAAATGATATCACATTTTTTGAATCTGAAACATGCATCACATTCTATGCTTCACATACTAGAGGATTAAAAAAAATAAAAATGAATTTCATGAAGTTCTGACCAAGTTAAGGTGGTCAGACATATGAGTTTTTATATTTTTTAAAATTTGTAATAAGAAATTCACAATTAATTATTTACTTGGAAAAACTTTACAAAATAATATGCATCACAATGGGACATGAGTCCTCTACTCATATCTAAAATATTATAAAAAAATAGTATCATTTTATTGTGGTTAGGGTGGTCAGACTGACACCTACTTATTTTTTCCCTGAAATTTAAGTACTACTGCATTGAAATTTCAAATTTTTACCAAATAGATTTTTTTTTTTTAAAATAAACCTTGTAGTTTAGAAACTACATTCAATTTTCTATAAATTCTATTCTTACATATTTTTGAAATAATATAGATAACTTATTCAAATTTTTACGTCAAGTTGCCTAACTCTAATTTTTCTAAATTTTTTGCCACTTAAGGACCTATTTTTTCCATGATGATCCTGCACAAACCCTTCAAATTTTTCTAAATTCTTCATCTTAAACCACATTCTTCTAAATTTAATAAAATAAAAAAATATCTATAGTTTGTTTTTATTTAATTAAATATATTCTCACCAAGTTTGAATAATTCCAAATTCAAATTTAGTCACATGGCTACATCACTTTTTTCCACATCCTCAAATGTCACATGTATTTAAATATGTATAATATTTAAATTCCAAATTTGAATTTAGGCACATGTTAGACACTTGGAAATATCACACACTTTTTTCCCTCATACATTTGGCATGTTTCCTTTGGTCAAGAGAACATCCTCCATGATTCTTCCATCTTCATTGTTCATCTCTCATGTTTGAATCTTGACCGTTGATTGTTGCCACCTCACAAGATGGCTTGAAAATCCTATAAATACAACCTCTTGCTACAACATTTTGCATCCCATCTTTGAGTAAGCTTATTATGCAGGAATAACATTCGAGCATTTGGAGCATTTAGAGTTAGAGAATTTAACATTTATCATTTGAGCATTATAGTATCATGTTAGATTAGAATCATGTCTCATTTTATAGTTACATTTTAGTTATCATCTTAGCTTGTATACAAAATTTGCACCATATAATCTAGTATCATTATCCATTGTCAATATCCTCATTATCATTTGCAACATGCAATATCATGTAGAAACTTAGATTCTTGCATTCAATAGCATCTCGTTTCGTACATTGTCATAGAAACCAATCATAGTGCACATAGAAAATCTGAGAGAACTAATGATTTAAAGGATCCTTAAGAATAGAGAACAATGGAATGATTTTAGAGATTTGTTTTGTTGCAATTAGATTAATTTTATGATTCAAATCTTTAATGTAATACATCTCATTGAGTTTGTGTGTTTTTATTATTTATTTACTAATCCCCACAATTCACACATACATAAAATTGGCACCCACCATGGGGCTCAACCCCATTTTTAACAATTTTATGGAAAAAAAATTGTGAACAGGTTGGATGTGACCTTTTAGTGCAATCATGAGTTTTTTCAGCACATATGACAAATCTTTCAGCGCATTCAATTTCTATTATAGCTCATACAACAAATCTTTTAGCAAATACAATTTTTGTTACAACACATCCAAAGGATATTCCAGGGCACCTGATTTCTGTTACGACGCATCCATAGGATCTTTTAGTGCATCCATAATCTATTTCGGTGCATGCAGTGGATTCTATAGTGCACTCAATATTTCTTTTAGTGCATCCATTTGTTTCTTTATCACATTTGATCTTTCTTTTAGTACATCCATTAGTTCTTATAGCACATTGGATAATAATTTTAGCGTATTGGAATGATTTTTTAGTGCATCTTTTTAAATTTGCAAAATCTTAAAATTCTAAGAACTAATTAATGTTTTATGTGTTGTAGGTGCATGATACTTTGGTCAAAGACAAACTTATGTAGCTACTGATGATTTATGGAGGGGCTAGAGTTGTTTTAATGCTTTCTTTTATTTAAATTAGGCACCTATTTTAATTAAGAGGTTAAAGAACCCCTTATATTTTGTGCTTGAAGTGATAGGCCTATTCTCTCCCCTTAACTAGGTGACCAAAATGCCAGACTCACTATTTTAATATTTGTTAACACCATTAGAAGGCCTGTCATGGTTGGAAAAAGCACTCACCCTATAAGAATGACCTAAGAGGGAATAACTAAAGCCATGTTTTCAAACCCACTATAATCAAAAGTGAATTTGGGGAAAGTCCACAATTTGATGGTAGTGTACATTGATAACCATCCCCAAAGCATTTGTTCAAAAGGTTGGGAGGTCTCCTACAATATTTTATCATTTTCCTCACCGAATGGAAACACTTATTATGATCCATAGTGTAGAAGCCAACCAAGTCAGTTTTTGAACACTTTCTATATCACAGTGCAAGGGGAGGGAAGAATCTATCCATAAGATACTCACCATATAACCATAAGAGATTACTAGCGAGAAATAGAGGATTTGGCTTTGGTTAAAACCTGGGAAAGGTAAAAACATGGGCACTCTCTAGGGGGTGATAGGGTTGTGTGAGCTGACATGGTTCTAAGATGTGGGCTATGGTATTTTAAGTGACCATTGAGAATAGAAAATTGCTTGTATTGTCTTCCCTTGTGCTATACCTATGGAAATTGAAGGAATTGGACCAAATTCTTGAATACACACTCAATGTTTAGTTCCTATGTGGAAACAATTGTTTGACAACTTGTTGTTGTGTTTAAAGTCATAATTCAAGAATTCATCCATTTAAAGCACTCAATTACCATAATTTGCAAAGTGGAAACCAAGCAAAAACTATTTTTCAACAAATTACACCTTTGAAACACTCAAATTAAAAGAAAAACAACCAAATAGACTATCAAAAGCACTAAAAACTTCCAGTTTAGCACATTCAGTCACTGTTTTGGCACATTCATTACATTTTCTATTGCATTTGTGGAATTGTAGCACGTCCATACTCTGTTTTAGCACATTAAGCCATTTGGCACATAGGTTCCATATTCTAGCACATCTATATATCCATTTAGCACATTCATTTCTAGAATATCAAGTTAAAATATCATATATAGGGGTAGTCTAGCATATTGTTGGTCCTTTATAGTGCATCTAGTCTATTTTCTAGCACATCCAAGTCATCTTTTAGTGAATTGATTCTATTTTTTAGCACATTCACTATTTGTTCCAGCACATACACAACATATTTTAGCACATTAGTTCTATTTTCTAGTGCATTCGGTACATTTTTCAACGCATCTAGTTTTTTTAGCAGTGCATCCATGTAGTCTTTTAGCACATTCATTCTCTATTATAGCACATTCATGTAGTCTTGTAGCACATTTGTTTCTTTGTTTTAGCACATACATGCAATATTTTAGCACATACTGGCTCTATTTTAGCACATCTAGTAAATGCAAAACTTGAGAGTTAAATTCAATCCCTATTTCATAATTTGAACTAGAATTCAGAATATTTTTCAGCCCAAAATCATTCCTCTGGTATAATAGAGTATAAACTTGTTAAAAACTGACCTCTACAAGTGGAATTCTTCAAACTAAATCAAGATTTAACATGTCAAAGTTCCTAAATCATCAAACCTATCATCACCTTTGATTATTAAGCTGAGTTTTATCATCAAGATTTGTCATCCTTTCATCATGAAGCAAAGCTATATAATCATATTAAACTTAGTCTCATCAATAGAATTTGTCATTCTATTTGACTTAGTTTTCATCCTTGGCACTCCTCCAAACAAAGATCAAATTTTAGTCAAAGTATAACACTTGTATGCCTATTCAAACAAGATTACAAAAGCCGAAACTCAAAGAAAAAGAACTTGAAACTCAAAACCTTGAATCTCAAAACATAATGGTTAAAGGTGAAGAAAATTAATTTTATAATATCCACAACATTATTCAAAGGAGACGAAATAACTGAGGAAGACATCCAACATGTTGAACAAGATCCAAATTTCCATAAGTTCCTAGAAAATATTTTTGAAAGAGATGGAGAAAAATACTTCCTAATGCTAGCTAAACAAGGTGTCAAATTGCCTAATGACTTTGATGTTAATCAATTGAAAGCACCTCCTAAAAATGGGTATGTGCAAGATCATGGGGGGCCAAAAAGTGGCAATATTATGGGTATTTGTAGGGTATGTGGCTGACGACTTTTTTGACCCAAAATTGATGAAATAACAAGGGTTTTTAAAGGAGATTCTTAGCTTTCCGCCAATATAAATTATGCTTTACTTTGAATTTAAAAAATAATTATTATTCATTTTCTATTTGAATTACGACTAAAGTGTTAATTGATAGGCTGATTAAAAAATATCTATAACTTTCAAATAGTATCACATTTTTTGAATCCAAAACATGCATCACATTCTATGCTTCACATACTATAAGATTAAAAAAAGAAAAATTGAATTTCATGAAGTTTTGACCAAGTTAAGGTGGTTAGACATATGAGTTTTTCTATTTTTTAAAAGTTGTAATAAAAAAATCATAATTAATTATTTACTTGGAAAAAAATTACAAAAAAAAATATGCATCACATCTGAACATGAGTTCTCTACTTATGTCTAAAATCTTATAAAAAAATATTATCATTTTATTGTAGTTAGGGTGGTTAGATAGACACCTACTTCTTATTTTTTCCCTGAAATTTAAGTACTACTGCATTGAAATTTCAAATTGTCAACAAATAATTTTATTTTTTTAAAATAAACCTTGTAGTTTAGAAACTACATTCAATTTCCTACAAATTCTCTTATTACATATTTTTGAAATAATATAGATAACTTATTCAAATTTTAATATCAAGTTCACTAACTCTTATTTTTTTATTTTTTTGGCACTTAAGGGCCTATTTTTTCCATGATGATCCTGCACATACCCAAATCCTAAAAATGATTCAGAACAAGTGGTTACCTTAACTCATCAAATGAAAAACCTCCAACAAAAAATTCTTAATATGCAAAGGGGAACCTCAAAACGATACTTGCTATAAGACATTTCTCCATATCCTTTTGATCCAAGTGTCAACATGATTCCTTTTCCGAAACATTGTGAATTCCCAAAGTACGATAAATACAATGGTAAAACAGATCCAATAGATCATGTGAGGGAATTTCCAACCATGAGTCTTTAATTTGCACACAAAGAAACTTATTTGATGAGGTTGTTTCCACAAAGTCCAAGTAAACAATCCCTTGAATAGTTAATCTATGCGCTACATCGGGCTTCAGATGCGTCAAAACAGAAGCAACTGAATTCAAACATGGTAAAAAAAGGGAAAAATGAGTTGCACAATTTACGAGGAGGTTTTTCAAGGTACATACCTGAGGCCTATACGTTGTCGAGTGGTTGTGAAATCTGACATGCTCAAATCAATGTGTGTGGTAAGGGATCGCCAGTTTGCTCCAAATTGTTAGATTGCTCAATCTCTCTCAAATCTTCAAATTGCAAATGCACAACTTTTCATCCACCTGTTTAACCTTGTAAAGGTTAATTAAGAGGGATTTTTATGGGATTGTTTTATTTTATTTTTCAAAAATGGGCTTAATTAATCAAATCATCATCTAGTGGCTTCAACATCATTTTTTTGGGAGATAAATAGTTTTTGGATCATAAAATTTGAAAATCATCATCAAATCATCAAAAAATCATCAAAATTTCAAAAAAATTAAAAAAATTCAAAAATTCGTCGATTCATCTCTCGAGGGGAACATATATCTATCATCACCTGAAAATTGACACCTGGGGCATCGAAAAAAAAAATTGTCGACATTAGCAGCAAATTTTTCTTTGAAGCAACATGTAAACACATTACTTGAAAGAGGAGAAAAATGTACACACATAAAATTGGTCAAGACAATTAATTAATTAAATACTAGTTATTAATTAATCACCTCTTTTATTTCATCTACTTATAAATAAATTCCCAATTTATTTATATAATTCACACTTTTCTAAATTCTTCATCTTCAACTCCATTCTTCTAAATTTAATAAAATAAACAAATATCTATAGTTTGTTTTTATTTAATTAAATATATTCTCACTAAGTTTGAATAATTCCAAATTCAAATTTAGTCATTTGTCACATGTATTTAAATATGTATAATATTTAAATTCCAATTTTGAATTTAGGCACATGTTGGACACTTGTTAATCTGACACACTTTATTCCTCCATACATTTGGCATGTTGCCTTTGGTCAAGGGAACATCCTCCATGATTTTTCCATCTCCACCATTTATCTCTCATGTTTGAATCTTGACCATTGATTGTTGCCACCTCACAAGATGCCTTGAAAATCCTATAAATACAACCTCTTGCTACAACATTTTGCATCCCATCTTTGAGTAAGCTTATTATGCAAGAATAACATTTGAGCATTTGGAGCATTTAGAGTTAGAGCATTTAGCATTTATCATTTGAGCATTTTAGTATCATGTTAGATTAGAATCATATCTCAGTTTATAGTTACATTTTAGTTATCATCTTAGCTTGTATACAACATTTGCACCATATCATGTAGGAACTTAGATTCTTGCATTCAATAGCATCTCGTTTCTTAGGCTACCATCTAAACTAGTCATAGTGCACATACAAAATCTAAGATAAATAATCATTTAAAAGATCCTGAAGAATAGAGAACAATGGAATAATTTTAGAGATTTGTTTTGATGTAATTATATTAGTTTTATGATTCAAATCTTTAATGTAATATGTCTCATTGATTTTGTGTGTTTTTATTATTGATTTACTAATCCCCACAATTCACACAAACAACTTGTTTTAATGAAACTCCTTGGCTTGGAGCCTCAAGGGTTCTTTCTTCAATATGTAAAGCAACAACTGCTTTAACGATTTTTCTCATTTTCTTGGTAGGCTCCTCATGCTCAAGATCATTTTCTTCTTTTTGCTTATTTCTTGTATCTAGCAAGTATGTAAGCCTTATTCCAACTTTTCTCAAAGCTTTACAAAAATCATTTATTCAATGTTGAATTTGCAATAAAATAGGTTCAAAAAATTCCTCAACAAATGTTATTTCTCTACATTCATAGTCTAGATCTAGGATAGGTTCATCATAGACCTTGTTTTCATCATAAGTCAAATTCAATACTTTACCATAATCTTCCTCCAATTGATCTAGAATTTCATGAATCTTGAGAAACTGCGTAGATTGTAATGACAACCTTTCATATTTTTTTCCTTACTTTATGCTCATCATCACAATTGAGCCAGTAATCTTCCAAATATTTAACATGAGCATGCTTACTAGCTATATTCTTGGAAATATTCCCTTCTGGGTCATAATTATTTCTTCATAGTGAAAAGTACTCCAAATTGAATATCCTTAACTCCTCTTCACATAGATCAGTTTCTTTAACTGCATTGCATTTGTAATTCCCTATTACAATAAGAAATTTGAGGGAAATCTTCTTATGAACCACGCTTTAAAGAGCTTGAGACATGATCAACTATTTTACCAATTCTAATAATACTACTTTATTTGTAGGGTACTTGGGAAACATGAAAGAATATCCTTCGAACCCTTCCACCCTCATGTAGGTGAAAGTGGGAACTAAATGTACCAGCCTCCAACATGTTTAACAATTCTTTGTGCTTCCAGAGATAATCTTTTAGCTTTATCACCTTCCATTACTCTCACCAGTTTCATAGAAAACACATCATTTACTCTTCAATAATGTTCCCTATATTCATGAATAGTAATTTGGGGTAAATGAGCATATATCATATTGTTTCTTGTTTCTTTTCCTAGAGAACCAACTCTTTTGAATACTTTCTTATTTTTCCTTAAGGTGCAAGAATAGATCACATATGAGGACAAAGAAATATTGATTTTGGAAATGTCTTTATCTAATCATATAATTTGTCACTAATAAAGCCTCCCCAATGTATTTGCATAGGGCCTTCCATTAATTTCACTATGATTACAAACATCCATGATTTGAATTTACTAGCATCTCACAATCTAGCTATCCTTCTTAGCATAGTTATAATATCTTGAACATCTGGGTTGAACATAGACTTTAGAATTGGCTTTATCTATTTTTTAATTTCCTCTTGAAACCATTGGGTACTCATAATTCTACTATTTTGTTCTTTGATGCTTATCATATAATTTGTCACTAATAAAACCTCCCCAGTGTATTTGCATAAGGCCTTCTATTAATTTCACTATGATTACAAACATCCATGATTCGAATTTACTAGCATCTCACAATCTAGCTATCCTTCTTAGCATAGTTATAATATCTTGAACATCTGGGTTGAACATAGACCTTAGAATTGGCTTTATCTATTTTTTAATTTCCTCTTGAAACCATTAGGTACTCATAATTCTCCTATTTTGTTCTTTGGTGCTTTAGTAGGTCTTAGCCTTCATCTTCATATCTATAGGGTACATCTGAGTAAATTTCGGAAGCCTAAATGTATATATAATTCATTTCTTGAATAAATCTACAAAAATTATTCCCTCCTTCTCAACAACTCGTTTATCTAGGTTGTAGTAGTTTAAACATTCCATAACTAGTTTAAGGGACTCCATTGTTGGCGAAAACCCTCTTGCTAAAAATAACCCACTTGCTACAACATTCTTTGTACATTTAGAGGCATTTTCTTGCCATTCTCATGTGATGAATTCGATGTCAGAGGAGCATCCCATATGAGTATCATTAGCTATCACACCAATCAGTATAGCTTGTGAAGTGCAATATCTGAATTCATTTTCTGGTCTTGCTTCAGAAGTACTCATTCTCACTTGCATGTTCTACATTTTTAAATATGTGCCTTGTGAGTGAGTTAGGATTAAATTTAACTAGTTATCTTTAACAATTCATAGAAACTTTTCAATTCACCATTCAATTAAATTCACATCAAAATAATCAACATTTCAGTTATTAAGGGAAATACCATTATCTCGATACTTTCATGTGTAAAAATGATTGACAATTTTTTTGTTATTCGAGACATACCTAGTTTTGTTGATGATGACAATATTTTATGAATGCAACTTTGAAACCCTTGGTAGTTGTGTTCTTGGTTTCTTGAAATTTACCTTTCCTTTCATGCCATAATATCAGTCTCATTCATTCAATGTCCTTTACAAATTTGTAGTATGACATGAGATAGAGTGTTATAAAAGCAACTACATGCCTGAGGTGGTGCCAAGTACATATGTGTAGTTTTCCACCTTCATTAATTACTTGTTACAATGCATTAATTTCTTGAATAAAGGTGCAATAATGATGGATTAGGGTTCAAATTATGAATAGCTTGGTTTCTACGTAGGTCCACCACTAGAGGAAAAGAAGGCACACAAACCTTACGTGGCACTCTTGTGTCACATTGATTTTTATGAGGCAAAGGCATTTTAAGATATCTGATCATTGACGATCACCGGGATTGACAACCTCTAATATCGAACCTTAGAAGGATTATCAGGAATCAGGAAACTTACCTCCAAAATTTGGTTTTTTTTTTTAAAATCAAAAGCAGAGAGAGGAACCCAGAACTGAGTTCAAGTGAGATCAAAAGTGATTCAAACATTTCATAATAGAACCTCTAGATTATGACCTCCAACTAAAGAAAAAGAAAAGTAAGCATCAAAATAACCGATGCAAAAAGGAACACGAGCACCAGGATTGACAACCTTTAGGTGACAACTTACCAATCAGGAACTAGGACCCATCAAAGATAGAACATCTTTGACATAACCGCAGCAATCTCAGGATTCTAGGTCCAGTAAACTAATAAAGCTATGTAAAAAGACCAGGACACCAAATTTGGGAAAGAACAAGGTCTTAAGAAAAGACCAAGCAATTTGAAATGAAACTTGCAATTTTTACAAATCCCCCAAAACAACACACCCAAGTGAGCGAAAGTAGGGTAAAAAAAGAAAAGAAAAAAAGTGATACATATTTTTCCAAAAAAAAATATGGGGTGTGTTGTTAGACCAAACAACACATACAAAATTTGGTATCATGCCCATGGATGTGATGGTATTGGAAGAATGCATTTTAATTATATTAGTGGAGGTAAGGCTCCCTAAGAGGTTGAGGATCTTCCAAGGTTATAACCTTATCTTTTAATAGTTTCTTTAAAATAGAAGAGTAATATTCAAATAACATTGTGAATTATCTATTATGTTTGAGGCCATCATCATTGGACATAGTGGCTACATTCGTAACAAATTTTCCTTTTCCTAAAATCAACATAATAGAGCTTCCTTAGGGATGGGAGTACAAGGAAGATCCCTTGAACTAAATGATCATCTATTTATATTCCCATAACACTACACACAAATGTGTGAAAGGATACTTCATTAAGGAAAACTTCTCCTACCAAGGTCTTTGCAAGTTGTCGATATGCATCTGAGTCAAGTAATGGGTAAGAAATTTATGAAAATATTTCTTGATATCGAGCATTGAAATTAGTAATCTTCTCATGCTCTCCTTTCTTACATCGAACAATATCTAAAAATGTCACCTTCGGCCTGATGTTACCCTTGAACTATCAAGAAAACTGATTAAAAGGTTGATTGAATGAGAATTTGGAGTTGTTAGGAAAGGAACAATATGACTCTAGTGTTATGTCCTTGCGAGACTAAGGAAATAATTTGGTCATTAAGGAATTATGGTGAAAGATGTATGTACACATCATGTTGAAGGCTGACATGTGTTTTTGAGGATCTCCTTTACCATTGTATTTCTCAAATTTAGGAATATCCATCACTTGGGGGATGGGAGTGTTTAGAATCACCATCGAAAAAGGACTATGTTGGAGGATTGGGATAGATTTTTGAGCTAGTTCTACATTTGACCCATATTTTGTAGTAAGGCATTCAAATAGAGTCTGATGAAGAAATAAGACTAGTCGAGTCACCACCAGAACAACCACCAAGGCCACTGCTAGAGCTTCCATTGGAGCCACAACCATGACCACCACCAGAGCTACTGCAAGATCCATCAAGAGCACCAAATATACTGGAACCACCAACCCCCACTTTGTTATAAATCCCACTACCAAAGCCAACATTTCCCCTATGAGGAAGGACATTTAATCCTAGGGTTATTCTACTCACTTTGACAGTAGAAGGTGGAGATGTTGATGGAAGGGCCTATTTTAGCCATACATACTGATGTCGTAGTCATCAAGATATCAATATATCTTTTATAAGCATTGAGCACATGACCTTGGGTAATAATTGACCTAAGGTTGTAAGAATGGAAATATACTTCCATTAAGTTGGTAAGGCCATAGAGGAACTCTATACCTATCTGATCTTTTTCTAGCATATATCATATTTCATTAACAACTCTAGCGACCCTAGCTATGTTTTGATCTTTCCCAGAATAGTTCTCGAGATCTAGATGCCTCCTATCTAAATCCAAGAGGTGATCTATAGGAATAGTGACAAATTCAACCTCATCTAGAGGTGGAGATGTAGGAGAAATAGGAGTAGGTACATGAGTGGTTTCATTGAAGAAAATCATCTAAGTCACTGATACCATTTCCTAGGAAGTGAGAGTCGTAGTGACCCTTGAGAAGTCCACCTATAAGTTTTTTTTTGTACACTCCTAACAATGTATCCAAAAGATGTAGAGTAAGTTTTGAAGCTCATAAAGTGTCACAAGAGACAAGTCCACAACCTATCCAGACATGAAAGAAAGAACTTCAACACAAAGCAATGCTACAAATTTCACATCGAGTTCACAAAAATGTAGAGGAGGGTATCAAATGCTTAGGACCCTAGGTCACAGGAGGGTCTACAACAATAGGCTATGTTGGAGCCTAAAATTTCATGCAAATTTTAGGTTCTTATATTTAAAATTGGATTTCTACACTCAAAAAACTCAGCTGTAAAAGCAACCCTAGGAGCACATTTAAAAAAATATAACTTTGGATCTATTCATTTTCATGCCAAACCACCTTGTACAGATGTTTATCTACCATATGTGAATGTGCACGTCAATTTTTAGCTTTGTATGATTAGTTTTGATAAGGTTTCAAAACGCCAAGTTGAAGGGTTCTGCGAAGGTTTGCTATTTACACTGTTAAATTTGTTAAAGTGACCAACTTTGGAGAACAATGTTAAGAAACTAAAAAGATATTATGAAAAACTAGTTGGATTTTTTGATTCTCCCCACCAAAATCTACCTCCATGTCAGTTTTTAGGGATTTAGGACATCATTTGGTATTTTTTCAAAATAAAATCCAAATGGATTTTGCCCAATTTTGAAAACTAGACCTCCAAAATAGCTACACAGAGGTTAACTTTGATGCTTGATATTTTGTGAATGAAGATGTTTGGAAAAACCCTCTTTCATACATGCTCACCATGCTT
Source organism: Sequoia sempervirens (assembly GCA_007258455.2). Taxonomy (NCBI): domain Eukaryota; kingdom Viridiplantae; phylum Streptophyta; class Pinopsida; order Cupressales; family Cupressaceae; genus Sequoia; species Sequoia sempervirens. The sequence goes on from VDFB02000015.1 coordinate 442,270,026, forward strand.
AAATGAGCTAGTATGCAAAGTTATAGCTTCTCAGATTCACATTTGATATTTTTTCAAAAAGGGCAAGTGATGGGTTTTAGTTGAGTTTGACAAGTTGCAGTTTCAAAAAATGCTTAATGGGAAACTTTGAACATTGATATTTTACAATACTAATGGATTTATACAAATACACCTAGTAACTACACTCCACTATCATAGCAAAACATGCTGGTGCATTTTCATGGCTCTGGAAGAAGTTTTAACCAGTTTTCCAAAGTAATTCTATTGGCTACCTGACCCATTTTAGTCATAGTGAAAAACTTAGAAAGTAAGCTTTTATCACTACTAACTTCAACTTAGAGATAAAGCATCATGAAATATTATTAATCAGGGTTGTGATCATAGTAATTTTGGAGAAAAGACCTTTAAGAAGTATTGAAGCGATCAAATTGGGGGGCACTAATAATTGTAACTAGAGCTAAAAGATGTTGTAGCCACCAAAGGACATTAGTATTGCTTCTTTTCAATAATAATGCTTACAAATTGTGCATGTTAACATATGCTAATAGAAACAAATGCATTGAATGCATATAGTACAAGACAATTTTGGCTAGAGGGATACATGATAGTCCAAAACAATAAAAAGGCAATGTACAGGTGACTTTGCATGATGGTAGTAATTATCAAAAAAGGATAAAGGAAGAACTAAAATATCACAATGGGAAATAAATTAAAAGATCCATGAGATAATAACTTAAATCTTGAGATGCCCAGACAAATGAATGAATTTTGGCCCACAGTTTTACAGCAAAACATTTATCCTCGAAGTTGAGAAGTATCACCAATATAAATATAGGTATAGCTGCAAGGAAAGAAAAGATGGATGTTTATTGATAGTCATACCACATGTGAAGGAGTTTTATGTCAAAAAGAGGTTATTTAAACACCATTGCAATCTCTTTTGATTCTCTTGATTTAGTATACAAAGATATTGCTTCAAATTTTCCCCAAAAAGTAATGGTGTCTAAGCATAAGAAGCTTTAAAAAAAGCCGCTCATCATAAGAAATAGTTGCCATTATGCACTCAGAAGATGTCACTCAAGTCAATAAAATTGCCATGGATCTGAAGAGGAGATCACACCATCAGTAATCTGCAAGGAATAAACAATGTGGTAGCCATAGTTTTTGTCCTTATTATCATTTGAGCTGATAAGATCCCTAGTCAAATAAAAAGAGCAGATCGAGCTAAGATCAAATGAGTCATTCTCAAGTTTCAGATTGGTGGAATTCAAAGGTGAGAATAATTTTTTTCTTAGAGGGAGATTAATCAAAGAGGTCATTGGCTTACATTTTTAGAAAATAGAATCCGCCAAAAGCTATCGAAGAAGGAAATTACTAAAGTCAAAGATACAAACAAAATTCATTGTTTTTTCAAAATTATCAAGGGAAAAACATAAGGTGAAGAATTTTAGGCTCAAATTGATGTATACCCTGGCATTTGCAAGTGAAATATATTTCACTTCCTAGATCGATAATCTTGCTGATCCTGGGAAAATTGATGATTTTGTGCTAGAATCATTAAGATAACACTTAATGAAGAGCTACAAGGAACCCATGTGATGAGTAGTACAACGATGGAGAAAAGCAAATGACTCCAAAAATTTTCTATGTTCCTGCAAACAACCAATTAGAAACCCTAATGTCATTGCAAAACTATAAAGATTTTTGAATGGAAAGACCATCTCATGAAGAAAAATGTTCAGGGAATATGTCATCAATGGAGGATACATGCAAGAAGCAATAGAAAGAAAAACCTAAATGCCATTGGGGAGACATGTACTATCGGTGCAAGCTTCTCAAAGTCTCTCCGACAATGTTGGTTACACTGATGAGGAGTTTTATGCAGAATTTCTTTAATAGTCAAACAATGGAGCTTCATCGGGAAACAATTAAATTTTGGTGCCCGATTTAGGGTTGAGTCTAATTAAATCACGACAAGATTTCATTGAAGTATGATGAATATTTTTTAAAGCATATTTTAATAAAATGTGAAATGAATATAAACTAGCTGTGCAGGTGAAAATGATAAAATAAAAGCACATGCGGGTCTTATTAAAATAATAATTACAACACCATCATATGCATATGAAAAATATTTCCCCAGATAAGAGAAATGCTTTTATGGAGTCATTTAATTAAGCCTAAAGATCAAGAAGTGGGTAATTATTTTACATAAAGGAATATTTTTATTAGAGAGAAGTTTGATATTACTTTGGGAGATAAAAATTTAAAGTATAAATTAGAATATTTTATTGAAAAGTAAAATATTTTCACCAAAGTATGAGATATTCTGGCCAAACCAGTTAAATGAAAATAAAAGCGTGCAAACTGGGTAGTTATTTTTACCTGAGGAATATGGTGGGAATGTACACAACTAAAACTCAAAGTGAAATATTTTCACCAAAGGAATCAAGGAATGAAAAATCACTAAGAAGATAATTGTTTTCACCAAAAGAGTATTTTTCGGGTGAAAATGTACAAGTAGAAACAAAGTAAAAAAGTTTCCAACAAGGATAATTACAAAATTGATTTTTCACAAAGATGCAAAAATGGAGATTAAACATAAAATATTTAATTTTCCAAAGGAAACTAATCAAATATTTTTTTTTTTGAGAGTAATTAAAATGAAGAGTTGCAGCCGAACATCGACAGAAACACAAAGGATCACAACTTTTGAAAATGCAATGTATATATGCAGGATGAAATAGAATCATCAATGATTAGGATTAGAATTAGGAGTTAGGTAAGAGATATACAGAAGATACATTTAAAATGTTTATCATATAGATTATCTAGTGAATACCATGATGCATGTATGAAATTTTGGAGAAATCAATGAAAGATCTCTGATTTTGTGGCTTCATGTTGGTATCAATTGTTTGTTGAAATTATACATTTATTTGGTTGTATCCAAATTAATTTTTCCTTATTATTTAAATTGATATATCAAGTATATATTCAATTTATCAATACACATTTGTTCTACTTGTGTGATATGATTAATTGGTTTCCCCAAAGGAATTAAAATCCTTCTAGTCAATCACAACAATTTGGAAGTGTTATTTGGATCATTAAGAAGAGCCATATAATTAGGATTGCCATTTTGTCTCCAATTTGGTATCATTTTTTGTTCTTGTGTAAATTATTCAATTGGTTCTTTCAAGCAAAGATTAAAATCCTTTTTATAAATCATAAGTAACCTAGTTGTATCAGTTGGATCAATAAGTAGATTTTTTCAATCACTTTCCTACACGTTTATACACGTTATAAACAAGCATAAGTGTGCCAAATTTTTTGAGTTACAACCAATACAAGTAATTCATTCTAGATCTTCATTTGAATTGATTTACCTAACAAGGCATTGGTCTCACCCATTTCATTATTTAGTTTTATGAAAAAAAATTCAAGACCTTACATTTGTTAATTGAACATATTAACTTTCACCTTGATATTGCCTATACAATTTATACCAAATTAGGATTACATCTTTCCACTCTCAATTGCCATTGTGGACAAATTGCTTAAGTAGGAAACATATAAGTTAAGTCTACTTCATTTGGATAGCTACACCCACTTGGTTTTGGTAGAGCCTAAAGAGAAGAAGGTTCAAATACACCAATTGGCCTTGTTCATTAGCCTAAAATGTACTAAGAGCTTGACAACCTCTTGAGGTTTTTCAACCAGCATTTTTGAGACCTAACAGATTAGTGACTCTATTGGGGAGAACTTGAAGAAATCTAGTAGCAAACTATCTTACCTTATAGATTCTTAAAAGTTTTTGCATCCTTGTCATCTCACATAATTGGGTAAGGGGATTCCACTGGGGTAAGCCAAGAATAAACATCAAAATCTATTTCATTTTCCTAATTTTGGAAAAAGTAGGTGGCGACTCTCTAATTTTTTTTTTTTGATGAATAATGCACAATGGCATTTGAATAAAATCTTTAATTGAGATAACATAAGAAAATAACAAATTAAAAGTAAAAGTAGAGAAAAAGGAAGCATTGGTTCAAGTACTGAGAGAATTGGGTATCTTTCATACTTTAGATACACCACAATATATACCACTCTCCAAGAAGGATGGATATGTGGATACATGTGGTCCTTGGACCCCACAAGTACCTCATAATATAACTGAAAATTTTTGCTATGGAGGTAATGTACACCATTCATAGCAGGACATTTTTTCACCATAGGCTTCAAAACAAATAAATTCTTATCATGTTCCTCCTGGTCAAAGGTGTTAGAAACCAAGATCTAAAATGCAAACTAGAAAAGCCTTCCATAGAAGAGAAAATTAGAAAAAGCAAGAGCTTTGCAAGAAGATATACAAAATAATATTATTCAGGAATTCATAATTACATGAGATGATTTTCTTTATAAAAGCAAAGTATGCATAACCCTAATCTTATCTTGTGCAACAAGATAGCTCAACAAGATAAGGATGGGAATAATTACCCTAGGAATTAAAATATTACCTAAGTAAAGTTATGCAAGTTTAATTAAATATTAATTACACTAACACCCCCCATAAGTGCAACTTAGGGAGACTAAAAAAGCATTCACCTAAAACTAAGATGAATGCAAGAAAGCATGAATGGGTCCCAACAACAAGGCCTGATTAGGTACCCATGTACAAATGCAATAATGAAGTAGAGAAGGAAAACCTAGTGGGACAAAACCCCCCTACAATGAGATGACTGCTGCAAAGAAGCACTTGAAGAACACTGTGGAGTAATACTAGAACCACAATCTGACAAGTAAGGAAATATATTTCTATCTATAAGAAACCAAATCAGAATCATAATAATGCAACAATAGACCCGATGCCATGAAACACTAGAAAACTTACAAATTGGAAAAACCATAGAATCCATGAAGCAATAGTAGATGAAATGTTGACAGAATCTGGAAATTGTGTATCTCGATGCCAATGCAAAACTGTGACTAAAACTCTTCCATGGGAACAAGTACCATAAAAACATGGCCCTCAAATTGAGAAGGATATGAACCAATGCAAATCAATAAACATAAACTCTCAATCTAAAGTGTGAACCGATGTGAATCTGATATGTGTCAAACAAGAGCAAGATGTGGCCAAAAGAAACTAGGAATCCAGATATAACCCATGTGAGTTGTCATCAAAACAAGATGGAGATCAAAGTGCATGCACACTCTAATCAGATTATTATGCAAGAAACTCCCTTAATAGAACTTTACCTCAGTTCATTTATTACAATAACCTAATGATTGTAAAAGGAGAGAATGATAATGTGCATAAACAAAAGATAAGATGATGTGGGACTGAAATGAAGTGCAAATATTCAAGTTTCACCTTTCCAACTGCCAAAATGTCCAAGTAATCTTCAAAACACCCATCAAGAAAAATTTGGAATAATGATCAACCTGTGATAGATACAAAAAAAGTGCATGGACAGAAATGTAGAGCTCCTCAATACCTTTCCAATGCCGTAAAGATGGCAAAAAATGGAGATCATGGCAAAAAATTATGAGCTCGGAAGCCATAAATGAATATCTGACTTCAAATAGCAATAAATGCAACTAAATAGAGAAATACTAAAAAATAAACTACACCACAGGAAAGTGCTTGGAACCAGATTTCTGGTGATATCTTGTTTTCTCAAATTTGATACCGTATGCCCAAGTTACGCCAAAAAGAAAAAAATTGCTCCTTGAAGGAAAACTAGGGTTAGGAGGGGACAAAGAGGGCCGACCGTATGCTAACATCAGCACTTCATGAGCTTAAATTTGATGGCTTAGAGGCCGTCGGGGTAGAAGAGAACCCCCCTTGCTAGAAAAAATTTGCAGCACTGGTATATGCTCTACATCTGTTGGAATATTTTGTTTCTAGCCAAGACTAGGCATGGGGCTCCTGGTCTTCAATAAGACCTACACTTGCGCTGGGAGGCCGCTGAGGATTGGGCGTGGGCCCATGGTCCTCGATAGGACCTCCGCCTTGCAGAAGAGGCCCGGTGGGGGTTGCATGGGGGAGCCACTGGCGGCAGTGGTGGCTGCCTAGTGGCTACCGGGTGGTGGATTCACTCTAAACTAGAGGCGCCAATGTAGGCTTAAAAAAAACATTTTTTTATATTTTTGAGCCTCGAGAAGCATGCTGGGGAGGTCGTACGACCTCCCTAGCAAGAAATTTTTTCCTCAAAAACAACTTTCACCAAAATTGACAAAACGAAATGTGATCATAGGGTTTTTGGCCATTGTGAACACGATGGTGACCTCCATTTGTGCTCAACTACACTAAAAAATTGGCTACCCCCAGAGCTTGCAAAAAATCTCTGAGCTTGAAACCCTCACAGATCTAGTAAACAATGACCAAAATCTATAAAATAAAAGTCAATCCTAACTTTTTCCAGCACTCTGAATCTAATGGTGAAGCCCGATCTGATCCAAAACGCCTCATAAATGAACTCAAGGCATGATACCCTCAAGGAATCTGAAATGAACTCTGCAACGATTTTCTCAAAAATCTGAGAAGGGGTTGCAAATCAAGGCTCTGATACCATGTTAGAAACCAAGATCTAAGATGCAAACCAGAAAAGCCTTCCACAGAAGAGAAAATCAGAAAAAGCAAGAGCTTTGCAAGAAGATATGCAAAATAATATTATTTAGGAATTCATAATTGAATGAGATAATTTGCTTTATAAAAGAAAAGTATGCATAACCCTAATCTTATCTTGAGCAACAAGATAGCTCAACAATATAAGAATGAGAATAATTAACCTAGGAATTAAAATATTACCTAAGTAAAGTTATGCAAGTGTAATTAAATATTAATTACACTAACAAAAGTCTAGTAACCTATCAAGATTATCAATACAACCAATATCCTAAGCAATATCCATATCAATACTAATGCCATATCAAAATGTGCAACACAATTTCATCCCTCTTTGAAGTGTCAATCAAAACCTATAGAAAAATGTATATCAGAATCAACTGTTTGAGGAAGAAGATGATGAGTATTCACACACTCAACAAAGAGGTCAAAATCCCATCATGAAACCAAAAAATTGCATATTCCCCTTAGATGCATTTTTTGATATAAGGAGACATGAAGGAGAATGGGGACGTGATTTGTTTAGTAGAATGGAAAATTCCTATATGCAAATACCTATTAGTTTCCTGCCTAATAAGTCTGCATTACACTTAATTGAGCAGTTCATGAGATTATATGAGCCCAACTCCATTCATTGGCCTGAGTCATTGAAGCTAGTTACTCTAGACCAAATAAATAAGTTGATTGGTATCATAGATGAGAAAAGGTGTAAGAATGGTTAAATTACCGAGGTAAGTGAACCAAAATGGTTCCCAAAAAGGGGGCTTAAGTGGCCACTTTTTTTTTGAAATCAGGAAATGTTGACCTTGGATGTGAAATTGAGGATAGTTACACTCAAAATTTTGAGATGGAACAAAAAGAAGGATCAAAGTGCTCCAAGTCTACTTTCTAAACTACTAATTTATTTTGAAAATGGTTGAGATTAAGGGGTTCAAAAGAGGGATGTACACAAATTAGTGTTGTTTTTGTTAGAAAAACATAACATAGCAACTCTTGTACGACCCTAGCATGGTGAACTTTTTTGAGTATTTTTAAAATTGCTATGGTCAAAAGTTAGCTAACAGTATCTAGTTGATGCACAATTTTTTTGATAAATTTTTAATGAATATTTGATTTTTTACTAATTTTCTAAGTGGGCACTTCCTAAAAAGCAGAATTTTGGCCATGCTCCCCCTACAAATTTTGGAAAATAATTGAGACTTTTTCTTTTTTTTAAATTTGTAGAATGGGGTCTAGTTTCCAAGAATGTAATTTATTTGAAATTTTGATGAACGGTTAATTTATATAAAAAAAAAACACCAAACACTACTTTTTGGCAAAAAATAGACACAAAAACAAAATAAATTATGGATGAAAGACTTAACATTGTCAGAAAGTGAAAAAAATTACGTCGTTGGATAGGTAAGAGAGAACCTAACATTACCTAGGTGTTTGATTTTGTCAATATTCAGCTAGATGCAATCTTGATGGTGAGCACGGACCCAATTATGTGAAAAATTGTAGAATTTCCAAAAAAACATCTCTAGCCTCGTTAGGAATGCCCTCCAAGCCTTTGGGTTGGTATTCTAAGGCAAATACTTTCACTTTTCTCTTTGTTTTTAATGTGAAATAACATGAGTGCATTTTTTAAAACTTTTTCTCAAAAGTGGCCACAAAATTGCTACCCAACTTCATGAGTATGGACAAACTGATCAAGCAATATAGCTAGAAGATGAGACATGTACAAGTGAAAATAATTCCTATGACAGTCTACATAATGAGGATGGAGATATAGGTCTCTCTTACATAATAGATAGTGACTATGAGAGAAATGCATGTTATGAGGGATTCATTGAATATTCAAATTGTGAAGAGAAACCTATGGATTTTGATCTACAACAAAGTGATTCTTGCAGTTCTTATGGATATCATGAGGAAGAAGCAATGGGAAATGCAAGTCCATTTGACAGTGAACAGATAACACATCCAACTGCAGTTGAGTACCATGAAGACACAATGGATGAGGAAGAGGTTTGTACATCTAAAAATGGTTTTCAAATTTTTTCAAACCCATTGTATGATGAAAAAATAAAAGATCAGATGAAATTTTTCCAAGGTGTGCCAGAACATGATTTTCATGTATTTTCAAATCCACTTTATGATGCAGAAGAAACATTTTCAGATAACCAGGATTATATGTCAACTTGTGGAACAAATGACTCTGTTGATAATTCAACTAATTTTTTCTATGATGATCTTGAGCCTCATTATGATGATGAAAAGGTGAAGAGCACATCAATGGTGAAATAGATAGATAGGCATGTTCACACAGCAATGAGAAAATTTTAGATCTACTAGCAATGGAGTACCAAAAATACACACATAAGAACGATTCAGAAAATTCTTCCACAACAATAGTTGGTTTGAATGTGCAAAATAATGATTATATGAATCATGAGTTTGTGGCATTGCAATTACTGACATAAAAGGGATAGAAATTTTTTTAGATCTAATTGCCTTAGAAAATGTTGGCGTGACAAAAAAAATTGACTTACAAGAGAAGCATTCAAATAGTGCATGTTCTGCACAACTGGGAGATCATTTAACAATACATAATAATAAGAAAAATAATAAGAAAAGTTTCATTAAATGTGAATTTTTTTTGGAAATGACAAAGATATATCACATGATGATGAAAAATATGAATTGCAAAGTGGTGAAAGTAACATGAGTCAAGTTGAACACAATGACCTTCTAAAAGATTTCAACGATAATGGCAGGGTAGATTGCATGAATGTCTTCAAAATAAATTTGATGAACTCAAAACAAAACAAGGTGTATGATAGGGGGAAATAGGGACTTTTCTTTTTGGTGGCTTTACGCCATCAACTGTGGTGTGGTTTTTTCCAAACCATGTTAGCTCATGACATAAAAGAGTGTTAAGTTTGTTGCTAAATGGATAAAACACTTGGTCTGCTCACCCAGAGACCTGGATACTTGTTATGCCCATAGTGGGAATACATCCCCAAATAGAGCCACTATTAGAGCCTCAAATTTCATGTAAATTTTAGGTTCCTATATTGAAAATTGGATTTCAACACTCAAAAAATTCTTGTAAAAGCAACCCCAGGAGCACATTTCAAAAAAATCATAACTTTGGATCTATTCATTTTCATGCCAAACCACTTTGCATAGATGTTTATCTACCATATATGAATGCGAATGCAAATTCTTAGCTTCATATGATTAGTTTTGATAGGGTTTCAAAAGGTGAAGTTGAAGGGTTCTACGAAGGTTTGTTGTTTACGCATTGTTAAATCTATTGAAGTGACCAACATTGGGGAACAATATTAAGAAACTAAAAAGATATTATGACAAACCAACTGGTGCATTTGATTCTCCCCACAAAAATCTACCTCCATGTCAATTTTTAGGGCTTTAGTACATCATTTGGTATTTTTTCAAAATCAAATCCAAATGGATTTTTCCCAATTTTGAAAATTGCATCTCCAAAATAGCTACACAAATGTTAACTTTAATGCTTGATATTTTGTGAATGAATATGCTTGGTTAAAAACCATCTTGCACATGTGTTCACCATGCTTAAATGAGCTATTATGCAAGGTTATAGCTTCTCAGAGTCACATCCGATATTTTTTCAGAAAGGGCAAGTGATGGGTTTTAGTTGAGTTTGACAAGTTGCAGTTTTAGAAAATGCTAAATTGGAAACTCTAACCATTGATATTTTGCAATCCTAATGTATTTATAAAAATCTACCTCATAACTACACTCCCCTGTCATAGCACATGTTGGTGCATTTTCATGGCTCTCGGAGAAGTTTTAACTAGTTTTCCAAACCAATTCTAGTGGCTACCTAACCTATTTTAGTCATAATGAAAAACTCGGAAAGAAAGCTTGTTTCACTACTCACTTTAGCTTAGATATAAATCATCATGAAATATGATTATTCAAGGTTCTGATCATAGTAATCTTGGAGAAAGTACCTTTAAGAAGTATTTGATAGAAGTGATCAAATTGGGGGGCACTAATAATTGGAACTAGAGCTAAAATATGTTGTAGCAACCAATGGAGATTAATATTCCTTTTTTTCAATGATAATGCTTTCAAACTGTGCATGTTAACATATGCTAATAGACACAAATGCATTGAATGCATATAGTATAAGACAATTTTTGCTAGAGGGATAAACGACAGTCCAAAACAGTAAAAAGGAAATGTATAGGTGACTTTGTATCATGGTAGTAATTATCAAAAAGGGATAAAGGAACAACTCAAATAACACAATGGGCAGTAAATTAAAAGAGCCATCAGATAATAACTGAAATCTTGACATGCCCATACAAAAGATGGATGTTTATTGATATTTAGACCACATGTGAAGGAATTTTATGTGGAAAAGGGATTATTTCAACACCATTGGAAACTCTTTTGATTCTCTTGATTCAATATACAAAGATATTACTTCTAATTTTCCCTAAAAAGTAATGATATCTAAGCATAAGGAGTTGTTAAAAGAGCCACTCATCATAAGAAATAGCCACCATTATGCACTCAAAGATGTTACTCGAGTCAATAAAAGTTCCATGGATCTAAAGAGGAGATCACACCATCAGTATTCTGCAAGGAATAAATAATGTGGTAGCCATAGTTTTTGTCCTTATTATCATTTGTGCTGATAAGATCCCTGGTCAAAGAAAAAGAGTAGATTGAGATGAGATAAAAGGATTCATTCTCAAGTTTCAGATCAGTTGATTTCAAAGGTGAGAAGAATTTGTTTCTTGGAGGGAGATTAATCAAAGAGGTCATCAGTTTACATTGATAGGAAATAGAATCCACCTTCAAACACTAGAAAAGTAATCTACCAAAAGCTACCAAAGAAGGAAACTACTAAAGTGAAAGATAAAAACAAGATTCATTTTTTTTTTCAAAATTCTCAAGGGAAAAATAGAAGATGAAGGTTTTTAGGCTCAGATTGATGTATACTCTGGCATTTGTAAGTGAAATATATTTCAATTCCTAGATCGATAATCTTCCTAATCCTAGGAAAATGGATGATTTTGTGCTAGAATCATTAAGATAACACTTAATGAAGAGCTACAAGGAAATTGTGTGATGAGTAGTGCAACGTTGGAGAAAAGCAGATGACTCTAGACATTTTCTATACTCTCAGAAATAACCAATCAAAAACCCTAATGTCATTGCAACACTACAAAATTTTTTGAATGGAAAGACCATCTCATGAAGCACAATGATTAAGGAATATGTCATCAATGGAGGATACTTGTAAGAAGCAATAGCAAGAAAACCCTAAATTCCACCGGGGATACATGTACTATTAGTGTAAGTTTCTCAAAGTCTCTTTGATAGTGTTGGCTACATCGATGAGGAGTTTTGGGGAGAGTTTCACCGATAGTCAAACAATGGAGCTTCATCGTCGAGACATTTAAATTTCAGTGGGAGTTAGGGTTGTGTCTCTCTGATAGGACAAAAATAAAATCATGGCAAGATTTCATTGAAGTATCATGAATATTTTTTAAAGGAGATTTTAATAAAATTTGAAATGAATATAAATTGGTGCGGGTGAAAATGATAAAATAATTTAAGCACATGTGAGGTCTTATTAAAATAATAATTACGACTACATCATATGCATAGGAAAAATATCTTCACTAGAGAAGAGAAACGCTTTTATGGAGTGACTTAATTAAGCCTAAAGATCAAGAAGTGGGTAATTATTTTACCTAAAGGAATATTTTTATTAGCGATAAGTTTGATATTACTTTGGGTGATAAAAATTTAAAGTATATATTAAAATATTTTATTGAAAAGTAAAATATTTTCACCAAAGTAAGATATTCCAGCCAAAGGAGTTAAATGAAAATAAAAATGTACAAAGTGGGTAGTTACTTTTACCTGAGGAATATGGTGGGAATGTACACAAGTGAAATTCAAAGTGAGATATTTTCACCAAAGGAATCAAGGAATATAAAATCACTGAGTAGATAATTGTTTTCAGGAAAAGAGTATTTTTCGGGTGAAAGTGCACAAGTACAAACAAAGTACAATAGTTGCCAACAAGGATAATTATGGAAATTAATTTTTCACGAAGATGCAAAAATGGAGATTAAAGTTAAAATATTTAATTTGACAAAGGAAACTAATTAAATATTTTATTTTGTCAAGAGTAATTAAAACAAAGAGTTGCGCTTAAAATGAAGAGTTGTAGCCAACAACCGACAGAGATGCAAAGGATCAAAACTTTTGAAAATGCAATGTATATATGTAGGATGAAATAAAATCATCAATGATTAGGATTAGAATTAGGAGTTAGGTAGTAGATATACAGAAGATACTTTTAAAATGTTTATCATATAGATTATCTAGTGAATACCATGATTCATGTATGAAATTTTGAAGAAATCAATGAAAGATCTCTAATTTTGTGGCTCCATATTGGTACCAATTGTTTGTTGAAATAATATAGTTATATGGTTGTATCCAACTTAATATTTCCTTATTATTTAAATTGATATATCAAGTATATATTCAATTTATCAATGCACATTTGTTGTACTTCTGTGATATAATTAATTGGTTTCCCCAATGGAATTAAAATCCTTGTAGTCAATCACAGTAATCTGGAAGTGTTATTTGGATCAGTAAGAAGATCCATATAATTATGATTGCAATTCTATATCCAATCTAGTATCAATTTTTGTTCTTGTGTGATTTATTCAATTGGATCTTTCAATCACATATTAAAATCCTTTTGATAAATCATAAGTAACCTGGTTGTATCAGTTGGATCCATAAGTAGAGTTTGTCAATCACTTTTCTACATGTTTATACAAGTTATAAACAAACATAAGTGTACCAAACAATTTGAGTTACAACCAATAAAATTCATTGATTCTAGATCTTCATTTGACCCAGTTTACCCAACAAGGCACTGGTCTCACCCATTTCATTATTTATTTTTATCAAATCTATTTTCAAAACCTTACATCTACTAACTAAACATATTAAATTTCACCTTGATATTGTTTATATAATATATACCAAATTAGGATTACATCTTTCCACTCTCAATTTCATTTGTGGATAGATTGCTTAAGTAGGAAACATACAATTTAAGTCTACTTCATTTGCATAGGTACACCCACCTAGGCTTGGCAGATCCTGAAGAGAAGAAGGTTCAAATACACCAATTCACCTTGTTCGTTAGCCTAAAACATACCAGGAGCCTGGCAACCTCTTGAGGTTTTTTAACCAACATTTTTGAGACCTAATAGACCGGTGACTCTACTGGGGAGAACTTGAAGAAATCCAGTAGAAAATTGTCTTGCCTTATAGAGTCATAAATTTTTTTGCATCCTTGTCATATCACATAATTAGGTAAGGGGATTTTGCTACGGTAAGCTAAGAATAAACATCAATATCTATTTCATTTTCCTACTTTTGGAAAAAGTAGGTGGCAACTCTCTAAAAAAAAAATTGATGAAGAATGCACAATGACATTTTAATAAAATCTTTAATTGAGATAAGGGAAGAAAACAACAAATTAAAAGCAAAACTAGAGTAAAACGAAGCATTGGTTCAAGAAATGAGAGAATTGGGTATCTTTCCTACTTTAGATACACCACAATATATACCTATCCAATGAGGATGGATATGTGGATACAAGTGGTCCTTGGACCCCACAAGTACCTCATAATATAACTAATTTTTTTTGCAATGGAGGTAATGGACATAATGCACACCATTCATAGTAGGACATTTCTTCACCATAGGCTTCAAAACAAATAATTGATTATCTTGTTCCTCCTAGTCAAAGGCTATTAAGCTAAAATGATTATCAATACAAGCAATATCCTAAGCATTATCCATATCAATACCAAATGTGATATCAAAATCTACAAAAAAAAATCATTCCTCTTGGAAATGTTAATCAAAACCTGCAACAAAATGTATATAAGAACTAATAGTTTGAGGAAGAAGATGATGAGTATTCACACACTTAGCAAAGAGATCAAAGTCCCATCATGAAATCAAAAAAGTGCATATTCCCTTTAGATGCATTTTTTGATATAAGGAGTCATGAAGGAGAGTGGGGACATGATTTGTTCAGTAGAATGGTGAATGCCTATATGGAAATACCTATTAGTTCCCTGACTTATAAGTCTACCCAACTCCATTTATTAGACCGACTCATTGAAGCCAGTTACTATAGACCAGATGAATAAGCTAATTGGTATCATAGATGAGAAAAGGTATAAGAATGGTCAAATCACTAATGAGTATGGAGAAACTAATCAAGCAATACAGCTAGAAGATGAGACATGTACAGGTGAAAATAATTCCTATGATAGTCTACATAATAAGGACGAACATACAAAAGGTCTCTCTTGCATAACAAATTATGAGTGTGAGAGCAGTGCATGTTATGAGGGATCCATTGAATATTCAAATTGTGAAGATGAACCTATGGATTTTGATCTACAACAAAGTGATTCATGCAGTTCTTATTAAGATCAGAAGTAAGAAGCAATGAAAAATGCAAGTACATTTAACAGTGAATAGATAACACATCCAGCTGGAGTTGAGTACCATGAAGACACATTGGATGAGAAAGATGTTTGTACATATGAAAATGGTTTTCAATATTTTTCAAACCCATTGTATGATGAGAAAATAAAAGAAGATTAAATGACATTTTGCCAAGGTGTGCCATAACATGATTTTCATGTATTTTCAAATCCACTTTATGATGAGGAAGAAATTTTTTTAGATAACCATGATGATATGTCAACTTGTGGAACAAATGACTGTGTTAATAATTCAACTAATTTTTTCTATGATGATATTGAGCCTCATTATGATGATGAAAAAGGTGAAGAGCACATCAATAGTGAAATGGATAGAGAGGCATGTTCACTCAGTAGTGAGCAAATTTTAGATTTGCTAGCAATGGAGTACCAAAAATACACACATAAGAAAGATTCAGAAAATTCTTCCCTAGCATTAGTTGGTTTGAATGTGCAAAATAATGATTATATGAATTGTGAATTTGTGTCACTGCCAATTAGTTACATAAAAGAGAGAAAAAAATTTAGATCTGATTGTCTCAAAAAATGTTGGTGATGAGCCTAGTTTTTTGTCCAATTTTGGGTAGACTCTATGGTTTGTTTGCTGGAAGTTGTCATGGACTAAGATGTTAAATGTTGATATTTTCATAATGTTTCCCTCAAACCATAGACATTAGGCTTAATCATATTTCTACAAGTTTTAATGACATTGGCATATTATGCGGATTATCTATATTGATTTTGCATGTGGTTAATGAATGTTCCTTAAGGTGGTTATAGATATGCAATTATTGTGAGTACTGACATTTCTATGCAAATTTAATTTGAGGATTTAAGTTGAGGAAGACATCACTAGTTGGGCATGCACTGTAATGTCCAGTAAAGGAATCACTCAAAGGTCAAAGGAGGTTGATGGTAGAATATTCCTCATGCAACCAAATGTAACTGCCTTGTAGTGGACTTTAATGATTGAGCAGATGTGTGTGTTACTATTGTGCTACATCTATTTTTGGACCTACATGTCTTACCTGATTCAATGCATACATAACCATCACCACTCCACTTTGATGCAGAGGTGGTGGAAACCCAAGAAACAAATTGACAAAACTTCTCTCAAATATGCCACTTTGACATCAATCCCCAAACACAAAACAGGGCAACTCAACTACCCATCACAACCTGATCACACCAAGACTTATCTCAACATCATTTAGGAATCTACTTAGACCCAATACAACATTCCAATTAGATTCTTCAAGGTTCACTAGGCCAACACCTAGTTTCACTAGATTGCCTTGCTAAAAAGGCTATAAGATTAGGCCTATTTTACAAACAAAGTACCCTTAGACCTTTTTGTTTTCACAAAAACTCCTTGGAAAAAGTTGTATAATCATACCTAACCTCAGATTTCATGGTCTTTACTCAAATTAGGGGCCTCTAGATCGTTGTACAACCAAACCCTCCTTTTCCTTACATAAACTAGGGTTTTATTCAAACACACAACCCTAGGGCTTGTGGAACCTCACAATTGCAACTAACCTCTTACATTTTCCTTGCATTAACTCACAAATTCATCAAGAGGTCAACTCCTTCACACATTTATCAAAAATCCACTTTGGTGCCATCATTTACATAGAATAAACCCTTTTACCAGTCCTTAGAACACTACTCCATGAAAAAACCATGACTCCACAGCATGCCCAATCATTAGAACACAAAAAAATAAAAATAAATAAGTCATCCCACCGAAACACAGAGCCTTACAATAGGTGGGATAACTGGGTTTACATTTACTTCCTCAAACTGTGTTTTTACTGTCCAACAGATAGTTTTCAGAAAAACTGAGATTTCTTCCCCAAAACCCTATGGAAAACACTCAAACCTATTCCAAATGAAACTGAACACATGATTCTATGCAAATATAAGAAATTATAATTCATCACCTTGACTGTACAGGCCGTATAGAAGAGGAAAATTTCTAGAAAATAGAATTTTTTTTTGATATATCAGCAAATGCATGTTTTTTTCCCTTATGAAATCCTTGAAAATTTATTGAACAACCCTTGGTTCGAGCCTTTTATGGCTTTAAGTACATTTTTCCATTATCATCCAACTACCTAACTCCTTTTAACTGACTTTTAAAATCCTAACTCCTAGTTACCTCTAAAACTGTGTTTTGACAACTTAAATGTGCACTTAATAGCTTTATTGTGCAATTATTGACATTTTGGCATTTATGACTCCCAATCACCTTGAATTCAATGCCATGACACCAAAAAACCTCACTCTTGCCCACCTACCTACAAATTCTAATGTTTTTTTCCTCCAAGACTTATAATTTCAAATTTAATACATGAGATGTGCACATTTGACCATCAAAACTCCAAAACCCCTAAATACATGAAAGAGTGGTCTTTTTTAAACCTTATTTTCAATACCTACAAAGATAAAAAAATTTGAAACTTCAAGATTCACCTAGAGTCCCTCAGGATAGACTGCTACCAAAAAGAACTTTGTAACATGGTTGTAGGTGCCCCTGCACCATGCTTTCTCTATTTTCCCTAAATGGAATCCTCCCAATCATGGATTTGACTACTCATTTAGTTGATAGTATAAATAAGGATCTGATTCTCCTTTTTTGGAGGTTGCACAATTTGATATTGTACTTGCACTCTCAAGTTTTCAATAATATAGATACATTACTCTTTTGTACTCATGATTTATAGTGAATAAAATAAAGTTTCGAGTTCAAGCATCTAATTCCTTATTACTTTAAGAGGATACTTATCTAAGGGGGCCCACTTGGTGAGTAATCCATCCTCTTAGTTTATTATTACTTGTTGTTTGGTAATTAGTTAGAAATTTGGCAGTGACTTTTCCTACAACCACTAGAATTCCATTCAATGACTATTCCTGTGGCCAAAGCAAACAGAGTAGTGCCCTATTTGTTGCTCAAATTTTCATTTTTGTTATGAATTTTAGTTTGATATATTTGTTGATTGATGATTGAAATTTATGGTATTCCCTTCTAAGCAATTTACTTTCAGTATTGTGTTTTCCTTAGTTGTAGAATGAAAATGGCGACTTTGGGTTCTTAGTGCACATACTATCCTGACCCATTTCAAGTTCACATCCCTGGGATCACAAGTTAAATGCACCTTCATGATGATTGAAATGGCTATTCAGGTTAGATGTCCAATCTCTAAATCATGGTTCTAAGGGCTTAGTTATTAAATCATTGTAGGAGGCTAACATTTTTGGTGTCGTTGTTGGGGATGGTGTCAAACTAGGGAGTCCTTTGGATTCATTGGTAGTTTTTCTTGCTATAGTGTTTTTGTAAGTTTTTCCTAGCACATCCTCATTTAGGAAGTAATAACCCCCCTTATTCTTTACCAATTCTTTTTGTGAGTTGGCTGATAGTGAGTGATATTGCATGCATAGAGGAAGGAGAAAGGATGCTTATGGGATGCTTGGGAAGCCCTTTACTTTGGAACTACATCAAGTAGGTATGGGTGATGCAAATAGGAATAAACCTAACCAACTAGCTTTTCCTTTCCCCATTACCCATCAGAATGAAGTTGACAACATCAAAATATCCCTACTTCAGCACTCCCTAAGTTTTATGGACTTATCACAAAAGATCCCGATACCTTTTTCATTTGAGTATGACATACTATATAGGAGTTATGATTATACTACCGATGCCCATAGGATTAAGCTATTTACTACCACTCTGAAATAGATTGCATTAAGATGGTTCATGAACCCAAGCAAAGATATTGTGGAAACTTGGGAAGACATGAAGACAAAATTCCTTAAGAAATACAAGGAATATTGTACGGGCAGCGACATGAGAGGACGCAACATTTTCAAGATGCAACAAAAGGAAGATGAGAGCTTAGAAGATTATATTGCAAGGTTTTCATTTTTCCTACAAAAAATCTCCACAACATATACTCAATGAAGACTCACAAAAGTTTCTTTTCTTGAGAGGAATCAATGATAGTTGCACTAATGCCTTGGAACTAATGGGAGGAGGAGATATTTCCCAATTTTTTTGGGAAGATATCAAGAAAATATGCCACAAATACTCTAGGGAACCTTCAAAGAAAGGGAGAGCTTACCAATATTCCATGGGTAAGTCAACTACTAGTGGAGCTTCAAGAATGGTAATTACTCATTTGCTAGCAGACTTCAAGCAAGACATTATAAATAATCTAGCTACTCAACTAGATACACTTCAGGCCAAGAAGAAGCAAGAGGAGGTAGAGGCAATGTTGATAGATTATTTCCCCTAATGAAAACAAAAGAAGTGGGACTGCAGATGCAAGATGGTTGCTAATATTGACCCTTAGGACACTATTTGTCCATTTACATTGCAATTTGGTCCTAGCATCCTTATCAGGACCCTCAGGACTTTTGATTCCTCTAACGTGTTTATCCATTCCAAATGCCATTATAGACTTCAAAATTTCATAATTAATGTTCTAAGATTCTTCATAGGTCTTCCTGACCCCTGCATTCTCCTGACTCTCGGGTGCTCCTACACCATTCTCCCCAAGAAAGAAATAATTCTTGCCCCAAGAAGCATCCAACTTGTGGCCACCACAATACTTCCTGCTCCTGGATGTTTGCACCTTCTAATCACTAACCAAAAAATCACCTAAAGTTACCTTTTTCCTTTTTTGCCAACTTGCCCTCATAACAGAATGAAAACATTGATGAGCTTGTCCTCTTTGATGTTTGAGATCAGTTTGTCCTTGTACCCTATTTCTTCTCTCATTCCACTGACTCCTTGGTGAAAGAACTCCATCTTTATTATCATCAACTATAGGGCATTTAATATTCCCCACCTTAATATTGTCCAAGTCCCATAGATTCTGATTTTTAGGACTGTGTGCTTCATAACCCTGCTGCAACTTGTCATTTCTCAACCATCTAGTGTCTTCCCCTATCTCACCCTGCTTATTCACCTGCAAATTTTTCTCAAAACAGACCACAAAAATTTCATTAGACTGCTCCAAAGGAAAAGGCACCAACTTATATCCATTATCTCCTTTATGCACCAAATATGTATTATGGAATCCATCATGCACTGTCCTCCTAGCATACTACCATGGTCTCCCTAAGATGATATGACCACAAGTCATTGGAATGACATCACAAAGCACCCTATCCTGATATGATCCAATTGAAAAATCCACATAAGCCCTCTTACCAATCTCTACATGCTGCATTTGAGTTACCCAAGTGTCCTTGTAGGGAGTAGGATGATCAAATGTGTCAATTCCCAACTTGGCTACCATATCAGTTGAAACTAAATTTCTATGTGAACTTGAATCTATGAGTAATCTGCATATTTTACCATGACTGAGACAATTTTTCTTGAAGATAGTTACATTTGGTTATTGATGTAGTCTTTCTCCTTGCTTGACCATAAGGAACTCACCATCAATTACAAGGTTTTCCATCAATGTCCTTGATTCTTCCTTTTTGTCCTCTTCTTCTTGCACCAAATTAGCTCTCCTATCTCTGCCTTTGTCTGATTGCTCCCATTCAGGACACTTGAAAGAAGGATGCCCTGGTTCATTGCAATTGAAACACCTACCTATGAATGGGCCTCTACCTTGTCCAAATCTGCCTCCTCCTCTAGGAGTGTAACCTCCTCTTTGATCTGATAACACCTCTTTACCTTTTTCATTGCTGCTCTTATCATTGATTCCTTGTTCTTGTTCTCTATTACCTCTTCCTTTGTTTGAACTACCTCCTCTTCCACCATTGCTTGACCTTTCTTGCTTCCTTTTCACCTTTTCTTCTGCTCTGATGGCCAATTGAAAACATTCTCCTAACGTCTTTGGCATCTGCAAACCAATCTCATCTTGTAAGTTATACCTCAAGCCATTAATATACCTGGCTACTTTGTCATCTTCTTCCTCATATCCTCCTATGATACCAAGCTTGTGTAATTGCTCAGTATAGGACATCACATCCATGTCCTTTTGTCTTAAATTTTGATTCATCCTCTTCACATGAATTGTGTAATAAGATGGTAGGAATTGTTCCTTGACCAAACTCTTCATCCTTGCCCATGTAGAAACTTTTTCCAATCCCCTAGCCATCCTATCATTCTGAAAACTAGTCCACCATGTCAGTGTCATACCTCTCAACTTAGTTTTGGAAAACTTAACCTTCCTCTCTTCATCCATCTCTTCAAACTCAAAATAGCTCTCTAAGGCATCAAGCCATCCTAACACCTCCCTTGATAGATAGGAAAATCTATGTGACTCTTTCCTCCATGACCTTTTACTGCTTTAAACAATCTCAATAACCTCCTTTCCTCAGGGTATTCTATCTCATATGCTGGTTGTTCTTGATTTACCATCACATGCTCTTCATCTTCATCATTGTCTTCTTGGTCTTCTTGTTCTTCTCTCCTCCTACTTCTCTCAAGGTTGTTTATCCTAGCTTGCATAGTCTCTCTCTCCCTTCTCCATTGCCTTTCTCCCCTTGCTCTAGCCTGTTCTCTTCCTGCTTCTTGTTCTCTTCTTTCCCTTCTTTCTTTTTCTAAGGTTTCCCTTAACTCCATCTCTCTTGCTAACTGATTTTTAGGTTGCATTGCTGATTATTCAATCTATAAAGGACCTACACACTACTATGATACCACTCTAATGTAGAAGGAATGGAACTTTTGGAAACACACAATGATTTCAAGGATTGCAATGATGCACTCACAACTCTCTTCTAGACACCCTTGTGGAGATAATGCCTAAATGGCTCACTTATGACATAAATCCTTCTCCTATGGACCCAAACCATAGAAATTCTCTTAAGGGGAACAATTACACTTGTCTTTAGTGACTACAAAGCCCCAACCCTCTGTCTTATATCCAAACCCATTTTTCCACCTTAACTAGGCTTCTAGCCCAACTAGGCCTCTAGCGATGGATTTTTGAACTTTCACTCAACTTCCCCAAAGGACTTACCAAACTAATGACTGAATCAAATGCAGTTTATGATCCCACACAGTATACTAAATTCTTCATGGCACTTGTTTTGGATCAGGTTCCCTAAAACCTGTTGTTTCCTCAAAATCAAGGCCTAATTAGCCCTCTTTTTCAAAGAAACCCCTCTCTAATCTTAACTCCAGATTATACGACTTTCAAAAGTATCTTAAAATGCCTCCAAATCAAGGATTTTCAAGTCTTCTATGACACCATTAAGACTCTCAAACACAAAACCCTCACTAAATTGCTCCAAAACTTGGGCTTCTTGAAAATTAGCTTTCCCAACACTTCTAGAACCTATTCCTTGACTTTTCATCATTAGTTCAACATGTTTAATCAATCCCAACTCAAAAATATGCCCCTTGTTCAGGAAGATCTTCTATTGCTATACTTTAGGCACCATTTTCATGCCCTTTGCACTGTCAAATCTTGGTGTACAACTTAGTATTCCTTTTTCCTACACATTAGCTTATTATTTTGGTATTATAAATGTTAGAATGGGTCCATTTCACAAGTTACAACATTATTCCTTCATGAAATGGATCAAACATCCATAAAAACTCTCAAAACTAATGAGAAATTTGAACTTTTTGTGGATAGTTAGCAATAATGTACAAAGAACTGATTGATATTACTTATCATAACATACAAATGGTTTCAAACCATGTAAAAAAAAGTTCCTAAGCCATTCAAATGAGCATAACTTCAATGGCAATCAAAAACTCATCAAAAGACTCAAGGAAAATGCAAGAATTTGATGTTTTTCTATTTTTTTCTTTTAGCAGTCTATTCAAGAGTCACCTCCAAAATCAACCAACCTCTATACAAATGAGTTCTCCAACATTAAAAACCCTTTCACCAACTGTTCAAACCATTTTGGATTCTTGATAGGTCTTCCTAAACCTTGCATTCTCCTGACTCTTGAAGTGTTCCTTGAAGAGCTTAGGTGCTCCTGCACCATCCATCCAACTATGGAGGATATCCACCATCTTTGGAGCAACCATCCAAATGCTTGGCCCAATAATCAAAAATCTCCACCCTACTAGAAACAACCTTAGGGGAATTGGTATAAATTCAAGTGCATTAGCAGTCACCTCCATGAAATTGGCAGCAAACAAATCAATGGAGGAGAGGACAACAATGGTCTACCCAGACAACCAGTTACATGTAGCCACCTTGTCAGCCCCAATAGCTTGTTATAATGCCTCCACCTTATACTCTAACCTCAAATAGACCTATACCTACTCAACTACCACCTCATCCCACACCCAATCCAAATAACAAACCACAACAACAACCTGCATACTTCGTTGATTCAAACCAATTCCCTACATATGCTATGAGTGTAAGTGACATCCACTTGTGTTTAGAAAATACTCTACCAGCCCCTTCCAAGCCCATTATCAATGAGCTTCCTATGGAAGAAGAGGAGGAACCTCTGAATGATCTCATTTAGCCAAGTGTACCTAAAAATCTTGAACCAATCCAAGTCAAGTAGACTGAACAAAAACCACCATTTCCTCAGAGATTGGAAGTTTCCAAGAAGAAAGAAGAAAAGGAGGATACAACTTTTGACATCTTGGATCAGTTGAAGCATATATGTGTCCAAATACCTCTATTCTAGGCCATAAAGTATGTCTCAATTTATGGCAAGGTAATCAAGGAAGCATGCCTCAAGAAGCTAGGTAGGAAAAAGAAAGACCCAAATACAGTTCATGTGGTGGGACAACTAGCTGAAATCATGCTCGAAAAAGTAACTATCCCCAAGTATAATGACCCAAGTAGTCTCGTGGTTATAGTTGTTATAAATGGAATCCAAGTAAAGACTACTCTGATTGATTTAGGGGCAACAATAAATGTAATGACCAAGGACATCCTACATCAACTAAATGTTGTAAGCATGAGATCTACTTCTACTATCATGTAGCTTGTTGATAGCTCTACTATTAAGTTTGATGGTGTAGTGGAGGAC
The DNA here is from genome assembly GCA_007258455.2 of Sequoia sempervirens. Taxonomy (NCBI): domain Eukaryota; kingdom Viridiplantae; phylum Streptophyta; class Pinopsida; order Cupressales; family Cupressaceae; genus Sequoia; species Sequoia sempervirens. The sequence goes on from VDFB02000015.1 coordinate 442,294,218, forward strand.
CTTGTGGTAGTTTTAGAATCCTTGTAGTACCCAACAGACTTTATGATTCTTTCTCCTAAAGCTACACTAGGAAAGTATCCCATTATTCTTGGAAGGCCATGGTTAGCAACTACAAATGCATACATTGGATATTGATAAGGTGACATGACCATTTTAGATGGGAAGATCATGAAAAAAAAATTATTTATCCTCCTCCACAACCATCTCATGATGAAGATAATCCTATATGGCCACATGTCAATGAAGAGGTTGAGGAAGTTAATTTTTTGGTGTAGCTTATGATGCTAGATAGAAGCTCTTTCATGTAACTCCAAGATGAGGATGAAGTATTGGCTATCATCATTCAAAACCATTGTGAAGTGGACAAAGCATCATCTTCTCATTCTGCTACTCTAGTCAAGACACTTTTTCCTACTCTTTCTACAACCACTCTTCCTATAGCAATTGTTCCTATAGACATACTTCCTACAACAACACGTATATCCCATACATTGCTTCCATATGAATTAAAGGTACCATGTATTAATGAAGCAACCATGATAGAGTTAACTACACAAGTATAGGTGTCACAAGGGATTATCATGATGTGAAGGGATTGTACCCTAAACTTTGTACACACAGAATTTACATCAGAGATGACTACACCCCAATAAGATAGCCACATAGAAGAATTAACCCTGCACGAAGAGAAATTGTAAAAAGAGAATTTCAAAAGTTACTAGATGCAAGATTTATCTACCCCATTTTAGATAGTCAGTGGGTGTCTCCATTAGTGATTGTTCTAAAAAAAGGAGGGAAATGGTGAGTTTGTGTTGATTATAGGGAACCCAATGCCGCCACCAAGGAGGACCACTTTCCCGTACCCTTCATCGATCAAGTTTTGAACACACTTGTAGGAAAGAAATACTTTTCTTTTATTGATGGATTTAGCAGCTACAACCATATCCAAATTGCACTAGAGGACTAGGAGAATACCATATTTACCTATCCATGGGGGACCTATACCTATTTAGTACTCCCATTTGGCTTATGCAATGCATCTGCAACCTTTCAGAGGGAAATCATTAGCATATTCTCAAACATTTTTCATGAATGCATATAAATTTATATGCATGACTTTACCACTTATGGTGCTGATTTTAATCAAGCATTAGAAAATATCAAGAGAGTCCTACAGAGTTGTGAAAACCAAAACTTGTCCTTAAATAGTGAAAACAATTTCATGATGATGCAAGAAGGTGTATTTCTTAGCCACTACATCTCCTAGAAGGGAATTCAAGTAGATCCTACAAAAATTGAGGTAATCACAAATCTGCTCACACCTACAAAAAAAAAGATGTTAGGAGTTTCTTGGGTCATGTAGGATATTATAGGCATTTCATAAAATATTTTAGGAAGGTAACAACAATATTGTATACTCTCCTCACTAAAGATGTTGAATTCCAGTGGACTGAAGCTTGTGACAACACATTTTCTGACTTGAAGGGAGCTTTGACTCATGCTCCTGTGCTCAAAGGGCCTAATTGGGAACTTCCTTTCCACATCCATACTGATGCATCAAATTATGTCATAGGAGTAGTATTAGAAAAAAAATGAGTTGTTGAAAATTCCATTTACTTTGTCAGCAAAAATTCGTAGGGAGCTGAGTTCAATTATATAGTCGCAGAGAAAGAAATGTTGGTAGTAATCTATGCACTAAACAAATTTAGACATTACATAACAAGTTACCAAATATTTGTGCACACTGATCATGCAACCATTGGATATCTCGTGAATAAACCTTAGATCATAGGTAGGCTAGCAAGATGGTTATTGTTAATGTAGGAGTTTGATATAACCATTATGGATAAGCCAGGGAAGGCCAATATTGTTGTAGATTTTCTTTCAAGGCTGACTACATCAAAAGACAATCAACCCATAGATGACTCTTTTATTCATGAGCATCTATTCTCCCTCAGTATACAAACACCCTAGTATGCTGAAATACCCAATTACTTGGTCATAGGTAAAGTTCCTTCTCACATCTCTCCAAAAGAGAAAAGGGCACTCATTGAAAAATCTTTTCCTTTCTCCTATATTGTTGGATGTTTGTTTTATACTGGACCAGACCATGTCATGAGGAGATGTGTGAGAGAATATTGAGACATATGAAATTTTGCATGCATGCCACAATGAACCTTGTGGGGGACACTTTGGAGCCAAGAGGACAACAGTGAAGATTTTGAACATAGGATATTACTGGCCAAAACTCCACAAGGATGCAAGAAGGTATACTAGAAAATGTGATAGATGTCAAAGAATGGGTAGACCAACTAGATCTGATAAGATGCCACTTTTCCCTCAGGTAGTAATCACCCCCTTTGACAAGTGTGGATTGTATTTGGTAGGACCCATTGGCTCTCCATCAAATGGTAAGTCTTATATCTTAGTATGTAGTGATTATGTGACAAAGTGGGTAGAAGTTAAGACCATGAAGCATGGAAGAGATAACAAGGTTGCGTAATTTTTTTATGAGTAGATTTTCACAAAATATGGAGTTCCAAGATAAATAGTGACCGATCAAGGGGATCAATTCACATAAACCCTTATTGCGGCACTAGTCAATGAATACACCATAAGGCACAAGAAGTCTACTCCTTATCACCCCCAAGCTAATGGCCAAGTTGAGGTGACCAACAAAGAGATTGAAGTCATTCTGACCAAAATGGTAGCTATTCATAGAAAGGATTGGGAAAATAGATTACTGGAAGCTATTTAGGCCTATAGGACAACCTAGAAAACAACTACAAGCTTCACTCCATTTGAGTTGCTATATGAAAAGAAAGCCATGATGCCCATTGAATATGAATATAAGACTCTTTGGACTGTAGTAGATTTTGGGATTGATATTTTTGAGGCACAAAGAGAAAAAATCATGCAGCTAAATGCTTTGGATGAGATAAGGAGATCAGCCCTACATCATATAGAGGTAGTGGAAAATTAGAGAATCAAGTGGCATGACAAATTTATCAAGGACAAGAAGTTCCAACCAGGAGATTGGACCCTGCTCCATGACTCAAGATATCAGGACAATGCAGGAAAATTGTAGACAAGGTGGCTAGGACCATATGAAGTCATTGAGATCTTTCCTAATGGAGTTGTTCAACTTACTACCATTGACCATGTCAGATTCAAGTTACTTTTCAATGGTAATTGCCTCAAATTATATCACAAGACAACTTCCAAAGAAGAGTTCTTGCAACAATTCACCCAACATTTAGCACCCGAGCTTCTTGTAGTCGAAGGAAGTGAACCTAGTGTCCCTCCTTCTAGCCAATTAAGTTACGTACTTGTCATAATAAAGACTTCCAATCTTGTGGAAGTCCATTTCTTCACCCATTGATCACCACCTTTCTCTCTCTTCCATCACTTTATTCCACCTCAACTCATTCCACTTCATTTTTGTCAATTGCTCAATTTATTCCCTAAAAAGGAAAATGATACTTTCTCCATGATCTTTGAAACAAATCCTACCCACATTTAGGTATGTGCCCATTAGTTGCTATCTTTTAATCATATTTTAAGTGCATTCATTTAATCATTGGAAATTAGCATAGATGTTCACATAACATGTCATTATTCCCTGTCAAATCGCCACTCACATCTCACATGTGCAGACACATGTCCCAATTTAGGTTGGGCACGGAAAGAAAAAGATGCAAATATATTGTCCATGTGTCAATTTATGCTAGGTTATGTCAGAAAATTTTAAATAAGCTGATTTGAAATTTGAGTGAGACGATGGATTGCATGTATCAAGTGACACTAACTACAGCTGCAATTTCTTTCCATCATAATTATCCTTTATCACTCCTTTTCTTGCCATTATTAACCATGTCATAATCTTGAGTTGTAAGAAAAAAGGTAAAACAAAAGAAAGGGAAAATTCAATCGATATTGGTAATGAAAATTTAGTGGGTATTGTAGGAAAGTGTTTGGCTTTTAGGAAAGAATTGTAGAAAGGAAATTTTGCAGAGTGATAGTTGATTGTAGACAATAGGAGGAGGGCTAATTTGAAATGAGCCCTTGGTTCATGATGTTTTATTGTAGGATGCACAATGCCTGGCTGAATTTAAAAACCACAGTAAAAGGGTTGGAAGTTGTGGTAACTGAGAAAATAATTGAAGAGGTTATAGGGTTACCTATTGATAGTGAACATTACCCTACCTCCAGAGACGCCAGGTTAGCTAGGGTCAAATTTACAGTACGTGGTGACCCTCCAATCAGGGTGGATAAATAGGGTGCAAAAAGAACCTCTTTGCCTAAACTATGGAAGTAGGCAATTGTCTACATTATAAGGTATCTCACCTATGAAGTTCATCTATGGAACCTACATTTAGTACATTTCAAACTCTTGAGTCACATGAGGAACAAAAGGAGGATATTTATGTTGAACGTGCTATACAATCTTCTCTCAATCATGGCAGCCAAGACCCAAAAAGGTAGGGAAAATTCTATTTCCCACCATTGTTTGACTAAATTGTTAGTTGAAAAGTATCTGCATGATGTGTCTAGAATGACCTAGGAAGAATTTATAAATGTTGATCAAATTAGACCCGAACACTTATGACCTAGGGTTTTTCCTCAAGATCATAGGTCTAGTAGGAGATTGAGCATGGTTGAAGCCACCCTTGGTGCTTCAGCCTCTAGTGTAGGGCCTAGTGTAACCCTCATGTAGCAAAAGAAAGCATAGAAATTATTTCTTCTAGAATGTAGCACTTAGAAAAAGAAAGCCCTTCCTCATATTCTGATGACGACATTCCACTTGGCACCCTAATGAAAACTAGGGCATAGAAGAGAGAAGTAGAAATGAGAAAATGAAAGGCCAAAAGGTAGCTGATAGAAAGAAAGATTCCAAGTTCTAAGAAGAGGAAGGCTGACACTGTTCAACTAGCATCCAAAGAAAAATGTGAGAGCCCTTCCAGGAAATCAAGACTAGTTGGGCTAGCATTTGGTATACCTCCATAAGAAATCCTTAAAGAAATACCACATGAGGAAATAGAATCTCCAATGGAGTAGGATAATGTTGAGTAGGAAGATATATTTGAGGTAACAACAAACATAACATTGGTTGACCATGCCAATATTGCAGAACAAGTTGGAAATCAAGAGTTTGAGGAAAATTGGGATTTCCTATAGTGTGAGCAAGAAGTCCTATAGCAAGAGGTCCTATAGCAACAACCAGAACTAGAGCAAGAGTACCTACAGCCACAACAAAAACAAGAACAACAACCCCTACAGCAAGAAGTGGGAGAAGAAATAGTACCCCCACAACCAAAGACAATTGGATATCCTAAGTCCATGTAGATAGTACTATATGGGGAGAAACCATCGAAAAAAAGATTGGTAGGAATTCATAATCATCCTGATTTAACAATACATACGACAATTTTGAATTTATGGAAAGAAATACAAAGGAGGGAGGAAGAATAGAAAAAGGAAAAACAAAAATTGAAGAAGGAAATTCAAAAGAGAGATGAGGAAATTGAAGGTAAAGATGCAGAAATTGCTAGCTTAAAGAAGAGGGAAGATGATATGCTAGCCTTGGTACCACATATTTGGGAATGTAGGACCCCTCCAAGGGTCTATGCTTTGCACTTGAAAGAGAAATATCTCTCTTTTAAGTTGTCAAGTATTTCCTCAAGTTTGAATCCTTCTATTGACACTCCTAATGAATTTTTCAATGCTTATCAAATTGCCTCCCTTGAAATGAAGAATTAGTTGTATGAATTTTATTTGCATAATTATGTTATATCTCAAGACCATGACTGGAATTTGTTGTTGTATGTTGGGGATGTCCAATTAAGGGCATTTATGTCTTGGGTGAAAAAGGAAATTAGTTGGGGAGAACAACATGAGACTTATAAGCAATTGGAATCTAATGCCCCTCTACCCATTAGGGTTGAATCAAGCAACCCAAGGGATATTTACAGAGAATGGCATAGAATGCTTCTTAGACCTAGTAATGGCAACAAGATCATGCCTTGTATTAAGGAAGTTTATAGTGAGTATGAGGTAAAGGCAACAACGAAGGGGGAAATTATGAGAAGATACCTATCACAAAGATGGAATAGCCTAACTGATGAGTTGAAATAGGTTGAATCTCATTCCATCCACAATTATGTTGCAACACTAAAAAGGATTGATAGGTATATTTAGATTGTGAGAATGAAGGGGTGATTTTGGCTTCCCTTGACTTTCCATCCACCCATTCTCATGTGGCTCGTGCCAAACTTCAAGTTCTGCCAATATGACAATGTGCAAAAAAATAGACATGGAGTAGACTTGATATATTAGGAGGATTCTATTGGGACCTTGATTCACACTTAGTAGCCACTGATGTTGGACAACTATTAGTTGTGAATTTCAAAGCTTTGACTAAGCAGAAGAACAAGCCTTCTCGTGTTGGAGGACCAACAAAGCGTTAGGTTGGGGGCAGTGATGAGCCTAGCTTTTGGTTCAAGTTTTGGTAGTTAGATAATCTATAGTTTATTCAATGGAAGTTGTCATGGGCTTTGATGTTAAATGTTGATATTTTCATAATGTTTCCCTTAAACCATAGACATTGGGCTTAATCTTATTTTTGCAAGTTTTAATGACATTGGCATATTATGTGGATTATCTATATTGATTTTGCATGTGGTTAATGAATGTTACTTAAGGTGATTATAAATATGTAGTTACTATGCATACTGACATTTCCATGTAGATTTAATTTGAGTATGCTAAGTTGAGGAAGACACTGCCAGTTGGGCATGCACTGTAACATCCAGCAAAGGAATCACTCAAAGGTCAGAGGAGGTTGATGGTAGAAGATTCCCCATGTAATTGAATGTAACATCTTTGTAGTGGAATTTAATGATTGAGTAGACGTGAGTATTACTATTGTGCTAAATTTGTGTTTAGACCTGCATGTCTGACCAGATTTTGTGCACGTGTAACCGTCACCACTCCAATTTCTCTATTTTACCTAAATGGCGCCCTCCCAATCATGGAGTTGACTGCGTCATTTAGTTGATAGTATAAATAGGATTTGATGCTCCTTCTTTGGAGGTTGCATGATTTGATATTGTACTTGCACTCTCAAGTTTTCAGTAATACAAATACATTACTCTTTTGTACTCATGATTTACAATGAATAAAATAAATTTTTAAGTTCGAGCATCTGAGTCCTTATTAGTTTTAGAGGATACTTATCCAAGGGGTACCACTTAGTGAGTAATCCATCCTCTTAGTTTAGTATTAGTTTAGCACTACTTGTTGTTTGGTAATTGGTTAGAAATCTGGCACCAACTAATCCTGCAGCCTCTAGAATTTCATTCTATGACTATTCCTGCAGCAAAAGCAGATAGAGTAGTGCCCTATTTGTTGCTCAATTTTTCATTTATGTTATGCATTTATTTTGACGTAGTTATTAATTGATGATTAAAATTTATGGTATTACCTTCTAATAAATTTACTTTCAGCATTGTGTGTTCCTTAGCTATAGAATGAATATGGCTACTTTGCGTTCCTAGTGCACATATTGTGCTAAACCATTTCAAGTTAATGTACCTGGGTTGACAAGTTAAATGCACCATCATGATGATTGAAATGGATATTCAAGTTAGAAATTCAATCTTTGGATCATGGATGTAAGGGATTAGTTATTAAATCATTGTAGGAGGCCAACAGTTGCTGTGACAATTTTTTTTGACTTACAAGAGAAGCATTCAAATAGTGCATGTTCAACATAGCTAGGAGATCATTTAATAATACATAAGAATAAGAAAAATACTAAGAAATTTTGCATTAAATGTGAAAACACTTTTGGAAATGACAAAGATATGTCACATAATGATGAAAAATATGAACTACAAAGTGGTGAAAGTAACATGAGTGAAGCTGAACACAATGACCTTCTGAAAGATTTCAATGACAATGACAGGGTAGATTGCATGAATGTCTTCAAAAGAAATATGATGAACTCAAAAAAAAACAAGGTGTATGATAGGGGAAAATAGGATATTTTCTTTTTGGTGGCCTTATGCCATCAGTTGTGGTGTGGTTTTTTCCAAACAATGTCAGTTCATGACAAAAAAGAGTTTTGAGTCTATTGCTAAATGGATAAAACACTTGGTCTACTCTCCTAGATACCTGGATTCCTGCTATGGGCACAAGGGGAATACATCCCTAGATGGAGCCACTGCTGGAGCCTAAAATTTCATGCAAAATTTAGGTTCCTATATTGAAAATTAGATTTCAACACTCAAAAAACTCAATTGTAAAAGCATCCCGAGGAGAACATTTAAAAAAATCATAACTTTGGATCTCTTCATTTTCATGCCAAACCACCTTGTATGGATGTTTATCTACCATATATGAATGTGCACACCAATTTTCAGCTTCGTACAATCAATTTTGATAGGGTTTCAAAAGTCCAAGTTGAAGGGTTCTACGAAGGTTTGTTGTTTACACAATGTTAAATATGTTAAAGTGACCAACTTTGGAGAACAATATTAAACAACTGAAAAGATATTATGACAAACTAGTTAGTGCTTTTGATTCTCCCCACCAAAATCTACCTCCATGTCAATTTGCAGGGATTTAGGACATCATTTGGTATTTTTTCAAAATCAAATCCAAATGGATTTTGCCCAGTTTTGAAAAGTACATCTCCAAAATAGCTATGTATAGAGTTTCACTTTGATGCTTGATATTTTGTGAATGAATTTTTTTGGTGAAAAAACTTCTTTCCCACATGTTCACCATTCTTAAATGAGCTAGTATGCAAAGTTATAACTTCTCATAGTCAAATATAATATTTTTTCCAAAAAGGGCAAGTGATGGGTTTCAGTTGAGTTTGACAAGTTACAGTTTCAGAAAATGCTAAATGGGAAACTTTGAACATTGATATTTTGCAATCATAATGGCTTTATACAAATCCACCTGGTAACTACACTCCACTATCATAGCACAATATGCTAGTACATTTTCATGGCTCTGGGAGAAGTTTTAACTAGTTTTCCAAATCAATTCCAGTGGCTACCTGACCCATTTTAGTCATAGTGCAAACTCAGAAAGAAAGCTTTTATCACTACTCACTTCATCTTAGAGATAAAGCATCATGAAATATGATTAATTATGGTTGTGATCATAGTAATCTTGGAGAAAATACCTTTAATAAGTATTTGATTGAAGCGATCAAATTGGGGGGCACTAATAATTGGAACTAGAGCTAAAAGATGTTGTAGCTACCAGAGGGCATTAGTATTGCTTGTTTTGAATAATAATTCTTTCAAACTATGCATGTTAATATATGCTAGTAGACACAAATGCACTTAATTCATATAGTATAAGACAATTTTGGCTAGAGGGATACATGATAGTCCAAAATAGTAAAAAGGCAATGTATAGGTGACTTTGTATGATGATAGTAATTATCAAAAAAGGATAAAGGAACAACTCAAATATCAGAATCGGTAGTAAATTAAAAGATCCATGAGATAATAAGTCAAATCTTGACATGCCTAGACAAATGAATGAATTTTGGCCCACATTTTTCATTGCAAAAAATTTCTCCTAGAAATTGAGCAGTTATAGGTACAACTGCAAGGAAAGAAAAGATGGATATTTATTGATAGTCCGACCACATGTGAAGGAACTTTATGTGGAAAAGAGATTATTTCAACACCATTGCAATCTCTTTTGATTCTCTTGATTCAATATAAAAAGATATTACTTCAAATTTTCCCCAAAAATTAATGGTGTCTAAGCATAAGGAGTTGTTAAAAGAGTTCCTCGGCATAAGAAATAGCCGCCATTATGCACTTAGAAGATGTTGCTCAAGTCAATAAAATTTTCATGGATCTAAAGAGGAGATTACAACATCAGTAATTTGCAAGGAATAAACAATGTGGTAGCCATTGTTTTTGTCCTTATTATAATTTGTGCTGATAAGATCCCTGGTCAAAGAAAAAGATTAGATAGAGCTGACATCAAAGGAGTCATTCTCAAGTTTTATATTTGTTGAATTCAAAGGTGAGAAGAATTTGTTTCTTGGAGGGAGATTAATCAAAGAGTTCACTAGTTTACATCGATAGAAAATAGAATCCACCTTCAAACGCTAGAAAAGTAATCCGCCAAATGCTACTGAAGAAGGAAATTACTAAAGTTAAAGATACAAACAAGATTCATTGTTTTTTAAAAATTCTCAAGGGGAAAATAGAAGGTGAGGGTTTTTAGTCTCAGATTGATGTATGCCCTCGCATTTGCAAGTAAAATATATTTGACTTCCTAGATCGATAATCTTGTCAAATAGAAAATGGATAATTCTACGCTAGAGTCATTAAGATAACACTTAATGAAGAGCTACGAGGAACCTGTTTGGTGAGTAGAGAAACGATGGAGAAAATTAGATGACTCCAGACATTTTCTATACTCTAGCAAAAAACCAATTAGAAACCCTAATGTCATTGCAATGCTGCAAATATTTTTGAATGGAAAGACCATGTCATGAAGCACAATGATCAGGGAATATGTCATCAATGGAGGATACACGTAAGAAGCAATAGCAAGAAAACCCTAAATGCCATCAGGGAAACATGTACTATCATTGAAAGTTTCTCAAAGTCTCTTCAATAGTGTTGGTTATGCCGATGAGAAGTTTCAGGGAGAGTTTCACTGATAGTCAAACAATGGAGCTTCATCGGTGAGACAATTAAATTTTAGTGGGAGTTAGGGTTGAGTCTCTCTGATAGGGAAAAGATAAAATCACGGCAAGATTTCATTGAAGTATAATGAATATTTTTTAAAGGAGATTTTAATAAAATGTGAAATGAATATAAACTGGTGTGGGTGAAAATGATAAAATAAAAGCACATGTGAGGTCTTATTAAAATAACAATTATGACACTATCATATGCATATGAAAAATATCTTTACTAGAGAAGAGAAACACTTTTATGGAGTGAGTTAATTAAGCCTAAAGATCGAGAAGTGGGTAATTATTTTTACTCGAGGAATATGGTTGGAATGTACACAAGTAAAATTCAAAGTGAGATATTTTCACCAAAGGAATCAAAGAATGAAAAATCACTAAGTAGATAATTTTTTTCACCAAAAGAGTATTTTTTGGGTGAAAGTGCATAAGTAGAAACAAAGTACAAAAGTTGCCAGCAAGGATAATTACGAAAATTGATTTTTCATGAAGATGCAAAAATGGAGATTAAAATAAAAATATTTAATATGTCAAAGGAAACTAATCAAATATTTTATTTTGTCAGGAGTAATTAAAGTGAAGAGTTGCACTTAAAATGAAGAGTTGCAGCCGGCAACTGACAGACACGCAAAGGATCACAACTTTTGAAAATGCAATGTATATATGCAGGATGAAATAAAACCATCAATGATTATGATTATAATTAGGAGTTAGGTAGGAGATATATAGAAGATACTTTTAAAATTTTTATCATATAGATTATATAGTGAAGACCATGATACATGTATCAAATTTTGGAGAAATCAATGAAAGATCTTTGATTTTGTGGCTTCATATTAGTATCAATTGTTTGTTGAAATTATACAGTTATTTGGTTGTGTCCAACTTAATTTTTCCTTATTATTTAAATTGATATATCAAGTATATATTCAATTTATCAAAGCACATTTGTTGTAATTTTGTGATATGATTAATTGGTTTCCCCAAAGGAATTAAAATCCTTCTAGTCAATCACAGTAATTTGGAAGTGCTATTTGGATTAGTAAGAAGAGCCATATAATTAAGATTGTCATTTTGTCTCCAATGTAGTATCATTTGTTGTTCATGTGTCATTTATTCAATTGGTTCTTTCAAGCAAAGATTAAAACCCTTTTGATAAATCATAAGTAACCTAGTTGTATCAATTGGATCCATACGTAGAGTTTGTCAATCACTTTTTTGCACATTTATACAAGTTATAAACAAACATATGCATGCCAAATAGTTTGAGTTATAGCCAATACAAGTCATTCATTCTAGATCTTCATTTGACTCTGTTTACCCAACAAGGCATTGGTCTCACCCATTTCATTATTTAGTTTTATCAAATCTATTTTTAAAATTTTTTTTAACTGAACATATTAAATTTCACCTTGATATTGCTTATACAATTTATACCAAATTAGGATTACATCTTTCCACTCTCAATTGCCATTGTGGAGAGATTGCTTAAGTAGGAAATTTATAGTTTAAGTCTGCTTCATTTGCATAGGTACACTCACCTAGGTTTGGCAAAGCCTAAAGAGAAGAAGGTTCAAATACACCAATATGCCTTACAGTTCATTCGCCTAAAATGTACCAAGAGCTTGGCAACTTCTTGAGTTTTTTCAACCAACATTTTTGAGACCTAACAGGCTGCCCTAATTTACCTCAAGCTAAGGGATTGTTTTGGGAGAGTTTAAGTATTAAAGGTTGAAAGGAAGAACAAACAAGTTGTTGCTATCCTTTAACAATCCTAAAAATTTATGCAATTTAGGTGAGAAAGTTTGTAGAGTCCAGACTATGACTAAGGTAGATCACTTCCAAAGGAATAGATTGTGGGACATGAATGACAGTGTAGTGCATAGGCATCTTAGTAGGGCACTATTGTCTATATGGATAGAAAGCATAAAGTATAGGTAAAACTAAAGAAGATCCTACTAACGACTTAACAAATATGGTTTTATGCAATAACATGAATAGAAGGAAACTAAATAATAGAATAACAAGAAGATAACTTTAACCTCATATAATCTATGAATTGATAAAAGAGGGTAAGGAAAGCACACCTTCCTACCCATGAGTTAATATCATCAAGGTCTTCACTTGTTGAGCAACCTACACACACAAGAATGGGAAAATGTTAGGGATTTGTATAGAGGACTACTACAATTAGTCCCCTACTTTGGTGTTTCCACCTCCATGAATAGCTAGTATATTAATGATAGGAGAAATTTGATAAAGAAAGATATTTAAGTGAAGGTACCAAGCACTATGCTAAACAACAATATGCTACAAAAATAATACAATAATTCTGAAAGAATGTAATATGGTGGGTATGTGTAGGATCATCATGGAAAAAGTAAACCCTTAAGTGACAAAAAATTCAAAAAAATCTGAGTTAGGCAACTTGACGTAAAAATTTGAATAAGTTATCTATATTATTACAAAAATATGCAAGAATTAAATTTGTAGCAAATTGAATGTAGTTTCTGAACTACTAGGTTTTTTTTTTTTAAATCTATTTGTTGAAAATTTGAAATTTTAGTGTAGTAGCATAATGATAATATTTTTTAATAAGATTTTAGGTATAAGTAGAGGACTCATGTTCTGATGTGATGCATTATTTTTTGTAAATTTTTTTCAAGTAAATAATTAATTATGATTTTTTAATTACAACTTTTAAAAAATATAAATCTAACCTCCTTAACTTGGTCAAAACTTCATGAAATTCATTTTTTTTAATCCTATAGTATGCAAAGCATAGTTCATGTGAGACATGTTTCAGATTAAAAAAATGTGATACTGTTTGAAAGCTATATATTTTTTTCAATCAACCTATCAATCAAGACTGTAGTCATAATTCAAATAGAAAATGAATAATAATTACTTATTAAATTCAAAGTAAAGCATAATTTATATTGATGGAAAGCTAAGAATCTCCTTTAAAACCCCCTTTCATTTCATCAATTTTGGGTAAAAAAAGTCATCAGCCGCATACCCTACACATACTCATCATATCACTACTTTTTAGCCCATCATGATCTTGCACATACTCTAATATAAGATCACCTTCAACCAAATACACTAAAGGAAAATGGGAGAAGGAGTGTGTTGTGCACTTTTTGCACCATGCCCCACTGGAGGAAGGGACCCTCTTTTTTTTGCTTTGTTTTTGGTTTTTCCTTTTCGTTTGAACTATTCCCCTTATGGGATAGGTTCCCCCAAGTTTTGAGTTTATTTCACCAAATTGATTCAATGCTCTATTTTCACATTAGGTGCCTCATTTTTCAATATTTCTATCTTGTAGGATGCCTTGAACTTGAGCCCTTCACGAAAATTTTATCAAGATATAGAATGTGCAAGTCCTAGAGACTTTCAAAAAATACTCCCTTGTGCAGATTTCCCAAACTACTTGACCTTTGAAAATTCTACCCCTACGCGGATTCTCTGATTGTCTTTCCCTCTAGAAAATTTGGACCGTCACAAATTCTTCAAGTCCATCTCTATGTAATTTTTTCAAGATTTATGTGGGTCTTGTTAATACATTTAATTCTCTAATGACCGTGATACATGGTCTTTAATGCTCTTATTCAAATCCATTTATATGCTTTAATCTTGTTTCCCTCATTTCAATCTAAAATTGCACATTTGTGGAGGAGCTCTAAGTGCATTCTAGTGCAAGGGAAAGTGTGAAATTGAGGATTGTCGTGGTTGCATTATCGATCTTAGGTCTAGGTTTCTTGAGTAAGGTTTGTGTAGTTACTCTCACTTCTTCGGGCTTTAAAGGTAGGGTTTTGTGTAACCCTCAATTTATTTGTACAAATTTTTCAATTGCTTTCTGTGATTTGGTGACATGCTTTGTTTGTTTTCTTTCATATCAAATCACCATTGGATTCAAAAGATTCAGTTTGAGTTTGTGCATTTCTTTTCTTTTCATGATTGATTAGGGATGATTAATGTTTGAATATGCCCATGGAACCTATTGTGATATTTTAGGCTTTAACTCAAATTAATTAGGACATCTTTGTTGTCTCTTGGAAGCAAATTAGGGCATTTGAGTCTTTCTCATAACTAGGGTTTCAATCTAGTGTATCTTGATTTCTTATGCCAATGTATGTTTGTGACAAATGGATAATCAAGTTATAGTGCACAATGAAAGAAGCTACTCATGAACCCTAGTTCCATATACTTGTGCTTTAGCATAGGTTTGGGAATGCATTATTGATCACGTTGAATTTTTTACGAAGGGGTTTAATTTCAAATATTGTAATGAACATGTTTAAATCTAGGCTAATGAATGCATAAGTCTTGAAGTCATGTTGCAATTACATATTGAGACTTAGTTGAAATTGTGGGATGAAGGAATAAAGTGTTAGATGAAACCCCACAAAAAAAATTCAATGTAGAAAATCCGATGAATGTGACCTTCACAGAATCTGTGGGGGCATGGATTCACCGAGTCTTTAAACCTCTAGAAAATCTACCAAGTCTTAGAATCTCCAAATCCATTGGGACTTAAAATTTCTAAAAGTCCCTAGAGATAAAGTGAATTCTTTGGTATTATCATGAAATGGAGGAATGAATGTTAATGGTGAAATATTATTCAATTCTATGTAAACTCCCTTATTTTGACAAATTTTTTGTGCCATGGATTCTCCAAGTGTCAAGACATTTGGAAAATCCACCTCATGGTAGATTCTCCAAAATCCTTCCAAGCCCAAAATCCCGAAAAGTGTTGAATTCTCAAGGTTTATTTGATTTGTCATTACAAGGGATTGTGATTGTATTTTAATGGTTTTCATAATGATTTGAGTTCAATTTGATGTTACATATGTACTTTTAGGTTTATTCTAATGTGTGGTTAAATCTTAATGCTTGTCCATGCTTGGCATTATGGTCACTATGTTTTTTCTTAATAGATCCAGGTAAAATTTAGCTAGGAGAAGGGTTCTAAGGAAAATACAACTAAACTTGTTATAGGAGAGCCCCAAACTAGAGCAAAGAAAATGAACTATGACTTCAAAGGTACTAAGCCTAAATCTAAGATAACTTCAACTTTAGGGAAAGTGAGTG
Source organism: Sequoia sempervirens (assembly GCA_007258455.2). Lineage (NCBI taxonomy): Eukaryota > Viridiplantae > Streptophyta > Pinopsida > Cupressales > Cupressaceae > Sequoia > Sequoia sempervirens. Next base: position 442,310,050 of record VDFB02000015.1, read on the forward strand.
ACACCAACATAGGTCATGTGGATTACAATGAATTTAGGCAAAGGATGTTTGGAGATGCAAATTCTAGCCTTCATCAGATCATTACACATATAGGTTTATCACAGGAAATTGGGTTTCCACCTTTAGTGGAGAGTCTGGAGTTAGTTATGGAATGTGTTAGGCACTATGACCCTAATAAAAGGATAATTGTGGGCCCTGAAGGAAGAGTAAGGGACTATCTAACTGAGGAGTTCATACTCAGTACCTTCAACATTGTCTCACATCATAAGCTAGTGAAGATCAACATAAAGGAAGAAGAGGAATTTTATGAGAAGGATTCCAATAAGGCTTTGGATATGATGAACAATTCCTAGATTGCCAAACCAAAGTCACATCACTACAAGTTGCCAAAGAATCTACATAGGAGTGACTTCAAATTAGAATATAATGATATGATCACTCTTCTAGGCTTAATAAAGAGATTGGAGGAGGATTTTATGTTCAAGCATTGGATGTTCTATGTGATCTCACATATTGTTAAAGGAACTCACTATCACTAGGCAGGTATAATAAGTGACAATTTGGACATGCAATTAAGAAGTGTGTAGAACACTCAGAGATTCACTATGACTTCATATCTATTATACTTTCTTGATGCAAAGAATAAACATAAGGGCATTAGTTGTAAATGATTTTGGGGCATGGATAGGATTCTATACCTCTAATTATAGAAGGGTAAATGATGATTTCCTTATGCACATCACAAGGATGCTACAAGATGCTCTTCATATCAATATTTCAATGGATTAAATGGAGCTCAATAGAAAATACAGCCAATCGTTTATTCAATTTACAAAATTATAATATATTAGGATATGAGGGTCACCTATACTGCCTATGAGATTACCAAGATATCCAACTAACAAAATTATTCTAATGGAGTTGACTATACAATTGGTAGCCTTTGACACTGTTGTGAAAGATATTTATAAAACCAAACTTGGTGGAGAATTTTCATTGAGGATTGCGAGTATGGAATCTTGCCCTTCTATTCCAAGTGCTTAGCATTTAGGGAAAGAGATAATTAATTTTCACTTGTATTCTCACAAAAGAAAAAGTAATTTTGATCCATATAGTGTGGTTCAAAAGACTTCCAGCCGTGAGTATAGGCACAAAGATCATATTGAGGACTATTGGAAAAACTACCAAGATGAGTTTGAAGTGATCAGAAGAAAATGCTCCAAAATATCTTTGAGGATGATTAGATTACATTAGATAGCTAATGTTCCTGATCAAGTGGATGATGAGGAAGACATGTGTAGTACCATCTCTATGAACAATTTCAAAATAGGCCATTCCCTATTGTCAATTGGTCAGAGGAGGAGATAGTAGATATGAATCAACTAAATGAGCCTGTATTAAGATATTCCAAACTATGGGTGAAGCATAAGGTTTTGGAATTGTAGGCCATAGGTACCGAGTTATCATATGATATGTTGGGTGATTTAGATTCCTATTCAGAAGAGGAAACATAGGACACCCAAGATGATGTAGATAGATCCCATGAAGGGGAAGACATAGAAAATCCTATGATTATTAAAAGAAGGAATATATTCCAAGACAATGGAAAGGAGCCTGAGAGTTATCCAGTAGTAAAAGTAAGAAAGTCTTCAAAAGGAATAGTTGAGAAGGGAGTTGAGGGAATTCAATATTCTAAAAAGAGGACTATCACTAAGGGATAGAAAATGGCCAAGTCAAAGAAGGCCAAAGTCTCTGAAGAGGAAACCATTCAAGCCAAGGTGGTTGATATATAAATTTCACATGAAAAGCCTCAAGTGTATGTGAGAAGAAATTATCCAAAGAAAAAGATTGCCCCTGTAGCAGACATCAGTGAAATGAAGAGTGAGCATGAAAAGAACAATGAAGAGGCACCTACTGATGATGCTCAAGAAGAAGCAAAGAGAGAAGCTATAGGAAATAATATTCCTCCTAATTCTCTTATGCAAAACATTCCAGTGGATGAGGATATTATTCATGATGAGGAAAATAATTTAAGAAATCTAGAAGAGGAACAAGAAGATTAGGATGTACATACACCCAAAAGTGGGGAGTTGAACAATTTCAGCAGGAAATTAGAAGAGAATGTTATAGTGGTACAAGGCAAAGTGGAAACATCAGAGGTAACAGTGGATATGCCTTCCCAGTCTCCAATGAAGGAGCATGAAAATGTATTTGATGAAGAAGATAAAAATGAGGAGAAACATGATGTAGAGGAAATTGGTAAAGGTCAAAAAGATGTTGAAGATCATCCCTCTAAGGATCAACAAGAACATGATACCTCTCATGTAAATACATAAATTGAGCAATCAACTACTCTAAAATGGTTAGAGAAGAGGTTGAAGTAGAAGCCTATCATTGTAGCAGAGGAGACCCCTGATTGGGATAGGTTTTGTTGATCATCATAGCTTATGCTTCTCCGAGAGTCTTATGGGAAATTCAACGAGTGGGGGACAAATTGCATCTCACTAAATACTTTTTGGTTTTTTATAGAAACCCAACTCTTCTTTTGGGGTTTTGAGATAAGGGTAGAAGGAAATATAAATATAAAACATAAAAGGCGATGTGCCACATATTTTATAACATTTCAAACCCAAATTATTCCTATGATTGATATAAATAGACATAGAATGTCACAACCCCTCATTGTTGGAAAGATAATGAACAACAAAGGCTAACTTCAAGCACAGTGTAGACTTTTAGATCTTTCCACAGGAAGTGTTCATTAAGGTCTAATCAAATATAATGATTTCTTATGGGTAAAAGAACAATATTTCAAAAATAACAAGAACTCTATCTCCTAATACAACATAGCACAACAAAATAACAATTTTAGGAAAAATAGAAAAGTCCAATGACATAGTCCAAACATCCTAAGCCACTATTATACCATGCAAGCATCAAGCATAGAAATCTGCTACTTAAACTATTTGAATATAGCTTGTAAGACATAGTGTTTCTTTCAAAATTCAAACTACAATATAAAGAAAGAAAGTTTGAAAAAGGCCATACATGCACAGTCTCAATAAATTCTCCTCAATAGTTTGTGCTTTAATTATAAAATGAACTTTGAAAAAAAGTTCGGGATGCCAATCTGACAATAGTTTAAACCTTAATTGATATAACATGCTAGAATAAAGTAGTTTTGTACGTTGTTTTCAGAAATAATTCTAAAAGCCTTAAGCAAACTAAAGGAAAAAATTTCAACAAGGAAAAACTATTAGTTGAAATCCATATTTTTTGTGTCGTTGCCCTCCTTTTATAGCTACCAAAAGAAAGAAACACCACCTTAGTATAGAAGTAATTTCTGCCAGGTGTTGATAGTTGATAGCATACAATTCGATCATAGACCCTTGGTTAGGCCGCAAAAGATCTTTGCTCATAACTCTCAACTAGTGCATTAATACTCTATAGATATTTTAGCAATGATGTAAGCTCATACATGATCATATCCTTAAAAAAATAGCCTCAAAAAGGACCTAGTTGATCGATCACATCACTCTGAGGTATCGTCTCAAAATTTCCATCCCAAAGACCAAGAACAAGAAAAGAAAAGGTCAGCCAGCTTAGACAAACTCTTCAATCAGATAACTTTATAGGTAGTGTAGATAACCTGCGATAAGGAGATGGCATGTCATCAGGGTGGAAACTCCTGAGCTTGCAAATATAGCTCCGAAGAAAATGTCTAAAAAACAAACATGTTTCCTGAACCTTCTCTCAAAATGAAGACAAAAAGGTAAAAGTTGTGGAGCCACCACGTGGTGCATTGTGCAACTTTTTGATGATTTTACTTGAGTATGAGTGCACCCGACACCAAATACATGTATGCAAACCAAAAAAAAAAAATAACTGAGGCAAAAAATTATTTCACAGTGCCAGCGACTCATAGGGGTCTTTACTCTGTGAAGTTTCGAACTTAGGCCTCTAATTATTCTTGGGGTTTGACGAAAGCAGTGCACTGAGCCTCCCAATCTACATTATTTTGTAGAACAAGGGTCTAGATCTACCTATATGCTTGTTTGAGATTAAAAAAATCCTTAAAAGAGATGACACCCCATTTGGAAGAAATTGCACCTAGGTGATAATTGAATCAAGAAAGAGGGTAGATTTTGTGCTCAACCTCATCCACCATGGGTACAACACTTGAGCTTGGAAGCTTTGTGACAGTTTGGATCTTGCATCAGATTGCCTCATTTATTTTCTCAATTCTTAGTGCACCTTCATTTGGGGAAAGAAGAGGAGGAAACCTGAAACCATCCAAGATGGTGAAGTCCTTTTTGATATCAATGACCCTTTTATTGAACACCATCTAGTGATTCTTACATTTTTTTGCAACCACATGGTAGTTGATGATCTCATTGGCTTTAACAAAGGTGACTTGTTGATTGGGGATTCCTTCTCTTCTAAGAACTTGATCAATGGCGATCCTTAATTTGGAGATAAAACTTTGGGAATCTACCACTCTAGGTGAACATTTTTGTATAAAGTGATTAGCCATTGGACTAACCTTGGAATTTAGTTCTTTAACATCTATTAAAAATTGTAAGGTAGGTCCCAGCACACATACGACAGTCCCTATATGCTTCCAATGCATAGCTATCATCCTCCTCACTATGGGGAGGGATCCAGATCCTCTTATAACTATTAACTCCTACTTAAAATGAGCCTCTCTTACTCTAGTGTTTTCTTCTATTTGACCCATCTCCCGAAGAGCATTTTTTGACTTAGAGCTTAGTCTTCCAAATTCTTGTCTTGAATTCTACTTGAGTCTATATTCTTTGAAGATCATCAACATTTCGAGATTTGGCTAAATCTTTCTTTAAATTCTCATTTTTAGCACAAAGTTGAACTTGCTCATTCTAGGCATCTGCAAGCAACTTGGAAATGTCTCCTTGTTGGCCTTGAATTTGTTTCACATGGGTTACTTCAGCATCCTTGGCTTAGACTTCATTTTGTATTCTACTCACTGTCCCTTTCACATTTTCCAACTCAACCTTTTGCTTCCTTAATTGATTTCCCAACAATTCATAATCAGCAGATACCACCCTCTCTGTGGCTTTTTCTAGTACCATTTTATTATGCGGACAAGTTTCACTCAAATCTAGGCCCATAGCATGAATGTCATAGTATTCCATCTACATTTGTCCTTTAGGATTGGAAATGAGTGGCCTCATAGTGGTAATAAGCAAAGAGTTCCACACTTCATTAAAACAGGCTTCAATCCTCCTAGTTGCGGGCCTCTCGATAGTTTTTGATAACATTTTTTGGTTCCTAGTCTTTCAGGCATGTTTGGTGGTGTCGAAATGAACTTGGAGAGTTTGGGGGACATCCACACTTTGAGCTACAATGAGAGTACTAGGGGGTAGTTTTAAAATGGTGATGATAGGGGAAACTTCATATGTGTGAGCGTGTGGAGACGCAAAAGGAAATGTGATCATAGAAAAAGGTGGGACTTCAAATGGGGTAGGGGAAGAAATAGTAGGGGTAAACATGGAGAAAGGATGATGGAGAGGTTCTTTCTCAGAAGAAAATGGGCTAGGAGTAATGGGAGAAGTAGTAGTTTCAACAATTCTAATGGGGGCCTTTGACAAGGTAACTAATGACACAACAAAGATCGTGACAGATGACACTCCATCAGCAAGCAAAAAAAATCAGCAGATTTATTGACAATGGCAGGGGGTACATCCAACATTACAAGTTCAGGAACTATAGATGGATGATTACTTTCAATAGGAGGAGGCAAGGGCTTGACCAAAGAAATATAAATAGGAAGAAGAGGGGGACCAAAGCTTACCTGAACTATAGTTGATGAATCATTTCGTAGGGAGGGCTCCACTTCTTCCTGTTGGACAAGTATATCATGGGAACCTAGGTCTTGGATCCTCCTTTGCTTCATGTGATTAGGGCTAGGAAATTTTGATCCCTTGCCTATAGATTCCTCTAACATTTGGCCCTCAGCAGCTACTGAGGATCCTCTTCGGGACTGTCAGGTCCCTTTTCCTTTACTTTAGGCTCGGGATGTAAATGGGACTTTTGGACCCCCTAGCCCTGAATCTCTTTAGTTTTTGGGTTCCCAAGGTCTAGGAATCAGGAGTGAAACTTTTTCCTCCTCAATCTCATGGCTTGTCTTAGGATTTCTATTATCGGAGTTAGCCTCCTTATCATACTTGTCCTCAAATTCCTCATCAAGTTGGAAGCTACCAAACAAGGCACCTGGATTTCTCATTTCTTGTCGAAACCTCTAAAAGTTTTCCTTCTTTAGTTCCCACCATCCCAAGTTATGCCTCAGCTATGCATTGAGACATTCATTCAATGGGGGATTCCTCTAATATTGTGCCTGGGGCTCATAAAAACTCAACCATTTTGGCCATTCTTTTGGAATGCAGGCTAGGTCAATGTATATCTCTACACTCACTTGAGCAAGATTTATCCTCCTTTGGAAATACTCCCTAAACTTGTAACTTAAAATGAAACACCCATCTAGGTTGTAATTCCACTTGTCACAAATGAGGACCAAACCCCAGCCGACATTAAATTTGTGATTTGATCCTCAACCTTTCTCTTACTTAGTATCACTTGACTCTTTGCAATCATAAGGGGAAGATGAAAAAGCTTTGCTTTATTCCTCCTAGCACCATAAATCCTATCAACAATAGATACTTGTTAGCAAGCTTCTAATACAAAAGTTTGATCTGTCACAAATCTGGGGAGTTGGAAAACTTCCCTGAGGAAACCATGAAACCTGACAAATGTGAAATGCTTGCCTAGGAAGCAATCCACTAGGATAGGTGGATGCTCCATTCATTCTATAACCTCTTGAGAGAAATGGCCAATGGGGTGAGGTAGTAAATCTTGTAGCACTGGTCCCAGAAAGTAATCTTCAAACCAATAATAATCTCTTATTCTTGAAAACATAGGGGTCCACACAAAAATTGGCTAGATATAGCCTATCTCATTTGTCCTAGACACTAGCATATTCCTCCCTAGCCACTCAAAATTTTGATGTAATAATAAATGAACCAGGATGGAAGAATACCTAAATTTAGACTCAACACTGTAGCTTCTCAACTGCACCTTCATATTCCTAGCCATCACCTCGGCAGAATCGTAGCACCTCAACACCTTTTCTCTTTTGAGCATAAGGCATAAGGAAAACTAGAAAGGGTTAACCTCTTCATCGTCATCGAGCCCAAAAACCCAGGCCAACATTGAGAATAAGATTGTGTATCCTTCTTAAATTTCCTTTGTGAAAGAGGCCATCGAATCTATCCTATTTGTGGCCTTTCCTTTGTCTCATCCTCATAAAAACTTGTTTGCTTGAACATATCTTCTCCCAAGGCATCCATTTGTTTTTCATTGAAAAAGTTGGCACCCTAGCCCATAGGGATACACAACATATCCCTTATAGCTTTGGCTAAAATGGTAATCTTAAACCCACAACCCTTAATGGCCTCTGTATTTTTGTCAAACCTCTTTGCACATGTATCAACTAGCTCCAGGCATGGATGCACAATAGGTAACATAAACTATGGTAGATGATTGTTCTAGAGCTGAAATACAAAACCCTTTGATGACTCATGTCCCAACATCCTCTAAAAAGAACCTTCCCTAAGATTTTTAGGGTTGCTAGATAATTGAGGGTCGTAAAAATTGTTAGTGATATCTTGAACCACCTCCTTCTAGATGTGTTTATTAGATTGAACATTTTTGCAACATTGAAATGACCATTCTTCTAGTGCTAGGGAATTGGTGAACAAGTAGTGCCCAAATATATTGGTGTAGATAGGTCTTTTTTTTGGAGCTTCAAATTTCCTACCAGAGGTAGAAGATTCCGTCATGATTGTACGAGAATGATGAAAATATTCTTTGGTAACAATGACCACTTTCCTTTTGTTTTTTAGAAAAAAACCTGCTTTTAAGTGCAATTAATTTCCTGACTTGTGCATGCATTTTTTACTACGCCACTATCAATGGCTCATTAAATGTTGTCACTGAGGTGATACATGTGGATAGGAGATTTGTATCCCTTGGGAATGCTGAGAAAGCTATGGGAATGGAATTAGTACATTCCTTCCACCACCTCTTCTACATTTTAATTCATTGCATTCAAAAGTGTATTTTTTGTCATATGAAACATGTCGAGATGGCACAAGGTACTCCTAAAAAGACATCCTCATTAATTTTCTAGAGCCTTAGTGTGTTAATCCATGTTTTTTCCCATTAGTGAACTAGTTAGCACTGATGATGGTGAAGGACACACGTCAACCATCAGTGTATGAGGGAATTTACTCTCAATGCCCAAATTTATTTTTCAAGGTATTCCATCAGATCCTTTGTATGATTTTCCCACCTTACTCCATTTTGTCTCAAGATTTTTGTTGTCATCCAGCCAAAAATAAACATCCCATTGGTGGCATTCCCCAGTTGGCCTTTTCTATATATAGTTATACCACCTTTTGCAACATTCATTCAAACATATAGTCCTCTAACTTATTTGGCCTTCTGCCTACTCCCTTTCCACCATAATTCACTACTTCGTCGGGATGTCTACTAGTCCAGTTACTCCTATTCGGCTCCTTCCATGGAGAATGCAAAAATTCTTTGCGGGAGAGGTCACTGATGACCGAATCAAGCACCTGGTGAAGAATTCTGACCCCCCTGGTCATGACTACATTCAAGTGGGTAGTTAGCAAAAACTATATTACCAACGAGAGCCAACTCTAGTGTAACTGCAATGTGCTCTCCCACTATGTGGCCTCACTGTTGAACTTGAATGTGGCCAAGCCCATGATAATTGTGTTGTTCTAGATGTTTGACACCTCTCTGATAGAAGGGCTTAGCAAGATAGTGTGAGTGTCCATCTCTGGCATCGGCATCCCAAGTGCTATGGAGCTCTACAAGCACATGGATTTTGGAGCAAACATGCCCTAGTTTCCCTTACTGACTTTTGCACCATGGACGTGGAGACACACCGCTATTCCTCTCAGCTAGTGGCAACTTTCCTTCTATGAGAGTATGACATGGAGAAGGTTATGGGGATTGCCTAGAAAAAGAACTTTAGTTTCCTAGTGAAAATTCACAATGAGTAGACCCTAGGTCTAGACTACATGACCCACATGTGTTGTGTGTTTTGCCCCTACTTGTAACCCATCAGATGAAAATGAAGAAGAAGAAGAAAATATTGAGGAGAAGTGGAACCCAATTACGAGCCCCTTTTTGCTTCATTGTTAGAGGTTAAAATTTATTGTTTATTTTCTCATTGCCTCCCTTTTGCAACATTTTTCTCACTTCCCTCTTTTGAGTTTTTCTCAAGAGAGCCTTATGTGATATTCTGAGCCTTGGGCCATACACTATATTGTAAATTTTGTAGATAAACATAATATAGTATAGCTTTTATCTCCTCTATGTTATTCTTGGGTTTTATTCTCAAAACTTTGAAATAATTACAAAATTTTACATATGGTACATAACTGCTAATTTTTTTTAAAGAACTGTGCATTTTAATGGAAAATCCTTAGATAAATACTGTTCATTGATACATCTAAAACATTGTTCTCCATTTCTTTGAGTCTGTACACATTCTTTCTTTTGCATGTGTTGTTTTTGAAAGGTCCTCTCCACAACACTTTGAATTTTGTATGTCGCTCTGGTTTTATAGCATGTCTATCATACCTTAGCACTGAACCTTCTTCTTTAAATTTTGGGTAAAAAATATTTTCATCAAAAATGTTGTTTGATTGTCCGATGAATATTAATTGTGGCCCCATGAGCCTTTTCTCTATTCTTTCGCACCTTGGGTTTTTTTTCAAATTTATGTACATCAACTCATATGGAGAAACCTTTGGAGCCAACTTGAGGGTAACTTGTTTTATCAATAGGGTAGCTCATTCATGATTTTTCCAATCTCTTTTTCTTTCCAACCCAACATGTTTGATTAACCTAGTTAGGTTCTTGTTGGTTGATTTTGTTAACTTGCCCCTTTGTAAATAACAATATGATGAAGTTTTGGGAAAAATATTGTATCTAGTAGAAAAATTTGACCCTTGTGGTTCCACCAGACCTCAGACATCGTTGGGTGTAATGGCCTCGAGCAGGCTCAACCTAGCTTTTAGCTCCTTTAGAAACTTGATATTTTTTCCTCCTATGATATGTTTCCGCACACTAGCTACCTTTTGCTTCCTTTTCCTTGAAGGGAATGTAACATGATGCTCTTCATTTTCTTCCTTGTACTTCTGAGTAAGCACATAAACTATACCATGTCAGTCATTATACATATAGAGTAGAAAAAAATTGCAAAAATCCAAGATAATTAATGTTAGGGTTTTAGAGAGAGCCAGCTCTAGCTACTTGATAACTTGTGTTCCCTCAGAAGTTTGTTGAAAAGATATGTTCTCTTTAATTATCAGGGCCACTGAGGCCACAATGCTTGTGAATTCTAGTATGAATCCTTAGAAAAGATTAGACTTATCTGGAAAAGATTTTATGTTCAATTTTGAGCTTCAGACCTTTTCTAGACATATTACTATTCCCTCCTATGACATTGTAAAGTCGGGAAGCTTTCTTTGGGATGCTCCAAGGAAATATTTTTCTAGATTAAGAAAAATACCAAATCATTGGTCTGTCAAAGAAAACCCCTTTAGATGATCAAGATGATCATCTTTTCCTTATGAATTTCCCAAATATATGAAAATAATTTGGTTGACCCATCTTTTTAAAGTAATTTCCATTTCCCTTTGAAAATTTGCACCAACAACGGAGAGCCCAAATGGTGTTTTTGAGCATGCAAATGTTTCCCACTTGGTAGTAAATGTCATCCTTTGTCAGTTGGATTCCATTATGTAAACTTGATTATTCCTTGGACAATCATCTATCAAGGATGATATCTCTGCCCTAGTTAGATTTTGGGAGAACTACTGTATTAGTGTTGAGGGGTAATGATCTTTCAACAAAATCCTTCTTAAATCTTTAAAATCAAGATAAATTCGGATATCACTATTCCTTTTCCAAATTGGGATCAAATTTAATACCTAGGCATAAAATTTGATATGACATATGACCTTTGATTCACCCCATTTGGTGAGCTCTTGTGATACCAAAGCTTCAACCTTCGAGTTGACTATCCTTTTTTTTCTGTCAGATAGACTTGGGTTCTTCACCTAGGGCAATCACCTATTGAACTATACCCGGGTCATAACCTATGAGATCATATCTGTAGCATAAACCCTTCAGCCTTCTTTTATTCTTGTGAGAAGGCTTCATTCCAACTATTAATCTTCTATTGTTTTTTTACCTCAAGCTTTTTACAATCCTTTGAAACTATGGAGAATCTTTGCTTTTTCAGCTTGGAAACTAATTCCAAATGTGTTCTGATAAGAAACGTCTGATTGAAAATGCTATCTTTAGGTTTGGGATTCCATTGTATATTGAAAGCTTCAAAAATCTTGAGGAGATCCAATACCTTTTGTATGTAATATCTTAGCCTCATATTTGTTTTAGTCACTTGTCCATGGATCTGGCTTATTACTGACTCAACCCATGGACCAAAGCTTCATATTTGGTATCATTTCCGAAGCATGGAAACTAAAAATGATTGGTTCTGGGGTATTCCAATCCCTTTGGAGATACCAATCAGACACCTCCTCTAGCACCAAACTTGCACTTGATGCCATCAAAATGTATGGTCCACACATGATTATTAGATGGGTCATCAAACTCCTCCCAACTCTTCACTAGTTTCAAAAAGACTTGATCTCTATCAAAAATTGCATAGGTGCTCAGCCCTATAGCATGGAAGTTTCCAAATGGATCAGAATCAACAAATTGATTGAGCAACACTTCTTCAGAAATCCACTCACTTGTATCTTCTTCCTCTCTGGGAATTTCTACACAATATATCTCTTGCTAAAAGGTAGAGGTATGGGAAACTCAAAAGCATAAATTGGCATTATCCACAATGTGTTTAGGATGCATAGATTCATATAGAATCTTTGTAATGCCCACTTTGTTTTCACACTAAACAACCTATCAAATCCACAATGTCTTTACTAATTTTGCAAATAATTTTTTTTTTATTTATTTACTTGAAAAATAATAATAACTTAATTCACTACTCACAACTATAGTAAATTATTACATTAGTTAGAAGCAAAGGTAGAAAATATTTACTATTGTTAGCAATAGAGACTACTAACTTGGGGTCAGCTTAATGCACCTCTTACACACTCAAGCACCTCTTATATTCCAATGTGTCATGATATCCTCGCTCCCAACACATGTACCTACACAATCTATAAGTCTCGGTGCACACATAAGATTAGTGATTTATTAGTACATGATATCCACAATAAGCGATATGATTACATGGCTACACAAGTCAATGGAAGTTTACAACATTGAGAGAGAAAGAAGACCCAAAGCAAGACTCAAAAAGATATTTCTTAGGGCCCGACCTAATTCCACGGGGGCTCGTCTTTGACGGCCTTTCCTACGTATATAATTCATAGAGGAATAATAGTTCGACTACTTGAGTTCTCCAAACTCATTTGATTGACCAACAAAAACACAATAACACTAAATTACACTAAACTCAATTATTTACTCAAATGCATCACATGACCCATACATAACACATACTATAAAAGTGGGTACGCAACCCTTTCTAGGGTCCATTACCCCAAACAATCTCACAATCAGCTGCCATCCACTTAAGTGAAGCCGAGGATTAGATACCTAGGTAAGGGTATACAAGAAAATACACTCCAAGGATAATTTCTTGAGCTTGAGAAGGGAATTTCTTTGTTTACTTAGAACATAAAGTCATACACGGTGAGAGAAAGTAGTGTGGGAAGTCTAGTCCTTGCAAATTCAGTCCAATTTTGGAAACAATCTAATTTGCAAATTAAATCATAAGATAAATTCCCCTATAGGGTTCTTAAATATCAGCCAAGTAGTCAAACAATTTTATTCACCATTCTCTAAATTTTCAAGTCTCTATTAAACAAGGTGAAAATATAAGATGAGAAAATGATAAAAATAGCAATCTAATTACCAACTACAAAATAAAACTAAAGGTAATAGTGTTCTGCAATCATATATATATACATATATATACTTTTAAATCACTAAGAATATAATTATCTAATAGTTCCCATCAGTTGCTTAATATTCCCTAAAATATTAATGTTGATCTGCTATAATCAATATTTGCAACTCAACCACGGAATATCAAGACAAATATCATTAGAGAGATAACTATTGGCCAAAACTGTATAACATTGATTATAGTATATATAAAAGAAAAACTAAAAGATTTCCATGTATACAATGATAAAACATGGTGATAATGGTTAGTAACATGATATTTGAACTTTTATTGAGTTCTACTACAAGTTAATAAATATATATATTCCAAATACTAGTTCTATGAATCAAGACTATAAATATTAGTGCATATTTATTAGAATCTAAGTGGGTACCAAATTGATGGCTTCAACAACATATACATACAACTAAATAGGTCACATATGCACATGCTAATATTATGCATTTACCCATAATGGATAACTTTATATTATTAAAAAGAAAAGAATACCCAAATTTATTGTACGCATCTAATCTTTATTTATTTATTTATGCCAACTTAATCCTATATTACTCTCATATTGCATTTTGTATTGAGGACAATATATGGAAAATTATGATAAACTTCTTGTATAATTACTTACCAAATTTTAGTTTGCTGATTAGATTACTGCCAAAATAGGGCAACCTTAGATTGCTGGCAATTTTTTTTTTTCTTCTACCAAATTGTTCTAGCCTAGGACTAGCTCTTTATTCAGACTACCCTTGACTATTTGTAATGGCATGGTGATCAGAACTATCTGATTTGCTGATGACATTTGTTGACCTCCTCCTCTATAGGATCCTTGATATGAATTATGTTGATAAGGTACCTTTCCACCACCATAGGCTTGGGTGGTTGTTTTCGAAGGCATTGGTTGTTGTTGTTTGATAATGACCAATTCATTAGCAAAATTCTACATAAGATATTTCATATCAACGATGTCTGCTGCAATTGAGGAAAGACCCAATGTGCTTGTTTAAGTAGTAGGACACTCATTTGTAGGCTACGAGGTGACCAACTTTAATTATGTTGTAGGAGTGTATGGATTGCCTTCTTCTTGATGGCATTGGATATTTCCACAAATACTAGCATTGGTGACTAAAGCGAAAGCTTCTCGACATTGATCAAGTTATTCTCTGTGCATACCACTACCTTGTATGCATGTAGCAAGATATTCCCTCCCATGGATTTTATCATGACCGCAATATATGGGTTAAAGGCCTTTAGATAGAACATGAATGCCATTGCAGTCTAAGGTCAAGTAGTCATAAGGATCCTTTGCCAGGTCTTGTGGAACCTACTGTTGAAATTGCTCATGTCTCCATGTGGATCCCTCTTGATGGTGATTAGTTGTTGTAGCAATGAGAAATGGTCTCATTTTTCTTAAAATAATTTGAACAAGAGTTGTCTGAGTTGGTCCCAAGAAAGGATGGAACTAGAGGCTAGAGATTGATACCAATATTGAGCCTTACCCTTAAAAGAGGTAGCTAGCAGTCTTAATGCAATTTTTTCCTCCAATATGTTATGTACCTTGCATACATCTGATATATCTTGAAGGTGTTCAAAAGGGGTTTTGAAATATTCTTCGGAGAGTCTTGGAATAGCCTTGAGGGATTTAGCAGGTATGGTAGGCCATACATCTGGGGGTGTGGGTGGTTGTAGTGGACTACAACTATCCCATGTTATGAAATTTATAGGAGGGGGACGTACATGAGCCATGGAGAATAGATTCTGATGAATCAAATATATAGGCAATCTTATCTGGAATTTTAAGCCTTTGAGTGGGGTAGATAAAGCTCTAGATACTAGGTTTCTGACTTCTCACTCTATTAATTCTTACATGTGATATAGAACCTATAGTTCTTCTCCTTCTAGGATTTGAGGTAGGTAACTACTAGTACTAGAAGTGGCCTCTCGAGGATGCTCTTGTTTGGACTCTAGGCATGAAAATTTCAATTTCCTTGCTTAGCCTGATTCAAGAAATATCTCTAACTTCTAATTAGGCATTTGGAAAAACTTTTGTCCCACCAGGCATGCCAAAGAAATAACTGTTGATCATGAAAGCATACCCTTCTCCGATAGTCTTATGGGAAATTTAGTGAGTGGGGGACAAATTGCATCTCATTGAATACCTCTGAGTTTTTTTATAGAAATCCAAATCTTTTTTTGGGGTTTTGAGATAAGGGTAGAAGGAAATGTCAATATAAAACATAAAAGGCAATGCACCAAAAGTTTTACAACATTTCAAACCCAAATTATTCCTATGATTGATATAAATAGACACAAAATTCCACAACCCCTCAGTGTTGGAAAGAAAATGAACAACAAAGGTTAACTTCAAGCATAGTGCCAACTTTTAGATCTTTCCATAGGCAGTGTTCATTAAGGTCTAATCAAACATAAAAATTTCTTATGGATAAAAGAGAAATATTATAGAAATCACAAGAACTCTATCTCCTAATACAACATAGGACAAAATAATAACAACTTTAAGTAAAATAGAAAAGTCCAATGACATAGTCCAATTTTCCTAAACCACTATTCTACCATTCAAGCATAAAGAATAGAAATCCACTACTTTAACTATCTGAATACATCTTGCAAGACATAGTGTTTCATTCAAAATGACAATATACAGAAAGAAAGCTTGAAAATGGCCATACATGCACAGCTTAAAAAAAATCTTATCAATACTTTGTGCTTTAATTATAAAATGAACTTTGAAACAAAGTTCAGATGCCATTCTGACATAAGTTTAAACCTTAATAGATATAATGTAATGCCCTGCCACGCAACCCCAAAGGAATTAAGTAAAATGCAACCAATTTTTTTTAAAAAATAAAATAAAATAGAAGAGAATAGTAATTAACATAAAATAATCATAAATCAAATTGCATAACTTAATCCTTTGAGGAACACGAGGTCGTTACTTATTATAATTAACTAACTTATTACATGATCCATAATTTCATCCATCCATAATAGTAATTTCATCAGCAACAACAAAATAGGAAACATGATAAAATAATAACCAAGTTACAACATCATTATGAATTCTCCTCAAGACCAAGGTTACAATTACAATACATTACATCATCATATGATTACATAACAATAGCCCCATGTGAAAAATTATACAAGACTTTCCCAACTAGGGGGGAATGATACATTAATAAAAAGAACCACATAAATGCATAGATCTGGAACCCACGAACAATAATCCACTGAAACTGCAACTCAACACCATAAAATGAACCTGCATAAAAAGAGAGAATCCCAACAGGGTGTAAAACACGATCCACCCTACCACCCCCGTGCTAGGAGTTGCAAATGAAGAGGTTCCCGACCAAGACCAACAAAACATAAACTCACACTCAACAAAACGAAATTACACAACACATAAAAGCATTCAAATTCGAACAACAATATGAAGCAAATGACCGATTCTAGAGGATTTCCAAAAGACAACATAAACATGAATGTTAGAGGGGAGTGTCATTGCATGGCTTAACATGGATTCTCTAGGCATCCCTATCGCAAGGCGCCGCCTCCATCTATTGATGGATTATCCTGGCACTCGAGCGCTGGGAGCCGCCTCCATCTATGGTTATCCAGGCTACCTATCTCAAGGCGCCACTCCATAGGGTTGCTCATGCGGATCCATTACCCTTCAAGAAGACAAGGCAAAAAACATGCCAACCACAGCCTTCTCAATCCCCTTTAGTCTGTGGTAGCACTCAAAGGTGGATGAGGCAATAATTATCTTTTTAGTGTGTTACTACCCAATCCTAGTTAATTATTTAAATTATCACTTATTAAATTCACTCTGACAAGGCTATCCTGGCGCCCTTTTGTGCGCCGACCACCCACTAAGAGCCACTCCCTCTAATCATTCAATCACAGCACAATAACAGCAAGGATTGTACAAGATAAAATAATTACATCAAAGGACAATCAAACGTGAGGCATGACCATCTCACCAACTGCAAGGAATCACTTCCACAATTCGGTACAATCCAAACGTATAACCAACCACAGACATCTCAAGTCAAAATTCAAAGCAAAATCAAAGGCAACCACCTTATCCCACCTCTGGAATCACTTAGGTTCCTAACCAAATAAAACACTTCTAAGGTTTTCCCCAACAAAAGAAAATCCCCATCATTCATGAAATGATATTACTCAAAAGAATTCATAAACAATAATTCAATACAACACGTTTTGATACACAAAAATTCCATCAATTTAGACATCTAATTTAATGTTATATCTCAACGTTACATTTATTTTCTTAAAGAAATGCTCTATTTAATGACATAAAACAATTACACTATCTTCCCAAAATATCAAATTAAAACTAACTTAAAACATAGTACAACTCATATTTATAAAATCCACACATATATATACTTAAATAAACAATATTCAATGAGTAACACTATTGTAATCTATCTTTTATCATCAAATTAAAACTGCCCTACAAGTAAATTACAATTTACATATATTTATATGCAGATAAATGTAATTATAATTGTATTTCAGATTAGTGGTCTATGACTTAAATCTATTTGCAACCGATCTTTTATGATACTATAAAATTTAAATCTAACCTACAGTTAAGTCACAAATTACACATATATAAATCTACACATATAGCTATATAGTATTAACATTAATATTAAATTTAACTCAATACCTATACAAATATCATGTATGACTGAATATAAAAGAAATTGCATCCTAGATTAATCACCTACAACCCAACTATCAAGCTTGTAATGTACGATTCCCATATTAAGGACATTTACTTATAAACTACCACGCACAGCAATCATTAAACAATGAGGAAATACCACGTGCAACAATCATTAAATAATTAGGAATTACCCTAAAACTTGGCACCCGCAACACAATTACAAATTTCAGAACCTACATATATACATATCATGGACCAATGAAATATGGACACAGAAATAGACAGAAAACTACCAAAATTTACCGATTAAACACAGCACCCAAAGACGAAAAGAAAGATTAATATAGCCTACTATGCACAGGAAACACAAAATAATGAGCAACGGATGGCGAAGCTGGAGGAACACACGCCAGAACACACAGCACTCTGCACTGGGAAGAGCAAGGAAAAATTGACGCATGCAGTGACAGGGGAATGAAAATGCATAAAGAAGAATTACCAGTAAAACACATTATGCCACGGACATGATACGGAAATCGGCGGACGAATGGCACCTAACCTGACATGCCGTCCCAGGGAGAGAGCAGGGTAAACCACTTACGCAAAGGCAGAGAAAAGAAGGTTGGAGGTTTGTGTCGACCGCGCCAACCATAGAAAATGGAGATCACAAGAAACCCATAAGAGAGGGAGGCGAAAATGTTCACTGCCAAATACAGGCGAACATCCCAAAAATTGAAAATGAAACGCATACCAAATAGGATAATAAAAAAATGCCATGCAAAGCGATCTCAACGACTGGACTGGTGAATGGATGACAGCGGAAAACAAGTCTTCAAGAACCCTAGAACGACACAAAAGGTTATAATCGCAGTACACAGAGCAAGGAAGGCAAAAACCATAAACAAAATTTCCAACAAAATCATTACCGACCAAACACAAGGTTTGACACATCAACATAAATGAACCTATCGAATTTCTCACTTAATCAAAATTGAATGGCAATGATAGCAATGTATCTGGTATAGAACGCCATTAAATAAAGCATCCAACATGACATTAAAATAGAGTTTGCATGTATACGCACTGTAATATATATATTCTACATTTGAACATGACTTAACTCCAAACAAAATAGATTAACTACCAATAAATACAACCGTACGAATCAAGCAATTAACCTAGATATCGAAAAAAATTATTTATTTATACATATGAAATGAAATTCATAAAATAAAACAACGAAACTCCCAGATTTACTACCCCGTATTCATATGCAGGGTAAAAGTAACCCCTCCCTTTTCCTATGTTGAAAAGAAATTTACCCAACCTTACAATTTAAAACTCTTCCAGCAAATTAAAAGAATAATTATATCTACTGGAAATCTATACATAATAGTGAATCCACGGAGACAGAAATACATAGGCAGTTGTACCCATTTTACCCTTGGTTCACGGTTTCCCCAAATCCAATAATGTTTTGACAAAAGAAATTCCCAACCTGGGTAAAAACTTCAAATATATTTTACAATTTTACGATTCTTTATCAACCACATATTTCTTTAAGTAAATTACATTAGGGGAACTTAAACCATATTTTCCTTAGTCTTAAACGAGGAACTTGGACAATCTCAACAGACAGAAATTTCCCAACATAAATTTTAACACAGCTAGAAATTTCAAACAATAAAGCATAACAATTAAGGCAGAAATTTTAGGAGGAACCTGGCATCCTACGGCTAAAGCAGAACTCCCCACAGACGCTTTTCTCCCCCTTCACATGCTGCCCTCTATCTTACCGCTTCTTTTCCGAAATCAATTTTCTAGCCCCCTTCTCAAAATTTTTCCTTTCTCTTTAAAGAATATCCCCATCACCTTTTACAACCGCCCCCATTCTTTCTCCTCCGTTCCCGTGGAGATATACAAAATAACTAATTTTCTTCTATCACAAACTCCCGTAAGATTTACCAATTTTAATTAATCCTTTTTATTTATTCGTTTGCTTATTTATTTTAAATTACCACCGCTTAATTTTAATTAAAGCAAGTTTTAATTATTTGTTTATTTACTTTTTAACTTTTACCAATAATTTCTTCTGTTTTAACTTACTTCCACTTAATTTCTAAATTTAATTAAAACAAACTTTCATAAACAATACTTAAAATATAATTAACCTTAATACTTCATAACACATAATTAATAATTCTAAAATAATTAAATCACCAACATAATAAATTAATTAAATCATCTAACTCAACACAATTGAAATATTAAGACAGAATCGGATCAACACATGACTCAATAAACCCATACGAATGACAGACTTGGGTTAGGAAACCCTTCCTTACAACTCCTTTTTAACCACATCGTACCCGTTGGGCTTAATTTGTGCTCGCCTGTCCTGCCAAAGCAGGTGGAGTCGAGACTTTTTGTCCTGCAATTCTGCAAACAATTAAACGTCAAGTAACATATAATCTCCATTGCAAACACATGGTGAAAGGAAATAGCGGGGTAATAGGGCACTCGCAAGCGAGTGGTATGACTCCGTCCTTCCACCATAATATACTAACATGTAATCGTAAACATAATACCATTATCGCATATAAATTAAGAACTTATCATTACATAATAAATCAAAACATCTATGCATAATATATCATCAATTGCTACACACATAATGCCAAGGGCAGTAAACAAATCAACTAAGAAACCACACATGTTCAAATATAAAACCACCACACAGAGTGTCCACAATCTCAAAAGTATCACAAGTATCTAATCAATCAACATGGGAGTATTACATATAACATACTAGAATAAAGTAGTTTTGTAACTTGTTTCTAAAAATAATTCTAAAAACCTTAAGAAAACTAAAGAAATGCTTTTCAAAAAGGAAAAACTATCACTTAGAATCCATCTTTTTTGTGTCATCGCCCTCCTTATATACTTGCCAAAAGAAAGAAACACCACCTCAGTACAAAAGTAATTGTTGTCAAGTGTTGACAATTGATAGCATATGATCTGATCATAGACCCTTGGTTAGGCTGCAAAAGATCTTTGCTCATTGTTGTGTGGTCACATAACATGCCCAAAGATTGAAAATACTTGGGGATCCAAATGAAAAATATAACTCTTATGGCAAGAGTTGGCTAATTGGAAGATCACCAGAAGTGAAGAAAGGAAGATAAATATTTGATAATAAGAAAGTACTTCATATTGTAAGTGTTTTTTGCACCAAATACCAGGTACCAAAACCATAGAAAAGGTGAAAGGTAATGTGAAGTTTAAGTGAAGGACTTTGGTCTAGTTTGAAGCAATTAGCTATGAAGCTTTCTAATCAGAGTGGAGTCTCGTATAGTGGAGTTTTGATATAACTGAGGTCTAGGAAAGTAAGTGGGAACAGCTGAATACTAGGTACCAGGTTGCAAGGTGAAATGTAATGTTAAAATTTAAAATTTGTCTAATGATCCTAGTGATCTGGTATACGTACAAGCATTTATGATATGATTTTTAAAAAGGTGTGTTAATTATGGGATTTTGTACTAACATTTGAATAATGGTTTTATTTACATGAGATGTTATAATGTTTTTTTTTTAAAGGGAATTTAATATATGGAATTTGTGATTACAAGAGATATCAATTGTGGTGCAAAGCTCAGGTATGGATGGTCAAGGAAACCATATTTGCAAACAAATCTGATGTTATTTCCAGGTTTGATGATGCACTTAAGAATCTCATGCTGGAATAAAGTTTGTTATAAAGATGCGCTAGATACTAGAACACCAGGATGCTAGAGTGGTAGCATAAAGTAATAAAGTGTATCTGTTCTGGGGATCATTCATTCCTAGAATGCTCAAATTGAGGAACCTGAGATATGGGAATTTGACATCCACCTGATCACTCTATTATCACAGGAAGCTCCTATATATCTTTGTTTGGATAGATTTTTTTGATTTCAGAAGGAATCTTAACAGAGATGAAAAGGTAAAACCTGAAGAGCTTCAACAAGTAATTAGAGTTGACTTCCATTGACTTCAATTGCAATTCTCCTATTGGTCACAATATTCCACATTCCTTGATGAGATTGGTCCCTTTGATTTCCTCTCATGTAGTTGTCTTATCCTATCTATGCCTTGTTTTCTACAAGTGAAATCATCGTCAATAGGAACTAGCGCTAGGAGGGCATTTCTTTAATATTTTAGGTTTCATCCTTTGGAATTGGAGAATTATGCTTTGAAATGTTATTTCTAAGTTTGGCAAGAAGCTTGTAAATGAGAAATTGACTACAAGCTAGTTTTTATTATGGAAATTGGAGAACTTTTGTAAAATCTTTAATGAAAAACTACATCCTTTGAGTTTGTTTACTTTTGGGAGAGTCAGCAAGTGTAGAATTCATGATACAACTAGTCACAGTGAACTTGAGTGTGAATTTTTTTTAACTACGGTAAGTTTTTCCATAAGTGGAGCAATTCCATTAACAAAATAAGTTTTAACTGCTAAAAGAAAGGGATTGTTAACATGAAAAATGTTTCTTCCTAGTGGATTCAGAAATATTAAAAAATTAACCAATAAACCAAAATAGTTAGAAAACTATGATTATTATAAAAAAATTCTAACACTTTGCAGTCAAATAGGTGAGAATGTCAAGATTCAGAGATATTTCATCACAAATGAGGAAAAAACATGGACAAATCATCATTCCATGTATACGTGGAAAACATAGATAACGAGATGGAGTGGGAAAATTGAGTGGGAAATGCTTGTATTGTGCTTCAAGTTGGGAATTCACCAACTAAAAAAAGAAATTCGCCTAATTTTATACAAGATACAGAATATCAAGTTTTTACTTTTCCTCTTTTTGATAGTAGTATAAATAGTGATATATCTTGGTCTAACAAAATGCAAAGTGCAGACATGGTCAAAGATATGAAAATTTTTGAAAGACAAGGAAACAAAGAAATAAATGTAGTCATTCATGGAAATGGACTAGGGCTGGGAGAAGGTATAGTATTGTTGCATCAGACGAAATGTGTGCAATCAGTCTCTAATGAGATCATTTTCATACATTTGAGCCAAATTTTGGGTAAGTACACTTTTGAATTTATGATGTTTAAACATAGAAAATTTAAGATATACCATTGCTACAATAGAATATTGAAAATTTTGATAAGAGAATTTAAAGTCAAATCTATTGTAATTCACACTAAAACTATAGAGGAAATAGCCGTAGAGATTGAAATAAATTGCTTTATTAGAGTTAATCTTTTTGTGAAGATAGAGTTAGGGTAGTTACGGTTTAGTTTAATTTTTTTGTTTTTTTAGCTTTTTTTAGGGGTTTTTACTTTGTGCTTGTTTTGTTTTGTTCTTCTCTTTTTCCTGGCCTCTACATTAGCAAATTCTACTTAAATTTATCTTATGAATGAGAGTGAAATTCAAACATTTTGCAAAACTAAACTAAAAAGGGAGAAATAGTAAAGCCATGCATAGTAAAACATACTTTTAAAAGATACCAAAAAGGGACATATATATATATGTGTGTGTGTATATCACTTAGATACATCAGATATCAAGATCCTCTTTCAAGAAATCAAAAAAATATTCAAAAGGAAAGTGAGAAAAGTTGTGGATGATAGTAGCCTTTCAGTCGATCTGGGATGCCTCTTCTATCAAGGCCAAATAACCTATGTAGGCGAGTTCTTAGTGAGTTTAAAAGTCTTGGATATGTAGATTAGTAAGAAAGAGCCGAAGTGGAATCACTTCCCTATGTTCCAGGAACCAAGGAATATCATCCATGGAGGGAATCCCAATGGTCATATGTGCAACAACTAAGATGTTACCTAGATTCTCCAAGAATTTCGGCTTCACTATTAAGTTGGCATCAACACGAACATCTTCAATAGGTAGCCCAATGTCCAGAAGTGATGCTACAAAGTGAGAAGCTATGTCAGAGTAAAAATGAAAGTAGCAGTTGGATGCAACATATCTTTCCCTAGGGACTAAGCATAAGTTTTGCACAGTGAAACTGGAAGTCCTAATGATGAAGACCTTTTCAAGCCTTTATTGTGTGATGCTCCCTAAGAAAACATTCTATCTATGAGAAAAACCTAAGAAAATTGGAGTATTCATGGATAAAAAGAAAATGCAAAGACACAGAACAAAGTGGATTTACAGAAAATAAACAAGAGGAAAAGAAAAGAGAAGTGTGGAGAATTTGAGAAGAAATGCACAAATTTATAGGAAGTAAGCAAAGTTGTGGTACATATTTTCCTTGAGTAATTTTTTTTTTGGGAAATCATATGCAAGGCGACAACTAAACAATAATCTTCATAATTAAAGGTTAAATCAAATTAAATCTTTACACATATTTGGTGAAATTTTTTGAAATTTGAGTAGTACGGAGATTTTTAATCAAGAAAGTTGAAGATTTTGAAATTAATAGTGGTCATTTCAAATTTTTTAAAGGTTGTATTAATTATGGAGGTGTTCTGTGTATGGGATAGATAGGAAAATGAAGTCAAAAAGGTAGTACACATCATCACCTGAGTAAGTTGAAGGGATAATACGTGTTGAGTAAGGCATGCAAATTTAATGCAAAATAATGTGATCGTGTTTCAAGGTAATCATGACATTTTGATCCATTAATGAAGTTCAGTGCCGTCAAGTTTAAATAGTTAGCACATATTTTAGTAGTTGCCATAAAATTTAATTGGAAGGGTGGTAACCAATGTTTCTAAATTTAGATTTAAATTTGGTGATTAAGTTGTCTATTGCTAAATTTTAATTTATGCATATTTTTTAACATATAGCGAGCTACAGTTAGCTAGGACTTGGCATAAATTAGTGAAATTTAGCTAGAAACACATGTAGTGCGCTCCATTTCGGTCGTCATTGATGTCAAGTAAGTAGTTGTTATTGGTAATGCCATGTCGTTGTGGTGATTTTATGATTTAATATAATTTTAAAGTTATGAAATAACATTAATATTATGCTGGGATTTAATTAATAAAGTTAATTTAATTATAGGGTTACTTGTTTTATTTGGAATTAAATAAAGAATTACATTCAATAATAAATGCTAATTTAATTATCTTTGGTTGTTAGTTATTGAATGTAATCAGAATTGATGAGGAAAGATAATTATCATTTAATGATTAAATTCGATTAATAAATGTAAAAGGGAGAAAATATTGAAAGGATTAAATATTAAAATTTCACTTAAGTTTGAATGACGGTAAAAACGAGAAAAGTCGTAAAAGTTTGGTACCTAATTTAATTGATAAGTTAATAATGTTATTATGATAAGCAAGGTGATGAAATAAATTCTAATAAAATATATTATTAATGTTTAAAATAAATACTAACTATATTTGGCTGGAAAACTATTGTAACGGTGGGGAATTGATTTTGAATTTATAACTGACCAAGAAAAGGAGTTTCGGTGGGGGAAGTTGAAGGGAAGCGATAACTGCAACACTGGAAAATAACTATCTTATAGCAAGGAGAGGGTGATATTTTTGGGGGATGCCAGTATACACTTTGAGATAGGAGGGCAACCTGCGAAGAGAGGGAGGGGCATTTTGCTTCGAGTGCCTGATCACAAGTCTTCATCCTCGCAGCGGTGAGAAAAAAAAAGGAGAAGGAGAAAGGCGAGGTGCAAATATGCGACTTATGAGTAAGAGAATTAACACATGACTTTTTATTTTGAATTGACGCATTTCTGTTTGACAACCATCATAAACACTTATGTGCGAAATACAGTAAAGGAAAGAAATTATGCATAAGTTGTTACTTGAATGATTTCGAACTGGGATAAATTTTCTTTGAACTTCAGTTTGTGTGGATGGGATTTGAAGTTTCCTGTAGTCTCCTTCTGCATCAAGTTTATGGTAGAGTGTATAGATTTAAATATTTCTTACCTATTTCTCTTCGCCTCCCATGTCCAAGCGTTAGGACCTTTCACTCATGGCGTTTTGCATTTGCTTGAAAGCTTCTTAAAGCTTTTTCTTCAAAACCAGTTCGCACACTTCCTCCTGGCCGATTTCCTTTATTGGAAGTTTCTTAGCCCTTCCAGCGAATTCATTTTGGGTACTATCCTGCACGTCATCATCTTATTCTCTCATGAAATGAATGAATTCAGAAGCAGTTTGTGTGAAATCTTGAGGTAAGTCACTCGCCCTTCACCATCCATCTGAGACTATCCTCATGTATGAATCTTTTCTTCTTAATCTGCAAGTATTGTAGGATGTGATCCAGTTTTAAACCTCCTTTTCGACTGGGTTAACCTCTATCATAATAATTCTTTAGGAAGATTAAAATGGTATCAAAAAATCTTGAGGGGATTAAACCATCAAAATCTTATACCTGGTTTTAAACTTGTTCCTGTCTCCTTTCCCTTAGTCCTGAGGAAAAACATTTGGGATTTGATAATAATGCAATTAGATGGCGATAATTCCAAATTCCAAAATTCACTTTCTTTTATTAATGGCTTCTCACATTTTTGCAACTGTAACCATCTCAAACTTGGAGGAAGCTTGGTGCGTGTGTCTTCTCTGATGCCGTCAATGAACAGATTGTTCAAGCGAAGAAATTGAGGACCAAGGAGTAGATTATTTAATTCTCTTGGTCTGCGCAATGTTTCAAGCCCTTGCCAGTTACCTCCGTTCAGTTGAAGCTAAGATAAATTGATGTTATTGGATATAGTGCTTAGATGAGTTCCTTCACACAGTCTGGTAATCTAAATTTATAAATCTCCTTGAAACCATAGGCAAAACCATCACAGCGGCAACGTCAGACTTGCAAAAGTTTAGTAAATTAAATAGTTCCTCTGGAACCCTTGGCAGCCTGTCACAGTTTTAGCATTTAGAATTGAGGCATTGTACAAAATTAAATAGTCTACCTGAGCCATTGGCAACCCGTCCCAATTGTAACCTTTCGAAGCTGTAATAAATTAAATAATCTCTTTGGTTCTGTGATAACCTGTCACAATGGCGCTTGAGCATGGTAAGGTGTATAGATTTAAACAACCTCCCCGATTCCTTTGACAGCCTGTCACATCTTGTATGTTAAACTAGAGGTATTACTTATGGGTTACATTTTGTCTCCTTATTCTATCCTTACTTGACCAAAAGATCAAGAGTTGCAGATTTCTATTATCCTTACATAATCATAGATTGCAATCAATTCTTATATCTGCAAACAATCCTGTGATTAATATGGTCTCATTTGATTGGAACCGTCCCCATCCAAGTCTTTTACCATTATATTCTTCCTCTTGGGAAAAGTGTGGTAGATGTAAGTTGCAGACTAAGATCTATTTATATTATCCAAAACATTAACATGAAGCGCCACCACTTTCAAGTATTTTTGTTATGCTATGTGGTTTGGAAAGCAAATCTATAGGTTATTTGATAAATCTGCATTATGTTTGGTAGTCATTCATATAAATATCTATAGATGCTTATTTGCAAATTAGTCATTAGATTTAGTGTTCCTTTTTAATAGATTAGTTAATTAGGTTATTGTTTAATAAATTAGTTATAAATATTGCAATATTCTGGAGCTCGAGGACTTCGTCCTCTATTATTGGGTTGGTAGTGAATTAAGTGAAAATATAATCTTATTTTAGGTGATTAATTAAGTTGGTCCATAAACTAGAATGTATAATAGGGAAGAAATAAATAAAGAAATAAATAACGAGCTTTAATTTGAAATAAATAATTACTTATTTTTATAGAGATTTAGTTAAATAAGTGAATTGAAGTAAATTAAGTTTAAAAGAAAATATATTAATGCATATATATATATAGGGTTTTAATGAAAGAATACATTTTACCTATGTGAACTTATTGTGTAACATTGGTAGATTAGCTTATTCTTACTTTGGTTAGTTCCAAGTGGAAATAGTGAAAAGTAGAGTTTTGTATGTGCTTGCTCTGCGTAAGTAAAATTAGATGATTATGATGAAAGTATGAATATTATGTTATTAGATGAATCAAGTTGCTTGAAGCAAGGTAATTATAAATAAATAAAAATAAGATGAAATTTTTCTATGTGGTTATTATGTGAAAATTATTTTAAATTCATATGAGAAAAGAGTATTTTGGGCCTTCTTAGATAATTTATTTACCCTTTTTCTTTATTATCTAATGAGTCTGTGAATGATAATTATTTATCAAACTACTATGTGAAATAATCCATTAGTATCATAATAAAGTTGTAAATTATAGAATTGTCATCTTGGTATTACATTTTAAAGTTATAATTAGGATTCATATTAAATAGTTAATGGAGTTGGTTATCTTTTAGATGATATAGTTATTTTAAATATACTTATTGTCGTAAATACTCTCTTAATTAAATTAAGTGGAGATGTTAAAATAAGTGATAAGAACGTTGAAATAATGCCTAAATTAAAGGAATGTCTTTATGGTTATATGGTGTGAGTGATTGTTGTTTTAAACAAAGTGTTTGATGATTGGTTTAAGTGTTATGTAATTGTTTCAAGATGGGTGTGATTTGTGGGATATTTATGGAGATGTTTCGATGGCCTGTTCATTGTAAGTGTTTAAAGATAGTGTTCTTCAAGGTTGATGTGTTTGATGGTTTTAATTTGTGTTTGGAAGAGTATGCTTGAGAATTAGTGTCTTATGGCTTATGACATCAGATTATATCCTCATTCGCAATATTGTGATATCCTTAAAAGTTGGAAATGATTGATCTTTAAAATAATGTTCTTATTGATTGCTTCGAGTTACTTCTTATTGAATGAATGGTTATATTGTATTTGAATGTGTGGTTTATGGATTGTTTTGATAGACCCTTTCAATGTGACGTTTCCTGGGTTGATTTTTGAGGTTGGATATTTTCTCTCATTTTATTTATGATGTTATTCGTTGGGAACCTGTATGTGTTCTTTTGTTCTTTACCCTTAGTGGCAAATCGGTTAATGTTATTTTTGTCATGATTGATGATTCTGCTTGAGTTGATAATGAGTCAAATTGAAAAGTTCTTTGAAGTGTGGGTATTCCGAGAGGAGAAAATAGAGGTTTCCCTTGGATGTCCGATTTTGTTCGTATCGAAGTTGTTGATGTTGTTTAATGGAGTTGTTGATCTTATTTTAATGTATTCTCTCATTATATTTGAATCGCTTTTCGTTCTTCAAGGTTTTTCTTTTATTGTTGTCAGATTTTCATGGGGAAACCCTAGTGTAACTTTTTGAGAATCTTCCTGAGGTTTATTTTACTATTGGTTAATGTTCCTCCTTTTATGTGCCCTTGTTGTGGCAAGTGTTTTGGTTTCATGTTTTTGAAAGGGTTGTACATGAATCGTTGAGATTTTGACTATGTGTTTTTAGTGAGATGGGTAATGCCTCGCATGCTTCTCTGTTGTGATCTAATGTACTTGTTATGTTGTACAACCCTTGGATTTAGTTTTTATGTTTTGAGTGTCTAGAGTGGGAGTGGCTCTAAGTGGGTGGTCGGCGCACAAAGGGGAGCCATGATAGCCCTCGTTAGAGTGAAATTAATAAGTGATAATTTAAATAATTAACTAGGGGGTGGATAGAATCACATTAAAAAGATAATTGATGCCTCATCCGTCGTTTAGTGCTATCACAGGCTAAAGGGGATTGAGAAGGCCGTGGTTGGCATGTTCGTTGCCTTGTCTTCGCGAAGGGTAACGGATCTGCATGAGAAACCCTATGGGGCGGCGCCTTGAGACAAGTAGTCTGGATAACCATAGATGGAGGCAGCTCCTAGCACTCGGTTTTGTCTGGATAATTCGTCAGTAGACGGAGGCGGCGCCTTGCGTTAGTAGTAGTCTGGATAATCCATGTAAGCCATGCGATGACACTCTCCTCTAACACTCCTTATTATGTTGCTTCTTTGGAAATCCTCTGGAAGTGGTCCTTTTTCTTGAATTGATGGAACATAGTTATTTTGAGTTGATTTATAGTTTTACCCTATTTGATCTTTGGTGTATTCTTTGGTCTTGTATAAATCTTGTGGATGTTGGGTTTTGACCTTGTACTCTTATGGTACTGTGATATGATGTTATTGTATTGGGTCATTGTGATTCAGAATTGTGTTACGTTTATTAATTCAGTTTGATTTGGAAGTGTTTTATGATCTTCCTTTGGTTCCTTGTTTACTGGCTATTGCTTTGAATTATGTGATGAGATTTATGACTCTTGGATGTGTTTGGTTATGTCATTGTAATTCCTGAGTGTTATGATACTTTTGTATGACATTGAGTTTTGTGGTTCCCTGTTGGATGTTCTTGGTTGAGGTATCTTTCTTGTTAGCTCCTAGCACGGGGGGTGGGTCTTCGGACTCACATGGTCGGGTGGAACGTGCCAAGCACCCCATTGGGTCCCCAGTCGAGGATCGAGAGGAGTGGATTGGAGTTGTCGCAGCAACTTCAGAGTTGTATCTATCTTGGAGCCAGTTGGATACTTTGTATTCATCTATTTATTTGTATCATGTTGTATGGTTTTCGTTCATGATTGGAAACACTTTCGTATCATTGTACTTCTTGAACATTGTACTGTAATGTAATATTGGCCATGGTAGCTGTTATTCAATGCATATCCAAATGGTTTTTTTATCAATGCTTAAATATGAATGTGTTATATTTGTTATTGTTTACTTTATATCTTTGGATTTTATTCTTTATTGCTGTTGTATGGATCTAAGTTGTGTAATGACTCTTCGTGTACCCCAAAGGATGTTTGTGTTAGTGAGTTTACTTAAATGAAATTCATGTTATGACTTATTGTGTATTACATGTATGTTATGTGTATTTTAAAAAAAAAAATTGTGTTGTAATTATTATGTTAATGTCCTTTGGGGTTCGCACAGTGGGGCGTTACAACACACACCTACAGGGAATCATTAAATAAGTTTTTGGGAAGTAGTGAATTGATGAAGGGATTTACATTGAATGAAAAATCAAAAAGTAACCTTCGCTACCACTATAATTCCCAACCTAATAGTGGTGCTTCAATGCTTGTAAGTTGATAAAAGAGCTATTATTGCAATATCAAAAGTGAAAATGAGCTATTATTGCTATATAAAAATAAAATGATATCAACTCTTTAGGCTCTCCAAATAAATCTACCAGGGCTACAAACGCCTAACTGCCAGTGGAGCTATGTTTGGGGGAATTACAAAGATAACCTTGTCGGGGCTATGGACGCTTGACTAGCAACAAGGATCTATCCATTATTGGCTTTGGAGGATTACTATATTATGTAGTTCAATGTTAATGAACTAATTCATTTTAGTAAATTCTGAAAACTAGAATTAAACAGAGTGCACATAGATGTTTCTATTGGGTTTTACTTTTTTATGCCAAAATCTAGGTAAAGGTAGAAGTTATTGTTTGAAAATATGTATAAGTTTTAATTTACAATTGGTGATTTAATTTCAAGTATGATTTAAATTTGGTTTTATTGGTTTCAAGTTGTTGTGTGGTCTCACAACATGCCCTAAGACTAAAAACACTTGGGGACCCAAGTGAAAAATATAACTCTTATGGAAAGAGATAGCTAATTGGAAGATCACTAGAAGTGAAGAAAGGAAGAGAAATATTTGATAATAAGAAAGTACTTCTTATTGTAAGTGTTTTGTGCACTGGATTTTGGGTACCAGAAACAAAGAAAAGACAAAAGCTAATGTGAAGTTTAAGTGAAAGACTCTAGTCCAGTATGAAGCAGTCTAATATGAAGCTTTTCGGTAAGATTGGAGTCCAGTATAGTGGAGTTCTGGTATAACCAATGTCTGGGAAAGTAAGTGGGTAAAGATGAATACTAGGTACTAGGTACCAGGTTGCAAGGTGAAATGTAATGTTAAAATTTTAAATTTGTCTAATGATCTCGGTGATATGGTATATGTAGAAGGATTTATGATATTCTTTTTAAAAAGGTGTGTTAATTATGAGATTTTCTACTAACATTTGATGAATGGTTTTATTTACATGAAATGTTTTAATATTTTTTTAAAAAGGGGATTTAATCTATGGAATTTGTGATTGCAAGAGATATTGATTGTGGTGCATAGATCTGGTATGGACGGTTAGGAAAACCATACTTTTGAACAAATCTAATGTTTTTTCCAAGTTTGATGATGCACTTAAGAAGCTCATGGTGGAATAATGTTTGTTACAAAGATGTGCTAGATACCAGAACACTAGGATGCTAGAGTGCAAGCATGAAGTAATAAAGTGTACCTATTATGGGGATCATTCATTCCTTGAATGTTCAAATTGAGGAACCTAAGATATAAGAGTTTGACTTCCACCTAATCACTTCATTATCACAAGAAGCTTCTATATATCTTTGCTTAGATAGATTTGTTCAATTTCAAAAGGAATCCTGACAAAGATGAAAAAGAAGAACCCAAAGAGCTTCAATGAGTAATTGGAGTTGAATTCCATTGACTTCAATTTCAATTCTCCTATTGGTCACAATATTCCACATTCCTTGATGAGATTTGTCCCTTAGATTTCCTCTCATGTAGTTGTCTTATCCTATCTGAGCCTTGCTTTCTATAAAAGGCCAGATGATGCTTCATTTTCATTTTTAAGTTTGTAATTTGTGGTTGTGGAAGGAGCATAAACTTTTTAAGTTTTGTTCCTTTTTCCTATTTTTTGAACCATTCTAGTGTAAAACTTTATATGCACACAAACATTAATTGATATCAGAGCTTAAAAGATAGCTACCTATC
This sequence comes from Sequoia sempervirens, assembly GCA_007258455.2. Taxonomy (NCBI): domain Eukaryota; kingdom Viridiplantae; phylum Streptophyta; class Pinopsida; order Cupressales; family Cupressaceae; genus Sequoia; species Sequoia sempervirens. The sequence continues at coordinate 442,342,626 of VDFB02000015.1, forward strand.
TCAGTATCTTTTATAGCTGGTTTTGTAAGTTTTGCTAAATAAGACTATATGTTGCATTGTCTAAGGGTGCATAGAGAACCTACTCGGTGTCCATAAATGAAGCCATCTCTTTAAAAGCTTGTATGATTTTATACATATCTATGAAGCAATATAGTGAAATGTAAAGTGGTTTTCTCTATTTTAATTAATTCTTTGGGGCATCCATGGAGAATAACTGGGAGAAAATTTTATTTTCTAGTAATTTTTTTTTTACTTTGTTTTAGAATAGATGTTTAATATTTGAAAATGTTCCAAAAAACTAAATGAATGGAAAGAATTTTGTTGAAAATCTTTTATTTTCCATGAAGTTGTTCAATTCTTAATGCTAAATCTACTTAAGTGATAGAAAGGAATTTGTGCTATTTCAAGAAAAATTATGGAAAATATTTCGGTTTCATGATTTCAAGCTTATCATTTCAATTCAGGGTGCTATCTAAAATGTTCAAAGACCAACCATAGTCCTTTTGAGATTAACAATAATATCACATCATTACTTGAGAGCAACCCTAGTGAAAACATGACCTAGTTATCAGAGACTTGGGATTGAACGAAAGCCAATCTTTGTCCTATGAATGCAAAATTTCCCTTTAGGATGTATTTGTTCCATATATTTCAAGAAGGATAGGTTCTTCGTGATCTTGTCTATGCAGATTTTATTTGACCTATTTTTTACTAGTGAAATCATCTTCAAAACTCATTAACTCTCAACTAATGCATGAATACTCTTTAGATATTTTAGCAAAGATAGAAGCTCATAAACGATCAAATCCTAAAAACACCAGCCTAGAAAAGGACCGAGTTGATCGATCACATCACTCTGAGGTACTGTCTCAAAATTTCCATCCCAAAGACCAAGGAAAAGAAAAGAAAAGGCCAACCATCTTAGACAAACTCCTCAATCAGATAACTTTATTAGTGGTGTAGATAACGCACGATGAGGAGATGACATATTAGTAGGGTGGAAATTCTTGAGCTTGCAAATATAGCTCCCAAGAAATTTTTTGAAAATAAAACACGTGTCTTGAACCTTGTCCTAAAAAGAAGAAAAAAAGGTAAAAGCTACACAACCACCACATGGTGCATTGCACACCTTTTCAATGATTTTACTTAAGCGCAAGTGTGCCTGATTCCAAAGATATTTATGCAAAGTGAAAAATAAAAATGACTGAGGCAAAAAAGTAGTTCACAGGTTTCTAGCAAACTAGGGTTAGCCAAAATAAAAGAAGAAATATAGAATGGTATCCAAGTTTAAAAGGGATAAATTCAACAATAGGGTTATCCACATTGCCACTCCTACAAGTGATAAATTTAAGGATGAGGTAAGGTGTATAGATTATAAGGTTGAAAATATCAAACTAGGTCCAACAACAAAAGAACAAGAGAAAGAGGACCTCCAAGAGTCAGTACAAAGAATACTAAAAGGCTTGGATAGTGAGATTGAAGCCGAGGATAGGTTACAGTAGCAATTAGGAGATGTAAAAAATTATGTGCAACATTTGATCAAGCCATTGCAAGCTAGAACTAGTGTGGGATCTTCATTTATAGAGGGATTGTTAATAAAGGATACTGTATCTAAAATTGAAAACATGAGATCTTCCCTATAGGTCACATAGGAATGGCTAGATAGTGTAAGCTAGAGAGGAGATATGATGATTGAGAATATACTACATATGCATGAAAAGGAAACATCTCTCCTTGAGGGTATAACTTAGCTCATGATCAAGTACCAAGTGCTTGATGATACCATTATTACTAAATTGAAGAGGTTATTTGAAGTCCCTAAGGATGTGTTGATCAAAGAGGAGTTGCTTACAATTGACAATATAGGAAGAGCTATAGAATAGATAGAGGCCTTTAGTTTCAAAAATGAACTAAAAGTCAAGGCACTAAAGAAAATTTCAAAGGCTCAAAGTAAAGTTAGGGAGATCTTTGATAGTTGCAATACATTTTTAGAAATTGTCAATGGGAGGAAGAAATTTGGACAATAATTTTAATGTCAAGCAATTACAGAAATGGTGGCATGAATTTTATGCTCCAAGCAGCAATGGATCTATGATAAAAGATTAGCTTGAGGATGCTACAATTTACATTTCTAATCTATAAAGGTATCAAGGGATTCATGGTGACTAGGAAAAAGATTTGACAAAATAGGGAGATGAAATAAAGACAATTAAAACAAGAATTAATTTGATACCAATCCTAGCCCAAGCGGACCTACATGTTGTACTTCGAAAAATCAAGGAACTTTCTAGAGGTGAAGAAGATAAGGACAAGGAAAATGTACCATCCTAGGATCTCTTGGGGAATTTTCCTCCTACATAAAACTTGTTGGAGATTTAAGTCGGCCATGTCTAGATTTTTGTGCCAATACTTTATTTTAATTGTAAAAATTTCCCTTTTGGGCCAACCTTAAATATTATTTCATTATAAATTAAAATTAGGGAATTTTAAAAGCGTCAAGTCCAAACTATTTGGGAAACCTAATGTAAAACCTAATTTAATTTTCTCCTAGGCTGACATGTCTTGAAAATTTCTCTAAATTGAGGCCCCATCCTCATTTGTAAGGTTGATAGTGCATAGTGCATGGTGAGTAGTGAATAGTTGTTATGTTGTTGATATTGCTACATTCTGAGGAACTTGAATTGTTACAAATTATTAGTGAGGTAAATACAAGTGAAGACATTGTTTTTTGGTGTTCTTCTTTGTGTTATTTCGTTTGTGCATGGTTCTTGACTCTAATTTATTATCTTTTGAGTAAGTGTTTTATGATCAATCTTAGAATTAGTTGCAGTTCATTTGTCTTTATGATAAAGTTTTTCAGGTGTTGAGGAATCTTTGGTCCATGATTTTAGTGATCTACTAATTGTGGATTGTTGTGTAAAATTAGTATGGTCCTACTCTATATTGCACTCAAGTTCAACTGTGAATGTTTGAATATATGTTTAAATGTTTAAAATCTGAAAATCCTTTGATTCCTTTGGATATTGCACTGTCTTTGTGATACCGTGGATGTAATATTGATTAAGAAATGATTGGTTTAAGAAGATTGGACCATATTGAACACTCTATTATTGGCATAATTTATATTTATTTTAGATTAGATATTTCTCTCAAACCCTTATCCCTTTTTTTAGTTCTTTAAAATTATTGATAGAGCATGATTCACAAAGCATCACCATTATGTTTACATTTGATGAAATTTGAAGCTTACAATGTTGCTAAAGTTTAAGGCCCCTTGTGATTACTAGCAAATCACATTTTCACTAAGTTGTCAGTTGTATTTTCAAGACCTAACATTAGAGAACTTGGGGTTATTTATTGATTCTTTTTGATAAAAATTCACCTTTCAAGAGAGATAGGATACTTATCTTCTATCTGAGTTTTTGCAGTTCTAAAAACACCATCAATAGATTCACACTAGAAGAAGGGTTGATTCAACAAAGATGGAGCAATTGATATCATCCATATCTCCATATATTTTTAAAAGACAAACTAGATCTATAGCAAAAGGATATTTTCAAGAGTTAGGAGCCCCTACAGGTCAAGAAGGACCAATAAAGGGAATTTATCATCATCATCTTCACCCATCTAGCCATCCCTTTCTTCATCATCTATCTATGAGCCCATTCCCACTGAACCTAATCCTATTCCCATTCAGCAACAGTAGGTTTTATTCAATTAGCCACTAACACCTCCACCACCACCAATGGAATTTTTGGCTAATAATCCTTCACCTATACTCTTCCAAAATTATAATGTTATGCCCAAGAATCTTGAGCACTTTTGTTCAAAATTCTAGGTCAATGATCCCAATAGGACTGCTAAAGAGCATATCATGATCTTTTAGACTACCCTCTAAGATAGAAAGATTAATCATGAATATGTGTCATGTAGGTTATTTTCCTATTCATTGGGAGAGGAGGAATTCTATTGGTATAATCACTTGCCTGTTGGCTCTATTACTAGTTGGAATAAAATGTAGAGTGCATTCCTACAAAAGTTCAAGATCTCTATTAGTCCTAATGACTTGTATATGCAGTTCATGTCAATCAAGAAAGAGCCTAATGAGTGGATAAGTTCAATAAATAATAGGTTCCACCATGCCATCACCTGATTGCAACCACCATATGTTGGGGATGATGCTTCAGCTAAGGGATTTTACTATGAAACCTTAGATAGTCTTATCTCCACATTCATTAAAAGAATGCATCATCCTCCTGCTACATTGATTGATGCATACACAAAGGCAGTAAAGGAAATAACATATTTAAGGTAGCATTTAGCAAGGCTCTTTCCTTCATTAGGACCAGTTGCACATCAAAGAAAATTCCAAGGGTTGAACCAAACTTTAGCTAACTAGACTCCCTAGTGTAGGGGCACCCACAGATCTTCATGCCTCCAAGGGGTCAAAAGTTGATATTTTGTTTTTTTTGAGTTGTTTTTATGTAATAAGGTCTTCAAGGACCATTTAATGTGTGTTGGAGTTATTTTGAGTCATTAGGTGTGAGTTAGGGTCTAGATGCAACATATTGTCAATGTTGCACAATATTGTCAAATGCAACTTTTGTACTTTTTGTCATAATAGAGAATAATGATGTTTTGTTGAGTTTATAATTTGAAAGTTGGTTAAGAACCATTGGGAAATGGTTGGTGAAAGTTTAAAAATACCTTGTGTGGTTTAGGGAAGGGTTGGTTGATGAAATATTGAAGTTGAAGCAATAAAATATTTCTATTTTCTTAAAAAATGAATGTTTTATTGTTATTCTTTGATGTAACTTATAGATTTATATGATCCCATACTAACCCAAAATCAATTGTGGATGATAAAGCACTAAATATAATTTCATTTGGTACAAGTTGCATGTAAATTCATTATGATTTGAGCAAGTTGTGTTGATTTCTCTTCAAACTGGTCTAAACCTTAAGTAGGGTAACCAATGGGTGTATAAAATGCATAAAATACCATTCCATCAATGAAAAGTCTTTAGAATTGGTGGAATGGTTTGTGGCAAGATGAAATTTGATTTCCAAAAGTTTAAAGAACAAGAGAGTTGTTGTGCATGCATGGATGAAGCATGAGGTTCTGATATCTTCATGTATTAGATTGAGTTAGGGTCTAGATGCAACATATTGTCAATGTTGCACAATGTTGTCAAATGCAACTTTTGTACTTTTTCTCATAACAGGGAATAATGATGTTTTGTTAAGTTTCTAATTTGAAAGTTGGTTAAAAAACATTGGTAAATGGTTGGTAAAAGTTTAAAAATACCTTGTGTGGTCGAGGGAAGGGTTGGTTGATGAAATCTTGAAGTTGAAGCAATAAAATATTTCTATTTTCTAAAAAAATGAATGCTTCATTGTTGTTCGTTGATGTAGTATACATTTATACGATCCCATACTGACCCAAAATAAATTATGGATGATAAAGCACTAAATTTAATTTCATTTGGTGCCAACTACATGTAAATTCATTATGATTTGAGCAAGTTGTGTTGATTTTTCTTCAAACTGGTCTAAACCCTAAGTAGGGTAACCAATGGGTGTATAAAATGCATAGAATCTCATTCCACCAATCAAAAGTTTTCAGAATTGGTGGAATGGTTTGTGGCAAGATTAAATTTGATTTCCCAAAGTTGCAATAATAAGAGAGTTGGTGTGCATGCATGGAAGAAGCATGAGGGTCTGATATCTTCATGTATCAGACTGAGTAACCCTAGTAGATTGGTGAAATGTGTTGTATTCAATTGGGGGAATGGCCTAGATGATTGTATCCTTTCTTTAGTACACTATGTGACATGTTTAGAGCATTGGAATGGAAGGATAGACTATAGAGTCCAAAAACCTTGCTACTATTAAGCCTAGTTGCCTAATTAGGCCTAATTTGAGCGAGGACAGCCAAAATTTGGAGCCTTCCATACCAAATAACCTCACCTAGTTTTAGGATATGTTGGAGAATATCCAAAAGGGTATCTATAAATATCCTTACATTTTGAATTTCATGCCTACCCTTCAAGTTATGTGCATAAATCCATGTTTGAAAGGCTACTAGCAAGAATAAGGGGATTGTGAACAAAAACCCACCAATTGATGTTTGAGAGTTTGGGAGAGTGGTTTTTTTAATGAGTTTGATATTTTGGAGACCAAAGTGTCCTTTTGGGTGATTGTGTGTTGTTTTTATGCTTGAATGGCATGTTTCTTTGAAGATCAAATGTTTACCCTTGTTGAAGAAGGTTGTCCTATCATGATTGTCTTTGAACTTTGAGAAAGGAATGAATCCATTGTTGTGAAATATGTTATCAATAGTCTAGTTTTTTCCCCTGATCTATATCACTCCCATGATGAATCCAATCCCTTAGATATCCTTGCTTGCACACACAGGTCCCCCACTGAATCAAGCCTAGCCACTCCCTTTTTATCTGAAGAATTCAGGGTAGACAACATTCCCTCAACAACAAGCAAACATTACAGCTTATTTGCAACATTTTGAGGTGTTGAATCAATCATAGAAATTGGGTTCAAATTATGTTTATTTTCATAATTATGCAAGTTTTGTACCAATACATGGTAACACAGATAAGGAGAGGCTCTAGATGAGTTAATTGAAGAAGTAAAGAATTTATCTATAAAGGTCACTTACCTTAGGAATCAAAACAGTTAGCTGCAAGTTACAAAAAGAGGTATACAGTCTAATTATAATTGGGATGGTAGAGATTTTGCACAAGGAAAAGGATAGAATTTTGAAAGAGGACAAGGATAGGGACAAGGTTTTGATAGAGGTCAATCATCAGGACATAATTTTTATAGAAGGCCAACCCCAAGATAGAATAGGACCTAGAATACTAGATCCAATAATGGAGGAGTCCCTATGCCATTAGACCCCTTAGTAATCAAGAGAAGTCAGTAAGTATAGTCCTCCTCATAGAAGATGCATTATTTGGATACTGCAAACTTGATAACATAACACAACATTCTGAGTTTGACTATCCTAAATTCTAAACAACAACAACTATATTTCATACTAACGTTCAACAAGTTGCTAGCAATGGTGTAGGTGAATAGGAGATTGTGCCCTCTGATTATAGAATAGATGAAGTACAGATGTTTCGTCATAGAAAAAAGCCATATGATTTAAGGAATAGGTAGGTTGGTGGGCCCTTCACTACATCTATACCTCCAAATAATTTTAGCACACCACTTGATCCAAATGCAAGTAACAACCCATTTTATCCCAGTGTACCAAGGTAATACTTTTCTAAAGGGAGATCTTTTGATGCTTCCAAAGGAGGACATGTTAATGAACAAGGTGAAAAGACTAGGAGCACTCAGAATGACATGAAGGTGACTCAAATGCATGAATATGTGGTAGAAAAACTTGAGAAAATAAAAGTAATTCTTCCATCCTTTAAGTTATTACGAGTTCCTACTATAAGGAGTGTTATTTTTGGTTCTTTGAATGAGAGTGTTTCCTTAAAGTTTTAACAAGATGTTGCTATGAAGAAGACTAGTTTTACTAAACCAGTAGTTAAGGAGGTAGTTGAAAAGAAACATAACTCCCAACCAATTCAAAATCAGGCTAATCAACATGTTAAAAATTAAGTCCAATTATAGACAGAGGATAGGAGAAAAGAAAAGGATAAGAATCAAGTGACTCATGTTGATTCTCTAGTAAGTCTATTTTAGGATAAATAGGATACTCCTTTTCCTATTTCCATTCATATATTTGGTAAGAATTTACACAATTGCTTATTGGATTCTAGAGCATCAACAAACATCATGCCATTCTTAGTTTGCAAGGCTTTAGGTATCACCCCCGCTCCTTTCGAGTGAAAGGTGACTCAGACAAAATTGAGGTGAGTGTAGTAGGGAAGTTGAATATGATCCCAACGTAGGTTGCATCAGTTTCACATGTAGCAAGTAATCAATATTTAGGTGGCTAATATACTAGATTCCTATAGGATGATTTTAGGAAGGAACTTCATGAGATTACTTAATGGCTATACCTCTACATGTCACTCTCATATGTGGTTTCCATGGAAGGGAGTTCCCAACCAGATCAGAATTGAACAAGAACCAAGATTGAAATATCTGTATCAAAACACATCAAATGAAATGTTGTTTTTTGAGGAAAGTTTAGAAAATTATATCCTAGTAGCAGTTGTTGATGAATCAGAAGTGGAGAAAGTATGTATGATGCATGTTATCCCTAAGGAATTGACTCAGTGTTCTAGCAATACTGAGGCATCGAATCAAATGAAGATTCAGACTAGAGTGATGGAAATCTTCATCTATTAGATAATTTTTAGGAATTCATTCAAAATTGCATTGAGGATCAAATTAATCTATGAAGAGAAATGAATTTTGAAGAATTGTTATTACCCAAATGGTGCATAGTTGACAATTCCTCACACCCTGAGCTCGAATGTTGTATTTGTCAAACCGTTGTAGAGAAGATTAAGATATGTTTCAACCCTTCTCCTGTAGTCCAACTAGAGGTGTATAAAATCCCAAAGATCAGAAATGTAAACAACTGATTGTACAAGAAGATCCCTCATCTAGTAAGAGTAAAAGTACCAAAGATTCCAAAGGTATGTCTCCCACCAAATTCTTGACTTCACAGTTTAATGGATTTAAGTCTAAACAAGGAACTAGTGCCAAATTTGAGTTAATAAGCCCAACAGGTAGTACCTTCTTTGTTGCACATAGATTACAATTTCAATGCACTAATAATGTTACTAAATATTAGGCATTGATACAGGGGTTACTCATGGCTCTAAGAAAGGGGGTCAAAACCTTTAAATTTTTTAGAGATTCTAAGTTAGTGGTAAAAAAAATCAAGAAACAATACTCTTGCCATGATAGAAGAATGACCAGCTACCTAAATAGGGTATGGGATTTGATAGAGGAATTTGGTGCATTTAACATTCAGTTGATCCCTAGAAGCAAGAATCATACTACAAATTCTTTAGCAAAGGAAGCTAGTACTTTGGAGTCATTATCCTTGTCTAGATTGAAAATATTTATGATTGAACTTATGCCAATCTCTTTTGTACCACACAATGTAATGAATTTTTAGGTAGTCAAATATGACAAGCATATTGTAGAATTTATCACTAGTTATGATATGTTTAGTTCCCAGATAATTGATGAAACAAAACTTCAAGAGGTAGAACTAAATATGGAGGGGGTCATTAATTTGAAGACGAATACAATTCCTAGAGGGATGGTGTAGCTCAAAAGGATCTTTGACCTAGAAAAAATAAGGGATTAGGACCAATAGGCAAAGAAGGACTCAATAACCATTCAATGCGAGGCTTACAATATGGGCATTCCAAATGATGAAAAGAATGTGTTCATAGGTAAAGTATGCACTCTAGAGGAAAGGAAAGGATTAATAGATTCATTACATGCATATCAAGATGTTATAGCACAGAGTTATGAGTACCCAAAGGCTTATTATACATCAATAATCACACACACTATTCCTTTGAAGCCTAATGCAAAGACATCCTTATAAAGACAAAGGCCCATTAATGCTTTGCTGGAGCCCATTATTTATAAAGAAAGGTAGAAATTATTGTCTGCCCACATCATTTTCCTAGTCATGCATTCAACTTGGGAGCCAATCTAGTCCTGATTCACAAAAAGAATGGAGAGATAAGGTTGTGTGTTGATTTTATAAACCTAAATCATTCTTCAGAAAAGGACAACTATCCAATGCCCTCATTGGATGAAGTTTTATAGACTATGAATGGATCCCAAATGATGTCCTTTTTGGATGGTTATTTAGGATACAACTAGATCATGGTCTAGTATGAGGCTATGCAAAAAAATACCTTTACAACCAAATGGGACACATTTTCATACATGAGAAGTCCTTTCAAAATAATCAATGCAGAAGCCACTTTCCAAAGAGCTATGGACATGGTGCAGGTGCACCCATGGAAGAACATGCCTCCATGAGGCAACTTTAAGTTTTTGATTTAGAAATAATAATTGTATGAGGTAATAAGGTTTGAATGGAAATAATAAGCATTTAATAGGTCTTAATTAGTTAATTTGGTTCATTTTGGGCATAAATGTATAAAGTGCAAAAATTGATAAAATGTTGTTAATACAAAATTGTAAAATGTAGAAAAATTACAAAATAGAGGAAGTTGAAGGGCTGGGTAGTTGAAAAGGTAGTTTGAGGTGTTGGGTTTGTTTATTTAAATCATTTTTTATCCTCACAAACTTCAAGGAAAGTTGAGGGATAATGTATAAGTGAAGAACTCAAAAAAATACTTTGTTTATAGATAATTTTCCTACATTTTTAGTGTTTCAGGCCATTATATGGCCACATTCTAAGCACATAATCTCTCCTCCTCCCTCGGTAATGTTATCCCTATGAGTCTACTTTAATTTTCTTCTCGTTTCATAAAAATCCATCTTTTTTTTTATGTAAGGTATAGCAAAATATGTTCAGGCAGGTAAAACGCTCTTCCAGGGTAGGTAGTGTGTATTTAAAATTCCATTTCTCAAATTTTAATCATTGAAAATTTCTAAAAATGGGTAATAAGGGAATTTTACAAGTACTTTAAAGGATTTGAAAGTTGCAGTGCATGAAAATGAGGTTTGGGCCAGTTTCTATGATACCCTAGCACTGACAATTGAGAAAAATTAGTAAGTTACAATGCAAAGTGGTGATTTTGAGAGTTTAGATGATAGAGTGAGAGTATTGCTTGGATTTTTGGGTTTTAAGAGGTTACCAAGGTGTATTTGGATCCCATTTAAGATATGGTTTGGTGTAAGAATAAGGTTTAGAGTCCATTATTTTGACTGTCCTATCTAGATAGAGTTGTCAAAGTCCTAGATTGGATAGTAATTGCAAAGTTTTGGGATTTTCTCTTGAAAATGCTAAAAGGACATTGAAGAGTCATGTGACGTGAGTTTAATTGTGTAGTCTTGAATTCCTTTGAACTAGGTTGAGAGTTAAGAAGAGTCTTACATTGTTGTAGGTCAAATCGAATGGTGACAAGAATTCTATTTAGGCTAGTTATGACAGTCATGGCTAATGGATGAAGCTTGTCATTAAAGTGTTGATAAAGGTTGGGAAGTTGTTTTAAAGGAAAAGGAAGACATATTTAAACATGTTTTTTTCACTGAGAAGGAGGAATTGACTTGGGGTTATGTTCTTTCAATAAACCCTCATGCTCATAAGCCTAATAGGCCTAATTGATGTTTAGGATAGTCTACTTGGAGAAGTCACATGTTCGAGTTGTTTATGGTGGGGAAAAGGTCAGGCCCAATCTATTTAAGGTTGTCTAAGGTGTTTTGAGAGTCAACAAGTGATTTATTGCCTTAATCTCATTTTTGGTGTCTTGAACCAAGGGTTTTGTGAAGATTGGATGAGTCCTAATTGAAAGGACAAGCAAGATTTGGTTGTGCTCTTGTCAAGTTGATTTTTGAGGTTTGTGGTCCTGCATTGCATTAGTTTGTATTAGAGCTCAACAAAATATCTAGGCTAGAGAAAGTTTGTGGTTTTGTGGTTTTGTGTTGTGGTTTGTGTAGGTTAATAAGAAGTTGGTTTTTACCAAGAGACTACATTGAGGATAAGTTGAAAAGACCTAGGTGAGGTAGAGAAAGTTGATAAAATTTGAAGCAAGGAGAGACTTTCTTGAGAAGAGAAAAGGTGGAAGTGTTAAGAAGACATTTGTAGGTAGAGGAAGAAAGAAAAAATAGAAAGAGGTAAGAGAAGTTAGACAAAGAGATAGAAGCATTAAGGAAAGAGATGATAAGGTTGTAAAAAGAGTTCCAAGAGTTCATGAATGAGATGGAACAATGGATCAAGCAGACGACAAGATGGCACTTGAAGATTAAGAAAAGAGTTACATGGTCCATAAAGAAGGTAGTAAAAAAGAGAAGACAAATGAAGAAGATAGAAGAAGTGTTTAAAGATGAAAAAGAAGAATTCAAGGATGAAGATAGTGCATTCATTCCCAAGCATGAAGGTGAAGGAGAAACAGAGATAAAGGACCTAATTTCAGAAGGAGAAGATATTGAGTTGGTGTCAAGATTAGATGAAGAGATGATCAAAGATGAATTGGTCTTGGAGACTTTCAAATAGTTGAAGAAGGATGGAGGTATTGTGATAGATTTAGTGTATCAGTTCTTTGTTATGCTAATATTTTGGATAGGAAACAACTTGTAGATCAAGATGTAGTTGATTGAAGGACAAAAGGAGATTGTAACATTTCAGGGCATGAATGAGCAAATTCATAGAGAAAGGGAAAAATGGAAGCATTTTGGAATTAACCAACTTAGACCAAAGGTAAAGATGAAAGAAGCAAGACAAAGAAGACCATAAGGAGGAGCAGTAATGATGAGGCTTGGTACATTCAATCAAAGAGGACTTGGAATTCTTTTTTCCAGAAAGAATGGTGTAGGTGCACCCTTTGAAGAACATGCCTCCATGAGGAAACTTTAAGTTTTTGATTTAGAAATGATAATATTATGATGTAATAAGGTTTAAATGGCCACAATAAGTATGCAATAGGTTTTAGTTAATTAATTTAGGTCACTTTGGGCATAAATGTATAAAGTGCAAAAATTGACAAAATGTTGTCAATAAAAAATTGTAAAATGCAACAAAATTGCAAAATAGAGGAAGGTGAAGGGTCAGGTAGTTGAAAAGGTAGTTTGAGGAATTGTATTTGTTTATTTAAATCATTCTTCATCCTCACAAACTTTGAGGCACATTGAGGGATAATGTATAAGTGAAGAAACTAATAAAACACTTTGTTTACAGTTAATTTTCTTGCATTTTCAATGTTTTAGGCCATTGTATCGCCACATTCTAAGCACATAACCTCTCATCCTCCTTTGGTAATGTTAGCACTATGAGTTTACTTTAATTTTCTTTTGGTTTCATAAAAATCAATCTTCTTTTATGTAAGTTATAGAAAAATATGTTCAAGCAAGTAAAACCCTCTTCTAGGGTAAGCAATGTGCATTCAAAATTGCAGTTCTCAAATTTTATCTATTGAAAAGCTCTAAAAATGGGTAATAAGGGAGTTTGATAAGTAATTTAGAGGATATAAAAGTTGAAATGCATGAAAATGAGGTTTGGGGTGGTTTCTATGATGCCCTAGCACTGAAAATTTGGAAAAATTAGTAAGTTATACTGCATAGTGGTGATTTTGAGAGTTTAGATGGTAGAGTGAGAGTCCTGCTTGGTTGTTTCAGTTTTAAGAAGTTACCAAGGTGTATTTAAATCTCATTTAAAATAGGATTTGGTGAAATAATAAGGTTTTTAGTCCATGGTTTTGACTGTCCTTTCAAGAAAGAGTTGTCAAAGTCCTAGATTGGATAGTAATTGCAAAGTTTGGGAATTTTCTCTTGAAAAGGCTAAAAGGACATTGAAGAGTCATGTGAAGAGAGTTTAATTGTGTATTATTGAATTCCTTTGAACCAAGTTGAGAGTTAAGAAGAGTCTTACATAGTTCTATGTCAAATTGAATGGTGACAAGAAGCCTATATAGGTCGGTTACGATAGTCATGGAGAATGGTTGAAGTTTGTCATTAAAGTGTTGATAAATGTTGGGAAGCTATTTTAAAGGAAAATGAAGTAATATTTAAACATTTTTTATTTCCTTGAGAAGGAGTAATGGAATTGGGGTTATGTTGTTCCAATAAACCATTTTGTGCATAAGCCTAATAGGACTAATTGATGTTTAGGATAGTCTACTTGGAGAAGTCTCATTTTTTAGCTATTTATGGTGGAGAAAAGGTTTGGAACAATCTATTTAGGATTGTCTAAGGTGTTTTGAGAGTAAAGAAGTGATTTATTTCCTTAATCTCAGTTTTGGTGTCTTGAAACAAGGGTTTTGTGAAGATTGGATGAGTCCTAATTGAAAGGACAAGAAATATTTGGTTGTACTCTTGTCAAGTTGAGTTTTGAGATTTGTGGTTCTACATTGCATCAAGACATTTCCTTCAAGGATATAATTGGTAAGTGAATTATTGTCTATATGGATGATTTGACTATTTTCTCTAAGAATAAGGGAGATCATGTTTAAAACCTATGCAAGGTATTCCGAAGGTGCAAAGAATTTGGCATCTCCCTCAATCCCAAGAAATGTATATTTGGGGTAATAGAATGAAAGATTTTGGGTCATGTAATCTCTGAACATGGAATTTCAATCAATCATGAGCTAATCTATGCAATTTTGAAGATACAACCCCTTGCTATCAAGAAGGAGATAAAGTCATTCTTTGGGAAGATCGATTTTGTTCAAAAATTTATCATGGGTTTCACAGAAATAGTCAAACCATTGAATGCAATGCTAAAATAAAATGTGAAATTGGAATGGATTGTTGAAGCCAAGTAGGAATTTGATGAAATTCAGAGGGCCATAGTTGTTGCACCTATGGTGGTAAGTCCAAATTATAAAAATCCCTTTTATAAATATTTGTTTGCTTCAAATCATTCTTGTGCCAGCATGTTAACACAAAAATTAGATGAAGGGAATGAGCATCTGATAGCATTCATGAGTGTTCCCCTTAATGATGTTGAATTAAAATATCAAAGTGTGGAAAAGAAATATTTTTTACTAGTTAGAGGAGTCAAAAAATTTAGGCATTACATTTTGAGGAACAAAGTCTTCACAATTGTACCTGACCCAGTAGTAAAGCTCTTCTTATTGCAAAGTGAAATGGGTGAAAGGAGAACTAAGTGGTCACTATGTTATAATACTATGACATTGAGATTTAGCCAATGAAGCTAGTGAGGGGGGAGGCTTTAATGAGGATGATGGCTGAGACAAGCCCTAAAATTATGGCACAACATTACCATCTCCAATATGTCTCATCTGATGAATGGTATGATGACTTGATTTATTACTTTATGAATAAAAAATGTCCTGATCACTTGAATCTAGTACAACGAAGGGTGTTACACTTAAAGAGTGCCACCTACATGCTCAAAGGGGAAATTCTGTATAAGAAGAATCATGAGGGAATATATCTCTGATGTCTACGAAAAGAGGAGGCAGCCCAAGTCATGGAGGAATTGCATGAAAAATATGGAACAAGTCACAGATTCGGTTTGGCCACTACAACTCAAATCAAGCATGTTAGGTATTATTGGCCAACTATATTTAAAGATGCATATAGTCATGTAAGGGCCTATCATATTTTTCAAACCTATGCCACTAAAGAAATGAACTTTGCTTTGCCACTATAATTGGTGATCGAGGTAAGACCATTTGCACAGTGGGGATCAAACTTTATTGGTCCTATCAATTCACCATCTTCAACCAAACATAGGCATGTTTTAACTACTACTACTAATTACTTCACTAGGTGGACTAAAGCAATTCCTTACAAGTAATGTACAATAGAGGTAGTGATTAATTTCCTTAAAGCTTGGATGATCATTCATTTTTGTTTCCCTTTTGTTGTTGTATGTGATAATGGGCTTTCTTTCACATCATTAAAATTCTCTAGGTGGGAATTTGATCATGGGGTCATTATTAAATTTGCATCTAACTACTACCCTTAGGGAAATGGATTATCAAAGTCCAACAAAAACCTACTCACTACCATTCGTAAATTGATTGAAAAAAATATGAGAGAATGGAACACTTATCTAAGATTTGGTTTGTGGGAAAATTGTACCCAACAAATGTCTTCACTAGGGACCTCCCCTTACAATTTGGTTTATGGCCTTAAGCCTGTCTTTCTTGTTCAATTGAGAATCCTAACTCTCCAATTTATCAATGAGTATTATGAGGAAGGGGAACATAGAGAGGCCTACCTAGCTAAACTATTACAGCTGGAGGAGAAAAGGGATGAGGCATTAGAACAATTTTCCAAGCACTAGTGTATTGTCAAGAGATGATTTGATTGTAGATCTAGGGTAAAAGCTTTTAGGATTTCTAACTTATTTTTTTACTAGGATAAATCATATGAAAAGAAAGGGGAACATGGTAAATTCGACAAGCTTTGTCTTGGCCCTTTCTATATTTTTGAAATCCTAAGAGATAATGCTTTCCATCTCAAAACCCTCACTGGAGAGGATGTCCCATTGCCAGTCAATGAGCAATATTTAAAGCATTATTTCCTTTCTTGAGTTGCCTCAGCTCGCTCTTGTAAATAGTTAGCTTAGGTCTTTTCTTTCTTTTGGTTTGCTTTTCTTTGCTTTTCTTTTTCTTTTGTATCGGTTAGTGTAGGTTGCTTTGCTTTTCTTTGTTTTGGTTTTGGGGTCTTCCTAGTCTTTTTGTTTGGGAAGTGTCTTATCCACACAATCTTTATTTATCTAGGATTGTTTCAAGTATTTCTTTGACAAACTCTAATATTTTTTCCATATAGGATGGTGGAAATCCTCTATTTGGTGTCACATGTGCTTAATGTATAAAGTTGATGAGTCACTAAATTGAGTTGGCTCTTGAATGTGCTCAAATATTATATTTTAAACACGTCTTAAGAATCCTAAGATTGTTGTGGGTTCTTTGTGAGGTTTTGTTAAGTGAAAAATCTTATATTTTTGCTTCAACACCACTGTGATTCTCATCCTTGGGTGTGAACTTCATTAATTATAGGTTGAAAATGAAAAGAAGTAAAAATATAATAAAAAAGAAAGAAAAGAAAAAAAAATATTGAAAATGAAAGGAAGATTCAACCCTTCAGGAGGATCCAAATATCTTTACTGGGGCTATGGATGCCTGATTGGTAGTAGAGCTATGTTTGGGAAAATCACAGCTATAACCTCATCAAGGCTATGGATGCCTGATTGGTAGTGAGGCTCTATCTAGGTTGCTTTCAGAGTTAGAATATTTATGTAGCTTAACTTGACTAATATTAGCTCCTCTATAGTGACTAAGGGAGGGAAATTAATGAATCTACATACACTTGGATTTTGAGCATAGGAAGGGTTGACATGTTCAATGGTTTTGAGCTTTTAATTTTATTGGTTGACCTGATGCGAGGATTAGAACAAGAGATTTTAGGTTCTTGATTCAATTTTGTCATTGAAATTCTATGGAGCATTTCCCTAGTAAAGTCACCATTTATTGTGCACATTTTGCACCATTCCCTACTAGAGGCAGGGACCCTCTTTTGTTTGCTTTGTTTGTTTTTTCCTTTTGGTTTGACCTTTTCCCCTTATGGAATAGGTTCTTCCCAATTTTGGGTTTGCCTCACCAGATTAATTCAATGCTTAATGTAAACTTTAGGTGCCTTAGTTCTTAGCATTTCTATCTTGTAGGATGCATTGAACTTAAGCACTTCACAAAAATTTCATCAAGGCATCAAATTGTGCAAGTCCTAGAGACTTTCAAAAAATCCTCCCCTCTGCAAATTTCCTGAACTACTTGACCTTCAAAAAATCTGGCCCTTTGTGGATTCTCTGAGTGTCTTTCCCTTCAGAAAATGCAAACCCTCACGAATTTAGTGAGTCTATCTCTATGTCATTTTTTTGAGCTTTCTATGGGTCTTGTCAAAACATTTAATTCTCTAACGAGCATGGTACATGGTCATTAATGCTCTTCTTCAACTCCATTTATATGCTTTAATCTCATTTCCCTCATTTCATTCTAAAATTACACATCTATGGAGGAGCTCTATGTGCATTCTAGTGCAAGGGAAAGTGTGAAATTGAGGATTGTTGTAGTTGCATTGTCAATCTTAGGCCTAGGGCTTTCGAGTAAGGTCTATGTAGTTACTCTCACTTATTCAGGCTTTAAAGGTAGGGTTTTCTACAATCCCTTGTTTATTTCAACAAATTTTTTGATTGGTTTTTGTGATTTGGTGACATGATTTCATCATTTTCTTTCATTTCAAATCACCATTAGATTCAAAGGATTCGGTTTGAGTTTGTGCATTTATTTTATTTTGATGATTGATTAGGGATGATTGATGTCTGAATATTCCCATGCAACCTATTGTGATTCCTTAGGATTTAAATCAAACTAATTAGGGCATCACTATTGTCTCTTAGAAGCAAATTAGAGAATTTGAGTCTTTCTCGTAACAAGGGTTTCAATCTAGTGTATCTTGATTTCTTATGCCAATGTATGTTTGTGACAAATGGACAATCAACTTATACTACACAATTGAAGAAGTTACTCATGAACACTAGTTCCATATACTTGAGCTTTAGCAAAGGTTTGGGAACACTTTATTGATCATATTAAATTCTTTATGAGGGGGTTTAGTTTCAAATATTTTAATGAAAATTTTTAAATTCGGGCTAATGAATGCATAAGTCTTGAAGTTGAGTCACAGTTTCATGTTAAAACTTAGTTAAAATCTTTGGATGAAGGAATAAACTGTAAGATGAAGCCTCACAAAATACATTCGAGGTAGAAAAATCTAATGAGTGTTTCATTCACAAAACCCATGGGGGCACAGATTCTCTAAGTGTTTAAACCTCCAAAAAATTTGTCATGTCCTGGAATCTCTAAATCCATGGGGACTTAAAATCTCTGAAAGTCCTTAGAGATAAAGTGAATGCTTTGATATTATCATGAAATGAAGGAATAAATGTTAAGGGTGAAATATTATTCAATTCTAAGTAAACTCCCTTACTTCATAAAATCCATTGTGCCACAGATTCTCTAAGTGTCTAGAAATTTAGAAAATGCACCTCCTGGTGGATTCTCTGAAATGCTTCCAAGCCTAAAATCCTTGTAGGTGTTGAATTCTTGAAGTTTATTTGATTTGTCCTTACAAGGTATTGTGAGTTAATTTTAATGGTTTTCATAATGATTTGAGTTTAATTTGATGCCACATATGTAATTTCAAGATTATTCTAATGATGTGGTTAAATCTTAATGCTTGTCCATAATTGGAATTATGGTAATAGTATTTTTTCTTAATAGATGTAGGCATGATCTAGCTAGGGGAAGGGGTCTAAGGAAAAGACAACTAAATTTTCTATAGGTAAACCCCAAACAAGATCAAAGAAAATGAAGTATGAATTTAAAGGTACTAGGAATGAATCTAAGATAACCTAAACTTTAGTAAAATTGAGTGAAACTAACATGGTTCATGTGGATTATGATGACCTTAATAAAAGGATGTTTAGAAATGCACCTTCTAGCCTTACTCAGATCATTACACATATAGGGTTGGCATAGGAAGTTGGGTGTCCACCTTCAGTGGAGTGTCTAGTGTTAGTTATGAGATGTGTTAGGCACTATGAACCTGATAAAAGGATAATTATGGGCCCTCAAGGAAGAGTAATGGCCAATCTAACTAAGGAGTTCATAGCCAGTACCTTTGACATTGGCTAAAATCATAAGCTAGTGAAGATCAACATAAAGGAAGTAGAGAAATTTTATTAAAAGGATTCCAATAAGGCTTTGGATATGATGACCAATTATTGGATTACCAAACCAAAGTCATATTACTCCAAGTTTCCCAAGCGGCTACACAAGAGTGACTTTAAGTTGGAATATAATGATATGATCACTCTTCTAGGTAGAATAATGCAATTAGAGGATGCTTTTATGTTCAAGGATTGGATGTTCTGTGTAATCTCATAGATTGTTAAAGGAACCCACTATCATTGGGAAGGTATAATAAGTGACAATTTGGACATATAATTAAGAAATGTGTAGAACACTCAGAGGTTCACTATGACTTCTTATTTGGTGTACTTGCTTGTTCCAATGAATAAATACAAGGGCCTTAGTTGTAAAGGAGTTATAGGTAAGGATAGGATTTATTATGTTTACCCCCAACTTCAATTCAATAACTCTAATTCTAGAAGGGTAAATATTACTTTCCTTATGTACATCACAAGGATGTTAAAAGATGCTCTTCATGTCAAGATTTCAATGGAGGCCATCGAGCTCATTAGAAAATATTGCCAATGGTTTATTTAATTTCAAAAGCTCTCATATATTAGGATACATGGGTCACCTATAGTGCCTATGAGATTACTAAGATATCCAATTGATAAACTTATTTTATTTCAATTGACTAGAAAACTAGTAGCATTCAACACGGTTGTGAAAGATATGCATAAAACCAGACTTGGTGGAGAATTCCCACTGAGGATTGAGAGCATGGAATCTTTCCCCTCTATTCAAAGTTCCTACCATTCAGAGAAAGATATGGCTAATTTTCACTTCTATTCCCACATAAGTAGAAGTAATTTTGATCCATATGGTGTGGGTCAAAAGACTGCTACCCATGAGTATCGACACAAAGATAATATTGAGGACTATTCAGAAAACTACCAAGATGAGTTTGAAGTGATTAGAAGAAATTTCTCCAAACTATCTTTGAGGATGAAAAAATTACATTAGGTAGCTAATATTCTTGATCAGGTGGATGATGAGGAAGATCATGTGTAGTACCATCTATATGATAAATTTCAAAATAGGCCACTCCTTTTTGTTAATTGGTTAGATGAGGAGATAGTAGATATGAATCAACTAAATCAGCATGTGATAAGATATTCCAAACTATGGTTCAAGCATAAGGTTTTGGAATTGGAGGCAATAGGTACCAAGTTCACATTGATATTATTGGTGATTTAGATTCCAATTCAGAAGAGGAAATAGAGGACACCCAAGATGATGTAGTTGGACCCCATGAAGGGGAAGACATATAAAAGTATGTGGTTATTAAAAGGACTAAAAGCCAAGAAAAGAGCAAGGATCCTAAGAGGAAACCAATAGAAAAGGTAAGAAAGTCTTCAAAAGGAATAGTTTAGGAGCGAGATGAGGAAATTCAATCTTCTAGAAAGGGGAGAATTATCATTGAGGGCTAGAAAATGGCCAAGTCAAAGAAGGACAAAGTATATGAAGAGGAAACCATTCAATCCAAGGTGGTTGATATAGAAAGTTAAGGAGAGAAGCATCAGGTGTATGTGAGAAGAAATTATCCAAAGTAGAAGACTGTCCCTATAGCAGACGTCAGTGAAATGATGAGTGAGCATGAAAAGGACAATGAAGGGGCACCTATTGATGATACCCAAGAAGAAGCAAAGAGAGAAGCTACAAGAAATAATATTCCTCCTAATTATCGTATGAAAAACATGCTAGTGGATGAGGATATTATTCGTGATGAGGAAAATATTTTAGGAAATCCAGAAGAGGAACAAGAAGATGAGGATGTGCCTACACCCAAAAGTGGGGAGTTGAACAATTTCAGGAGGCTATTAGAAGAGAATGTTATAGAGGTACAAAGTGAGTATGTTTAGGATCATGATGGACCAAAACGTGGTGATATGATGGGTATGTGTAGGGTATGTGGCTGACGACTTTTTTTACCCAAAATTGATGAAACAAGAAGGGTTTTTAAAGGAGATTCTTAGCTTTCCACCAATATAAATTATGCTTTACTTTGAATTTAATAAATATTTTTTATTCATTTTCTATTTGAATTATGACTAAAGTCCTAATTGATAGGCTAATTGAAAAACATCTATAGCTTTCAAATGGCATCATAATTTTTTAATCTAAAACATGTGTCACATTCTATGCTTCACATTCTATAGGATTAAAAAAAATAAAATAAAAATTCATGAAGTTTTGACCAAGTTAAGGTGGCCATACATACGAGTTTTTATATTTTTTAAAAGTTGCAATAAAATAATCATGATTAATTATTTACTTGGAAGAAAACTATGAAAAAATATGCATCACATTGGGACATGATTCCTCTACTCTTATATAAACTATTATAAAAACTATTATCATTTTATTGTGGTTAGGGTGGTCAGACAGAAACCTACTTCTTATTTTTTACTTGAAATTTAAGTACTATTGCATTGAAATTTCAAATTTTCACCAAATAGATTTTTTTAAAAAAAAACCTAGTAGTTTAGAAACTACATTCAATTTGCTACAGATTCTATTCTTACATATTTTTAAAATAATATAGATAACTTATTCAAATTTTTACATCAAGCTTCCTAACTTTGATTTTTCCAATTTTTTCACCGCTTAAAGGCATGTTTTTTCCATGATGATCATAGGCATACCCAAGAAAAGAGGCAACATCACATGTAACTGTGGATATGTCTTCCCATTCTCTAATGAAGGAGCATAAAAATGTATTTTATGAAGAAGATAATGTTGGATGTTGTGGTTTGTTGTTGATATGTGGTTGTTATTGATGTCAACACTATTAGCATTGTTGCATTAGAAGTTGTATATGTCAAGGATATTGAGAAAATTGTAATAAGAAGTGCTACAGGTTGTCAGTGGTGAAGTGAAGCTCTTTTTGTCAATGCGATCAGTACATTGTTATTAAGAGGTTGTGGAATAAATGGTTTCTTGTTGAGTATATCTAGTTTATCCATGTCAAGTTTCAGAGATCCACATGAAGATTTGATCAAGTTATGAAGATTTGTATTTTGACAGTTTTTTTTGTTACAAGTTTCAGTTTGTGTTCTTGAATTAAGATCATGTGATTTTATTAAGTTCAGTTGTGGCAAATGCTTCTCTGGTGTTTCATGATGCTTTTGGATGTTTCTAGTTTGTGCTCTATCTATGTTGCACGTCCACATTGATCATTGTGCTCATGATCTGAGATTTTCTCTTGTGTGTTCATGTTTTTCATGTTCTTGGATGATAAGGTGTTGAAGCATGTTGTGGATCTTTGAGGAGTAATTAATTGAAGTGGTTCATGTTTGAGGATGTTATTTTCGGTCTTCACTATGTTGTGGCTGACCTTGGATGATTCACATGATTAATCTTTATTTGATCTGAGTTGACTGTTTATATTATTTCTTGCTATTTTTTTGAAGATGACTTATAGCGATTTAATCTCTTGTTGCAGATATATATAAGCGATTGTTTTATCATTTGGAAGTGTATTGGAGTGTGCAAGTGTGAAGTGTGTGAGTCCTGTGTGTGAATATTGTTTAGATCATTCAAAGGAAAAGAAGAGAGTGAAGAAGAGTGAAGAAGAGTGAAGAAGTGTTCATGTGCTTAACCAAAACTGTAACCAGGGATTAGTGGATGTTATTTTCTCAGTTCAAAGTCTAATGGATTTAATCAGAATCTTTATGCAAGATAGTGTGTCTTCCTTTGGGTAGTAATCCTATTTGTAATTAAGTAGTGAACTCTAGGCACTGTGCTTGAATGCATGTGCATTCCCCATTTATATTTCCTTATACTTTTAACAAGGTACAATCTTGTGGACTAACCTCCACCATGGTTTTTTCCCTAATAGGATTTCCATGTAAAATTCTTGGTTTTATGTGTTTTTCATTTATGCTTTCATAATTATTGGTCAGATCTGAGAATAAAGTTAATAAGTTTATTAAGTTTGAAATTCGGTGACAACTGATTCACCCCCCCTCTCAGTTGTCTGTCGTTGTGTTGCCAACAATTGGTATCAGAGCAGGTTCCTTGGAAGAATTTTTATAGCTTGAGGTGATTTGGGATGGTGAATTACAAGAAGGATAGTCCTATATTTGATGGAATAAATTATTCTTTGTGGAAGACTCGAATGGAGTGCCATCTAAGATGCATTGGTGAACCCTATTTGAGCATTACAAAAGATATATATGTTATTCTACCAAATAGTACTTAGGTTGAGTATAATATCAGGGCTAAGGAGGGATGTTTGGGTGCTTTGACTGACAAATTTGATGGATCTAAAGACTGCTTATGAGATCTAGAAAATTTTGTAGACCTTGTATGAAGGTGATGCTAATGTGAAGATTACTAAGCTACAAAGTTTGAAAGGGAAATATGAAAAGTTGAAAATGGGTGATGATGAAAATGTTACTACTTTCATGAAAAGAGTGAATGAACTTGTGTGTGGGATCAGATGTGTTGGTGGAAAAATAGTTGAATCAGAGATTGTTGGTAAAGTGCTTTGATCCTTGCTGATTCTTACAAAGTAAAAGCTAGTACTATTGAAGAGCTCAAAATTGTGACAAATGTTACCAGAGATATGCTGATCTGTAAGCTTATTTCTTTTGAGTTGAGTGAATTTAGTGATGCCCTTCCTAAGGTTGAATATGCATTTATGGCCACTACTTCTAGAAGAGATAAACATAGATATGATCTGGGAAAATTTTCATTAAGAAAGATATTCAAGTATGAGGATGAAATGAGATAGCTCAATGAAGAATAAAGAGAGCTTGGAGAACTTGAAACATTGATTGTGAAAAGAGAAGCTAGAGGGCAAGGTAAGTATAAGGGGAAGTTTCCTATTAAATTTTTCTCTTGCAATAAGATAGGTCATTTTACATCAAGGTGTCCTAAGAGAGTTTCCAAGCCAAGACTTAACAAGCACAAATTCAAAAAGAAGTGTTACTATGTTGCTGATAAAGGTGTGATAGATGATGAATCTGACAAAGGAAATGCGAGTGAAGATGATTTTGTGTTTATTGCTATCAAGGAAAATAATCCTATGTCTACTGAATCTGCTAGTTGTACAAATGTGGAGAAAGCCCTAGGTACTTGAGTTGAAGAGAAAGATGAATTGGTAATTGACAATGGTTTTTCTCATCATATGACAGGAGATAAAAGTAAGTTTGTGAGTTTGGAAAAGTATAATGGTGGTGTTGTGAGATTTAGTGATGACAAAGTTGGTGTGATCCATGGAAGAGGATGCATTTCTCTTGATGGTAAGTATAATAGTGATGATGTCTTGTATGTTGAAGGTTTGAAGAATAATCTTTTAAGTGTTGGACAAATGGTTCATAAGGGATACAATCTTTAGTTCATGGATGGTAAGTGCAAAATATTGGGAAATACGAGAAATGTGATTGCATCAGGTACAAAAGCAAAAGGTAATATTTTCCACCTGAGTGATGCTAGTAAAAGTTGTTTGATTGCTCAAATTGATGAAAGTTGGTTGTGGCAGAGGAGAATGTGTCATGTTAACTTTGATAATATTGTCAAGATAAGTTCCACTAAGGCTGTGATTGATCTTCCTAAGTTGATGAAACCTACTAATGCAATATGTAAAGAATGTCAATTAGGAAAGAAAACAAGAATTTTATTTTGGAGTAAATAGAAAAATTCAAATGGATTGTTGGATCTTGTGCATACTAATTTGTGTGGTCCTACTAGAACTAGAAGTTTACAAGGTTACAAATACTTCATGTTTCTTATTGATGAATATTCAAGGATGATGTGGGCTACTTTCTCAAGGGAGAAATCTAAAGCTTTGGAAAAGTTCAATATCCTTAAGGTTATGGTTGAGATAGACATAGGTTTGAAGATTAAGTTTCTGAGATTAGATAGAGGTGGTGAATTCACTTCCAGTGAGTTTAATTTGTTTTGTGAAGAACATGGAATAAGGAGACAGTTATCTGCACTGTGGACCCCTCAACAGAATGGAGTTGTGGAAAGAAATAACAAAATAGTTCTATATGCTGCTAGAACCATGATGTTGGAAGGAAATGTACCTCATATCTACTGGAGAGAAGTTGTAAGTACTATTGTGTATACACATAACTCAGTACAAATCAAAGGTGATACTGGTAAGACTCCTTTTGAGCTATGGACTCATCTAAAGGCTACTACTAGATATTTCAAGATCTTTGGAAGAAAGTGTTATATCAAAAGAGATGAAGATATAGGAAAGTTTGATGCTAGGAGTGATGAAGGAATATTTCTTGGTTATGCTACTAAAAGTAAGGCCTACCGGTGTTACAATAAGAGATTGAAGAAAATGGTTGAAAGTGTAAATGTTAAGGTTGACGAAGACTTTGGTACACCATCCAAAAATTCTGCATATGATTATGATGATCAAAATTTCAGTACAAACAAAGGTTAGACTTCAAGTCAAGTCCAAATCATTTCGGTGAATCAAGAAAATCAAGAGGAAGGAGAAACTGGTAGAAGAACAGAAGATAGATCAGAAGAGCTTGAAGTTGAAGAACATTCTAACAAGACTTTGAGGTATGTAAGATTGCATCATTTAGAGAATCAGATCATAAGTGATAAGAACAAAGGGGTCTAGACTAGGAGAAAGATTGCAGAACAATATTGTTTGATTTCAAAGACTGAGCCTAACAATGTGAAAGAAGCATGCAAAGATGACCATTGTGTTGAAGCAATGAAAGAGGAACTACAACAAATTGAAAAGAATGATAAATAAATTCTTGTTCCAAAACCTAAGGATAAAAATGTAATTGGAACTAAATGGGTCTTTAGAAACAAAGTAAATGAACAAGGAGAAGTGGTTAGAAACAAATCAAGACTTCTATGTAAGGGATATTCACATATGGAAGGTATTGATTTTGAAGAAACCTTTTCCATTGTTGCTAGAATTGAAGTTGGGAGATTGTTTCTTGCTTATGATGCTTACAAAGACTACAAGGCTTATCAAATGGATGTCAAGTTAGCTTTTCTAAATGGTGAATTGGAAGAAGAGGTGTATGTTGAACAACCGGATGGATTCTAGTTGACTAATCAAGAAGATATGGTTTTTTGATTGAAGAAAGCATTATATGGACTCAAACAACCCCCTAGAGCATGGTATGCTAAATTGGATATGTACTTGTTGAAGCTTGGATTTAACAAACATACTAATAATAGTAAATTGTATTTCAAGAATGATGATAAAGATTTGATTATGGAAGTTTTTGTTGATGATATCATATTTGGAGGAGATGCTAGCTTATGCATGAAGTTTGCTGATGAGATGCAGAATGAGTTTGAGATGTCAATGATTGGAGAGATGAAATTATTCTTGGGATTAAAAATTACTTAGTTCAATAAAGGGATCTTTATATCTCAGTCCAAGCATGTGAAATAATTGTTGAAGAAATTTGGTATGGAAGATTCAAAGCTAGTTGGTACACCCATGGTGACCAAATGCAAGTTGACAACTAATGATGATTCTCTAAAGGAAAATCAGACTAGATACAAATCAATGATTGGTGGATTCTTGTATTTGACTCAAACTAGGTATGATATCATGAATGATGTATGTATTGTTCCAATATTTCTAGCTAATCCTAAAGAATCTCATGTGACTGCTATGAAGAGGATTTTTAGATACCTAAAGGGGACAACTGATTTTGGTTTATGGTATCCTAAAGATGGTGATCTTATTTTGAGTGCCTTTACTGGTGTTGATTGGACATGAGATGTGAATGAATGGAAAAGTACTAGTGGTGGAGCATTTTTCTTGGGAAAGAAGCTAATTTCTTGGTTAAACAAAAAGAAGAATGCTATTTCATTATCTACTACAAAGGAAAAATACATTGTTGCTTCTAATAGTTGTACTCAAGTACTATGGATGAAGCAAATGTTGAAGGATATAAGAGTTGTGTATGATGAGTTTTATTGTTATATTCTATGATAACTCAAGTGCTATTAACATTTCTAAGAATCTGGTGTTGCATTCCAAGACCAAGCATATATCTATCAAGTTTCACCTTTTGAGAGAGAAAGTAAGTGAAGAGGAAGTTAGATTGGAGTATGTGCCTACTAAGGAGAAGATTGTAGACATATTTACCAAGCCATTTCCTAAGGATACTTTTGAGTATCAAAAAGAGAAGTTAGGGGTGATTACCCCTCCTAATTAGAACTAAGGATGCATTTATCTGCATCAATCCGTGCATTTCATGATCATATTTTTATCTAGATTGATGTTGTGGTGGTTACTACTTAGGGGGAGTAGTTAGATGTTCAAATGTTTAGGTGCTCAGATATGTGGTTTAGAGCATGTGTAGGAGAGATCATTTCCATTGATGTAAAAGGGTGATAAGAGTAATGTGAAAAATATTTTTGGGGAGAGGAGTTGAGGAAAGAAGAGTCAAAACCTAAGGGGAAGTAAGTGTAGTTGTGTTGTTTTTCACATCATGTGTTGCCATCAATGCCTAAGGGGGAGATTGTTGGATGTTGTGGTGTGTTGTTGATATGTGGTTGTCATTGATGTCAAAACTATTAGCATTGTTTCATTAGAAGCTGTATATGTCGAGGATATTGAGAAAATTGTAATAAGAAGTGCTACAGGTTCTCAATGGTGAAGTGAAGTTCTTTTTGTCAGTGTGATGAGTACATTGCTATTCAAAGGTTGTCGACTAAAGGGTTTATTTTTGAATAGATCTAGTTTATCCATGTCAAGTTTTAGAGATTTGCATGGATATTTGATCAAGTTATGAAGATTTTTATTTTGACAATTTTTATGTTACTTCAAATTATGTTCCTGAATGAAGATCATTTGATTTCAGTAAGTTTAGTTGTTGTGGATACTTCTTTGATGTTTCATGATTCTTGTGTATGTTTCTAATTCATTATCTATATATGTTGCACATCTGTATTGATCATTGTGCTTGTGATTCAAGATTTTCTCTTGCGTGTTCATGTTTTTCATGTTCTTGGCTGATAAGGTGTTGAAGCATGTTGTGGATCTTTGAGGAGTAATTAATTGAAGTGGTTCATGTTTGAGGATGTTATTTTCAGTCTTCACTATGTTGTGGCTGACATTGGATGATTCACATGATTAATCTTTATTTGATCTAAGCGGACTATTTATATTCTTTCTTGTTTTTTTTTTTTGAAGTTGACTTATATCGATGTAATCTCTTGTTGCAGATATATGTAAGTGATTTTTTTATAATTTGGAAGTGTACTAGAGTGTGCAAGTGTGAAGTGTGTGAGTCCTATGTCATAATATTGTTCAGATGATTCAAAGGAAGAGTAGAGAGTGAAGAAGAGTGAAGAAGTGTTCATGTGTTTAATAGGAACTGTAACTAGATATTGGCACATGTTATTTTCTCAGTTCAAAGTCTGATGGATTAAATGAAAATCTTTTTGTAAGATAGTGTTTCTTCCTTTGGGCAATAAGCCTATTTGTAATTGAGTAGTGAGCTCTAGGCAGTGTGCCTAAATGCATGTGCATTCCCCATTCATATTTCCTTATACTTTTATCAGGGTATAATATTTTGGACTAACCTCCACCTTGGTTTTTCCCCTAATAGCATTTCCACGTAAAAATCTTGGTGTTATGTGTGCTTCTAATGTGTTGTTCATTTTTTCTTTCATAATTAATGATTAGATCCAAGAATAAGATTAATAAGTTGAATAAGTTTGAATTTTGGTGACAAATGATTCACCCCCCCTCTTAGTTGTCTACCCTTGTGTTTCCAATAGATAAAAATGAGGAGAAACATGATGCAAAGGAAATTGATAAAGGTAAAAAAGATGTTGAACATCATCCCTCGAAGGATCAACAAGAATAGGATACCTCTCAGGTAAATAAAGAAATTGAGCAATCAATTGCTCTAGAATGGTGAGAGAAGAGGTTGAAGTAGAATCCTATCATTGTAGAAGAGGAGATCCCTTATTGGGACAAGTTTCTAGGAAAATAGGCTCAGCCAAAAGAAAGGAAGAGAGATAGAACGGTCTCCAAGTCTACAAGGGATGAATTCAACAAGGTTATCGACATTGCCACCCCTGCAAGTGACAAATTTAAGGATGAGGCAAGGCCTATAGATTATAAGGTTGAAACTATCAATCTGGGTCTAGCAACAAAATAACAAGAGAAAGAGGACCACTAAGAGTCAGTACAAACAATACTAAAAAGGTTGGATAGTGAGACTCAAGCCATGGAGAGGTTGCAATAACAATTAAGAGATGTACAAAAGTATGTGTAGCATTTGATCAAGCCATTGCAAGATAGAACTAGTGTGGGATCTTCATTTACATAGGGATTATTATCAAAGGATGTTGTATCTGAAGTTGAAAATATGAGATCTTCCCTACAGGTCACATAGGAATGGCTGGATAGTGTAATCCAAAGAGGAGATATGATGATTGAGAAGATACTACATATGCATGAAAAGGAAAGATCTCTCCTCAAGGGCATAACTCAACTCATCATCATGTACCAAGTGCCTAATGATACCATTATTACTGAATTGAAGAGGGTATTTGAAGTACCTAAGGATGTGTTGATCATATAGTGGGTGCTTACAATTGACAATATAGATAGAGCTAATGAATGGATACATGCCTTTAATTTAAAAAAAGAACTCAAATTCAAGGAACTAAAGAAAATATCAAAGGCTCAAGGTAAAGATAGGTAGGTCTCTGATAGTTGCAATAAATTTCTAGAAATTTTCTCTAGGAGGAAGAAATTTGGATAAAATAATTTGAATGTCAAGAAATTGCAAAAAATAGTGGCATGAAGTTTATGCTCTAAGCAGTAATGGACCTTTGATAAAATATTTGATTGAGGATTCTACAATTTGCATTTCTAATGTGGACAAGTATGAAGGGCTTCATGGTGACTAGGAAAAAGCTTTGAAAAAAAATGGAGAGGAAAAAAATACAATTAAAACAAGAATTAGTTTGATACAAGTTCCAGCCTAGGCCGACTTGGATGTTCTACTTTCAAACATCAAGGAACTCTCTAGAGGTGAAGAAGATAAGGACAAGGAGAACAACCCAACCTAGGCTCTCTTGGGGAATGTTCCTTCTACATCAATCTTGCTAGAGATTTAAGTTGGTCAGGTCTATATTTTTGTTCCAACACTTTATTTTAATTGTAAAAATTTCCCTTTTGGCCTTACTGTAAGTATTATTTCATTGTAAATTTGAATTAAGGAATTTTAGAAGTGTCAAGGCTGAACTATTTGGCTGAACTAATGTAAAAACTAATTTAAGTTTCTCCTAGGCTGACATGTCTAGAAAAATTCTATACATTGAGGCCTCATCCTCATTTGTAAGGTTGATAGTGAATAGTGCATATTGAGTAGTAAATAATTTTTAAGTTGTTGATACTGCTACATTTTGAGGAACTTGAATTGTTGCAAATTGCTGGTGAGGTGAATACAAGTGAATAAATTTCTTATTGGTGTTATTATTTGTGTCATTTCATTTGTGCATGGTTCTTGTGACTCTAATTTATTATATTTTGAGTAAGTGTGTTATGATTAATCTTAGAATTAGTTGTAGTTCATTTGTGTTTATGATAAAGTATTTGAGGTGTTGAGGAATCTTCGGTCAATACTTTTAGTGATCTATTGATTATGGATTTCTATATAAAGTTAGCCTGGGCCTACTTTATATTACACTCAAGTTCAATTGTGGATGTTTGAATGTTTACAATCTGAAGATCCTTTGATTCCTTCAGATATTGCACTATCTTTGTGATATTATGGATGAAATCTTGGTTAAGAAAGGATTGGTTTTGGAAGATTTTTCTAGCTTGAACACTCAATTATTGGCATAATTGATCTTAAATTTAGATTAGATAGTTCTCTCAAACCCTTATCCTTTTTTACATCTGTATAATTATTGATAGAGTAAGATTCACAAATCATCACCATTATTGTTACATTTCATGAAATTGTAAGGTCCTAACATTTTTAAAGTGTAAGGACCCTTGTGATTACCAACAAAACACATTTTCACTAAGTTGTTTGTTGCATTGTCAAGACCTGACATTAGACACCTTAGGGTTATTTCTTGAGGATTGCTAATAGAAATTCACCTTTGAAGAGAGATAGGGTACTTGTATTCTGTCTGAGTTGTTGCAATGCTAAAAATAGGGTGTTGGCAAGAAGTTGAGTCCACCTTTTGGCCAAAAAGTGGAAGTGTTTACCCTAATTTTTTGAAATTTTTCACATTTGAACTTAAAATTTTAAGCTCTTAGAGATGGAATCTTAAAAAAAATCACAAATCATAAAATGTAGTACTTAGAGTCTAGTTTCCAAATATGTAGTTTATTTTAATACCTAGATGATACAAATTGATTTTCAATACACATTTATAAAAAACATTGTTTAAAAATCACTCTTTTTTTACTATACCATGCACATGTACATCATCCATATTTTGACCTAAATAATCATATTTTTCTAAATCCTTTCAGGAAAAGATTTGTAACTCACTTAAGCACGCTTTCCATTTTTTTTTATTTTTTTTTCATTGAATATATTTTTTTTGTTAATTTCTTATTGGCCATATTTGGTGTTTTGAAAAATCGTCGTGTACGTCATGTATAGGATGACCTAAACTTATCATTATTTTATTTTATTTTTTCAAATTGAAATGAATTGTCTGAAGTATGCTTTCGTAAATTTTTATTTTGAAAAAATTATTTTAATAAAAAGTTATTAAAATACTAAAAACCCCTAATAATTCAAGTTTATGGAACCATTTCATCATAAATTAATTGAAAAATAGAAAAACTAATTCGATTGGAAAAAAAATTATATTTAGAATCTACACAATCTCATCTAAAATTGATTTTAATTTCATAAAATAATTCTAAAAAATTCCCCATCAACCATATTGGCATAGTTAGTTTTTTCTCTTGATATTTCCATGACCTTGTACTTGTTGGTCTAAAGCTAAGGGTTCGGTTTCCATGACTTTTCTAAGCCTAAACTCAAATGAGAAACATGAATTGTGATTTTCATACCTTTTGGAATGAGTACCCACTTTAAAATGGGTACGTATTCTAAAAAGTGAATAGATGCCTATTTTAAAGCTGAAAAATGACACTTCCACTAGAAGTGAACTCAACTTCTTGCACTTACCCAACACCATCAATAGAGTGATCTTGCAAGCCTTTGAAATCTAATGTTTCTACAATAGTGAAGAGAACAAACTAGAAAAGTATCAACTTCCAGCTTCAATGGTGGAGGTAGAGCTTGAGAATGTTGTGAAAAAGGTGAAGAGAGTAGTACCAAGTGTGTGAATGATCAAGAAGTGTCCAAGAGAGAGTGTAAGAATGGAAGAGATATTCATTTGAAGGTGAAATTGGAGGAAAAAGAGTCATTCAAGGTTAGTGAATGGAGTAGAGATGTTATTCTTCATCACAAATGGAGAATTGTAATGCCTCTATGGATTTGAGAGGCAAGAATCTTTTTAGGATGATAGCATGTCATGTAGACGTTTGTGTGTTGTGCTAGTGTCCCTAACAGAATATCCTCCTCTAACAAAAAAATAATTTCGAAGTGTATGGGAAGCAACTGAAGGATGTGAAATTGATTATCAAACTTGATTTTCTAATCTGTAGGAGGTATGCAAATGTGGAATTTTCAAGTAGTGCAAATTCACACCATTATAGTTTCCTTAATGCCGACTTAGGTAATGTGTGCTAGCATGTTAATGGCTATGGATCATACTAGAATATGTAATAATTTTTTTTGGTTATCTCTAACTTCAAGATAGGATTGCATTATGTTGTGGTGGATAACATTTTGAATTCATTGTTTATCTTCTTCATAGTTGACCTAATTAAAGTTTTGAAGTGTTGTGGTGAATATAAATGCAAGATCATTTTAGATAAAACAAGATGGAGAAGTATACAATCACGAAAAAGAAAGTGTGTGGAATTTATTGAATATCTAGTAGACTTAGTGCTACATTATGTAGAGGAAAGATAAAATAAGTTATGCTATGATTCCTTAGTCAATAGAGTGTTATGTTGACAAGCATTATAATCTTTATCTAAATATTTATATCCTACTCTCAGATAGTGAATCTCATCAGGTCCTTATATCCTCCACCAGGATTCATGTTTGCTTCGACTTTGCTAGTATTTTGTATCTTGTGTTGAGGTAGTGAGCCTTAGTTCACAAGTCCTTTTTGGTAGTGACCCTTTATATTGTGAGTTAACTCTTA
The DNA here is from genome assembly GCA_007258455.2 of Sequoia sempervirens. Taxonomy (NCBI): domain Eukaryota; kingdom Viridiplantae; phylum Streptophyta; class Pinopsida; order Cupressales; family Cupressaceae; genus Sequoia; species Sequoia sempervirens. Next base: position 442,376,213 of record VDFB02000015.1, read on the forward strand.
CTATGGTTTTCTCTCATTGGGTTTTCCATGTAAATCTAGTGTCTCCTTGTGCATGTTTTTGTTCTTTTCTACTTCCTCATTGTTGCTAATCTAATTAAGGATAGAATTGATATATATTTCATTGGTATAAGATGTTGATATTGCTAAAAGTTTAACTACTATATCTATTTAAGGTTTTGGTTGTGTAGAGAAGTTTTCATTATGTTAATGAATTTCTAAAGTTTGTAAAGGCTTAAATTTTTTTAATATTGATTCACCCCTATCTCAATCTTTTAGTGTGTTCAAAATTTGGTATCTGAGCCATGTTCCTCTATAGAAGCCTAATAGCTTGAGGAAAAGATCCGATATGGAAAATGATGGTTCATACAAGGGTCCTAGGTTTGATTGGACTAATTATGATTTCAAGAAATTGAGAAAATGACACCTAAAGTCTTTAGGATTTGGTGTTTATAAATCATTCAAAGATGGTTATACTACTCTTGCTACTCCAACTTATCATACTAAAATCTTATTATATGAATGCATGCTAAAGCTAAGAATTCTCTCTTATGTGGATTAACAGATTCAAAAATCCTAAAGGTGATGAATTACATCTCCACTAAGGATGTTTTAGGAAAGATTATTAGCATCTATGAAGGTGATAGAAAAGAAAAAAAATCCAAGATGTAGATCTTTAAAAGTAGATTTGAGAATCTAAAGATGACCGAAGATGAAGATATTGTAGGTTATATGCTTTGAGTACAAGATGTTGTCTCTAGCATCTTTGGTTTTCATGGATAAGTAAAAGAAAGTGAAATTTTGGAGAAGGTTTTTAGGTCTCTCTCAAAATCTTATAGTCATAAAGTGTTTTCCATTGAATAATAAAAAGACTTGGATCAGTATTCAGTTGATGAAATTTTTGGTGCTCTTACTACTTTTCAAATGAAAGAGTTTGATCAAGATGTTCCAAATAAGGAAGCTACATTCAAAGCTAACAAATGGATTGAAGATGAAGTTGTTTATCAAAATGATAACATTGATGAGTTTGAAGAAAACTTTGTGAGAAGGTTGATGAAAGGCACTAGCAAATATAAAGGTAAGTTACCATAGAAATGTTTCAATTGTGGAAGAATTGATGATTTTGAATCTAGATGTCCCTATAAAGAATTTGTTGGTGATAAAAAAGGATAGAAAATAAAAACATGATTCTATTCTAAGGAGACCAAATGTTCCTTTTAAAATGAATATAATGATTCAAATGATGAAAATATATTCATGGATCTAGAAGGAAAAAGGAAAAACAATAGAGAATGTAAAAGGTCTAGTACCTTATATAATAGTAAGTTTATTGAAAGATCAATGGCAGTATGGACTTCTTTTCATACAAAGTAAGAGGAAAATACTTGGGTAATTGATAGTACGTGTTATCACTACATGACTATTGATAGAAGTAATTTTATCAATATCAATAAGGTTAATCATGGAGCTATTAAGTTTGGTGATGATAAGTCAACATAAATAAGTGTAAAATATGATATAACAATTGATGGAAAGCATAGAACTAAAGATGTCCTTTATGTCAAAGGTCAAAAACACAATCTCTTGAGTGTTAGTCAGATATAAAACAAAGGATACAATCTTACTTTTCATGCAAATGGATGTGATATTAGGAAGGAAGGTTCTATATGGTTTGTTCCTAAAGTAACAAGGAAAATTGATAATGTCTATAATCTAAAAGAGGCTAATGGAATAATCTTCTTATTGTCTTAATTTAGATAGTGTTGGTTGTAGTACAAAAGGATGGGGCACATCACCTCTAAAAAAATGGTGAATATTAGTTCCTCTCATGCAATGAGAGATATGCCTAGAATAACAAAACCTGTAAACACTTTATGTAAGGAATGCCAGATGGGAAAGAAAAAAAGGCTAGTTTCAAAAGAAAGGACTGCTCTATTTCAATTCCATTAGAACTAATCCACACTGATATATACAAACCTACAAGGAGGAGTCAAAAAGGTGAAAGGTATTTTAAGTTGCTTATTTTTTATAACACTAGATTGAATTGGGTTACATTCTTAAGAGAGAAACTAGAAGCATTTGATAAGTTTAAGATTTTTAAAGAAAATTTTGAAAATGAAATGGATTCTAAGGTTAAATGTTTAAGTTCAAATAGATGAGGTGAATTCACTTCATATGAGTTTGAAAAGTCTTGTGAACATAATGGCATTAGGAGAGACCTATCTACTCCTAGAACCCCTAAGCAGGATGGGGTATAGTAGAAATGAAGAATAGAATAGTGAAATAAATGGTTAGGACAATGCTGAAAGATGTTGACCTACAAGATATGTATTAGAAGTAATTATTAGATATTGTTTCTCATTTTATTAAGAGAGTGAAGTTGTGGGTCAATAGCAATAAGACTCCTTATGAGTTTTGGTATGGAAGATATTGCATTAAAAAATATTTTGGATTATTTGGTAGTAGATGCTACATCAAAAGAGATGAAGGAGATCCTGAAAAATTTTATTCAAGGTGTGATGAAGGAATATTTCTTGGTTACTCAACCAAGAGAAAGGAATACAAATGCTAAGAAAATATATTGGGATTGATGATTGTAAGTACAAATGTCAAGTTATATGAATACTTGTGTTGGATATCACATGAGCCTATGGTTTCTAGATTTGATATGCTTCTCTAGATTAAAGAAGAAGAAGAAGAAGAAGAAAAAATGGAAGAGAAAGAAGAAAAAGAAACATAACTATAAAGAAATTCAAGACTCCAATAAAATATGTGTACAAGAACCACTCTCTAGATTAGAACATTGGGGAAAAAAGTGAAGGTGTGTTGATAAGAAGAAAGTTTACAAAAGCAACTAAACATCGAAACTTGTGATTATTATCAATAGTAGAGCCCAAGAACTTTGTTGATGCCAAGAAAGATGACAACTGGATAAAGGTAATGGAGGAAGAAATGGATTAGATATAGAAGAATCAAAATTGGGAATTAGTTCCCATAATAGCTAATAAGATTATGATGAGAACAAAGTGGGTGTTCTAGAATAAGCTAAATGAATATGGTGAAGTGGTAAGGACAAAAACCATATTAGTTTGCAAGGGATATTTAAAAGTTGAAGGTGTTGGAATATGGGTTTGATAGATCATTTTTGGCAACTTGTGTTGTCATTGATGGCAACTAGAGTTAGCAGTATGGTCCGCAATGTCAGGATTGCTCCTACCAGCAAGAAAAGTAAGATTTTGTAAATTTTTACCATTAGAAAGAATGAAGTGCAGAACATCCAGTTGGTAAGCTAATCTGATCACTTCACCGGATCATTAATTTTTGGTGTGGAGCTCTAGGAAATCCTTCCTAGCATGTTTACTATCCTACTAATGATTTTTTTGGTGTTGCATTAGTCAGAGTTCGAGTTAAGAGGTTTGCTAGTATGGTTCATGGTTTATTCTCTCATTGTGGCTGACATGTTTTATATGGTAGATTGTAGATGTAAGTGGAGTTTGTGTTTAGTTATTTCTTATGTTTGGAACTTTTTTTTGGGTCCTTAATAAATTCTATCCGCTTTGTGTGGGCAAGCATCAACTCTAATTAGTGATTTGAGCTAACATAACCAAGAATATATTTTTTTTGTGAAGCTGACATATAATGAATTTTTAATTAGCAGGTATATAATGGAGATCGGAAAATAATTTTGAATATGGTGTGTGTGGTAGTTGTGGTAGATATAGAAGTGTATGTGTATCAAGGAGATAGAGTGAAAAAGGAAAAATTAGTTATTTGAGGGTAGAGAAAGTTTGGTGTGCAGAGTAGAGCAAAGTAGAGAATAGCAGAAGGATGAATTGGCGTAAAGATTCAGAATCTAATTATGAGCTTCATTGGAACTGAACCTAGTAATTTGTAGATGTTGTACTCTCAGTTCAATTTTTTTTGTAATTTCAATTATAATTTGTAAGGAAGTGAGCCTTTATCTCTTGAGTAGTGAGCTCTAGGTAGTACACTTGAATGCAAGTGCATTCCCCTCTTTTATCATACTTTTAATAGAGTATACATTATGGATTAATCTCCACCATGTTTTCTCCCCTAATAGGGTTTCCATGCAAAAAATTCTGGTATTATGGTGTTCTTTAATGTGATTGCATGTTTCCATCTATTTATGTGTTGAGGATGTTGTTTTAAGTTCAATTATTGTTGTTGATAGTTTTAGATCTGATTTGAAAATCAAAATTGTGGAACACTAATTCACCTCCCTCTTAGTGTTCCTAGTGTCCGACAATTGGTATCAGAGCTAGGATCCTCTTTTGGAGTTTAACAGGTTGAGGTGGATCTTGAATTACAATGGATGCTGGTGGTATTCAATGACAACTTTTGGTGGCACTTGATGATCTTGACCAGTCTAAAGCAGAGGTCATGGAACTAAAAGAAAATCTTGTGGCTACCAAAAAATTCATTCAATCACTAAATGATAAGATAAATGAGTCAAGAGAAAAGAGGAAGGGATTATGTGATCAATTGAAGCAAAAAGAAAGCAAAGGTCTAGATGATGTCCTTCTGAATCAAACCCTAAGGGAAATAACAGAATAATGTGAAGAGCTTGCTAAGGACAATACAACTCTAAAGCTTGAAATGGAATCTATGGAAATCAAGTTTACCAAAGAGATTGAAGAAAGAAAAAATGAGGAGAATCTGGCCCAATCCCTGAAAGAGAAATCTAAAGAATGTAGCAGAATTAGCAGTGGATTCACTTAGTTGGAAATTGAACTACAACAATCTAGAAACAACAAACAAGATCTTGAGAGATAGGTAGTTATCCTCGAAAATGAGCTTGCTACTACAAATGAATTGAAGGAGAAATTCAAGATAAGCTCTGTTAGGCTTGATGAGATAACCAAAGGAAAAAAGGATACAAATGGAAAGCAAGGTCTTGGATATGAGAAGGGTGAAAGTTCTAAATCTGATTAGAAGAACCTTGAAAAGAAGAACAAAGGCAAAAGAAATTTGATAAGGCAACCCAATTCTCAAAAATTTAATGGATGTTGCTTTGCTTGCAATAAATTTGGACACATGGCTTTTCAGTGTAGAAGAAAGATAAACCCTAGTACTCCATCATTTTTTTGTCATTCTTCTAAATGGAAAATTTTTTGTCGTAAGGCATCAGAATGTAGAAGTATGTATGCGAGTGCAAGTAACATTAAATGTTATACCTGTGGAAGATTTGGATATGTTGCTAATCAATGCAGGTTAAGAGGAAATCAGTGGAACAAATGGTATAGACTAAAATATCTGATATGTTATAATTGTAAAAATTTTAAGCACATCGCAAGATTCTATAGGAATAGAAACTTGAACAAAAGAGGTATGTTTTATCAAGGAATAAATTCACAAAAAAACAACAAAGGAAAAGAAAAAGCATATATGGAAGAGATAAGAGATTAGATGAAGAAAACATGGGTAAATAAAAGTGAATCTAATTAAGGAAACAAGGTTGTATCAGAAGCTCCCTTTGATAACTCTTCCAAAAATTGAATTCAGGCCAATGGCCTAGGGGGAATTTTTCATGAAAATCTCTTTTCCCCCTATGATATAGTTGGCACCGAATTGAAGGATGTGGTCAACTATTGTGTTATTTATTATTGAAAGTATTAGTAATCATCTACTCAATTGGGAGAAATGGTATAGATCTACAATTAGATTTTTCACTTGTTGTTTGAGTTTGCAGAGTAACCAAAACTTATAGGGAAACACATTTAATGTGTCAAAAAGTTAAGTATGTGAAGTTATAAAAGGGAACTAGAAACCCTAATTCGTCATTGTGCATTGAAAGAGAATAGTTGGAGAGCACTTACAACAAAATTTCAAAGGAGTGAAACATCAATCTAGCAACAAATTATTGAGGTACTTCTATTGCCTATTAATTTCATATCTATTTGGGGATTGGTGGAACCCTACTCGGCACAAAAAAGGAAACAAGCCAACAAAACAATAACTCTAGATGAGTATAGCAGTCAAAAAGTTATGGATGAAAGAAAAAAAATTTCTCCTATTGAATTGAGGAGTCTTGGAGGATTGAAGCATAAGAATTTGGATATATGGAATGAATTTCCTCATTTTGTCAGTATAGAAGTGATTTGGTTTATCTTAAATAGATTTAACAGAGATATCCTCACTTTGGATAGACCCTATCAAATCTCAGAGGATGTAATCAAGAATCTAATAGGTTTGTGCAATGTTGGTAATATTCTGAAAAAGAAATTGATTAAAAATGTTGAAGTTGAAGCCCTAACTAAAATAAGGGGAGATTAGAGGGCTATGATAATTGCATCGATTAAAGATCTATTAATAAGGTATGTTGCACATGGAATCTAATATAATATTTTCTTTAGAAAACAAGAAGGATCAACCTCGACAGGTGTTTTATATATCAATCATAAAATGATAATAGAAAATGAATACTTTGACCTATGTAGTCTGATGAAGGATCAACTAATGGAGAATGTACAATTAACAAAGGATATTGACTACCCCTTCAAGTTTGGCACCATTGCAATATGCATTATGATATATTTTCTTAATTGCTTGCCTTTGAATGATAATGTGGTGTGGAAAGAAAATGTATGGGTCTATAAGAAAATATTTGTGCATTACAACTCTTTTGAAAATGGGGAATGAGTTTATGAAAATTTCTTCAGAAATGTGTTTGAAATTTTTGGTGTTAATGTTATCCCTCTTCTGGTAAAAATAATTGAAGTTGGATTATCCTCCAAAAAGACAAAGAAAAAGCTGAAGAGAGAAAGAGATTTGGCTGGTGTCACTCCTCCGACACCCAAGTCTGTAAAAGTTGAAAAAAAATGGAAAGGAAAGTTGATTGTGGATGTAGTGGATGAAGACTCTAATGAATATACTCCAAGAGATCAACCAAAACTAGGTGAACCAGAAATAATAATAGCTGAAGATAGTGATGAAGAAGGTGCTTTGTTCAAATCAAAGATAATGCAAATTATTCAAGATGAAGATGGGATGAAAAAGATATCTAACATATGGTTGAATGGACCATCTTATGAGTAGGATCTCATTGAAGCCACTTTGGGAAGATACGTTTCTAATAACAATATTGAATTGGAGAGTTTGCAGGATGTTCTCCCAAAAGAGTTGATTGATTGTGTCAAGGAGGCTATGGAATTGTGCCTCTGGATAAAAAAGAGGAAATAATTTCCCATTTCAATATGTAGCTTAGACTGTATCTTGCTAAGATGAAGAAGAAAATGAATGTTCTAAGATAGTGCATTGATTTGGCCAATAAAGTCTTCAATTAATGTCTAAGGTTGCCTCATGTGGTTGGAAAGTACAAGGATAAGTTGGATGAAATTGAAAAATAGATTTTCAAAATCAGACAGGACTACAATATGTTTTTCCATAAGGATGGAAAGGTTAAGAAAAAAATTCATGATCTGTAGGTTGAGCATGCAAAGGTTCACTTTGCTAGAAATACTCTCATGGACAACTTCTGAGTAAAAGACCTGACTAAAGGTGGACTAGAGAAAATGATTGAAGTGCTAAAGATAGGAGAAAATATAGAAGAAGCAATCACCATTCCTGAATCCCTTGTCCAAATTATTAATAGGACATCAGAGAATAACTTGATTATAGCCATTGGGATTGCGGTGGACTCTTGGAAGAAATTCCTTCCAGAAATTAAAGCTAAGTATAAAATAATCTTCTAATTATTGCAACAGTTTCTCAAATTTTGATCCCACTCTTTATTTTGCAAAAGGGAAAGAATAAGAAGAAAAGTATAGTAAAATATTACAAGAAGAATGGAAGAAATAGAAGCTTCCTCATTAATTTCAAAGGGGGAGAGAATGCAGTGAAAAGTTCCTTGACATCAAAGGGGGAGAAGTAGTCTTTCTTTCATTGAGTTTTTGGTTTTGAAACTTAGTCAATTTTTCTCTAAGTGTTGCCATCAATGCCAAAGGGGGAGATTGTTGGCATATGGATTTGAGAGATCATTTTTGGCTACTTGTGTTGTCATTGATGGCAACTGGAGTTAGTAGTATGGTCTACAGTGTAAGCATTGCACCTACTAGAAAGAAAGTTAAGATTCTATAATTTGTTGGTAGAAAGAATGAAGTGCAGAACATTTGGTTGGTAAGCTGATCCAATCACTTCACCGAATCATTACTCTATGGTTTGGACCTCTAGAAAAGCCTTTCTAGCATGTGTACTATCTTACTGATGATTTTTTTGGTGTTTCATTAGTCAGAGTTTGATTTAAGAGGTTCAGTAGTATGGTTCATGGTTTATTCTCTCATTGTGGCCAACATGTTTTATATGGTGTATCGCCAATGTAAGTGGCATATGTATTTAGTTATTTCTTATGTTTGGAACTTTGTTTTGGCTACCTACAAAATTCTAGCCAATTTGTGTGGGTGCACATCAACTCTAATTAATGATTTGAGATGACATAACCAAGAATATAATATTTTGTTGTGAAGCCGACATATAGTGAATTCTTGGTTAGCAGGTATATAAAGGAGATTAGAAAATCATTTTGAATATGGTGTGTGAGGTAGTTGTGGTAGAGATATAAGTGTATGGGTATCAAGGAGAGAGAGTGAAAAAGGATAGATTAGTTATTTAAGGGCATAAAAGGTTTTGTGTGCAGAGCAGAGCAAAGCAAAAGTGCGATCTTGTGTAAAGATCCGTAATTTGATTATGAGCTTCATTGGAACTAAATCCAAGAATTTTGTAGATGTTGTACTCTTAGTTCAATTTTTTTTTGTAATTTCAATTATACTTTGTAAGGAAGTGAGCCTTTCTCTCTTGAGCAGTGAGCTCTAGGCAATTCGCCCAAATGCAAGTGCATTCCCCTCTTTTATCATATTTTTGACAGAGTATACATTGTGGATTAATCTCCACTGTGGTTTTTCTCCTAATAGGGTTTCCACATAAAAAATTATGTTTTTATGGTGTTCTTTAATGTGATTGCATGTTTCCATCTGTTTATGTGTTGAGGATGTTGTTTTAAGTTCAATTATTGTTGTTGATAGTTTTAGATCTTATTTGAAAATCAAAATTGTGGAAAATTGATTCAACCCCCCTCTTAGTGTTCCTAGCATCCAACAAAAGGAATTGATTTTGATGAGAATTTTTCTCTAGAAGCTAGAATGGAATCAATATTGATGTTTCTTGTTCTAGTTGCTGATAAGAACTTCAAAGTATATCAAATGGATGTCAAGTCAACTTTCCTAAATGGTGATCTAGAAGAAGAGGTATATATTGAGGAACTAGATGGTTTCTAGTTATCAATAGATCTGTACATGTTTTGCAGACTCAAGAAATCTCTATATTGTCTCAAACAAGCTCCTTGAGCTTGGTATGCTAGATTGGATAAGTACTTACTTCAACAAGGATTGAAGAAAGTTAATGCAGATAGTAATTTGTATATTAAGGTTTAGGAAGAAAAGTTGTTGAGTGTGGTTGTATATGTTGATGACATAATCTTTTGTGGAGATGATGTCATGTGTAAAAAGTTTGCATAAGAGATGCAAAAAGAATTTAAAATGTCAATGATTGGTGAGATATCTTTCTTACTCGGGCTTCAAATTATTTAGAAAGATGATATTATCTTTATTTATCAAGCTACATATGTCAAGGATATAATAAAAAATTTGGAATAGAATATTCCAAACACTAGTAGATTTTGACAAATAAATTACTATGTGACTAAAAATTTTATTCATGACAACTAAAAAATGACTAAATTATACTAATTTTTTGCAACATAGTTATAAATGAGTAAATAGATGACTAATTTGATCATCAGGTAAATAATTAGTCATTTATTTAGTCATACAAATAAAAATTACTAAATAATTAATCACTTGTTGAAACTTTTATTATATCTTTAAAGAAGAACTTTTCAAAAGAATAGCATTAAAAATTTAAGCGCTAAAAGCAAGCACATTTTTGTTTGAAAGGGAAAATCAAAAGATATTGGAAAATAGAAAATTTCCAAATATTAGGTGCCAAAGTGGGAAATGGTTTTAGTTTTGTCTTCATTACACCTATGTGATAAGGAGGTTTAGGGTTTTGGAGAAACTTCCATTTCAAATGAAGATATGTGCTTGAAGGAGTCTTCTATGGAAGCAACAAGAAAGGGGCAAGTAGCTCCTAGAAGCTAGAGGCATATTGAAAAGTTTTGAAAGGAATGTTGTAGGGTTTTGGAGAAAATTTCATCATGCCTGGTGTGGAATCAACAACATTCATTTCAGATGAAGATACATGTTGCATTTTAAAAGAGAGAGATTATGGCATGGTGAATAGAGATAGACTTGGATTACTGCTTGATAGATATCAGGAGTGCGTGATTTTATATGAGTTTTAACCATTGTCAAGATTTTGGAAGGGTTTGCATGAGTTTTGGTTTTCAAATTTTGTAAAAAAATATCTAAAATTAGTAAAAAGTATTGACTAATGTAGGGAAATCCTAGTTCTCCCTCTTAACATTGTCATTCACCTTTAGGACCTAGCAAAGAAAATACTGAGCCTTGTCAAAATTATTTTACTTCCTTCAAAGTGCTAGATATGCACATAACACTACCCAAACTTTTGAATGAATTTGCTCAATAATGAAAAGGGGGGAAATGGCCTGATGAAAGCAAGAGGATAGTGTTATAAATATAAAATTATTGGAAATAACCATAATAGGAGTCCATCAAAGGATGATAGTATCATAAGAGAAAAGGAAGCCTTAGAAGATCCCAATGGGTAGTCTTAGGAACTATCAAGTGTAGAGTTTGAAATAAAGATCAAAGGGAATTCTTTTACATGAAGCTCACTTTGATTACCTATTAGATTTGTAATTTTATGGCAAGTGTTGAGATGGATAGTGCAATAAAATTGTCCCATTTTCTAGGACATATATATGACATGGTTTCTTTTTGAGTAGAGAAACATGGTTTTGGAATGATCTTTTTGGCCATAAAAGTTAAAGATTTACAAAAGTATGTGAGAAGAGGCATTGGTTTGCTCTTTAAATGTAACATTGCAAATGGAACTCCAAACTTCAATTTATATGGTCATTTCAATAACCTCTCTTTTCCTAAAGTTAAAATAGATCTACAACCCAAAATACCATGAATCTTGTACAAAATGGATAAGAACGAAGTCTTGTGTAGTGATGTCCAAATGTATGAACACATTTATTTTAGACACCCTACTAATGCAACTAGATATTACTCTACATAACTACCATGAGTGAGTCCAATTGTAGAAATAGATGGAGGACTCTTAGTGAAAGCCAAACAGTTTCAAGAAAAGTAAAGTAAACCATCCATTCACCTTATACATATAGGTACAATTAAGAATGGCATTGTAGTTCAAGAAGGAATTGTATTTCTATGATAAGTAGATTTTGAATAATAATATCCCTCGATAGCATTATAAAGACTCATATTATTCACTAGTAAGTGATTTTCCTTTTAGTCACAACTTTCTCTCCTAAGTTGTATGATTGCAAAACTACATCCAGTGTAGAACAACGTGGTAGTTCACATTGTGTAAGAGACACAACAAACATCTTCTAGAAGATCAATGCAACTAGTGCGAGGGAACCTAAAGCATTGGCTTCTCAACTTCTTATCTTTGTTTAGACCTAGACCCAATAGGAGCTCCACAACTTGATTTTTAAGAATACTGTAAGGCCTTTTTCCTAGGCCTATACTTAAAAGAAAAGCAAGGGAATACTCTCTTTCTTGTTAAAATTATTTTCTACTTGGCTCACATTCTCTTGCTAGTTTTACTCTTTAATCTAATGTCATATATGTCCTTTATGTTTCCTATTAGATTCTTAGTTGAGGTCTTGAATTCAATATTTTTTCTCTCTCCCAGTGTTTTGTGTGTTTTCCTAATGTTCTTTACTTGGGGGAGTTTTCATCCTTTTTTGAATTCATCCTAAGGAAATTACTATGTGGATTTTTTTATTCTATTTTTTCTTAAAACGTGCTAGTTGCAAATCTAGGAAAAATATATGGTCTTGACTCTTGACATTCTGGGGAGAGACATTAAGTAGTTGTTTACAATAGTAATTGGATGTCTTGAAAGCTAATTTGTTACAATGGAATTTTCAAGGCATGGGTAATGGATTCAAAGTATATTCTTTAGATATCATTATAGCTATGGTAGATTGAAGTTTGTATGCAGTCCCAAGATAATACTTTTTCAAAGTTGAGCCAATCTCAATGTTAATGTACAATGGGCATTTTTAGATTGTATTTATTTATTTTTCTTTTGGTAGTTCCTTGCATTTTCAAACAATCATTATCAATATTTTGCGGCATGTAAGATATCTACATGTTATTGGGAGCTAACAAGTGTTACTTTGATATACTATCTTTTGTTGTATTTGACGGATTCTTGAATTTTCTTATTCTTATACACAACATCCTACTAGGGTTCCAGAATTTGAATATTCCTCTCATTAATGCTTCCTTTGAGGTTGAAGTTGCAACATAGGTATGAACATGTGATGTTTTTTAAGTCCCCCATTTTTTGGGGAACAACCATTTACTTTCTACACCAAGAATTAGATATGTAACATGGAACTTAAGCTAGATATAGGAAATGATTCTAGCCAGGAACAAAACCATAAATATGGTTTGTAATGGTAAGTGGTTGGAATATATGGGGAATCAAAAGGTTTCAATTGTTTGTAAAATTGATAGTTCATGCAGATGAAAGGAAAATTTATGTGTGAGTAAAATGAATAAAATATAGGAAGACAAAATGCTTTGAAGCAAAAAAGTGTAAATTGGTTTTCTCTTTGAATGCAACATTGCAAAAATGAAGGTTGTGCTACTTATTAGTGGGCATGATAATTGTCTCAATTATTGATATATACTAAATGATTTAGTTCATATAGAAGTCAACAATTGTAGAAATTTTAGATTCTTGAATGTGGGATTGATTTCCTTTCAGAAACTTTGATGTTTGAGAATTGTATTATTTTAATTTATGATTGATTTCCTTTTACATATTTTCCTTCTATCAAAAATCAACTTTGTATGACTATCCCTCTACTGCCTATTTGACTTGCATTTTGATCTTGTTTCCCTCCATTGTAGTGACCATATTGAAGTGTAATCCTCAACAATTTTCTCATTTACGATAGACCCTACCTCTATAATATAGTGAAAATAATGGAATGACTACCATTACTCATATGTTGTCACCTTTAGCAATGATATCCTAATGAAATGGTTATTAAGTCCAAAACATGAGCTTGTTGCTCTTGTATTTACACCCTACATAGTCATTGCTTTGCAACCATCCTATCAATACTTCTATTAGTGACAGTCCTTAGACTATTTCCTCCAATGTCAAAATTTTGATGGATGATAAAGCCACTATATCTCTTTGCAAAATATAGGTAATGTGATAAGAACCTTTGAATATATAATGGAAAAGAATATTCCAAGGGATTTAATATAATCTATCACACAATTTTGAATTATGACCTAGATTTTATTCCCGTTGTCACATCATTGCTTAGTTTGAAAATGTTGTTGACAGGCTAGCTACATGAGGTAAATATTGCAATTAGGGTGGTTGGCATTCTCTAATAGATGTAAGGTTTTTTTATTCTCTTATAATTTTGAATTTTGATTCCATTCTATGACTGTGTCTATGTAATCATTGAACGAAGCTATCTAATGCATAATTACTAAGAATGTGAGGGTCTCCATGAATGTAGGTATGATTTTGTAAATAACTAGTTATACATCTAATCATATTTGCTAATTTGAGTGTTGTGGTTGATAATGTAAAATCCTTGTAAAGCCTTTTGTAAGGTATCTTTTCAAGGATTCTATTCTATAGCATAAATTTTGCACCAACTAAAATGTATGAATGTTTAGGATTGACCCATTATCTATGAGCAAACACTTTATTTAGTATCTAGAAATGATAACTATTCATATTTTGTTCACCTTGATTTATAGTTTCTTCTGAAGGCTTACAATGATTTCCTATGATCACCATCTTGCATATGTGCTATAAAGTCTTAATTCAAAAGAAATGAGTCTTGGGAATCATAAAACAAAAGTAAAATGTTAAATGTTATTTTTATTATATTTTATTTTCACCAAAAGATAAAATGGGGAAAAGTATTAATTTTTTTCCTTTTGAAAATGTCAAACTCCACCCACATAGAATTTAGAGGTTAGGGTTTTGGTACTCATGTTTGTCAAGGCATTGAAAGATATCTCCTAGTTACATTGAAGGAATCCAAGGAAACATAAATACATGAGACAAATGTATGGAAACATTACAAGTCAAGAAAGAAGCATAGAAGTGGAGAGTTTCAAGGGGCCTGTTAGTTTTACCACGTAGAGACAAACTAAAAGATATCTCATGTTTAAAGGAGAATAGAGTGGTTTTGGGAGTTTATTAAGTCTCACCCACACTACATCTATGTGTGGTTTCATTTTGACTACTAAGCATCCTCTTATAGCTTAATTTAAGGTTTGTTTAGAGGGTTTCATGTATTGCATGCCTACAAAATACTTTTGTTCAATAAGAGTCTCCTTTTTTCACATGACCTTTTACCATTTTGTATTTGAGTTGGATATGTATGTCAAAGGATATTTCTAAAATACAATTAAACCTTCAATATTCCTTATTTCCTAGCTAAAATATTAGGGTCTCCCAAGAATTGTCTTTCTCATGATGTATATAAAAAATTCTTTGACTCCTAGTTAATGTCTAAGTTTTCACAAAGAGTCTTTGAAGGTAAACCCATGTAGACAATATTCAAGGGAATCATGATAGTTATGTGGAGAAAGTGTGATGATCACGACAATTTTTTTTGCAACTCAAGCCACTACTTGGAAGGTATCGTAGTCATAGCCCTAGGTACTTAGACTAATGGATGCTACAATTATTATGCTAGTTGAAGGGCTAGGCAGAAGGTAGTCTATAGGGGCTAATTGAATGTGAATACAATTAAAAGGATCTCTATGATAGTTGATAAGAAGAAAGAATTCCCCAAGATAGCACATGTGATAGTCAATAAGGGATCATGTATTACAATGATAATAAAATTATTGATAAGTGATACCATAATCAACATTAGTCACAAGTACATATTTAAGAAACATTGAAGAAAACTATTGAATGGGGATGTTAAGGTATTATTTGAATATTCATAAACTAGCAAAAGATGATAGTCTAAATATTAGGATAGTTATTATCTAGAGAATAAATAATGAAGTCTTAATGAAATGAATACATCAAAGTTATTTTCCTCAAGAAAGAATAAAATATGATACCACATATGTCTCTTCAAATGGTTTAATGATAGTTTGCAATGATCAAAATATGGTGAACACTTCAAAGTTCTCACTACTCGAATGATAAAAATGATTGTTATAGTGTGCATTATACCATAAGAGGAAGCCTATAGATGAAGAGATCTCTTTCAAGGAAACTGTTGATCGAGGGTAGTTCATGTGACAGTGAATAATTTTTTTGAAGTGACAATCACAAGGATGCAAATGGTAAGACCAAAGGAAGAGTAGAATATGATAACCCAATAAAGATCAAGACCTAAACACCAAAAAAAATGTCAGTCGACATTGCATTTCAAAGAATGAAAATGGGAAACATGCACATCCTAGTGATTATATGAAAGGGATAGTCATTCCAAAACACAAGGCTTGAGTAAGGAAATAATATCTAGACATGGAGGGAAACTAAGGAGTAGTGTTAGGTAAGAAGAATAGCCAAGCTTATAAAGTAGTTTGATAGCATATATTTTTATATGATAGTCAATAGGAAAACCCATGAAGAAAGTGTCCAAGGGAATCATGACAATTCTAGACATCACAATTAAAATATTGTAGACAACCAATGATATATAGGGTAGACATCCAATGATATACTTCAAGGAAAGTGAAAAAAAAAATGAAAAAGGAGTCGATAGTGTGATCTTAATGAATGAAAATCAAATGAAGAGGGAGAAAATGTTTGAGTGACATTATTCTTGAAATATTCAAAATTCACCAATGTGACTATCAAGATTAAGGTGTGGTGATATGATGATATGACTAAAAAGGAGAATCAAAATGTGGTAAATGTCAAGAATAAATAATAGTGAATGAACATTTTGTAGTGATAGTTGCATTCATAAAAATATTATGAAAGATCATGATAGTGAGAACATGCGAAGTGAGTGTGATTCTCGAGTAGGTATTTTTAGTGCCATTTCTAGTTCTCTCATTGTCTAGTTGTGTACTCTTGTTTTTCATGATAAAACATTAGCTATGGGGTGTGTTTCATTTTGGCACGTGGGTTAAGTGGGCTCCCACAAGGGTTGAGCTTAGTGTGCCATGTCTTCATGTCTTAGGTGGCCATATTTTCCTTTTCTTCCTTGCCTTGTGTTTTTCCTTGTCTAGCGGAGGCAGGATCAGAGTGAAATTAGGATCAAGATTTTTCCTTTCGCTCCTCTTTCGGGTTTCATTCCGCATCCAGTTCCACGCCTTTGCTTTTCCTTTCAACTTTTGTTTCCTTTGGTGAAGGTGGGATTAGAATGGAAACCGGTTTCAGAACCTTGCTTGTGTTTCACTTTATGGTTTTGTTATGGCCCCTGCTCCGCTTGCGCTATTTTTCCTTTTGTCTCTACCCCCATGGCTTTTTTGTTTTGTTTTGGTTCTAGCTCCATGTCCGCTATCTTTTGCAGAGGCAGGAGCTAGATCGTTTTGGGTCTGTGGCTTCCTTTTCTTCTGGCTGTTTGTTCTTTTGTTGGTGACCTGTCCGCCCAGTTCATTTTAACTTAAGTGGTCCCCTCAAGCCCCATTTTTTGTTCGTTACCGGCCCCTAGCTACCATTTTCACTGGCCCCGCGTTGCCTTCACTGTGACCTTTGGCACTCGGGATTACCTCTCAGTGACCCTGTGTTGTCTCCCTGAGGTGTCTTTTCTATTGGCTTATGCTAGTTGTGTTGGGGAGATGTCTCCCTAACTTCTTTGTGTCTCATCGATGGGTCTTTCCCATTGATGTGTTGGTGTCCACTCAAGGTGATGTCTTCCCAACTTCAGGATGTCTCCCCAAGACACCTTCCTATCAGTGTGTGTCTATTGTGTTGGGGAGATGTCTCCTTGACCCTCATTTGTCTGGCCGACTATCGCAGCCCCCTTTTACTCTTCGGTGTGACTTCCCTTCAGTTGTGGTGACTTCGCCATGATTTCTAGCCGACTCGGCCATCTCTTCCCAACTCTATGGTGCACTCGGTATCCTTTGTGGACTTCACTAGGATGTTTCTCCAACTTGGTGGCCTCTTGCTGACTGTGATCTATGTTTGGTGTAGCATCCATCCTTCGGCCAGATGTCTCCATGACTTCCTTTTGTCTCCCCAACCTTGGTGTGCTTTTGATGCGACTGTTTACTTTGCCAAGATCTCTTGCCCACTCAGCCATCTCTCCGTGACTTCTCTGCCCTCGCCCTCCGCAAGACTGTTAATGGTTGTGGTTTTACCTTCAGCAAGATTATGCCATGTGTCCAGTTTGAGGTGAGTTGCAGGATGCGGTAAAGTAAAACCCAAGCAACTTAAAGGCTGCAAATGTGCATGTGCCAAATGTGAATGGTGATGTTTCAATCAGAATGATACAGGGGCTCTATGGTTATTAATGGCTGAATGTTAGGTATGTCATGCAGAGGATCACATAGATCAGTGGCCCATAGTGGCCGATGATAGAGCTTAGGGGCTCTCGTTCGACTCGCCAATACAAAGTGATCAATCAATACATCCTATGAGGAATGCGATGGCCATCTGATCTCGGGTTTGGTATTGATGGTGCATGCAAAAAATAGCAGCCTAGAGCATTCATGGAAACAGTGAGTTGGTCGTTGGCTCTGCCAAGCTAGCATTCATGGCAACGCGACTCTGGGACAAGGACATCATGGCTCAAGTATGGACACATGGATTTGGCGGTAGATTTGGTGCAAGTTGATTGATCTTTGTTCATGTGGGAATGTCCCTCCTGACAGAGATCTGACAAGAGGCATTTATGTGACTAGAGAAGTTGTTAATGGTCACAGCGAGGGTTTTGATTATTCACGATGCAGTTGGGGTCTGATGTGGCATGTTGATGTCACTCTGAGCTGGATGGCGATCCCTGGACTATTTAAAAGGAATTTCTGAATCATTTGTAGAGGTCTAGTTCCAAAAGTTAGAACCAAATTTGAAGAGAAGGGCACCGAGTCACAGAGTCAGATTACTATCAGAGTTTAGGGTCTAGGGTCTGTAATTAGTTAAATTGTGAGGTCTTGGACACTTAAACGAATCTGAATGTATAGATTGAGGTCTTTAAGTCTCTCCTTTGTATTGTGTGTATGGATTGTTAATGAAAGTTGATCAAGGATCATTTCATTAACCATTTTAATGTAATGTTTTATTGTCTATTCTGATTGTTGCTCTTATTCAATGAATAAGTTAAATGCTTTAATCATATCAAAGATTCACATGTATGATAGGAGGATTTGATAAGTAGTCTTATAGATCTGATCATTAGTTGTGAGACTAATAAGGTTAATCTTGCAAAGACTTTTTATGTCCAGAGTAATCGTTCCTTCTATTTGTAGGTTATTATGACTCCTAGCCCAATGAATAATGGCACTAATCTGATATTTGTTGTATGTCTTTAGGATTCTAGTCTTCTTGCTCAAGATCAATCATTTTATTTAATCAATCTTGTTTGATGTCTTGCCCTACCTCCTAGTTGCTACAAGTATTGAGCTACTAAGAATCTAGCCCCATTTGAGGTCCTCAATGCTTGGCATTAGGAGTTATCTGCTATAAAAAGCAATGTCTTGTCTTCTTTAAGGCATTGTGTGGGTATACCCCTCCTGGGTTTTGTAGAGCCTGAAGTGAAGGAGAAAGCAAGAACAAGTTGTTGCATCGCGTTAGTTGGCCACCTGTCTAGCAAGCATTCAAGCATTGAGAGTGGGAAGCTCATAGGTGTTTGCTTGGACCTGCTGGTTTGTTGTTTCCTAAACAAGGAAAACAACCAACAAATTGGCGACTCCGCTGGGGACATATAAAAAGAAGAGAAAACAAGAGTAGAAGTTGAGGCCATCATAGCTTTTACGTCAGCCTAAAATATTTATGGTGCTTTGCTAGTGGAATGAGCTTAGAGGACTTATATGTAAGTGAACTTCATATCATTTGAAGTTCAGTCCTCTAACAAGAGGTGGCAACTCTGACAAGGTGAACCTGTTGAACATTTGAAGAAAAGTTCCAGATCTACAATGATTCTAGGTATTCTTCACATATTTGAACACTTTAGAAAGAAATGATGATTCCCTATCTAATGATTTAGCACCACCAAAGGGAAAGGATAGTAGTAGTTTTATACATACTTCAAAGTGCATAATATGTAATGTCTATTACATTTGGTGAAGGGTGTTTTGTTGTCTAATAATTTTAGGGCATTTTATACAATCAACACTTTAGAGTCATGAATGTTGTAACTAGTAACCTTGTATGGGTTTAGTCTGATTGAATATCAATTTATGAGGGTTTCCATGTGAAATGGGAAGTAAAAATATGCAAGGAAGACAAGTTGTACCATGCCCTCAAAGGGATTATAGAATGGGTCAACAATCTTTGGTTCAAAAATTATGTGATCACAAGAGGCAGGAAGGAGAATCACCATATAGGTTGTTCTCAAGACTTTTGGACTACTTGGTAGAAATTATAAAAGATTTCAGACTTGATGATTCTGAATGCATTGATTTGTTCTGTGAGATTTATGAACCTAAGCTAAACATGTTCTTGGAAGATCTGAAGCCCGACAGCTTTGATCAAGTACCTGACGGGATAGGGATGATTGAATCAACAAAACATGGTTATGCACAAAGTGTAGACTCTCAGTGTGAAGACAACAACTCTCCCCTTGAGGAAAGTTAGAGAACATTGCAAATAAGTGAGGGGAACATGTCAGAAGAAGTGATGCCCCAAGCCAGAGATTAGAAGTTCAGTATCCCAAGCCAAGAACCTGAAGAGGAACATTAGTTGGTCTTGTTCTTTGAAGAAGGGAAGTGTGATCAGCAATGTGATGAGACAGTTGAGCAGTTCAAGTGCACAAGTGAGTGCAGTCTTGACACAAGTCTTCATGAGAAGGAAAATGAAGTTGTTGATGTAGGGAGTACCCTAGAGGATATCAGGTTTGACTGTGAAGATGTGGATTTCCACTCTCATGAGGATTATCTTTTTGAAGATACCTTGGGATATCCTGGTTTGTTGCTTGGTGTTGCATTTAGTCTATGTCAAGGTCAAGAAGAGGAAATGGTTGAGAAAATGGATCAGAGTAGTGATCCATTGAGCATTGAGCAAATGTCATATTTATTGACCATTGAATATCAAAGGTATGCACACAACAACTCTATGTTGTTGTGGGAAACTCCTATCGACTCCGACAGTGATGATGACCTCCTGGATGCAAGGTATGACACAAGTGAGTCTAGTTCTATCTTTGATGGTGATCCAACTGATCATGATGTGCATGACAATGTGCATTTTTTGTCTACTAACTTGAATGAGCCTAGGCATGAATCCTCTTACATGGAAAACGGTGTTGATTCCAATGAGGAATCATGTTATGCTTCTTAACCAGAATTGTTTGCTATTGGGCAAGCTTGTGATACAGAAGGTGATTATACCTTGTGTTCAAAAGATAGTGATAGTTGGACAGTAGATGTGGATGAATCAAAATTCTTTGATTATTCCCACTACCAGTATGATGAGGAAAAAAGCCAAGTAAAAAGAGGAAGTGGGGGAAAATTTCTAGACCATCATTGCATCAATGATGTGCCTCCTCTCACTAAAAATGATAAAGAGCAGTTGCACAGTGTGCTAATAGATAAGCGTATCTCTTTCAATGCACTTAAAGATAGTTTGTATAAAGAGCCAGATCTTTTGGTAAGTGCTTGTGATGATTTAAATTTTTTCATGCAAACTAATGATCCAGATGAGCATAATAGTTCCAGCCATGTAGCAGGTTGTAGGTGCTATCTTTGCCAGCTAGATGGAGTTTTCACATAATGTGACAATATGCAGAGCACTGAAGCAAGTTGTTTTCAGCTTCAGGATGATATAATTGATAAAAATGATGGCCTTTTGTCACATGACAGTCAACGTTTTGAGGATATGCCCGATTCTCAAATGCATAGTGATTTTGAAAATGTTTATAATGTTGAATGTGCTGACCTCTTAAGAAGTACTAACATGTTTTATCAGGTAGATGGTTGTGATCAGATTGTGTCTTCATGTGGTCTTAACCATCATTCACAGGTTTTTCCATCAAATACAAAATTAGAAAATAAGGAGGTTGGCAATGATGAAGTTTATTGGATCTAGTTGCCAGTTGAAGATAAGACTAAACAAAGAACAAGTTTTCACTTACACATAGGCAATCAGATACTTGTGTTTGTAGAGGTGCATTCATTTATATTATTGCAGATTGGTAGAGGCAAGCATGAGTTAGGAGAGACCAACTCATTTTGCAGAATTGTATTTGACAAGGGGTAAGTGTTGGCCCTCATTTTCATTTGGTGGCCCAGTGTCATCAGATGAAACAAGGAATGAATAAATGGACTCTTGAATTGCTTGTTCATGGATAATTCATGAGGATGTCTCTTCTAGCATATCTGTTCCCATGAACATTTAGTCTAGGGTTTTGGTCTTCTGTTTCTATTTTTCTTTCTTTTTGTGTCTTCTGGCCTTGTCCAGGCTGGGTTTTTGATGTGTTCTGGGTCTCTCCTTTTTTGGTATGCTCTCCCCGAGATCTAAATTCTTGCTATGCCCACCAGGGGCATACATCCCCCAACTGAAGCCTATGTTAGTGCCATTTCTGGTTCTCTCATTTTCTAGTTGTGTACTCTTGTTTTTCATGATAAAACTTTAGCTATGGGGTGTGTTTCATTTTGGCACATGGGTTAAGTGGGCTCCCACAAGGGTTGAGCTCAGCGTGCCATGTCTTCATGTCTCAGGTGGCCAGATTTTCCTTTTCTTCCTTTCCTTGTGTTTTTCCTTGTCCAGTGGAGGCGGGATCAGAGTGAAATTAGGATCAGGATTTTGCCTTTCACTCCTCTTTCAGGTTTCATTCCACCTCTGGTTCTGTGCCTTTGCTTTTCCTTTCGACTTTTGTTTCCTCTGGCAGAGGTGGGATCAGAATGGAAACTGGTTTCAGAACCTTGCTCGTGTTTCACTTTTTGGTTTCATTCCGGCCTGAGCTCCGCTTGCACAGGTTTTCCTTTTGTCTCCGCCCCTGCGGCCTTTTGGTTTTGTTTTGGTTCCGGATTTGTGTCCGCTATCTTTTGCAGAGGTGGGAGCAGGATCATTTTGGGTCTGCGGCTTCCTTTTCTTTTGGCCATTTGTTCTTTTGTTGGTGACCTGTCTGCCCATCTCATTTTAACTTAAGTGGTCCCCTCAAGCCTCATGTTTCATTTGTTATTGGCCCCTAGCTACCATTTTCACCGGCCCCGCGTTGCCTTCACTGTGACCTTTGGTGCTTGGCATTACCTCTCAGTGACCCTGTGTTGTCTCCTCGAGGTCTCTTTTCCATTGGCCTATGCTGGTTGTGTTGGGGAGATGTCTCCCTGACTTCTTTGTGTCTCACCGATGGGTCTTTCCCATTAGTTTGTTGGTGTCCACTCGGGGTGATGTCTTCCCAACTTCGGGATGTCTCCCTGAGACCTCTTCCTATCGACTTGTGTCTGTTGTGTCGGGGAGATGTCTCCCAGACCCTCGTTTGTCTAGTTGATTATGGTGGCCCCCTTTTACTCTTTGGTGTGACTTCCCTTCAGACGCGGTGACTTTTCCATGATGTCTAGCTGACTCGGCCATCTCTTCCCGACTCTATGGTGCACTCGGTATCCTTTGTGGACTTCACTGGGATGTTTCACCAACTTGGTGGCCTCTTGTCGACTGTGATTTTTGTTCGGTGTAGCATCCATCCTTCAGCCAAATGTCTCCATGACTTCCTTTTGTCTCCCCAACCCTAGTGTGCTTTCGATGTGACTGTTTACTTCACCAAGATCTCTTGCTGACTTGGCCATCTCTCTGTGACTTCTCCACGCTCACCCTCCACGTGACTGTTAATGGTTATGGTTTTACCTTCAGCAAGATCATGCCATGTGTCCAGTCCAGGGTGAGCTGTAGGATGCGGTAAAGTAAAACCTGAGCAACTTAAAGGCCGCAAATGTGCATGTGCCAAATGTGAATGGTGATGTTTCAATCAGAACAATATAGGTGCTCGATGGTTATCAATGGCCAAATGTCAGGTATGCCATGCAAAGGATCACATAGATCAGTGACCCATAGTGGCCAATGATAGAGATCAAGGGCTCTCATTCAGCTCGCTGATACAAAGTGATCGATCAATACATCTTGCGAGGAATGCGATGGCCATCTGATATCGATTTTGGTATTGACGATGCGCACGAAAAAAATAGAAGCCTGGAGCATTCATGGCAATAGTGAGTTGGTCGCTGGCTCCGTCGAGCTAGCATTCATGGTGATGTGACTTTGGGACAAGGATGGCATGGATTGAGTATGGATGCAAAGATTTGGTAGTGGATTTGGTGCAAGTTGATTGATCTTTGTTCATGCGGGAATGTCCCTCCTAACAGAGATCTAACCAGAGGCATTTATGTGACCAGAGAAGTTGTTCAGGGTCACAGCAAGGGTTTTGATTGGTCATGATATAGTTGGGGTCTGATGTGGCATGCTGATGTGGCTCTGAGCTAGATGGCGATCCTTGGAATGTTTAAAAGGAATTTCTAAATCATTTGTAGATGTCTAGGGCCAGAAGTTAGAACCAAATCTGAAGAGAAGGGCACCAAGTCACAGAGTCAAATTACTATTAGAGTTTAGGGTCTAGGGTCTGTAATCAGTTAAATTGTGAGGTCGTGGACACTTGTATGAATCTGAATGTATAGATTGAGGTCTTTAAGTCTCTCCTTTGTATTGTGCGTATCGATTGTTAATGGAATTTGATCAAGGATCATTTCATTAACCATTTTAATGTAATGTTTTACTATCTATTCTGATTGTTGCTCTTATTCAACGAATAAGTTAAATGCTTTAATCATATCAGAGATTCACATGTATGATAGGAGGATTTGATAAGTAGTCTTATAGATTTGATCACTAGTTGTGAGACTAAAAAGGTTAATCTTGCAAAGACTTTTTATGTCCAGAGTAATCGTTCCTTCTATTTGCAGGTTATTATGACTCCTAGCCCAATGAATAATGGCACTAATCTGATATTTGTTGTATGTCTTTAGGGTTCTAGTCTTCTTGCTCAAGATCAATCATTTTATTTAATCAATATTGTTTGATGTCTTTCCCTACCTCCCGGTTGCTACAAGTATTGAGCTACTAAGAATCTAGCCCCATTTGAGGTCCTCAATGCTTGGCATTAGGAGTTATCTACTATAAAAAGCAATGTCTAGTCTTCTTTAAGGCATTGTGTGGGTATACCTGCCCTGGTTCTGCAGAGCCTAAAGTGCAGAAGATCTCAGTCTTTGACTGGATCTTGTCAGTTGGTCTAGGTCCTCCGAGCTACCCTTGATTGGAGTTGGCTACTCCATAGGTAGAATAGGAGACCAACCTGGTTTACAAGAAAAACCACCAACAGGTATTATGAGTTTTAACCATAAATAGATTGAAAGAAAACTCCATTGAATCAAGAGAGACACCCAGTGTTTTAAATTTGTGTTGAACAATCATACCAACTAATGCAATAGGAATCATTGTCTAGACAATTTTCTTATGCCAACAATAGAGAACTAGTTGAATAAACAAAAAATCTTGAAAACCAAATCAAACACTGAAACTAGATAGGGAATCTTCTAGATGCATTTCTCATTGATCAAATCAAAATTGATTACAAATAATTGATTTGAAAAGGAATTGATTTCCTTGTTGCTAAGTTGATCCCTCCCCTATCTAGTTACCTCACCCAAGTTGTCTCTCAGCCAACAAAACTTTCACAGTCCACTTCCTTATTTTCTTTCCCGGAATTGGCCTCTTTCTTTTCAATAGAAAATTGTCAATCTCTCCAAAAATCATTTCCTCTTTTCCAGTATAGGGTGTAGCCTATTTTTCTTTTTCTAGAGTAACCTTTTTTTTTTGACGTGGTAAACCACTCACATGAAGGACATTGATCCCTTCCAACTGCCTCTACATCATAGGATCACAATTGCACACTTGGGAGAATTTCTGCACAACCACCATAACATCACACAATTGTTGTTGGGCTTTTTTGGTGATGTGAATGAAGTCATTGTGCCCTCAACCTTTGAAAATATCATTGTATGCCTCCACTACAACACCATAGATTTTTTTTCCACCCTTCATAGTGATGTGGGAGTGCCCTTCTAAACATATATGAAAATGTGGAAGCATAGACAAGGCAAGCAAACTGTTTCAAAAAATGCCTCAAAGAAATGTGATATCATGACACTTGTTCTCCCACAAATAGTTCAAATCATGCTAGTGGTGATGTGAGAAATCCTCCTGCATCACTGCTAGCATGACTTGAAGTGTTTGTGGGAGAGCATGTGCCATGATATAACATTTCTTTGATGCATTTTTTGAAATAGTTTTCTTTCCTTGTCTATGCTTCCACATTTTCATGTTTGCCTAGAAGGGAACTTGTAATTACAACATATGACAAAAAAATCCATGTTGTTATGCTTTTATGAATTCCCCTTTGTTATTATTGGATATCTAATGTACTATACATTATTATAATGCAAGCCTAATTTTTAGATTATTTCATTTAGCATTACCAATATTCTCCACAAGAACATTGTCCTAGTTTAAATTGATGGAAATGGTTCACATCTCCCAGAACAATTTCTCTTGCAACAATCTTAGAAGATGATTTTAGATGGAGAAGATTTGTTGATTTTGTGTCATCTTTTGGTCATGTTATATAAATCAACCCATGTACTTTCCTATTAATTGAATCAATGTTGTATACAAAAATTTGTTATGTTTGGATTTGGAATCAACGTGGAAAGTCACCGCCTTGTCATTTCACAAGAACAACCTATCATTGAACAACTATTTAGAGTTTGATTAAGAGGACTACCACCTTGAACTTAGAACCCTTGTATAGTCAGAACATCCTTTGTATAAGTATTTCCTCATTATTATTTTCTATATGATGATCTTTTCAAATAAAAAGGCTTTAAATGGTTTGTTAGGTCTCAAAAATGCAAGTTTTAAACCTTAAGAGGCTGCCAATCTCTTAGTACATTTTTGGCTAATGAATGGGGCGAATATGATAAATAACCCCCCGCTCTTCAGGCTCTACTAAATGAAGGCAAGTGTACCTAAATGATAAGGTAGATTTGAATGTTTAAATATAGTCTCTAATTTTGGAAATCTATTCACAATCGCACATGGATGTGAAATAGATGCCAGGCTAATAATTAATTCATATTGTCAATGTTTTGAGAATCAATTGAATGAATAAAGTTTATATAAAATGCTCTAAGTATGACTAGTGCCTAATCCTATTGGGTGAATGGAGAAAGATATGTAAAGTGGGTGAATCTACTTCTCAACTTAACTCTAACTCATTAGGAACTTTGGATGTTTACACCCTATACAAATGTGTAGGTTTTTCATTTACTATACTCTTGTTTATGAATCCTAGTGTTATTATCCCAAATTATTGTGATACCATGAAAGGATTTTTAATTCTTAACTTGAGGGAAACCAATCAAAATAACTAATTTAAAAGAATTTTAATCCCTGGCAAGAACTAATTAAAATGAATTATCTAAAAGGAGTTTAATTCACCCTAGCCAAAACCCAATCAAGAAAATCACACAATAACAACAAATGTGTCCTAAAAAATTCTATGAATTTGAATAATTAAGGAAAACCACTTTGGAGACCTCACAACAACATATAGAAATGAATATTGACACAATAGTTGAACACTGGAAAGAGATCATTGATTATGAATAGTCTTCTCCATTATATTGCTTCAAAAGATATTCATTAATTACAAAAGTTTCTAAATTATGGAAATGGATGAGTGCAATGTAATATACTAATGGATGAACCTATCTACTACTATTGATGATGATTCTAACCTACTATCTAGTTATTGATGATTGATGATTTCATTTTACATATATACATTAGATTTTTAGGGCTATAACTCTTCACATGTTCTTCCGCTGCAGCTCTTCATTCAATTAATTATCTTTGGAAAATTAAAATACTTTAATTTTAACTTCATTGTCTTCTTGTGAAAATTAATCATGATTTATTATCTCCAGCACTTGCATTTTCACCTAATAAATATGTCTTTCATGTAAAAATAACTACTTGTAATTCCTTTAGTGAAAAATATTCCACCTCCCAATGCACATATTTTATAAATTTTACCATTTATATTTTCCATGGGTAAAATAATTATCCACCTTATAATCCTTTTGGTGAAAATATTTTATTCTTTCACTTCATATTATTATGTATCCAAAAATAATGTTACACCCCATACTTGATTATTATTTTAAATAAATTGCATTTAACACTTTGCATCCCACATCTAAATAATATCCTTCACCATATTTGTTACAGATAATGAATTAATAGATTACTCCTTAAAAGTGTTAGCTACATTCACACATTGCCATCATCGGAGGATCAGAGGGACATGTATTTCACTCTTGTCGATAATCAATCCTCTCACTAATGAGTTCTTCAAACTAGTCATTTTCCTTTTTTCGGGGCATTGGAGGGACATTGTATCATCTACTCCCAATACACTTAAGTCTCCTTGATGTAACTTATGTTAGGCTATCAGATGCTTTTCATTCTATCAGTGAGACTTTTAAGTGACCCCCAACAATATGGCCTGGTCTCTACAATAGCTTTTAGGGTTTTTGACTAGTTGTTTTACAGTGATGTGCAGGAAATGTTTTGAGATACCTGCTCATTTTTTGTGGGTATGGTAATATGTAGAGCTCCATCACTTCTTTGACCTTATTACACTATGTTGCAGCATTCAATCTTTGGCATTTGGATGCTTGCTCTATGTTTGATACAATAAATATCTCTTTGCAACATGTGAATTTTATGAACGATTTCAACCTTTAGGTTTCTACTATGATGCTTGATCTCATAGGATTCCACTCATTCCTTCTCAGTACTCATTCATAACAAAATTTTAGAATCTCTTGGTCATAGGAAAGCCACAGTCTCTTAACCTTGAATAGGGAATGATAACCAATGATAGGCATCTTTCTAAATGTATGCTTGCACACAAAATATATGCATTGCAAGAATCCTATAACCTTTAACATAACAATCACAATAACACTTTCATCCCTTTATTTTCAAAACCATAAGAAATGTCCTTCTGGATCATAGATCTCTCAAAAAATGCAAATCCTCAACTCTATCTTCTTTCTATGTGATGCAATATCATGAAGATTCCCTCCAAAAGATTATTCTCACTCTCCCCCTATCCTGAATAGTGTAGCTATCCTGATACATATTGATTGAATTGATTAAATGTGGAGCTATTGATGTACTTTTGTAACTCTCTAGGTTTTCAATACTACACACAAAATATGGTAGGCTCCTATGCATATAATGATGTGAGCTCACATGCCAAATAGAGAAGATTACACCATCATCTTGGTGAAATTTCTCATGGATTAGAACCAAATATAGATCTTAATTGTCAATAATAAAATCCTGCTATATTAATCCTCCATTGTATTGTAGTTTTGAGCAACTTCCTAATCCTTTTGTAAATTTATTTGAATATCCTTCATTGGCTATTATTTTTCCATCATGCTCTTTATTTCACAATAAATTGCATCCCCATACAATTACTTGAGTTTTTCCAATATTCTATTCACTTTTTAATTGCTTCACTATCAGCTTTCATAGCATCAAGCATATAATTACATGTAAGCCTATCTTCTTCTCATCAAAGCCATGTGTATGAGGGATTTTCCACATTGTTTGAAAACTTCGAGAATAATCTTCTTGATTTATTCACATAGGAACAAATTCCCCTTGATAGAGGTTTAGGGACATAATCAAAACTTCTAGTACTCTAAGGTGATACATTCTCTACAAGAGTAACAAGGGACAATGCAGTAATTGTTCTCACCTTTTAACTCTCATTATTAAGATCATGCTCCTTCAGAAGAATATCTTAAAGTGGCCCTTTGATCTTTCATTTTAATTCTCTAAGAGATAAGTATATATGGGTACTCTTTATATCAATCTTTAGTTATCCTATAAAGTGAAAATGCACTACTCTGTCATGCTTATGGTGATTGTACAACTAATTCCTAATTCCCTCACTTTCATGCTTGTTACAAGATGATTGACCTTTGGTGTTTTCATAGTGACTTAGGTATCTTATCCTTCTAGAAGACTATTATATTGCTTGTAATATGTGTCCATCACTCATTTGTGATGAAGAAATATGAATAATATTGATTAATTTACCAATATTGCACAATACTCCATGTATAAGAAGATTCAAGCTTTGTCACATTCATTGTATCTCATGTGTCTTGAGGAATTGGTAGACATTATTCTATCACCTTCAAATTCTAGTTTTCATCGTAAAACTCAACATTATAGGTATGTCTTTTGTTCTTTATTGATAGAATAGACCCCATGAACTACTTTTCATTTCTCAAACTCTTAGTATGAAGCTTTCGCATACATGATATGAACCTTGATACTATTGCCAATGTATGTTGCTCATTCCCTGTAATTTTCAAAAGCATATTTCAATATGATTTGTCTTTGGAGTCATCCTAAAGTCACATAAATTGTGTAGACCTTATATTTCTTACAATTACTCCATCAAAAATTTGAATTGCATCCCAGCCTATTGTGGGTAGTCATTTTTCACTTCATACTTGGATCAAAATAGGTCAAGTGGCCTCTGGAATTGCTTTGGGAAACTTATCAACCATTCTCTTGGAGCCATAAAAATCCACCAGTATGTTGATTTATGATTGGAGAGCATGTTTTTCAAATGGATTGGCATGAAGTCATCATGATTGTGAACTATTAACACTCAAAGTTGCCTACTTAACTTTTTTCTGAAAATTTCACCTATTAAAACTCAAATAGAACCCACCAACTTGCCACTTTGAAAAAATATCAAATTTGATTATGGAAATCTGCCACTCTCGAGATTAGTTCACATAGGTCACATTAACATGTAGGAAAAAGGGTTTTCCATCAATCTTTTTCCTTTATAAAATATTGAATGTTAAAGTGTCCTTTGTGAACACTTTCTGGGAATGCAATAAAAAAACTATGCAAAGTCTATTTGGTGTTGATTTTGAAAAAATACCAAATCAGGTGTTGAGTCTCTAAAAATTGGCATGAAGGTAGATTTACATGATAAGAATCTGAAATTACAACCAGTTTTTCATGATAATCTCTTAGTTGATAAATGTTGGCCTCCAAAGTTGGTCTCCTTGACAGATCTTACTGTGTAGACAACAAACTATTTTTTAACCTTTCAATTTGGTGTTTCAAAACTTCATGAAATAAGGTCATGGGAAGCTAAGATAAGGTGGACACACTTTCATATGGTAGGTGAACATGTTTGTGAAGTGATATTTGTGTGAAGCTAGATCAGTTTGAAATTATGATTTTTTCAAAATAGGCTTTTGAGGCATATTTAACCAGTGTACTTTTGGGTGCTGAAATAATTTTTTTCATTATGAGAGTCCTATATTGTACCAAAATTTGTATGAAATTTTAGGCTCCAACAGTGGCTCCATCTGGGGATGTATGCCCCTTGTGGGCATAGAAAGAATCTAGGTCTTTGGGGGAACATTCCGAATTCTTTACTCATTGGGAAGCATATTCAAATTCCTCCTCTACCTTGAACTGGTATGATTTGCAAAATCACACCACAACTAATGTCTCAAGGCCACCCAAAAAGGAAGGCCTTTATTTCCCTTTGTAATACACCTTGTTCTAATATGATTTCATCATATTCCTCTTGAAAATATTCATGCAATATGCCCTATTATATCCACTACCATTGGAAACTTCCAAAATAACATGACCTTTAGCACTACTCATATTTCCTTTTCCATTCTTTGATTCAGACTTAGGAATAATTTGAAAATTATTACTATCATGTGACAAACTCATGCCCCATTCATTATAACAAGAAATTTGATTCTTAATGCCAAATTTTCAAACATTTTTGTCAATATCATGCATCATGAAATGGTCTCCCAGCTAAATTGAATATTGAATAATCTTCACAGCAAAAGTAATTAAGTCTCACTTCATCATAAGTTTGTATAGATGATCTAAAATTATCATATGGCTTTTGATGCAAAATATGTTGAATAACCAAGATACTGAGAGGGGGGTTGAATCAATATCTTCTTAAACTTATTGAACAAATACAATCCTATTACTCCAATGCATATAACAGTAAAGATAAGAAAGAGCATTAACATAACATAAAAAAACACAACACGTAAACACCAATATTTTTACATGGAAAACCCAAAATGGGAAAAATCATGGTGAGGATTAGCTCACAATATAGTATAACCAGTTATAATATATTATAAAAGGGTGGCTCATTGCCAAGATTCACTATCCAAAATGAGAGGCTCACTGCTTACAAAGGATACAATGAAAAAATGGCTTACATCCAGAAAATGAAATAATAAGGTATGCCTAACAAGTGTTGATTCAATCCCTTTGATGGATAGTAAACTGACATAACACACATCATCATTTTCTGCATACTTGTCTTCTTCACACTCTTCACACTTATTCGTGTAGATAGGATAAAATAAATCAAAAGTTTAAATGCATTGAAGACAATAAACAAATTAAATCCTATCAAGCACCATGAAGCACAAACTAGAATGAAAATAAAAATAGTGAACAAAAAAACTGCAAACCAATTTTCAAACTAGTGTTGATTGATCTCCATGGTTCTTCTCCATCTGCATAAGGATGAAAGATTTCGAAGGTTGATTGTTGGAGGAATGTTGGTTGCTCAATTCTGTAGCATAACAACCTGATGAAGATGATAGATGGCGATTGAAGACTGATTTTGACAGAGTGAAGATGCTAGAAGAAGATTCGATGGAAGAATGACTTTGATAGCATAAGGATGTTTGAAGATTCGATCCAAATGGCTTGTGAAAAGTTTGATTTATAGATTTTCAATGTGGACAAAGATAAGATTTGATAAGATTGATAATGATTTGATTTTTGTCAAAAGAGGAAAAACAATGAGATGAGATAAGATTTTTGAAAGATAGAAAGATTTTGATTTATTGTTTTAAAGGAATTAAAACAAGATAAGATAAGATGTGAAAAAAATGAAAGATTTTGATTATCTTTTAAAGGAAATAAATCCTGAAAAAGATGAGAAGGATAATTGATAAATTATCTAATTAAATAAATTAATTAGATGCACATGAGTTCAAATTTTGGAAAGAAAGCGAGAAGATATTTTTAAGATTTTATTAATTAAATAATATAAATTATTTAATTAACATTAGAGGAAAGGATGAAAATGATTTAATTAATTAAATAATATAAATTATTTAATTAACATTAGAGGAATGGATGGAAATGATTTAATTAATTAAATAATATTAATTAATTAACATTAGAGGAATGGATGAAATGATTTAATTAACATTAGAGGAATTGATGAATTATGCATCTAGGAAGGGAAGAAATGAAATTAGTCAAATAAATAAGATTTATTTAACTAATTAGATGATGACATGGGTACCTAGGGCAAAACATGATACAAGGTGTCTAAATGATGCAATGTTCTGACAAGGCATCGTAAGATGACAATTTTTTGATGTCTACATTTTGCCCCTCTTTGAGATGATGTTCGAGATGATGAGATTTGTGTTGAGTAACATCATTTCAAAGAAGTTAAGGTATGGATAGAGGAAAATGGATAATGATATAAAGATAGGATGATGATGGAATGATGATGCCCCCTCGAGACGATAGGGGGGTTGAACAAACATGGGTAGGCTCTTGAAATGAAATGATAAGGATAGATAGGATGATGCAAGATAGAAAGTGAATGAAAGAGATGAATGATACGTTATGTTGCAATGAAAGATGAGCAACCATGATGTTTGATATAGCACTAGACGTTATGCACCAAGGTATAAGGACCAAGGTGATGATGTGTCTCATGCCCCAGCGTAATACAACCATGTCTAGACGTATGAGGAAAGAGGCTTAGAGCATTAAAGTCCTAATGCACAAAAGGTATTATGTGACCTGAGATGCAAAGGATAATGCAAAAAGATATTCCAACATACACAAGATATGAATATTAGCTAGAATGATACATATTTGATACAAATGCAAGATAAAATGATAACACACACAAGCAAGCAAGCAAGCATGCACAAATGATACAAAAACAAACAAGGTATTGCCCTTGTCAAGCTATAAACCATTGATTGATTGATTGATTGATGATGTTGATAGTGTTGTCATTGTTGGGAAGTGATATATCCCTAGAGCAACACAAGGATGATGATAATTGATTGGTTGATTGGTTGATTTGGTTTATGACAAGATTAGGATCAAGACCAAAGGATGTGATTGGATAATTTGACAAGATTGATCAACTTGATTGGTATGGATTAAGGATTGAATTGCATTTGGATTATTTGCTCAGAATGATTGAAGATGATTTGATTGATTTGAAGAAACTATTTGTAATGATATGATGATTGATTGGATGATAGGATGTGATGAATTGAATAGAAGAATTGATGTGATTGGAATGATTTAGGTTGAAGTGATTTGATTAGATAATCGATTGATTGAATTGGAGAATTGATTTGATTGGAATGATTGTGATTGAGTGGATTGGTTGCAATGGTTTTGATGAAGATGATTGATTTGGTGGAATAGTTGAATGATTGGATAGAAGAATTGATGTGATTGAAATGATTTTATTGCTTGGATTTTTGTTGGATATTTGATTTTTTTTTTATATTTTTCAAGACTTTTTCTAATTTTTTTGTATTACTTCAGGACTTTTTCTGATTTTTTTGTATTTCTTCAGGACTTTTTCTGATTTTTTTGTATTTTTTCACTACTTTTTCTTATTTTTTTGTATTTTTGAAATGTTTTGATTTTTTGGGAGTTTTGAGATGTTTTTATTTTTTGGATTTTTGAGAATATTTGGAGGTGTCAAAGGATGAAAATTTGAGTAGCCTTTGTGCTAGATACCAATGACAAGGGGAAAACCAAGGCTAGGTGCAAGGAGATAAAGGGGATTGATGGATGAAAGGGTGGGTGATGGGATAAGGGATAAAAGGCTCGTGATATATGGATGGATGTAAAGGATAAGTAATAGTGAATGAAATGGATGTATGCATCATAAGAGAGCAAGAATGTAATTTCCAAAGACTATGTTGCATATGAATAAAATGCCCCATTCTAGGTACAAGACTTAGGATTTTTCATGACAAAGCTTATGGCAATAGGATAATGATAGGCTTGTTTGGAAGGATGAGGTATATCAAAAGATATCCAAGACATGTTTCAACATTTTTCCCCTATATCTTCATCAAGATCAAAAGAAGGGTGGATGAATGGACTCAATATGCTAGGTATGTATGATGGCTAAAGATGGTAGGTAGGATGGAAATGATATGACATGAAAATGATAGGTTGTATAGATAAGACATTGTGCCCCCAAGTGTAAGTGGCATAGAAGATCAACCTACACATGATGCCTATTTGCTAGGTTTTCATCATGGTACTTATCCAAGGAGCCTGTTTACCATGTTTTCACCATTAGACGAAGGGATTTCTCTTTACTTTTTTTTTTAAAATTTTTGATTTTTTTTTACTTTGTGACTTTTTGACTTTTGGATAGGAGGGACTCAAGTTTATAGTCGCATGAAAGGTGATAGTCCTACTAGGGATGGATGTCATTGCATTGACCATGTCAAATGTCATTATGCTCATAGATGTTGGTAAGGGATGACATGAAAGGGAAGAGGAGTAGGTAGATAATGGATTATGAAAGTCTTATGTAAGAATGGATGGGGAATAGTGGATGATGATGTGGAATGAATAGGACTTGTGCAAAAGGATGGATGAAAGGTTTATGCAAAAGCATGGACCATAGGAAGATGGTGGGGGAGATATATAGGATAATGTGTGAAGGATGGGGAGATTGAGGTATGTGGAATTGTTGTGAAATGGAAGGGAACCATGACCAATGGTTTCACACACTGTGATAAACATTGAAGCTTTTGATGTGGATGGGGTGTAGGAAGAAATGGAGATGTTTTCTTAGGAGGTGGAGGGTGTAGTGATTTTGGTGCCCACATAAATTTAGTATTTTTATGAATTTTATTTTGCTTGTGGGTTTTAGGAATTTGAGACTCTTGAATAGAGTTGGAATGTGGGGTGGAAGTGGATGGTTGGGATTTTTGTGATGTAGATGCCTCATTTGACTTGCTTTCCTTTTTCTTAGGGACCCAAACCATTTTAGTTTTGGACTTTTCTTTTGGAGGTATGGGCTTATATAGATTTTTAGATGTACTTTCTTTTGATATTTTTCAATTGTATGCTAAGGAATTAGGACCTTTAGAATTTTTGACTTTATGTGTAGAGGCATCCCCATTTTTATTTTGGATTAATTTAAATGTAGATAGGGAAATAAATCAAAGGTTTAAATGCATTGAAGACAATAAACAAATTAAATCCTATCAAGCACCAGGGTAAGTGCACCGAAATGGTCACACTTTTGTGGCCAAACTAACAAATAACGCGTTCACGTTATAGTTTTCTTTGCAAATTTGCTTTGGTATTTGCCTTGGAATACCAACCCAAAGGCTTGGAGGGAATTCCCAAAGACCAGAAACGTGTTTTTTTCCAAATTCAACAAATTTTCACATAATCGGGTTCGTGCTCACCATGAAGATTGCATCTAGTTCAATATCAAGAAAATCGAACAAATGGGTAATGTTAGGTTCTTTATTAGCTTTCCAACGATGTAATTTTTTTCACTTTCTAACAATGATAAGCCTTTCATCCATAATTTATTTTGTTTGTATGTCCGTTTTTCTTCAAAAAGCAGTGTTTGGTATTTTTTTCACTATAAATTAACCGTTCATCGAAATTTGAAATAAATTACATTTTTAGAAACTAGACTCCATTCTACAATTTAAAAAAAAAATTTAAAAAAATCTATTAGTTTCAAAAAAATTTAGGGGGAGCACGGCCAAAATTCTTCTTTTTAGGAAGTGCCCACTTAGAAAATTAATAAAAAATCAAATATTCATTAAAAAATTATCAGAGAATATCTAGTCCTTACTACATACTGTTATCTAACTTCTAACTGGAGCGAATTTAAAAATACTACAAAAAAGTCCACCATGCTCGGGTCACACAAGAGTTGCTATGTTATGTTTTTCTGACATAAACAACAATAATTTGTGTGTCCCTCTTTTGAACCCCTTAATCTCAACCATTTTCAAAATAAATTAGTAGTTTAGAAAGTAGACTCAGAGCACTGCGGTCCTTGTTTTTTTTCCATCTAAAAATTTTGAGTGTAGCTATCCTCAATTTCACGTCCAAGGTCAGTATTTTCTTATTTCAGAAAAAAAGTGGCCACTTAAGCCCCTTTTTTGGGAACCATCTTGGTGCACTTACCCACCATGAAGTAAAAACTAGAATGAAAATAAAAATAATAAACAAAGAATGTGTAAACCGATTTTCAAACTAGTGTTGATTGATCTCCATGGCTCTTCTCCACCTGCACAAGGATGCAAGATTTCGAAGGTTGATTGTAGAGGAGGAATGTTGGTTGCTCAATTTTGTAGCATAACAACCTGATGAAGATGATAGATGGCGATTGAAGAATTATTTTGACAGGGTGAAGATGCTAGAAGAAGATTCCATGGAAGAATGATTTTGATAGCATAAGGATGTCTGAAGATTTGATGCAAATAGCCTGTGAAAGGTTTGATTTATAGATTTTCGATGTGGACAAAGATAAGATTTGATAAGATTGATAATGATTTGATTTTTGTCAAAAGAGGAAATACAACGAGATGAGATAAGATTTTTGAAAGATAGAAAGATTTTGATTTATTGTTTTAAAGGAATTAAAACAAGATAAGATGAGATGTGAAAAAAATAGAATGATTTTGATTCTCTTTTAAAGGAAATAAATCCTAAAAAAGGTGAGAAGGATAATTGATGAATTATCTAATTAAATAAATTAATTAGATGCAGATGAGTTTCAAATTTGGAAAGAAAGCGAGAAGATATTTTTAAGATTTTATTAATTAAATAAATTTTGGATTTATTTAATTAATGTTGAATTTATGATTTCATTAATTAAATAATATAAATTATTTAATTAACATTAGAGGAATGGATGAATTATGCTTTAATTAATTAAATAATATAAATTATTTAATTAACATTAGAGAAATGGATGGAAATGATTTAATTAATTAAATAATATGAATTATTTAATTAACATTAGAGGAATGAATGAATTAGTGCAATGTTGTGAGAAGGTATCCTAAGAGGACAATTATTTTATGTCTACATTTTGCCCCTCTTTGAGATGATGTTCGAGATGATGATATTTGTGTCGAGTAAAATCATTTCAAAGAAGTTAAGGTATGGATAGAGGAAAATGGATAATGATATAAAGATAGGATGATGATGGAATGATGATGCCCCCTCGAGAGGATAAGCGGGTTGGACAAACACGTGTAGGCTCTCAAAATGAAATGATAAGGATAGATAGGATGTTGCAAGATAGAAAGTGGATGAAGGAGATGAATGATACGTTATGCTGCGATGAAAGATGAGCAACCATGATCTTTGATGTAGCACTACACGTTATGCACCAAGATATAAGGACCAAGGTGATGATGTGTCTCATGCCCCAACGTAATACAACCTTGTCTAGACATATGAGGAAAGAGGCTTAGAGCATTAAAGTCCTAATGCACAAAAGGTATTATGTGACCTGAGATGCAAAGGATAATGCAAAAAGATATTCCAACATACACAAGATATGAATATTAGCTAGAATGATACATATTTGATACAAATGCAAGATAAAATGATAACACACACAAGCAAGCAAGCAAGCATGCACAAATGATACAAAAACAAACAAGGTATTGCCCTTGTCAAGCTATAAACCATTGATTGATTGATTGATTGATGATGTTGATAGTGTTGTCATTGTTGGGAAGCGATATATCCCTAGAGCAACACAAGGATGATGATAATTGATTGGTTGATTGGTTGATTTGGTTTACGACAAGATTAGGATGAAGACCAAAGGATGTGATTGGATAATTTGACAAGATTGATTGACTTGATTGGTATGGATTAAGGATTGACTTGCATTTGGATTATTGCTTGGAATGATTGAAGATGATTTGATTGATTTGAAGAAACTATTTGTAATGATATGATGATTGATTGGATGATAGGATGTGATGAATTGAATAGAAGAATTGATGTGATTGGAATGATTTAGGTTGAAGTGATTTGATTAGATAATCGATTGATTGAATTGAAGAATTGATTTGATTGGAATGATTGTGATTGAGTGGATTGGATGCAATGGTTTTGATGAAGATGATTGATTTGGTGGAATGGTTGAATGATTGGATAGAAGAATTGATGTGATTGAAATGATTTTATTGCTTGGATTTTTGTTGGATATTTGATTTTTTGTTTTTGAAATGTTTTGAATTTTTGCATGTTTGAAATGTTTTTATTTTTTTGGAATTTTGAAATGTTTTGATTTTTTTGTGAAATGTTTTGATTTTTTTTGTATTTTGAAATGGTTTGAATTTTTGTATTTTTGAAATGTTTTAATTTTTTTGTATTTTTGAAATGTTTTGAATTTTTTTGTATTTTTGAAATGTTTTGAATTTTTTTTGGACTTTTTGAAATTTTTTAGATGTGTCAAAGGATGAAAATTTGAGTAGCCTTTGTGCTAGATACCAATGACAAGGGGAAAACCAAGTCTAGCCAAGTCTAGGTGCAAGAGTGATGGGATTGATGGATGAAAGGGTGGGTGATGGGATAAGGGATAAAATGCTCATGATAGATGGATGGAAAGGATAGGATAAGTCATAGTGAATGGAATTGATGTATGCATCATAACAGAGCAAGGATGTGATCTCTAAAGACTATGTCACATAGGAATAACATGCCCCATTTTAGGTACAATACTTAGGATTGTTCATGACAAAACTTATGACAATAGGATAATGATAGGATTGTTTGGAAGGATGAGGTATGTCAAGAGATACCCAAAAAAAACACGTTTCAACATTTTGCCCCTATGTCTTCATGAAGATCAAAAGGAGAAGGGTGGATGAATGGACTCAATATGGTAGGTATGTATGATGGCTAAAGATGGTAGGTAGGATGGAAATGATATGACATGAATGATAGCTTGGATAGATAAGATATTGTGCCCCCAAGTATAAGTGACATAGAAGATCAACCTACACATGATGCCTATTTGCTAGGTTTTCATCATGGTACTTATCCAGGGCGCCTGTTTACCTGGTTTTCACCATTGGACGAAGGGATTTCTCTTTACTTTTTTTTTTTGACTTTTTGACTTTTGGATAGGAGAAGGGGAATATGGATAGGAGGGACTCAAGTGTCTAGTTCCATGAAAGGTGATAGTCCCACTAGATATGGATGTCATTGCATTGACCATGTCAAATGTCATTATGCTCATAGATGTTGGTAAGGGATGACATGAAAGAGAAATGGAGTAGGTAGATGATGGATTATGGTGGTCTTATGTAAGAATGGATGGGGAATAGTGGATGATGATGCAGATTGAATAGGATTTGTGCAAAAGCATGGACCATAGGAAGGTGATCGGGAAGATATGTATGATAGTAGTTGAAGGATGAGGAGATGTAGGTATGTGGAATTGTTGTGAAATGGAAGGGAACCATGACCAATTGTTGTATACACTATGATAAACATTGAAGCTTTTGATGTGGACGGGGTGTAAGAAGCAATGAAGCTGTTTGCTTAGGAGGTGGAGGATGTAGTGCTTTAGGTACCCACATAGACTTAGTATTTTTATGATTTTTGTTTGGCTTGTGGGTTTTAGGAATTTGAAACTTTTGAATGGAATAAGAATGTGGGGTGGAAGTGGATGGTTGAGATTTTTGTGATGTAGATGCCTCATTTGACTTGCTTTCCTTTTTCTTAGGTACCCAAACCATATTAGTTTTGGCCTTTACTTTTGGAGGTATGGGCTTATATAACTTTTTGGATGTATTTTGCTTTGAATTTTTGTATTGATGTCCTAAGGCACGATAACCCTTAGGATTTTTGAATTTATAGGTAGAGGCATTGGAATTATTACTTTTGAATCCCTTGGGTTTGGTGGAATGAGTGGAAGCTTCATGTTTATACACTGTGTGCATTTGTTGGTCATGATTAGGAATGTTAGGGTATTTATGGATAAATGGATAAGATGATTGGATGATAGGGATATTAGGTGTTGGGAGTAATGGTGGTAAAGTGGATGGAGGGATATTAGGAGTTGGAAGTAATGGTGGCAAAGTGGATGGAGGAATATGCAGAGTTGGAAGAAGTGGGGGTAAATTGGATGGTGGAAGGTGTATGGTCACATGCTTTTGACATTTGTAGGATGATGGTGGTGGAATTACAACATATGTTTTGGGAATATGATAAGGCTTGTGGTGAAAATTGGACTTAGGATGGATGGAGGAAGTACCAACAGATTGAGATTGGTGTCCTTGGGGTATGCAATGGACAATGGGACTAGGTGTAGGTGGAACACTAGACACAAGTTCCTTATTGGATGGAGAAGGTGAAGTGGATAATGGAATTTGTTGTTCTAAGGAGGAACATTCATGAATGAGGGTGGAAAGACCAATAGGATATGATGGAAGACTTGCAATGGGGTTGATAGTGGATGATGGAGGATTTAAAGGATCTTGAGTATATTCATTTAGATCCACATTATTGGTTTGATCTTCTATGATAGCTTGGGAAGCACTTATCTCATCATGGGAAGTGGATGTTTGTGCATCATGGAGGGGTGAGGTGGAAAGCTCTTGACCATGGAATGCATAAAGTTGGCTAAGAGGATCATCATGGTCTTCTTGATCATAAAAGGGGTCTTGATAAAAGATGGAAGATTGATCATGAATAGTATTAGGTATGTTATGAATGGAATCATTGAAAGAGTATTGATCTTTATGTGGATGAGGGGTTAATGTTTCCTCATGTTTAGGATAATGCTCTTGACATAACTCTAGGCTTGCTTGAATGGAAGTGGAAGGGGATGACTCTTGAATTGGATCAAGTGATTGTGGATGACATGGTTGGCTTGAAGGACTTGGTATGATGTTTGAGGACTCTTTTGTATGTTCAAGTATATATGTTGAATGACATGGAGACAATTGGTTCCTTGCTTGTAGCCCTTGGGTGACATCCTTTTGAGGTGTAGGGGTGGAAGGTGTTGGCTTAGGATTTTGATTTTGATTGCATGATGGTATGATAAAGTTATAGGGTGTATGTGCTAGATTGGTATTTTCCTTGTCAAAGGTGGCATTAAGACTTAAAGGCTCTTGATTTTTTTGCCAAGGTGGACTTGGGCTCCTATGTTCTTCCAGTGATAATGATGGATGTGTTGATGTGGCATTGGCATGCGAAGAAGTGGATGGATTAAATTGGTCAATTTTATTTGATGGCTTAGATTTGGGCTTCTCAAAAAATTCATAAATATTGAATGTGGATGATGTTGTTTTTGGAGAAGAGGTTACATTCATATTTCCATTAAAGGAATTATTAGTTGTGCCCCCTTGGATTATGGATTTGGCCTTGTTTATGATTATGACCATTTTGATAATTGGTGACTAGGACTAGGTTGGTGATAGTGATGATGTGGAATGATTAGATTGGAAGACTTGGATTGATTAGGGTTGATGGTGATTGGATATGAATGTGTTGGAAGAATGTGTAGAGTGACTTTATGTGTTTGGTTTTTAGCTTGATTGGACAATGTTTAAATGAATCACACATGTACAACCATAAATCACTCACGCAAGACACATAAGCAAGTTTGAATTTTGAAATTTGAATAATGTAATAATGATTATTAAACAAGCACACATAGAAGACACATCAACAAGCCCTATGACTAGTCAAGTGGGGTATGGCCAATTAGGTCTCAAGATAGTCTGCACAAGGTTGACTAAGGATGATTTGAAAGCAAAATATTGCCACACAGCCGGGAGAAAGGGGTAACCCACCCTTCACCTTCACTTCCCAAACGTATAAAGTTATTTGGGGCTTAGCCAAGAGTGATAGAAATTTTAACTTCCAAACAAGTGTATCTTTCGATTCACACTTCGATTGAGGTCGTCCCTAGGGTGATGAAATCCCCTAGCAGGCCTCCTAGAAAGGGTTTGACAAAAGAAAACCAAGTGAGGTGTTTGTGATCACACACACACACACACTTGATTCACACTCACAATGATTAATTTCCCTTAAAAAAAATTGCAATGTTTATAAAAAATTCAAACACTTGTTCTTTTTATCCCCAAATCAAGATGTGATGGAAGACAATGATTAATTTTAGCCTTGATTTTTTTGATATGTGATTGAAGACAAGATTTTTTTTAAACCAATTGCTATGATGTGATCAAACAAGATTTGATTTTATGTCCCAAATTGAAAGATGTGACAAACAAGATTAATAGATGAAGGATGAAATGAGTGCACCTAGTTATTTTTGCTTTCCAAATTGATGTTGTGACTAATTCCAATGCTTTTCCAACTCTGTATGATTCGCCAACAAGTCACAAGTACAAAAGAAACCAATTAAAAATTTGTTAGAACAAAAATCATATGTGTTGAAGAATATATGAAAATTTGAGAACTTTAACTCTACAAACATTGATAAAAACCAGCACCATTGGATAGCTTAAGAAATTCTACCCCAAAGCAAAAAAAAAGCACCGAAAAAGACCAAAAAATGACCAAGATACGGCCATTTTAAGATTGACTTAAAATATGCTAAAACAAAAGTGTATGCACTAAAACAGACCTCATATGCGCTAAAAAAATTCCCATATGCACTAAAAGAAGTTCCAGATGCGCTAAAAG
This sequence comes from Sequoia sempervirens, assembly GCA_007258455.2. Lineage (NCBI taxonomy): Eukaryota > Viridiplantae > Streptophyta > Pinopsida > Cupressales > Cupressaceae > Sequoia > Sequoia sempervirens. Next base: position 442,419,473 of record VDFB02000015.1, read on the forward strand.
AAGTCCCAGATGTGCTAAAAGAAATCTTGGATGGGCTAAAAAAAAAAAAAAATTACAATCTTTTTTTAATGAAATAGTATATGTGCCATTCTGTTCCCTATAAGCATTGAAACAGTCCTTGGATGCACCGAAACAACTCCTAAATGCGCCAAAAGACTGGAAAAAGCACTGTTAAACCCTAGATGCACTACAAAAACCCTCAAATGCGCTAAAATGGAAAATTTTCCTAAAAATCCAAATTTTAGAACATGAAATCCTATCATAAAACCTACAAATAAATGTTAAAAGTAGAGCAAGGCCCCATAGTGGGCACCAAAAATGTAGATAGGGAAATAAATCAAAGGTTTAAATGCATTGAAGACAATAAACAAATTAAATCCTATCAAGCACCATGAAGTACAAACTAGAATGAAAATAAAAATAATAAACAAAGAACGTGTAAATCAATTTTCAAACTAGTGTTGATTGATCTCCATGGCTCTTCTCCACCTACACAAGGATGCAATATTTCGAAGGCTGATTGTAGAGGAGGAATGTTGGTTGCTCAATTCTGTAGCATAACAACCTGATGAAGATGATAGATGGCGATTGAAGAATTATTTTGACAGAGTGAAGATGCTAGAAGAAGATTCCATGGAAGAATGATTTTGACAGCATAAGGATGTCTGAAGATTTGATGAAAATAGCCTGTGAAAGGTTTGATTTATAGATTTTCGATGTGGACAAAGATAAGATTTGATAAGATTGATAATGATTTTATTTTTGACAAAAGAGGAAATACAACGAGATGAGATAAGATTTTCGAAAGATAGAAAGATTTTGATTTATTGTTTTAAAGGAATTAAAACAAGATACTTGATAAGATGTAAAAAAAATAGGAAGATTTTGATTCTCTTTCAAAGGAAATAAATCCTAAAAAAGATGAGAAGGATAATTGATGAATTATCTAATTAAATAAATTAATTAGATGCACATGAGTTTCAATTTTGGAAAGAAAGCGAGAAGATATTTTTAAGATTTTATTAATTAAATAAATTTTGGATTTATTTAATTAATGTTGAATTTATGATTTCATTAATTAAATAATATAAATTATTTAATTAACATTAGAGGAATGGATGAATTATGCATTAATTAATTAAATAATATAAATTATTTAATTAACATTAGAGAAATGGATGGAAATGATTTAATTAATTAAATAATATGAATTATTTAATTAACATTAGAGGAATGAATGAATTAGTGCAATGTTGTGACAAGGTATCGTAAGACTACAATTTTTTGATGTCTATAATCCTGGCAATTAATCTACACATAAATTAATCCAGAATAAAAATGGGGATGCCTCTACACATAAAGTCAAAAATTCTAAAGGTCCCAATTCCTTAGAATACAATTGAAAAATATCAAAAGAAAGTACATCTAAAAATCTATATAAACCCATACCTCCAAAAGAAAAGTCCAAAACTAAAATGGTTTGGGTCCCTAAGAAAAAGGAAAGCAAGTCAAATGAGGCATCTACATCACAAAAATCCCAACCATCCACTTCCACCCCACATTCCAACTCTATTCAAGAGTCTCAAATTCCTAAAACCCACAAGCAAAATAAAATTCATAAAAATACTAAATTTATGTGGGTACCAAAATACTTTCTTTTGATATTTTGCAATTGTATGCTAAGGAATTAGGACCTTTAGAATTTTTTACTTTATGTGTAGAGGCATCCCCATTTTTATTTTGGGTTAATTTAAATGTAGGTAGGATAAAATAAATAAAAAGTTTAAATGCATTGAAGACAATAAACAAATTACATCCTATCAAGCACCATGAAGCACAAACTAGAATGAAAATAAAAATAGTAAACAAAGAAACTACAAACCAATTTTTAAACTAGTGTTGATTGATCTCCATGGCTCTTCTCCACCTGCATAAGGATGCAAGATTTCGAAGGTTGATTGTTGGAGGAATGTTGGTTGCTCAATTCTGTAGCATAACAACTTGATGAAGATGATAGATGGCGATTGAAGACTGATTTTGACAGAGTGAAGATACTAGAAGAAGATTCGATGGAAGAATGATTTTGACAGCATAAGGATGTCTAAAGATTCGATCCAAATGGCTTGTGAAAGGTTTGATTTATAGATTTTCGATGTGGACAAAGATAAAATTTGATAAGATTGATAATGATTTGATTTTTTTCAAAAGAGGAAAAACAATGAGATGAGAAAAGATATTTGAAAGATAGATAGATTTTGATTTATTGTTTTAAAGGAATTAAAACAAGATAAGATAATATGTGAAAAAAATAGAAAGATTTTGATTATCTTTTAAAGGAAATAAATCCTGAAAAAGATGAGAAGGATAATTGATGAATTATTTAATTAAATAAATTAATTAGATGCACACGAGTTAAAATTTTGGAAAGAAAGTGAGAAGATATTTTTAAGATTTTATTAATTAAATAAATATTTGATTTATTTAATGAACGTTGAATTTATGATTTTATTAATTAAATAATATAAATTATTTAATTAACATTAGAGGAATGGATGAAAATGATTTAATTAATTAAATAATATAAATTATTTAATTAACATTAGAGGAATGGATGGAAATGATTTAATTAATTAAATAATATTAATTAATTAACATTAAAGGAATTGATGAATTATGCATCTAGGAAGGGAATAAATGAAATTAGTCAAATAAATAAGATTTATTTAACTAATTAGATGATGACATGGGTACCTAGGGAAAAACATGATACAAGGTGTCTAAATGATGCAATGTTGTGACAAGGTATCGTAAGATGACAATTTTTTGATGTCTACAATTCGTCACACCATCAATCTCAAAAATATACCATATATATCTAATTCATCTGCAAGCATCAATTAGGTCGGCCTAATTAGATGCAACCGTTACTCACCAAAAAGATCAACTGTCGGCTTCCAACATGTACAATTTTTTTCCAAAAACATTTCAATCATGTAGCACACTACAACATGTCAGAATGGACCAAATATAGGCCACTCATACATATGCACAACAAAAATTAATTCATTACAATGTCAACAATACATTAGGTCAGCAAGAGATAGACCTAATAGAAAAATGCAACAACAAACTAATGCCAACTCATTATACGCACACATGTGCACATGATATTTTGAATATACATGCTTCCAACATCAAAAAACCATTTCCCAAAACCACAAGAAATAGTAATCATTAATATAGGATTGTGGATCAAAATACCAGAGGATAGTAACTACATACCGGTTTAGATATCGGTTTAGAATACTAGATCAAGCTAGAATCATAACCTTGCAGTTGCAACTCATATGACATAGTGACATCAATGACAACATAAAGTTGTGTAATAAGATGTTCCTCTTCATTCTTCCAACAATCTCCCCATTTTTCATTCATGGAAATGTGTGCAAAAATAATTCACATAAACCTCCTATGTACACATACTTTCCTTTTCTCTCCATAACATTCTCTCCCCCCTTTTCTATGCAACACATTCTTTCCCTTTACAACATTATCTCCCCCTTTGACATCAAGGAAAAAGGGAAGTCCAACAAATATGAAAAACTAAAAAGAATTACCCATAGGATGGCGAGCCTTGAAGGTCCTTAAGAATACCTTGCCAAGTTTCCTTACCATTCTCCCAACTCTTCTTAGTAGACAACAAAATTATGTTTAGAGATTCCAATTCCACCAGAATTTCCTCTACATCATCCAGAGTAACAAGAGTCAAATTTATCTTCTCTAGTTTCTCTATATTTTCCAATGCATTGGAAACCAAAGTGTACTCCATTCTTACAAGGTCACATAACTGATTGAATCTTCTAATGATATCTTCCTTCTGCTTCTGGAGAATAAATATTTTTTCTCTATGGGTAGAGATGGCATTCTAGGTTTTTTTGTCTCTATCTTTGGATGCACTGTAGGTACTGGAGACAATATTCAACTGGTACTCAATGGAGTCCATGAGATATTTAATGTTCTGATGGGCATTTGGCTAGTTTATGCAATAAGAAAAGACAACATTTTCTTTAGTCTCAGAAGCTTTCACAACTTCTAGGCTCTTTTCAACATTTTTGTGTGCTAGAGCACACTTTTCATGAAGTGCCAAAAGTCTTTTTTCTGTGATTTTCTCTTCAACCTCTTGGCTCATCTTTTGACCAATTCTAAAGGCGTACTCCTTTAAGGAGTCCAATAAAAGCTTCAAATTCTCTACTAGAGTGTGAGATGTATCTATTGATGTACCAGGTGTGACCTCCTGTAAAGATTTGATGGCATCATTAATAAGATTTGTTCCTTTTTGGTGTGTTTCCAAAATTTATCTTCTTCTGGATGCATGCAATGCATCCCATAACACCAACTTATGAACAAGAGAATTTTTTTCCATGTCCACACTACCTTTAATCATAGGGAGTTGAAGATGTTTTGGAGGAATCACTGACTATAACCTAATTTGCTTAGATATAAGCCTTTCAAAACGTCATCACGGGAGGAGGATTCTCTAGGGGATATTTGAGATTCTACAACCTGCCTTTGATCTTCTTCATTCTTCCTGGAAGATTCCCCATTTTTATCTTCTTCCTCTACTATTTCTTTTTTCTCTACCTTCTCTTCTTCTACTACTATATCTTCTTATTTTTAATATTTCTCTTTTTCATCTTTGTCTCTATTTCCTTCTTCTTCATTTCCTTCACCTTTATCTTTATCTTGTTCTCCCTAAACATTATCCTTTTCACCTTCAACATGCTCTGGAGGAACAACATCATGCTTCTCTAGCTCAACTTCTTCAACATTCTACTTTTCTATGTTTGGAGGATCATTTGTAATACCTGTATCTGGAGGGATATCTGCAACATTTGTTTTCAAAGGAATGATTGTATCACCTGTACTGGAAGGAAGTTCTTCCTTTACCTCTTCAAAAATTTATCCTAATTTTGGTGGGTATGTGTAGGATCATCATGGAAAAAACAAGCCCTTAAGTGGCGATGAAATTGAGAAAAATCAGAGTTAGGCAACTTGACATGAAAATTTGAATAAGTTATCGATATTATTTCAAAAATATGTAAGGATAGAATTCGTAGCAAATTGAATGTAGTTTCTAAACTACTAGGTTTATTTTTTTTTACAAAATCTATTTGGTGAAAATTTGAAATTTCAATACCATAGTACTTAAATTTCAAGGGAAAAATAAGAAGTAGGTGTTTATCTGACCACCCTAACCACAATAAAATGATAATATTTTTTTATAAGATTTTAGATATAAGTAGAGGACTCATGTCTCAATGTGATGCATATTTTTTTGTAATTTTTTTCCAAGTAAATAATTAATTATTAATTTTTTATTACAACTTTTGAAACATATAAAAACTCATATGTCTGACCACCTTAACTTGTTCAAAACTTTATGAAATTCTTTTTTTTTAATCCTATAGTATGCAAAGCATAGAATGTGACACATGTTTCAAATTCAAAAAGTGTGATACTATTTAAAAGCTATAGATGTTTTTCAATCATCCTATCAATTAGGACTTTAATCATAATTCAAATAGAAAATGAATAATAATTATTTATTAAATTCAAAGTAAAGCATAATTTATATTGGTGGAAAGCTAGGAATATCCTTTAAAAAACCTTTTCATTTCATCAATTTTGGGTAAAAAAAGTCGTCAGCCACATACCCATCATATCACCACTTTTTTGGCCCATCATGATCCTGCACATACCCGGGTGTAGAACCAAAAGGAAGTGCACCAAGAATACCATATTTCTTAGCCATACCCCTGATGGTTTATGCAGTTTCTTTCCTTATTTTCTTTATCTACTCCTTGTCCTTTGTCATCAAAGTGTTCACACTTTTCTTAATCTGGAACATCTTTGAACAAACCTTCTTCAAGGTTTCCAAATCATTCAGGGTCAAAGAGGACCCAAGTTTCTAAACAACTTCATTTCTAATATTTTTTTCTAAATCAATAGCCTCTAATCTCCTTTTCATCAAGGATTCCCCCAATTTCTCAGGAACATTGTTCTTGACATTGTCCCAACTAACTTCCAGAGTAATAACATACCGAATAATAGCTAAAATTAAGGTTTTCTTGTCCTCTGTTCCTACTTGATCATAAAGTTCAACTGTAGGCTACAACATATATTCAAAATGTATCAAGCTATTGACCAATGCATCTAATCTTAGAGGGGAACTAGTTCTTACCAGAGAGGCTTTCTATTCTTCCTAGTCTGAAGAGGATTCACCTGGCACCTTTTCTTTCTTTGATTCTAGTTTGGTGTGCACATGACTACCAAAACATTGTTCTTCATCTTCATTTGAGGACGATACAACATGAAATATTTAATTGCCAAGACTAGCTTCTTGAGAAGCATCTTCACCAAAGGACATGCTTCCTCTTCTACTTCTTACCAACTTTGTTGTAGGGTCTTCCTCCTATTCCTCTTGCTCTTCAGTAGTTCTAAGGTTCTTTTCCCTAGTAGCTTTTTCTTTCTTTCCTCTATCAATTGGTGGCGCCGAAGGAGTCTCTTTCCTCTTACCAGCTCTAGTATTGGGTCTGGAAGGAGCTGGGCCTTTGCCTTTATCAATAGCACTAGGTTCAACCTTCACTCTAGTGGCTATAAATGGTTTTGAAGGAGTAGTCTTGCCAGATCTCCTTGGTCTAGATGATTCTCCAACTACTTTCTCTCCCATGGCTCTACATTGTGCAATATATTCATCAGTGAAGCCAACCTTCTTTAGCATTGCATCTACATTCTTTCTCATCATAGGCTTCCTATGCTCCATATTTTTCTACATATGTGCCAACTCTTGGTTCATTGGCATCTTGTAGACTTTTAAACTACACTTCCACAAAGCCCTCAACTTCATCCTCTATTAAATCATACCCCAAAGGTTGAATCCATAAATTTTGGGGTTCAATAGCTTCAATCATGCATTCATCAAAAGAGACATGAAATATGATATTAGTTTTATATTTCTCAACAACTTTCTTAGAAATCATTTCTCTTTCATTCATGTTGCTCTTGAACACAACAAAGAATGTTGCCAGAGCATTGTCTCGAGCCTTCAAATCACCCAAATTGTGCATGTAGTCAAAGATTTGATGTGCAACTAGTTTAGATGAGTCCTAAAACACCACATCATCTCTTCGAGGAAGTATACTAAGGAAAGAGAATAGCAAACACACAATAAAGGAGCCAAATTTAAATACATACTTCTTCTCCCTTGGCATCTTCATATTCACAAACAATGGTTACTAGAGGAGATCACACAAATCATAAACTACACCATTACCTACCATATCATAACTATGTATATTGCAGTAGTAGATACTAAATTTTCTCTCTTAGTGAAGTAGATTTTGTGACCGATCATTATTGTAGAATAATTCACATCAGGATTAAAGATAGGCTTTGTAGTAAGATCCCCTCTACCATATGTAGCTTTGATGAGTTCCATCACCACTTCATTCTTTACAGATTTCAACACAAGCACTAGTCCATTGTCATAGAGTCTAGTAATAGCCTTAATTGCTTCCTTGATTATAAGATGAGTTCTATTAGTCCACAAGAAGATATCATGCATTCTGTTGTGAGTTAGTTTTACATACTTGTCAACAACTATGGAGCTAAAATTAGGAAAGCAATTATATCTTCCCAACTTCTTCGCAACAATGTTTGAATATTTAGGTTTTACCAAGAAACCATCCCTAGTGAGCTCATTCTACCATATGTCTATGAATTCACTATGATTGTATTCCTTAGTCTTAACATGGATGTACATTCTAGTATCTTTGATAGGCATAACCCCTTGAGGAATCGATGAGAAGGTTCTTAGAGGATCATCTTCGAAAACCTTCATAGAATATTTCTTATATGCTGATCTAGGTCTTTGTGACATATTTACGACTATAGGGGTTTCCAATTTTCACAATTTCAAGATCAAATAATTTCAAAAAGATGATTCTCAAAAACCCACAATAGAGCAAAAGAGTAAAATACCTTTCTCCATCGCGAAAACCCGAACTAGAGTTTGCACAAATCACACTTCAAATCACCTCAAGAATGCTCCAAATTTCTCTCCACTCTCTTCAAATGCATAAATGATGAAAATTACTCATTAATCCACATTATAAATCAACAATTTTCCCTAATTCGCATTGAATACATAGTAGATATCAAAAAGTTGATAGAAGCCCTTCTTCACTGCACTAAAAAACCCTAATTTTCTCTATAAATGAACATGCTTGCATATTTTCTTCTAGTTTCTTTTGAATAAATTTTACTTATCAATTCCTTACAACATATCTTTGTGCCAAAAACTGACATGCCAAATATCTAGGGGGTTTCAACAACTTTCTGTTAAGGTCCTCGTAAGACCATGCTGGGTCTAATTACCAAAGGAATTGTTTGCACTAGATGGGGGCACAAATGGATATGATATTTTTAGCTCTTATTTCTTCTTGAATATATTTCTCATTTCTTTCTTAACCTAAATCTTGTCAATTTTCTTCATTGGTTCATTCTTCTTTACCAAATCAAATTGATTTCCTTTTTTTTTTCTACAAACTCTTGAAATGTGTCTCGATTTTTTGTAGTTATAAAAAACAACATTTTTCTGATTTATTTGACCTCCATTAACCCTTGACTTTTACTAATTAGCTTTGTGTCCAAACTTGTTACATGTATAGCAATATCCAACAAAAGATTGATTAATTCTACCTCCATTAAACCTCATTCTACCTCCATTAAACCAATTCATCATTTGATTTTTGCATTCACTAGCTCTATGTCCAACTTTCTTGCATGCAAAACAGTGTCTGGAGAAGGGACTAGCATACTAGCTTACTCTACTTCTACACTATATTTCCTTGTTATCAAATTTATTACATGAAAAGAAAACACCATTGAAAGATAGGTACCTTTGAGCATTTATATGTCTGATAGGTGCTCTTCTAGCCAAATTTCTTGGATTTCTTGTCTACTTCCCTTTATTTTGAGTGTTTGGGGTCTACACGACCTTAGAGCTTTCACCTGCTTCATTTCCCAAACCTTCTTTGTCGCTAGAAGGTTTCTATCTTACAATCAACTCATCAAGCTCAGTGGAGCTTGTCTTGAAATTATCTTCATAGAGTTTTCCTTTCTCCAGATTTGCTTTCAGGTTCACCACCTCTAGTTCAAGCCTTGTGCATTCATTAGTCTTACTTTGCACCACAATATTTAAAAAATATTTAATTCTCTTCTTTTCATCCACTTGCACCTTCAATCCAGTGACCTCTTCATTTTCTTTTTTTAATTACTCATTCACTTCTTTATTCCTTTCTTTGAATTTCTTCAAATGCTCTTTCAATTTCCAAACACATTCTTTTTCCTCATCAAGATTTTCTTTCAAATCTCTGTTTTCATTTTCAGCCTTGTCAAAATCTTCAAGAACAACTTGGAGTTCTTCTTTATCATCCATCTATTCAATCTTCAAGATTTTCCTCAACATGTTAGGCTTCTTTGGAGGAACCATGCTCTGATACCAATTGTTGAATACCCAAGATAATGAGAGGGGGGGTGAATCAATATCTTCTTAAACTTATTGAAAAAATACCATCCAATTAATCCAATGCATATAATAGTAGAGATAAGCAAGAACATTAGTAGAACATAAAAACACACAACACATGAACACTAAGATTTTCATGTGGAAAACCCAAAATGGGAAAAACCATGGTGAGGATTAGTTCACAATATAGTATAATTGGTTATAAGATATTACAAAAGGGTGGCTCACTACCAAGACTCACTATACAAAATGGAAGGCTCGTTGCCTACAAAAGATACAATGAAAAAATGGCTTACAACTAGAAAATGAACTGATAAGGTACACCTAACAAGTGCTGATTTAGTTCATTTGATGCTCAGTAAACTGACATAACACACTTCATCATTTTCCACATACTTTTCTTCTTCATACTCTTCACACTTATTCTTCATATCATGAATCTCAAAACTATCCCGTAAATATATCTAATTCATCTGCAAGCATCAATTAGGTTGGCCTAATTAGATGGAACCTTTACTCACCAAAAAGATAAATTGTTAGCTTCCAGCATGTACAAAATCTTTCCAAAAACATTCCAAGCATGTGGCATGCTACAAAATATTGGAATGGACCAAAGAGAGGTCACTCATAGATCTACACAACAAAAATTAATCCATTACAATGTCAAGAATACATTAGGTCAGCCAGAGATAGACCTAATAGAAAAATGCAACAACAGAATAATGCCAACTCATCATATGAGCACCTATACAATGAGATTTTTAAGATACATTCTTCCAACATCCAAAAACCATTTTCAAAAACTGCAATCAATAATAATCATTAGCGGAGGATTGTAGACCAAAATACTAGAGGATTTTAACTACATACCGATTCAGAATATCAAATCAAGCTAGAGTCATAGCCTTACAGTTGCAACTCATGTAACATGGTGACATCAATGAAAAGACAAAGTTGTATAATAATATGTTCTTTATTCTTCCAACAACCTATGCAAACAACTTCTAAGTGTATGGGAAGAAAAATAATTGTGCTCATTCATGTTGCTAACTCCATTATCTGAATTGTTCTCACATGGGTCGAAGAAGTCTACCATATCAACATCTTCTAAGATAGCTTCATCAGGGATATTTTCAACATCTTCCATATTACTAATTGGTAGTGACACAAATTTCTAATTCATATAGTCATCATCATGCACATTTGAACCAACTGATGCTAAGCATGTATTATCCATGATATGTGAATTAATTCCATTCTCAAAGATCTCCAATTTTGACTTATATATCTCCTCTTGAATAGGGATAAACATAAAATCTTGATAATCTTTGAGAGTTTCCTCAACATTTTCACACAAAGTGATCTCACTGTCAAAGTGAATGCATGATAGACATGAAACTTCCAAATCATTCCCATTTGTATAGATCTTTGATATTCCATAGTTAGTAAATCTGAAATTTGTTCACTGCTGAGTGAACATGCCTCTTCATCCATCTCATTATTGTACTTTCCACCCTTTTCATAGTCAAGCAGCTCATATACCTCAAATTCATCAACATAGTCATCTTCTTCACTAGTTGATACAACATTTCCTTCACTTGAATGTGTCTCATCCTCAGCATAGAATGAATTTGGATAGTCATGAGAATCATATTCTATCACACCTTCACAAAATGTCCCCCAATATTCTTCTATGATTTGATCATACAATGAGTTTGAAAAAAATTTAGAACCATTTTCAAGTGTGCTTATTTCTTCTTTATTAATTGTGTCATCATGGTACTCAACTATCAGTGGATGTATTATTTTTTTACTCTCAAATTGACTCGCTTCTTCCTTTTTTTTGTTGCTTCTTCCTCTTGATCTCCATTAAAATTGCAAGAACCACTTAGTTCCAAATCAATATCTGCAAGTTTTTCATCAAAATCTAAATTTTCAGTGGATTTTGCATAACAAGCACTATTCTCATAGTCATAATTTGATATGCAAGATAGACTCTCTATATATTCATCTTCATCATGTAGAATTTCATAAACATTATTTTCATTTGCATACACATCCTTTATGAACTGATTGCAATCATTGGCTTCATTATTTTATGGAGAACTGTCCCTTTTTTATTCAGCTTCTAATGCATTATTGTCAATTCTATGACAATGCATACATGGATGCACCTCCATACCATCTGAATTATGGTTGATATATTTCTTAGGGAATGTTTTTCCAACATCTTCAATACAACAATCATCCTCCAAGGAGGAAAATTTTTCTTCAATAATTTCATCTTCATTCAAATCTAAAATATCATCATTGAGAATTTCACTTGCACATGTTTCTTCTATTGGCTACATTATTTGATTAGTTTCTCCATATTTATCCATAGCATTCTTTGTGTTATTATTTTTAACATTTATAGGATGCTCATGCCTAATTATCCATAACCACAACTCCCCAAGAGTATTTGGTTTCGATTACACAAATCACATTTGAACTAAATTGAGGTCATATATTCTCATGAATTACTCCATGAGAATGGGATCATCGGGTAGAAGATGAAAAGGTATTTTCAAATGGATTTCAACATTTTGTTAAGTAAGGAGTGTGTAGATTCTCCTTTATGTCTTGTTATTCCAAAAAATGCATCTAATGTTGGAATCAAGAAACACTTAGAGCGATTGTGAATCAACATTCTGCAATTTTTAGCTTTATTAATTTGATCAAAAAAGTATTGATAACATTCAACCAAAAGAAATATGCATAAACATAAAGTAAGCAACTACAACACCATAACACGAGGATTTTTACATGGAAACCCTATTAGGATAAAGACCACAGTGGATGGCCAATCCAAAATATATAATCTGAGTATACGCAAAAGGAATAATTACAAAATGGGAATGCACTTGCATTCAGGCACACTACCTAGAGCTCATTGCTCTAAATAAGAAAGGCTCATTGCCTTACAAAAGTTTGGAATACTTCCAAGGATTTAAACTAAGAAAGTAGCATCTACAAATGCTTGGTTACAGTTTCAAGTAGGTTGAACAATCATATTCTGCTCCTTCATACTGATTCTACTCTTTGCTCTACTCTGCCTTAATTTTCTTCACAAAACTCCTTAATGTGCAAGTGGAACTGTGCTTAATCACTTTCCTAATCTTTTGATATTCCTGACATACATTGAAACTCACATCAAACATAGCAAAATGATATAATCGATCACTTATATATATCTATTACAAGAGATTTAATCACTTTAGGTACGCTTTAACAAAACAAAAAATATTCATGAACTGTCAGCTCTAAATCATCAAAACATTCAATGTGAATCCACAAGAGTCAGCCACAACATAGTGACAACCCAAATTAAGATGCTCGACCACAAAAACATTTAAGCAATAACTCCCCATATATCTGCAACACACCATGTTCACAAGGTTGTCCTCCAAATACTGATGAATAGAAAATTAGTTCACTAGACCTTCTAACTTTCACCCAAATCGATACGAGGCACAAAAAATTTCAAATAACACAGATTATGTGTCAAGAAATACTCCCTTGAGATCCACAACACAAAATAGCAATAGAAAATCTGCATATGAATCAAGGAACATGAAGTTACCAGATTCCTTGTTTTGATTTAACATAAAAACATTGATCTTCAATCTATCTACCAGTATTTGCAAAATACAATGTGTAGATCGACTAGTGACAAGGGTTTCCATAATTAAAAACACCATAAAGTGCATCTAGTGTCTCTTGCCAACATCTAAGAGATCTTGATCTCTTTCTTGAAGATGTGTATAATCATCATATTTGTCCTTAAAATAATGCATGAATTTATTTGCAAGTTCATCCCATGAAGCTATGGAATGTGTAGGCAAGATGGAAAACCAATATTCTGCAAGATCCCTTACATTTTGGAAAATTTATTTTTACATCCAAAGGGATGGGATGTGGGTAAACTTGGATATTATTGAATTTGAATGGTCCATAAAGGTCTAAGACATACATGTTTCTTTATGGACATGGTAGGAATGTCCGACTATTTGGATGAGGGGCTTGATATTGATAATTCCTAACATGTTGGTTGTATTCATGAGGGACATGATAAGCATTTGTGTGATTTGAGGCTTGTGGTGTAAAGGTGTTTTTTGTGTACAATAAGAATTGTTTCCATTTCTAAAATTCTCAATTGTACCATAATGTGTATGGGGAAAAGAATAATTGCTATACATTCTTCAACCTTTATCTTTGACTAGAATTGTTGTAATTTGAAATTTATTTTTGTACTCTTCATCACTTTTTTTTAACAGAGTCACCACTCACTTTTTCAAAAGTGAGAAAATGGTAGTAATGAGATGTTCTTGATTTTATCCCCAATGGAATCACTTTTCCTCAAACTTCCTTATTGGTTAGTTTGTGTGATGATGATGTCAAATTTGAGTGAATGGAGTCAAATTTGTGTGATGATGATGGAGACATATATGTAAAGTGGGTGAATCTACTTCTTAGCTTAACTCTAACTTGTTGGTTAGTTTAGATGTTTGCACCTTGTACAAATGTGCAAGTTTGTCAGGTACTATACTCTTCTTTATGAATCCTAGTGTTATTCTCCCAAATTATTGTCATATCATGAAAAGATTTTTAATTATTGACTTGAGGGAAACCAATCAAAATAACTAATTTAAAAGGATTTTAATCCTTGGTAAGAACCAATTAAAATGAAATATCTGAATGGAATTTAACTAATTCTAGTGAGAACCTAATCAAGAAAACCACATAGCAACAACAAATGTGTCTTGAAAAATTGTATTAACTTGAATAATTAAGGAGAACCACTTTTGAGATAGGAAAATGACATATAGAAATGAATATTAACACAACATTTGAACACTAGAAATAGATCATCAATTATGAATAGTCTTCTCCATTATATTGCTTCAAAAGATATACATTAATTGCATATGTTCCTGAAATATGGAAATGGGTGACTGGAATATAATATACTAATGGATGAACCTATATACTTCTAATGATGATGATTCCAAACTACTATCTAGTTATTAATGATTGATGATTTCATTTTACATGTATACATTGCATTTTTAGGGCTATGACTCTTTGCACATCCATCTGTCACTAGCTCATTTGACTGCAAAATCCAACAAAAAATTTCTAACAAAAGATGTATAATTTGATGTATTGTCGGGTATTTGTGATATTTAATGTGTAATTTTCAATTTTTTTAAAGTTTACCCCCCACGTTCATCAAAATTTTGAGGAACCTAATTTTGTCAAAATTTTGATGAACCTTTTCATCAAAATTTTGACAAACATGGAAAATCAGAAAAAAATAAAATTATGGCTAACATAAATAAAAGTGATTTCACCTATTTATTGTGACAATGTTTTTCTATACTTGCGAGTTTGCTCTACTTGTGACAGTTTGTGGAGAACTAAGGATGATTTTCTTGGGAAAAATCAGAAAAAATTCAAGAAGATATCGCTAGGTTGAGGGTAGTCATAGTTTTTTTCCAGAATTCATTTGTGAAGTCATATTTGTACTTCCAAGTTTGAAAATCATATTTTAAAGCAACATCTCATCATATTTTATTTTTAGACTTGTGCATTTCGATAATTTCATTTCTAGATTTTGTTGTGAAAGTTCAATATTATGATTTTAGGAGTCTAACAGTTGGAAAGCATAGTAAAATTAAAATTTAATAAGTTTTGTAATTATCATTTTAAAGTGTTTTTTGGGTTCATTAACTTTAGACTATCTTCTCTTTTGCAGGGGTGGTTGCATGCTGAATTTTTTTGGTACAAAATATTAGAATTATTAGATTTTGTTACCTGTCTATGATTAAAAATTATTAGAGTTTGATTTTGATACTTTTTTAAGATCTAAATATTCTTGAGCTTGGTAAGAAAAATCATGTTAGATAATATTAGTGCAAAACAAAATGAACAGACAATTGCTAGAATATGGGCTAGATTGAAAAGAAAGGGTGATGGGAAATGTTATTATCCTTGCTATAATTGCAAGGGCTTAAAGAAGAGAAGAATTTTAATCACAAATGAGAAACATTGTAGCAAGCATGGTCACGTTGAAGGGGGGCATGATTATCATCCATTGGTAAGTTGTTCATTATATGTCTTTATATTGATTGAATTTGTAAATGTTTATATTGTTTTAACATTTCTGTATATATAAAAAATCACTTGATCATGATCATGGTTTATTTTTTTCGATCATTATTATAAAGGTGGGGCACCCTAGGGAACAATATATGGATTGTCATGC
This sequence comes from Sequoia sempervirens, assembly GCA_007258455.2. Taxonomy (NCBI): domain Eukaryota; kingdom Viridiplantae; phylum Streptophyta; class Pinopsida; order Cupressales; family Cupressaceae; genus Sequoia; species Sequoia sempervirens. The sequence continues at coordinate 442,435,369 of VDFB02000015.1, forward strand.
CCCAAATAATGTGGTTTCTCAAGCAAAGGAATATGGAGCTGTGAATATCAAAGATGAAGTTAATGATCCTATGGAAGAAGACGATCATGCACCAGAAAACATAGTTGAGGATGATGGTACAAATACATTGATCCATGACACATTTAGTGGCATAGTTGATCATGATGATCGAGATGACTTTGATGATGTTCATAATTTACTTGTACTCGAGAAGGCACACGAGCCCCTTTATAAAGGATCTAAAACAACTCTTCTCTTTGTTGTATTGTTGCTGGTGAACTTGAAGGTTATGAATGGTTTATCAAACATAGCAATGTCACGGATGTTAAGGTATGTCATATATGTCATATTTTTTCATTTATTTTAATTATTATTAGTTCATCATTAGTAAATAAAGGATAAAATATGTACCCTTAATATTATTTATATTAAAAAAATATTTTTTATTGTAGATTGATTGGTGAATTTTTGTTACCACCATCAAATATTTTACTTCGCTCATACCAAGATTTATCTACCATTATGAAAGATATTTTAATGGAGTATCAAGCAATAGATGCATGTCCCAATGATCATATTATATATCATAAACAACATGAATTTGCAATAGAATGCCTAGAATTTCATTTTAGTAGATATCAAATATCAACTAGCAATAAAGGTGCCTCACAAGGTTCTTCGTTATATTCCCATTATTTCACATATGCAACAATTATTTAGGTGCAAAAGCTTAGCACAATTTATGGATTACCATGCATGGAATAGAAGTGGAAATGACATTATTTGAATTCCTATGGATGGTTCTACATTTAAGGACATGGAGGAAAAATGGCCACACTTTAAAGAAGAACCTCGTAATCTCAGGCTTTCATTCGCAGCAGATGGTGTCAATCCATTTGGAGAGCTGAGATTTATTTACTCGTTGTGGCCTATTTTTGTTATCAACAATAACATTCCTCCATGGATGTCAATAAAGAGGGAGCACATAATGTTGACAATGATTGTTCGAGGTATTTGTTTACAACAATTTTATTTAACATAGTAGCATCTCATTTCCCTTATTTGTTGCATAATGACTTATATTTTTTCATTTAATAGTCATGTACATTAATTTATATATATTGCAGTAAAATGGTTATAATAATTATGTAATGTTTATGTTCATTCAACTAGGTAAGTGCCAAATTAAAGATATGAATGTATATATCGAACCTCTTATCAGCAAGTTACCAAATTTATGGAATGGAGTCACTATGTATGACGTTTCTAGACCAATAGGACAAAGACAATTTCAATTCCATGTAATGCTTGTATGGAAAATTCATGATGCCCCAGGGCTAACACATTTTTGTGGTATGTTATTACATTCAACTGCACTTTAACGATATTTAATTTTATGAAGTAGATATTATGCATGTTTTTAAAATAATCTATTCATTATATATAATTATAAAAATTGACATATTTAATCCAATTATATATGATCTTGCAGGTCTTCAAACAAAAGGGAAAATTTGCATGTCCAATTTGTGGTCTAAAGATGAAATCTCGTCATTCAACACGTTTAGGAAAGTAGGTGTTTGATGAGTATAGGCACTTCCTCCACAAAAATCATAAGTATTGAGCTACTGAAAAACATCTTTTCAATGGAAAAGAAGAGACTACATCAAAACCACGAAGAATGACACCTCTCCTATGGAAGTTGGAATATAATAGAATTAATTGTCAAGGTTATATATCAGATCAAATTTTTTATCTATCATATATGATATGTTTCGAAATTATATTTTTATATTATGTTTTGTTGGCTCATGTTGTAATTGACAATGATTGTCATTGTTAATTTGTTTAACTTATATGCTTCATGAAGGTCATCAAGGCATTAATGGCCGAATTCCACAGAGAATGAAAAGTTATCCCAGACAATTTAGTAGGTTTCTCTACTATGAGCAACTACAAATTGTGCATTTGTTTGATACAATGCATATCAAAAAGAATATAACATAAATGTTATAGAAAATATTGGATGGAAGGCATGACAAAAAAAAATGTCAAAATTTATAGTGACATTCAAGAAGCCAATCATGCAATGAAAAATGTCATTCAATTAAATATCAATGGAGACCAAATTAATATAAGATCCCCTCCTTGGTTATTAATGGAGCATCAAAGAAATGCTATAAAAGAAGTCATACGAAAAATTAGATTTCCCACTGGATTTTTTGTGAACATAAACAATATCATAACAAAGAAAGGTGAATTTGGGTCAGGGATGAAAACACATGATTGGCATACCTTCATTAAGTTAATTATTATGGTATATTATATATATATTTATATACTGCATGTACTTTTTAGTGTATTATGTTTACTACTTTTGGAAAAATAATAAAAAGATCATTTTATAATTGTTGCAATACATTCTACCTCTATCTCTCCCAGAAAACTTCAACAAAAATGTCAAGCAAGTTATATATAATCTTGGAAAATACATATGGTAAGTAGCGATATTTGTTCAATTCGTTGTATAGATCTTATAATTTCCATTTGTTTTACTTTTTATGTAATATATTGTATATTGTTGTTAAATCTTGTTAATATATTTCCACCTTGAATCACTTGTAGATGGTTGTCATCTAAAGAAACCCATGAAGAAGATATAAATTATTTGAAGAGAAAAATTCCTTGTCTAATGTGTGAAATGCAAAAGTGTCTACCTTCAACATTTTTCAATGCACAAGAACACCTCATACACCAAGTTGAGGAGATTGAATTGTGTGGACCTGTACACACAAAGTCAATATGGATGGTTGAGAGGCACTTGAAATTTTTGAAGGATTTGGTTAGACAAAGAGCACATCCTGAGGGTGTATGGTGGAGGGATATATGGTATACCAAACCATGGTGTACATTACTGAATATCTTCCTAAGTTTGTAGCAAAGATCCATGTAGATCGCATTTGGGATCCCAACTCCATTAAAAAATTCAAAGGGGAGTACCTGATGGGGAAAGGTAGATTGAGGAAAGTGAGAGGTAATTATTATAAATTTTACATTTGGTTTTTATGTATATTGTACTTATTTTATTATTAATCTTCAATATACATCAATTATAAATTAAGTTCGTATACCGTGGTAATTAACTAATTGATGTAGACCTAGGAGGCTCAACTCAACCAACCTATCATCCTTTCTTTAAGAGGCTTCCAAAAAATTTAGAATTACCACTTTAAACAATCCAATCAACTCTCAAATCCTAACAAACAACATAAGTCAAATTTCACACTTTGACTCCTTGAATCCTTGTAGCAATGCAGACCTAGTTTTTCCCAATAACTAAAAACTTTCCGAAAACACCAGAAAAATACTTGATGGTTTTAGACACCCATTTTTGTGTTATTAAACATACTTCAAGGGAAATTACAAGTCCATTGGACCAAATCACCAAAATCACCCTTTCTAGGTTGTGTTGATTAGGCTGATTAGGCCTATTTTACAAAGCAACTAGTCTTTAAATTTGTCATATGACCATGAAATATTGGGACAGCAATTTTTATGCTTCCAAACCTCAAAATCCATAAAAATATTCCACTTGTATGGCCAGATTCTTGCCAAACCCCAAAACCTTTATTTTAGGCTAAAATCATGAGGGTTTATTCAATCTCATACTTCCACAACCTCCCAGACCTCAAAAAAATCTCAGACACAACCAATTAGGTCTACACATGGGTAAAAATTCATAAAATCTATCTCCCATACATATTTTGTTGAAACGTGGGCTTCAACCTCCCATTTCACATGTTTTTCCTCACAAAACTCTTGAGGACTGCAACTATACCTTCTTTATTTCTCATCCTGTGAGGGTTTACAATGATAATTTTATGCCTTTTAAAGGCCTTTACACCTCAACTACTGAAAAATCACCTCTACAATTGACTTTTTAATCTTTTATGATCACATGAAACATAAAACACACTAATTTCAAGGTTAACATCACTATTGAAATGTTTTAATTTTTTGAAATTGTTAATGTCATTTGTGAATTTCAATTGTTTTTGATACATTTGGTTGAGATTGTGATGCACTACATTTGTACATCGCAAAAAATCTTGATTGGATGACGATATGGATTGAATGATGTCAACAATTTGGCTACGCATTAACATGGGAAGGTGTGGCTTCATTTGTTAAAGAAGCTCATCGTAATGGAGATTCCAATGTTACACAAATGGAAATTGATTTAGCATATGGTTTAAGAGATAAAAAGGTACATATAACTATATTAATCACCCATATTATTTAATTATTTTCAATTATATTGATGTATATATATGTTGAGTTTTTTTCTTTGCATACATTCGGCCAAGAATAAATATGTTTGTCAACTACCAATATTGCAATAATTTTTTCATGTTTGACATATTGCAAGTGAAACACCACAAGGCTATGTGGTGCAATGGTCATAAATTTTGAATCAAAAAGTTGGATGACACGAAGAAAACTTGTGATTTTGGGATAACTGCAGTGTTTCAGGTGACTAATGTTTCATCTAGAAGCGACATACATCCAAAAGTCTCAGAAAATTGATACTATGGGAATTTGGATGATATAATTGAGTGTGACTTTAAGTATTTCAAATTAGTTATGTCCATTTTCCTATTGTACAGGCTACGATTGAATAAAAATGATCCCGAGAGAACTATTATTGAGCATGATAATCAATTTACCATGGTTAATACAAGGTCGATTGAGCGAGCTAGAAATGAGCCCTATGTTCTTCCAAGCCAATGTGAGCAAGTATTTTACTTAGAGGTTCCAGGTAAACTGGGTTTGTAATTTTTTGTTAGACATGATCCAAGAGGAAGGCCGGTAAAGTATAATGTGGTGGAAGAAGAAGATACTGAAGAACTATAAGATGATGTTAATGATGATTAGGATCAACAATTAGTTGATGATATTCCTAATGAAGATGTTGAAGAGGAGGAAGTAGGTCATGATGATGAGGAGTTAATGTTCATGAAGATGATATCCATGTGGATGATGACATTATTGAAACTGATATCAATGATGATGACGATGATATGACCAATCCTTACAATGTTGAATCTAGATCGGATGATACGTCAGACAAAAAGTTTGATGAAGAAGAAGATCAATGACATTGAAATATATGAGTTATGTGATTTTATTATCTATTTGATATTCATTTCTTGATAGAATTATAGTTTACTTATGAGGTTACATAATTAATTCATGATGTACTTTTTAATGTTTAATTTAAATTCATGATGTTACAACTATTGTAGTTCTCCTAGAAATTTCCATATGATCATAATGAATAGTTTTTTGGGAAATTTCATGAAAGATGACACATTGATCATAGTAGTGAAATAATTGCAAAGTCATTTAAATTTTTTAGACCAATCACCCTTTGCAATGTCATTTTTAGGATCATCTCCAATTTGATTACTAGGACAGATAAGGTTGGATTTGATTGGCTTATCTTGGAGGAACATTGTGGCTTTGTGTAATGTGAGAAAATTTTGGATGGGGTACTTGCTATTGCTAAGGTGGGTCACTCCTTTCTGCAAAGGCCATACACTTATGATTGGGTCAAGTGTTCTTTTCTTTAGAAAATTCCTATTTCCTTTTTGATAGGTTATGATTTGATTAGATGGGCTACAAAGCACTTATTTCAAGTAATTTATGTCTATTTTAATTTGTAACTTATTAAATTCAAACACATCTAAAATTATGTCTCTTTATTTAATTTATTATTACATTATTTAATTATTAACTCAAATGACACCTCCAATTTAACTATATATATCTAATTGAATCTATCTAAAGTGTTGAACATTTTTAGATCAAATTTAGTAATTAACTCAAATTCCAATTTAACTAACATCTTTTAAAATATTAAACAAATATGATTTATGAAAGAAGTATATTGGCATGAAATTAAATATGATTTGTATTCCAATGTAAAAACTACAAAGAATGGAAACAATTCTTTCAACACATAAACTATTATGTAGTAGTCAATTAAAATGAAAAAGCTTACTCTATATTAGTTAGGATACACAACTAAGAAAATGATCTAGATATTCTAATAATTTCAAAAACACAAAAAATATTAGGTAGATAATCAAACATCTTTCATTTATATAGTGACTTATTTTTCCTAGAGAAACTAAGTATATAGTATACAAAGAAAACAAACAAACCCACAACTGCCCCTATTTTGAAGGAGTTTACTTTTCTCCCCTTCCTGATCTCCCTAATATTGTCTAATTATTTTAAAGAGATCAAGGGTCATAACACAACTTTATTCAACCCACTAAATATCTTGGTTAATGAAAGTTGACAAAAGCCACAAAACAATTGCTACATTTGACATTTCATGTGGAATGAAGAGTGGTGACAATAATCTACTTATAGTTTAATAAAACACTATTTTTAGAAAGCTTGACATTAGAGAGATAGGTAAGATGGGGAGAGAGGGACATATAGCTCAATATATATAGAGGGAGAGGGAGAGACATAGAAAGGGGGTGATATAGAGAGATCGAGGGGGATGGTCAAAGAGAGGGAGATAGAGATATATGGGAAGAGAAAGAGAGATGGAGATATATGGGAAGAGAAAGGAAGAGAGATGGAAATAGACAGCTGATGGATAGGGGGGATAGGGAGGGAGAGAAAGGGATATTGATAGGTAGAGGAGGAGAGATAGAGAAGAGGGTGAGAGAGGGAGAGATAGGTTGAAGAGGAAGAGAGAGAAGAGATGGAGATAGATAGGTAGAAAAGGGAGAGAAAGAAGAGGGGGAGAGGGAGAGTGATATGTAGAAAGGGAGAGAGAGAAGAAGATAGGGGAGAGAGGGAGAGATAGCTCAATAAATATAGAGGGAGAGGGAGAGACATAGAAAGGGGGTGATATAGAGAGATAGAGGGGGGTGGTGAGAGAGAGAGATAGAGATATATGGGAAGAGAAAGAGAGATGGAGATATATGGGAAGAGAAAAAGAGGAGATATATGTGAAGAGAAAGGAAGAGAGGTGGAGATAGAGAGTCGATGGATAGGGGCAATAGGGAGGGAGAGATGGTGAGAGATAGAGAGGCAGAGATAGTTGAGAGAAGGAGGGAGAGAAAGGGATATTGATAGGTAGAGGAGAGATAGAGAAGAGGGGGAGAGAGGGAGAGATAGGTTGAAGAGGAAGAGAGAGAAAGGGGGGAGAGGGAGCGACATAGATAGTGGGAGATATAGAGAGATAATTATATATTAATTATATTATAATAATCATAATATTATATTAATTATAATAATTATAATATTATAATATATTAATATTATATTAATATATATTATAATAATTATACATGGTGCCACAATTTTCATTTTAATTGACATAATCTAAAAACCTAGCTCGTCAAATTGGAGAAGTGAGTCACGTGCCAACAAAGGAAAGGTTGTAGGAAGCCATGGATCGATCTTGCTTGGCTGAAAAAAATGGAATTTTTGTGATTTGTTTTTCTATGAAGGCCTTTGCATTTCATCTGTCACCAAAATGGTCCATATATTTCTTCTAAAATTTATGAATCAGAGTGTTATAGGGTGTTTTATTTGATTTGGTTTGTGAATATTACTCTTTGTGATTGTATTTTGTATATTTGTCTTCAATGCCGGTGGGACAAACCATAACTCAATGCTTTCAATCACTTTGCAACTCCATTATTGGTGACTTTGTTGTTTTCTTGTGAGAATCACAAGTTGGAATGCATGTCTGTTGTTTGCAAGTGAGAATCACAGTTCACCGCCTTGTCTATGCTATGACATTTGGGCCCCAAACTAGACATCATCCATTTTCACAATCACACAAGCTACCCTATTGCAAGGAGAACACATAGAATCACTAATAATGGGAGCCCATACTAGCCCAACTATAATAGTTGCACCACCTTTCCCAAAATATGATTAGTGAAAAAAGTTAAACTCTCTCCAAACAAATTTAAGAGTACATTGTAGCTCAAATCTCATAGCTTTAGTTTCTTGAAAGAGAAAGTAGTTCATTTTAAGCCTATTATTGTAAGAGGATTTTAAAATGCATTCTTTCGAGAAGATTCCAAACTCTAACATTCCAATTGGTGCATCCTATTTTCATTTATAGTACAACCTATCAAAATATTTGGGTTATTTTTGCTCTCCATTTTTTCCACTCTTGTGATTATTAACACATGAGTCAGTTTGATTTCTCTTTTTTCATCCATCCACATCAACACTTGGCCTAGAGACAAAATCCCCCTAGACGGTAGCTTCATCTTGGAATAGATAATTAATAAAATTGAATCTTTGCTCTTAGATTTACTCATGAAAAGTGTATGGGAAAGGTCTTTGGAAATCATAGACTCAATTTTTTGTAGAGCTTGGGGACCAATGGGAGGTGTAGCTAAACTAACAAACAACTTAAACTCTTTAATTATTTCTAAGGCAAGCTCTTGGGATTTTTTAATTACCTAGAATTATCCTTGAAAAAAAACAAGAGCAAGCTCATTGTTGACAAAAGGAATATATTCAAGGATACCAACATATGCCTCACTAGAATGAGAGTCCTCCTATTTGTTAGGAATCTCATCTAAAGTATCAAATTCATTCTCGTAAATTTTTCTATTGTCTATTTTATTATTTCCTACACAATCATGGATGAAATTCTATTAGCTACAAGCCCATTAATATTCTTAAGAACTTTTGGGCCATGCCTTCTTTGATGACCATCCATTTTACATAGAAAACAAGCATTCAAACCTCTCAAAACTTCAATATCATGTTTAGTTTGATTATCACTCAATTGAAAGCACAAAATATGTAGAATACACTCATCAAATTTGAGAGATATAAAAACCCTAGAGTTAAGATGGGGAAGAGTGAACCTTGTTTCTTCCACTTGCAATACATTACCCAAAGATTTGAGGACTTGAGGGATAAAATTTCACATCTAAGTAGACATATTTTAAAATTTTAACCACCTTAGTATATAATTGGATAAAGTATTACACAGGGTAGAATCAAGGGTTCAAAGATGGACCTAAAAATAAAATTTCCCATATTCTAAAACTCTTTCTTTTAAAACTCTTGATTGCATACCATGATTTTTGAAAAAGAAAGTGAATAAATATTTATGTATCATTCTATAGAAAGAAACATAGACAAGGCAATGAACTGTTTGGAAAAATGCCTCAAAGAAATATGGTCTCATGGTGATAGAATGCCATGACAAGTCATAGACAAGGGATTGAACTATTTGAAAAAATTCCTCAAAGAAATGTGGTCTCATAGTGATGGAATGCCATGAAGAATTCCTATGTTGATGGATTTTCATGGCATTCCTTCACTGTGATACCACATTTCTTTGAGGCATTCCATCACCATTAGACCACATTTCTTTTAGGCATTTTTTCAAATAATTCACTTCCAAAGATATGATATAAGGGATGAGGATGGGATTGTGTCTCAAATTATTTTAGAAGAATAGGTACCTCTCAATCTTTAGCTTTCAATAAAAAAGATATCAACATAGACTCGTGTTCCCATATTCAATAATAAAGTGAGCTCTGGAATGATATGAAATCCTCTATTAAAAAAAGGATGATAGTAGCTAATTAATATCAATTTCTAGAGGAACTGGTGAGCAAGGGAAGATTCTTTAGATGATCAAACCACCAACTTAGCACAACTCTCTCAAATACTCTTTAAGTGGACCTTTCCAATCCACTATTCCTACAAGCAAAAGACCCCCCCAACTAGGGTTGTTGTACTCAAACAATCAAGAGGGCTTGTATCCACTTGGATCATGTCAAATAGGACTAAACCAAACCATGAAACTCAATTTTTCACTTAGGAAACTCCATTTTCTCATCGCTCTAACCACTAGGCCTCTTTACCACCAACTTAGCATAGCTCTCTCAAATACTCTTTAAGTGGACCTTTCCAATCCACTATTCCTTCAAGGAAAAGACCCCCCCAACTAGGGTTGTTGTATGAAAACAATCAAGAGGGATTTTATCCACTTGGATCATGTCAAATAGGACTAAAACAAACCATGACACTCAAGTTTTCACTTAGGAAGCTACATTTTCTCATCGCTCTAACCACTAGGCCTCTTTGCCACTAAAAGGCTTGTAGCCCTGCCTGGTAGGATAGTCAAAATAAAATCCACATATAAGCTTCTATTAGGCCCAAACCACTAAAATTATACAAGTAATATATTCCCCTACAAAGTCTCAAAACCTTCTTTCTTGAAACTACATAGTAAAAGAGAAATGGACCAAAACAACACTGCTCCAAGAGGCCTAATTGGCAGGCTATAATAGGACAGTTGACTATATAGGCTCTCCCCTTCACCTCAAAGCCTTTAAATAGGTTCTTATAGGATAGTTACACCCATTTATATCACTCCTAAGTTCCTTCATATTTAAAATCAACCTAAACAAGTAAAACTCAACTTTTTGCTTCACAATCTAGGCCTATCACATGAGGATGCCAGGCCTAGAACATTGCAAAACTTCCTCCACACAACATTCCATTCTCCAAAACCATAAAATATATGAAATTATACACAAATATATTCCATCCCACAATAATTAGCATTATTACAACATGGAGATGGAAGAAAGAGCCATTCTTCAATCAAAACCCTAGTTTTGAGGGTTTTCAGACTAGTTCTTGGTAAAATGGTGATATCTTCTTTTATACTCAATGAAAACTTGTCAAATCACCCCCAAAAGAAATCCAGGTCTTCTCTCTATCCAACCATAATAGAAATTTATCCATAAAATACGTAGAAAGGTTGTACCATATAGTAGAACAGGAAATTTACACATAGATTTTCCAAAAAATAGAAAGCTTTTGTATTAGAACATCAAAATGATTCATCAGCCCACATGCCTCAACCAAGAGAGGATTATTTCTATCTTCAACCAACCTTCTTGAAATACCACAACTGAAATTTGAATTGGTTGTACATTGGGAACTAACAAAACATCATTTAGACACCTAATTGCCTAGTTTAGGCAAGTTAATACAACTTCCACAAGCCCGAATAAAAAGAGCCTTGAAGAGGTGTCAAAAGGCATAAAAACCATTTCAAAACACCGATGAAACTCCCCTCAAGCACCTAGTTGCATCATGGAATTTTTATTCTTTAATTTTCCAAGGTGCACTAAGCGTACAAAGTGAGGATGGAGACCTTGTGATTACATTGAAAATTATCACCAAGACTCAAAACCTACTACAAGCCTTTGAAGAATCAAAGTTTTTTTGTTTCAAATGACTATAAGCACTAACTTTCACTATTTGAAGATGTTGAAGCCTTGTCATAGAGAACTAGAACATTGATGCAACCACTCATCCTACCTTAAAGCATACCAAAATTCTACAAGCAATTAGACATAGTAAGATTTAAGATGACTTGAACAACTTTTATTGCCAAATCATAAACTTATGATGACTTAACCAGTCCTAGTACACACTTCCTCCCCATTAACCACTTAGACATATGGACTTTATCAGTGGATAGCTGAATCACCTCACACGTACACTTCAATTATGTCTATTAGTGTTCTAATTCATCTTTTTCAAGAAAACTTAAACCAAAATATTATGTATGGTGAAACCATTCTTCTCCACAATACATTTGAGGCCTTTGTTGTGTAACTGGTGGACCATAGTCATATTTAACACTTGTTAAAAAGTTTAAATTCATTAATTGCAAGGGATAGTCTCCTTCATACATTGATTTGATTTGTGATGGACACATTTGGATGGTAGAAACAATAGCTTGCAATCTATCAAGACTTGATTACCTTATAACTAGTCAAATTCTAGTGATGAAATGATAGATTAATCATAATGTCACCTTGGGATCACATCACCATGAAATAACTTCATCTAACATCCTTATGAGTGCAAGTACCACCAAATACATATTTTTTAGATCTTTCTTCCTTGAGTGAGGGAAATTCAGGAAGAGAAGAGGAAAGTGAGACATGTAGTAGGTCTAAAAGAGGGAGATCAACTAGAGGTCAAAAGATTAGAAGAAAATTTTGTAAACACATGGAATTTTTTCTTGTTGAAGGGGGGTCATGTTCTTATGATGATGAGAGCATAGGCGACATTAAGGATCCCTTGAGGTACAAACATCTACGAAAACAATGGGTACCCAAGGAACTTCCTCCAATAAACACTGATTTTTGTGTCAATGAGAGGATATATCGCATAGCACCATCGTCATTACATGGTTTGGACCTATTTTGCATGGATGACATAAAGGTTTGTTATGAAAAAGTTATTGAATTGATGGAGTATGTCATACCCTGTTACAGTTACAAAGATTGGATGTAGCTGGTTCAATATACACGAAGTATGCGTAGGTATGCACTACCAGCAAATTATATACAGCTAAAAGATAAGGATCAAAATAAAGGAGTGGTTGTGTACATTGACGAAAGGCCAAAAGGATCAGGGAATATTGCAAGGTTTATAAATGGTACATGACCTTAGTCAACAAATAAGCAACCCAATTGCATATTTGAGGTGCACGAGGGAAACTTTGTATTCATATGTGTGATAAAATCAATAACTGTAGAGGAAGAGTTGCTAATCGATTGCAATTTGAATCATTTAGATACAAAAACAGTTACTATGGGGGTGGTACGTACTATATACCATTTTACCCAACCTCCAATTAATGACTCGAACATACATTTTTATTATTATGTTTTTTTTCGTAAGTCTATTGGTTTCATTTTAGTAATGTTTTTTTATATTTAATTTTTGTCATGCAGCGGGACATTGATCATATGGGGAAGGCTCTGAACCAAACCATAGATCATGATGCATCTTTAGGAGCTTCTACCCAACAAGTTTACCTCATTGTAATTGTCCAAATTAGATACGAGCAAAATGTTTTATTATTATGTTTTTTTTATAAGTTTATTGGGTTAATTTTGATAATGTTTTAAATATTCTTGTTGCAGAAAGCTGATTAGGGAAAGGCACCAGCAGTAGAGGAGAGCATCCATAGGGTCGAGGTACAGTCACTGTTATTGGATTATGACATTTTATATTCAATAAAACCTCTCAATATGATAGGACACAAAAAAATGCAATGAAGAAATCCTTCAATTGTTATTCATAGTGCCTCAAATAGATGAGATAAGAGAGAGTGTTAAAATATTGACTGAGAGAGTACAAAACTTGCAAGTAAGTTGTCATGAGGTCTTTAATTATAACATAAGCTCATTCATGGTTTTATAATTTGTAATCTTTTATGTTATGAACTAAATATGTGTTGCCTTTATAGGATTTTTTTGTGTCCTCGTGATGTAGCTTCCCATGATTAGGGTATTTTAGGTGCTACCTACGGAGTAAGGGTTGGTACAAGTGTCCATCCTGATCTTCCTACACATATATCACATGATCATCTGACCCCATCATTCGTGCCTATATTATCAAATGAAATTTTAGCAACACATAACATGTACACATCAAGTAGTACTGAGGATGCAAAGGCCACTAGTGCTGGTGATTTTTTAGCAGCATTTCTTGGATCTTCCTGTATTACTAGTATGGGAACATTTCTAGTCACATTTGTGGTGAACGAGGATTTTTTTCCCATAAAGATAGAGAAGGTCCCAGGTAATTTAAAATGTTTTAATTATTATTATATATAATCCAATTGAAATTTACTTATTGATCACTCTTTTTAGACTAATGATCCCATAATCATTTTGTAGGAATGATGTTTTTTATAAACATCTAGGTGTTATAACATTGGAGATCTTCGGGATCACCATATGTACACAGTGGAATGCCAAAAATCAAGATTTAAAGGATGAACTCATTAACCATTTAGTTGTGTTGTTTGGTGATAAAACATTCAACCGAATGAAGGTCCTTAAGAAAGTTGGTACATATCTAAAGTATGTGAGGGACAATTATAGGTCACATTTAGAGAAGAAAAAATAGTACGACTGTCCCCCCATGATTCTGGAGAGGGAGTGGAAGGACCTGGTGTCAGATAGAAAGGAGAAGGCTAAAAATAAAAAAAAGGAAAGACACCACTAGGCCAACGAAGGTATGTGATACTATCAACAATGTAATTATATACTGATTACTCTTTCCTTTTACATAATCTAACATATTTCAAACTTTTCATAGGTTTCCAACACATCGAAGGAAACAAAGGAAAGACTAGAAAAACATGGGCAACACAAACTTGGCTCTGTTGGTTATATGAAATTAGCCACAAGAATTGTAAGTATCAATAAATGAAATATTGCATCCAAATAATAAATTGCAAACAATTTTGGTTTTATCAAACCATAGAAGCAAAATTCATGATCTTATGCAAAAATGCAAGGCTTTAAATTCAATAGAGTGCCCATGGAAGAGGAAATGAAGATTTCCTTCCAGCATGGCTATGAAGCCATGGTTGAATTCCTAAGAGTCTTGACTGGGAAAACACAATCTTCCATTGCATCTGACACATAGGTAAATAAACTCAATAAAGTTTATTTAAAATTGAATACTTATGTAATCTATTCAATATTAATTTCCACCATAAAGTAATTATGTGCCTATTTGTTTTAAATAGACAGACAATGATAATACTGTAGCTGACATTGGAATGCAACCTGGTGAGGGTGGAGCACAACCTACAAATGAAGGTCATGGTGTGCATCCTGGTACTATATGTATTCATGTGCCATACAAAACATAGTATGGATTAATACAATTAAACATCTTTAATTGCAATTGGTGTATTAATTAATGTAACCTTTTGTGTTTCAACTTTAGAGAATGTAGAGCGTGATCAACATGTTGAGCATGATTAGGCTAGAGAAGATTAGGAACATGATGTGGCCCCATCAAGTAAAGAGGACCACTCTAATGTTCTTTCAAACATATTTAATTGCAACTTGTGTATTCATTAATGTAACCTTTCATGTTTCAACTCCAGATTAGGATTTAGAGGGTGTTCAACATACTGAGCATGAGGCTATATGACAAGATTGGGAAAATGATGTGGCCCCATCAGGTAAAGAGCACCACCCTAATGTTCTTTTAATTAAGAAAATATTTGTAACAATAATAAAAAACATATCACTTTAACATTTCTTTGTTATTGCAATAGATCCCCCCTCGAAGCGGCCTCCACGTCATGATCAATACATGACTAGGTGTACATTAAGATCATGAGTAGAGGGTAGAACAACTGAACGGGGGATAGAAGATTTAGAAAATGATACTCCACTTCAGCTTTTTTTAGCTTCAAAATTAGAAAAACAAAAAAAAAAGTGATTGTAATCATATTATGACAACCATATTTTTGATAATATGTAACTAAATGAATGAATGTTATATATTAATGAATGAATGTTATATGTTATTAATGGATGAATGAATGAATGTGAATATGTTAATGAATGAATGTTATATGTTATTAATGGATGAATGAATGATTAATGTTATATGGTTGGGTATGGGGAAATGAGAGTGATGTGAGGGGGAGGGGGCAAATGAGCTTCCACCATCATGTGGTTGGCCCTGTTAAGTAAAGAATAATAAACTATTCTTGAAACAAAGAGAATCTCAATCCAACTACATGCAAGTATCTTTTTAATTCCTCTATCTTTCATCAATCTCTTTACTATTTGAACCTCGTACAAATGTTTTACATGAAGAACCCATTATTGTGAAATGTGCCTCCAGTTGAGTAAGTTGAATCCATGCTCTACATCATAATTTCAATTTGTTTCCATTCCAATGGTCTGAGTTTAGTTTGTTTGTATGGCTTTGTATGAATAACACATTATGTTGTGTGTGGATTTGGTTTGAGAGCTCTGTTTCTTTTGTTTTTAGTGGTGACATAACTCTAAAATTTGACTTTTTGTGCATAACAAGATAGTGGAAAATTGATAGCTCTGAAGTGTTTAGAGGCTCAATGGAGATAGATACATGGATATTTGGATCTTGTTGTTGATGGGAGGATTCCACTTAACCATGAAATTTTGTACCATTTGTAGGTATGCAAAAATTTCTCTACTTACATTCATTCAACTTACTGTCTTCCTTACCAAAATCTACCCTTGTTAATCCACAACCATAACTAGCTAATGCAGAGTCAAGGTGGAGGAGACTCAAACAAATCATATTTTAGTAGAGGAATATGGTAGACCATTTTATAAAGAAACCATGGAGTGTAGATAAAAGTTTTAAAGGGTAGTCAAGTATGAATAAAATTATGGATAGTGAAACATGTGCTTCCCTCAATATATTGAAATAAAGGGTAGTCATAAGTCCTTATGACTATCATAAAGGGCATCTAGATGTAAAAAGATACAAGTCTTTCCATTTCTTATTCTCCATGCCTCATATTGCTAGGACTAGAGGATTTATATCCAATTTCTCATATAGGAGTATATGCCAATGGCTCAGATGCATTCCTTTGTATAAATTGGAAGGTATAAGATGTAGAAAATGCATATAGATATTACTTCCTTTACTTGAATTCTACACCTTGATGGACGAATGAGTTTTCTTTTAGATTCTATACTTACTAAATTATCTGTTCTAGTAATTTTGGAATGCCCAAAAGGATAGTCATTCCAAGCAGTCTAAAGAGGGGAAGAAGTATGTGATAATTTTGGTCATAGGTAGAAGGCAATGAAGCAAGAAGGATGATCAAAGTCAGTCTAATGATAGTCAAGCCATAATGTACATGGAAGAGTGAGCAGTACTTTCAAATGAGTAGTCCTAAGTTCACATGAAACAAAGGATATAACCTTGAAATATACCATAAGTGAATTCAAGTTCAAAGAGATCATTGTCATAGGTATGTAGATCATAGAGGATCACTATCATTCAAGAGGATCATAGTCATAAAAAAGAAGATCATAACTAGCTGTATGAAAATCAAGTGCAATTTAAAAGCCATGAGGATAGTCTTACATAAGGGAGGCATAAAATAGTTGAAAACAATCATTATGAGCATCCAGAATGCAAGAAAAGGATGCACAAAGAAATACAATATAAAACATTCCAAGGGTGGTCATGTATTAAGGAGAGACAATTATGGTTCATGGTTAGGTAGGGTCTTGGAGAAAGCTTATTTAAGAACAAAGTGAAAGGAACAATCAATGTATAACTAAGTTATAAGAGTAGTTTGGAGGAATTTTTAGAAGATTGTTATAAAGGATTTTAACTATACCATTATACAAAGACTTGGAAAACATTTAATGTGACTCTCAGTCCTATTGAAACAAATCCCATAATTTTTAGGCTAAGGAATATCAAATGAATTATGATAGTGACTATGAATCCTTGAGAAGCAAAGAAGACAATCACTATGAAGGCTCAAATAGGTTGTTCTGAGGAATATATTAAATTGACAAGAGCTTGGGGCAATCACCTTTGTATGTACAGTCCACCATATGCATAAATCAATGATTTATGATAGTAGGTAAGGTTCCTACATGGTTGATAGAGGACAACAATTTAAAGAAGGGCACTACCATATGCTTGGTAAATATTTTAAGTGCTTAAACAAAGGAATTATGAACAACACCATGACTGTGATCATTGAAAGCCAAATGCACAATTTTGAAGGAGGCAGAGGTATATAAAGCATGACAGTCATACCTTGAAATTGACGGTGTTTGACTATCAAGGGTAGTAAGAGTAAATGAAGCTTGATACAAACATTGTTATGATGGTCAAGCATAAGCTATTTATGAGCTTTCATAAGTTAAATGGCAAGAGTAATTCAAGACACCTTGCAAAGGAAAAAGTACACAAAGGACAATAGGTTCTTGACATTATGAGGGTAGTATTTTTAATGAATACATGGAAGACCTTCAAATGGTAGTCAAGGATAATGTTAAAGGATAATTAAAGGTTTCCAAGAGAGAGGTTATATTTATGAATGACCTTACACAGTTAACATGGACAATGCCATGAGTAAAAAATATGACCAATGAAATTCTATGACAAGCCTATTAGATACATAGATAGCTAAAGGAGCATGCTAAGGGAAGAATTCATGGACAAACCATGATAAGTATACTCACCTTGAAAACCACCATGTACACAATAAAGACATAGCCAAGGCCAAGGAGTTCACCTAGATAATTAAAGGGACAACATTGAGTATAGAGTTATCAATGTGACAGTCATGAAGGGCTAGAAATTTTGCTTATCAAATTCATTCCATCACTGTGTAGAGTGCCATGGACAAAAGGGAAACAAGTTTGTTAAGGCATAATCATTAAGTAACAATAGACATTATAGATAGGATAGTCATAATGATAGATGGGAAAACCATCTGTCAAAAAGGTAGACATCATTAGCATATCCTACAATCATTGCATTCCAAGAGATGACATGATGGATGTCCATACCCTCTTGCAAAGCTAACTTGACATGATGATCTATGATGTAGATACTTTAAAAAAAAAAAATTGCACAGTTTTGTCAAAAAATTTACAAAAATCATCGACGAAATACAGAAAAGTCTAACACAATTATTGTAACTCCCAAAAAAGATAGCAATGCCTAATCGTTGACATTTCAATGAAATACACTGATGAAAGTCTCCAACGAATAGAAATTTTGTCACAATTTTGACGAAAACATGGTCCTTTGACAACAGATGAAGTTAGGTTGATATTTTGATGTTTTTAGAGTATGTTGAAAGTTTGACAAAAAAGTCCTAACAAAAATTGGTTTAGTGTTTCATCGGTATTCCGACAATCTTTTGTCGAAAAATTAACAAATGTTCATCGAAAATTGGACCCAAATACTATAGTGCTTGGCAGCTCTTAATTCAATTAATTATCTTCAACAAATTAAAATACTTTAATTTTAACTTCATTATCTTCCTATGAACATTAATAAAATCATTTGTGAAAAGGGTATACATCATTAGTGTATCCTACAATCATTGCATTCCAAGAGATGACATGATGGATGTTCATAACCTCTTGCAAAGCTAACCCAACATGATGATCTATGATGTAGATACTTTAAAAAAAAAAAAATTGCACAGTTTTGTCAAACTTTCGACAAAAATCATCGAAGAAATACAAATAAGTCTAATGCAATTGTTGTAACTCTGACAAAAGATAGCATTCCCTAATCATCGATATTTCAATGAAATACACTGATGAAAGTTTCTGACGAATAGAAATTTTGTCGCAATTTCAATGAAAAAGTCCTGACAAAAATTCGTTCAATGTTTCGACAGTATTCCGACAATATTTTGTTGAAAATTCAACAAATGTTCATCAAAAATTGGACCCAAATACTATAGTGCTTGGAAGCTCTTAATTCAATTAATTACCTTCAAAAAATTAAAATAATTTAATTTTAACTTCATTGTCTTCCTATGAACATTAATAAAACCATCTGTCAAAAGGGTAGACATCATTAGCATATCCTACAATCATTGCATTCCAAGAGATGACATGATGGATGTCCATACCCTCTTGCAAAGCTAACTTGACATGATGATCTATGATGTAGATACTTTTTTTTATAAAAAAATTGCATAGTTTTGTCAAACTTTTGACAAAAATCATTGACGAAATACAAAAAAGTCTAACACAATTGTTGTAACTCAAAAAAAAGATAGCAATGCCTAATCATTGACATTTCAATGAAATACACTGATGAAAGTTTCCGACGAATAGAAATTTTGTCGCAATTTCGATGAAAACATGGTCCTTTGACAATAGATGAAGTTAGGTTGATATTTCAACATTTTTAGATTCTATCGAAAGTTCGACAAAAAATTCTTGACAAAAATTGGTTTAGTGTTTCGTCGGTATTCTAAAAATATTTTGTCAAAAATTCAACAAATGTTCATTGAAAATTGGACCCAAATACTATAGTGCTTGGCAGTTCTTAATTCAATTAATTATCTTCAACAAATTAAAATACTTCAATTTTAACTTCATTGTCTTCTTATGAACATTAATCTTGATTTATGATCTCCAACACATGCATTTTCACTCAATAAATATGTCTTTCATGTAAAAATAATTAACCGTTACTCCTTTGGTGAAAAATATTCCACCTCCCAATGCATCTATTTAATAAATTTTACCTTTTATACTTTTTGTGGGTAAAATAACTATCCACCTTATAATCCCTTCAGTGAAAATATTTTATTCTTGAACTTCATATTATTATGTATCCCAAATTAATGTTATGCCCCAACCTTGATTATTATTTTATATAAATGTCATTTAACACTTTTCATCCTGCATCCAAATAATATACTTCAACATTTCCATTATGGTGAATGAATTAATAGATTACTCCTTAAAAGTGTCAGCCACATTAACACTTTGACATCATCGGAGGATCAGAGGGACATGTGTTTCACTCTTGCCCATAATCAATCCTCTAATTGATGAGTTCTTCAAGCTGATCATTTTCCTTTTTGGGGCATCAGAGGGAGAGTGTATCATCTCCTACCAATACACTTAAGTCTCCTCAATGTAGCCTATGTTGAGCTATCGAATGTTTTCCATTCTATTTGTGATACTTTAAAGTGACTCCCAACAATATGGGTTGGTCTCTTCGATAGTATTTATGGTTTTTGATTGGTTATTTTCTAGTGATGTGCAGGAAATGTTTTGAGACACCTGCTCATATGTTGTGGGTATGGTAATATGCATAGCTCCATCACTTCTTTGACCTTATCACACTATGTTGTAGCATTCAATGTTTGGTGTTTGAATGCTTTCTCTATGTTTGGTACTTTCAATATTTCTTTGCAACATGTGAATTTGATCAATGATTTCAACTTGCAAGTTTCTACTAAGATGCTTGATCTCATAGAAGTCCACTCGTGCCTTCACAACACTCATTAGTAACAAAAATTTTCAATCTCTTGGTCACAGGAAAGCCATAGTCTCTTAACCTTGAATAGGAGATGATATCCAATGATAGGCATCTTTCCAAATATTTCATGCAAAATATATGCATTACAAGGATCCTATAAAATTTAAAGTAACAAACACAATAGCACTCTCATAACTGTATTTGCAAAACCGTAAGGAGTGTCCTTCTAGATCATAGATCTCTCAAAAACCATGAATCCTTAGCTCTAGCTTCTTTCTATGGGCTTCAATTGTGTCAGTGTTCCCTCCAAAATATTATTCTCACTCTTCCCCTATCCTAAATAGTGTAGCCAACTTGATACATATTCATTGAATTGATTAAATGGGGAGTTGTTGATTTTCTTTGGAAACTCTCTAGGGTTTCAATATTGCACACAAAATATGGTGGGCTCTTGTGTATATCATGATGTGAGCTTGTATAGTAAAAAAACAAGATCATACCATCATCTTAATGATATTTTTCTTGGATTAGAACAAAATATAGATCTTAATTGTTAATAATATGATCCTCCTATATTAATTCTCCATTGTATTATAGTTTTGAGTAGTTTCCTAATCCTTTCACAAATTTATTTGACTATCCTTCACTAGCTATAAGTCCACCATCATGCTCTTCATTTCAAATTAAATTGCATCCTCATACAATTACTAGTGTTTTGTCAAAATGATTTTCACTTTTTTGCTGCTTCACTATGGGTTTTTGTAGCATCAAGTAGATAATTACATGTAACTCTATCTTCTTCTCATGAAATCCATGTGTATGAGGGACTTTCCACATTGTTTGATAACTTTGAGAATAGTCTTATTTATTTCTTCACATGGGAACAAATTCCCCTTCACAGAGGTTTAGGGACAAAATAAAAACTTCCAATACTCTAAGGTGCTACATTCTCTGCAAGAGCAACAAGGGACAATGTGATGACAATTCTCACCTTTGAATTCTCATTACTAAGATCATGCTCCTTCATAAGAATATATTAAAGTGGCCTTTTGATCTTTTGTTTTAATTCTCTGAGAGATAACTCTTTATGGGTACTCTTATACTAATCTTTAGTTATCCTATAAGGTGAAAATGCACTGGTTTTTTTCATGCTTATGGTGATTGTGCAACTGATAACTAATTCCCTCACTTTCATTCTTGCTTTAGGATGATTGACCTTTGGTATTTTAATAGTAACTTAACTGTCTTATACTTCTAGAAGACCATTCAATTTCTTGTAATATGTGTCCATCACTTGGTTGTGATGAGGAAAAATGAATAATATAGATTAGTTTATCGACAATGCACAATATTCCATGTATAAGAAGATTCAAGCTCTGTCACATTCATTGTCTCTCATCTATCTGGAGGAATTGGTAGACATTGTTCTATCACCTTTAAATTCTGGTTTTCATCTTGAAACTCAACATTATAGGTATGTCATTTTTTCTTTGTTGATATTCCATTGACCCCACGAACTACTTTTCAATTCTCAAACTCTTAGTACGAAGCTTTCACATACATGGTATGAACCTTGATAATATTGCCAATGTATGTTGATCCTTGCCTCTAATTGTCATAAGCATAGTTAATTGTGATTTTTCTTTGGAGTCATCCTAAAGTCACATAAATTGTGTAGACCTTATATTTCTTACAATTACTCCATTATAAATTTGGATTGCATCCCAACCTGTTGTGGGAAGTCATTTTTCCTTTCATACTGCAATCGAAATAGGTTAAGTGGCCTCTGGAATTTCTTTGGGAAACCTACCAAGAATTCTATTAGAGCCATGAAAATTTGTCAGCGTGTTGATTTATGATAGGAAATCATTTTTTTCAAATGGATTAGCATGAAGTCACCATGATTGCGAATTGCTAACACTCAAAGTTGCCTACTTGACCTTTTCTAAAAATTGCACCTGTTAAAACTCAAATGGAACCCACCAACTTGCCACTTTGAAAAAATATAAAAAATGATTATGGAAAGCTGCCACCCTGGAGATTTGTTCATCTAGGTCACATGAACATGTAGGAAAAAAAAAATTTCATCAATATTTTTTATTTACAAAATATTGAATGTTAAAGTGTCCTCTATGAATACTTTCTGGGAATGCAATCAGAAAAAATTATACAAAGTCCATATTCTTTTGATTTTTAAAAAAATACCAAATGAGGTGTCCAGGCTCTAAAAATTGGCATGAAGGTAGCTTGAGTTGGGAAGAATCTGAAATGTCAACTAGATTGTTATGAAAATCTTTGAGTTGATAAATGTTGGTCTCCTTGATAGATCTTATTGTGTGTAGTCAACAAACCTTTTTTGAACCTTTCAATTTGGTGTTTCAAAAATTCATGAAATTAGGTCATGGGAAGCTAAGATCAAGTGAACACACTTTTATATGGTAGGTGAACATGTTTGTTAAGTGTTGTTGGCATGAAGTGGGATCAGTTTGAAATTATGTTTTTTTCAAAATAGGCTTTTAAGGAAGATTTCACTAGTGTACTTTTGGGTGCTAAAATCAATTTTTTAATTATGAGAGCCCTAACTTGTGCCAAAATTTGTATGAAATTTTAGGCTCTAACAATGTCTCTATCTGGGGATGTATGCCACTTGCTGGTATAGCAATAATCTAGGTCTCTGGGGGATAGACCGAATGTCTTACTCATTGGGTAGTAGACTCAAATTCCTTCTCTGCCTTGAACTGGTATGATTTGCAAAATCACACCACAACTGATGGCTAAGGGCCACCCAAAAAGGAAGGCCTTTATTTCACTCTATCATACACCTTAGATTCTGATATGATTTCATCATATTCCTCTTGAAAATATTAGTGTAATTTTCCCTATTATATCCACTGCCATTGAAAACTTTCAAGATAACACCATCTTTAGCATTTCTCATATTTCCTATTCCATTGTTTGATTAAGACTTATGCATAATTTGAAAATTTTTACTATCATGTGATAAACTCATGCCCCATTCATTACACCAAGAAATTTTATTCTTAATTCCAAATTCTCCACCATTTTGGTCACTGTCATGAATCATAAATCATCTCCTAGTTGAACTAAAAACTGAAAATCTTCACAGCTAAAGTCATTAAGTTTGAATTCATCATAAGTTTGCATAGATGATCTAAAATTAACACATTTGGTTTTGATGCAAACTATGAAAAGAACTTCTAAGTGTATGGAGAAGATTATACCATCATCTTGGCTCCTATGTATATCATGATGTAAGCTTGTATAGTGAATAGAGAATATTATACCATCATCTTGGTGATATTTTTCGTGGATTAGAACAAAATATATATCT
Organism: Sequoia sempervirens; assembly: GCA_007258455.2. Classification (NCBI taxonomy): domain Eukaryota; kingdom Viridiplantae; phylum Streptophyta; class Pinopsida; order Cupressales; family Cupressaceae; genus Sequoia; species Sequoia sempervirens. The sequence continues at coordinate 442,459,622 of VDFB02000015.1, forward strand.
TAATTGTCAATAATATGATCCTGGGTATATGCAGGATAATGATGGGCCAAAAGTGGTGATAAGATGGGTATGTGTAGGGTATGTGGTTGATTACTTTTTTTTACCAAAAATTGATGAAATGAAAAGGGCTTTTGAAGGAGATTCTCAACTTTCGACCAATATAAATTATTCTTTACTATGAATTTAATAAATTATTATTATTCATTTTCTATTTGAATTATGACTAAGTCCTAATTGATTGGCTAATTGAAAAACATTTATAACTTTCAATTGGTATCACATTTTTTGAATCTGAAACATGCATCACATTCTATGCTTCACATACTATAGGATTAAAAAAAATGAATTTCATGAAGTTTTGACCAAGTTAAGGTGGACACACATACGAGTTTTTTATATTTTTTCTAAGTTGTAATAAAAAAATTATAATTAATTATTTACTTGGAAAAAAATTATTAAAAAATATGCATCACATCAGGACATGAGTCCTCTAGTTATGTCTAAAATCTTATAAAAAAATATTATTATTTTATTGTGGTTACAGTGGTCAGAAAGACACATACTTGTTTTTTCCCCAAAATTTATGTACTACTACATTGAAATTTAAAATTTTGACCAAAGAGATTTTAAAAAAAAAACCTAGTTGTTTAGAATTCAATTTTCTATAGATTCTATTAAATTACATATTTTTGAAATAATGTAGATAACGTATTCAAATTTTTACGTCAAGTTTCCTAACACTAATTTTTCTGAAATTTTCTCCACTTAAGGGTTGGTTTTTTCCATGATGATCTTACACATATCTTCCTACTATATTAATCCTCCATTGTATTGTAGTTTTGAGCAGCTTCCTAATCCTTTGGAAAATTTATTTGAATATCCTTTGCTGGCTATAAGTTCACCATCATGCTCTTCATTTCACAGTAAATTGCATCCTCATACAATTACTTTAGTTTTTCCAATTTTCTGTTCACTTTTCTATTGCTTCATTAGGGGATTTTGCAGCATCAAGCATAAAAATACATGTAACTCTATCTTCTCATCAAATCCATGTCTATGAGGGTGTTGCCACATTATTTGATAAATCTAAGAACAATCCTCTTCATTTCTTGACATGGGAACAAATTCCCCTTCACAGAGGTTTAGGGACAAAATAAAAACTTCGAATACTCTAAGGTGCATAATATAGATTAGTTTATTGACATTGCAAAATACTCCACGTATAAGAAAATTGAAGCTCTGTCACATTCATTATCTCTCATGTGTCTTGAGGAATTAGTAGACACTTTTTTATCACCTTCAAATCTTGTTTTTCATCTTCAAACTCAACATTATAGGTATGTATTTTTTTCTTTGTTGATAGTCTATTAACCCCATGAACTACTTTTTATTTCTCAAACTCTTAGTATGAAGCTTTCCCATACATGGTATGAACCTTGATACTATTTCCAATGTATGTTGCTTCTTCCCTCTAATTGTCATAAGTATAGTTCATTGTGATTTGTCTTGTGAGTCATCGTAAAGTCGCATCAATTGTGTAGACCTAATATTTCTTATAATTACTCCATTAGAAATTTGGATTGCATGCCAACCTATTGTGGGTAATCATTTTTCCTTTTGTACTATGATCAAAATATGTCAAGTGGCCTCTAGATTTTTTTTGGAAACCTATCAAACAATCTCTTTGATGCAGGAGCGTCCATTGGTGTAAGGGCGATCTTCAATCACCCAAAAATAGTTAAATTTCAAGTTTCTTGGTTTTTAGTTGTTTTTAAATTTTTGGATACCCTTTTTGTCATAATGAAATTCTCAATTTACGGTTTTTATTTTCTATTTCTGGGTTGAAAGATATTGCAGTTTTAGTTTCCCAGATTTGCACTTGAAAATTTTCTGAGTTAGATTTGAGGCACTTAGAGTTCCTAGAATGGCCCTGAAACATGCCAAAATTGGTGTAGTTGATTTCAAGCGTGTTATTGACTTTGAAACCTTTCCTACAGTTCAAACAGTTTGTGAATCGGAGTCCCGAATCAAAAGTTATGGCCCCAAGAAGTTGGTGCACTTTCTAGAAGATACAATTGCAAATGTTCTTTTGAAATTTGAACTTCAAGTTGTAATTTTTTAGTGCCAAACTGCCTAAACTCAAATTTGAATGTTGTTTTAGCTCCAAACTAAAGAGGAGCTCTATATATGGGTTGGTTTCTAATTTTTGGGTAACTTTTTGGGGACAATCTTGCATATTGTGAAAGGGTGATTCTGTAGCTTTCTATAACTTGCATGTGTTGTAGAACTTGAGGATTTGAGATCCTCTGCATGTAAGAAGCTCCATTTTCTGAATAATAAAATTATTCTCTTGTTTGTGGGTTCTTTTCAAAGTCTCGGGTTGCGCCTTCATCAAGTGGTATCAGAGCGGGTTTTCTTGAGCGTGTGGATAGATTGCCGATCATGAGGCAGTTCACACCAGGACTGTGGTTGTGGGTCGAGGTCAAGAAAGATGCCTCCAAGAGTGATGCCTAGTAGGCATGGTGGTGCCAGAGGTGGTCGAGGTGGCAGAAATGCTGGTGGAAGAGATGCACTAGCAGCCCTCCAGAGACAGATTGATGCGTTACAAGAGCAGTTGAGAAGAGGGTTAAACCCAAGGGAGGAAAGTGAGGATGAAGGAGAGGAAGACGGTTCAAATGTAGAAGAGGAAGAAGAAGCAATTGATCAAGACCAAATGTGGCTAATAAGGGCCATTTCTAAGATTGGGAAAAGACCCAAAGCATAAGTCCCCAGTTATTCTGAAAGTCTGAACCCAGAAGAGTTGATCGACTGGATCAACGAGCTAGAAGAATATTTTGAGTATGAGGAAATAGAGGACCCAGATCGGGCTAAGTTTGTGAAAATGAAGCTAAAGGGCCATGCCAGTATTTGGTGGAAAGAGGTCTAGTTGGAAAGAAATCGAAGAGGAAAAGGAAAGATCACCAGATTGGATCGCATGGTAGAGAAACTGAGAGGCAGTTCATACCAGTGGACTATGAGTTAAATCTGTTGAAGAAATTGAAAGGGTTGAAGCAAAGAAGCAGATCTATGAAAGAATATACTAAATATTTTCACAAGATAATCATCAGAACGAGCCACACAAAGGTCAATAAGGAGAAGGTAGCTCGATATCTTAATGGGTTATGACCAAGCATTCAGGAGGAGTTATGCCTAGTCAGAATGACCACCATTGAGGATGTGTATCAGTTTGCTTTGAAGGTGGAAGAGAAGCTGAATAAAAGATTTGATGGAAAGCAAAAAGGATGAGGAGGTCAAAGTGGAAGGGGCAGTGGAAGACCTTCAGGAAGCCGAAATGATGATGAAAAGAAAAGTGAAGATGTGGGTACCAGCCGAAGCCAAAGGAATGATAACTTCTACCGCCCTCATGATCAAAACAGTGGTGATCAAAGAGGTAGAGGACAAGGGTGATATGGACAAGGATCTAGAAGAGGTGGTTTCAAAGAAACGTGTTTCCAGCATGGTGAAGAAGGGAATCGAGCCTATGAATGTCCACAACACCAAGGAAGAGCAGAAAAAAGGCCAGAAGGTCATGGAAGGGTTGCGTATGCAGATAAGGAGGCCCAATATAAATATTTAGATGATGCTGAAAGGGGAGAAGTCCTAGTGATTAGGAGAGCCCTAGTGACTGAGGAAAAGGAACCAGAACAGAGGAAGAATTTGTTTCACACAAGGTGTAAGTGTGAAGGAAAATGTTGTGATGTCATTATTGATGGTGGGAGCACTGATAATCTGGTGTCAGAAGAGATGGTCACAAAGTTGAAGCAAAAGAGGGAAAGGTACCCGCATCCGTATCGAATTGCCTGGTTGCAGAAAGACCACAAAGTTTTGGTCAATGAGCAATGCCTACTAAAGTTCAAGATCGGGAGCTACCATGATGAGGTACTCTGTGATATCATCCCCATGGATGCATGTCACATGTTGTTGGGGAGGCTATGGTAGTTTGATAGGCAAGCTATACATGATGGCCATTGAAACACTTATTCCTTGACAAAGGATGGGGTTCATCACAAGTTGAAACCCCTGAAGGAGACTGAAGAAAAGGTATGCAGTAATGCTAGAATTTTTTATGTAGATGGAATAAATTTTTTAGAAGATATGAAGCATGAGCATGTGTGTTATGCATTGATTCCTAGAGTGAGTAAGAAGGATAGTGAGAAGGTTCCAGAAGAAGTTTCTGGGATGTTGGATGAGTTTCAAGATATTGTTTATGATACTATACCTGAGGGTTTACCACCAATAAGGAAGACCAGTCATCAGATTGACTTGATTCCTGGAGCCAATTTTCCAAATAAGGCAGCTCATAGAATGACTCTAGCAGAAAATGAGGAGTTGAACAAACAAGTTCAAGAGTTGTTAAGAAATGGTTTGATACGGGAGAGTTTGAGTCCATGTACAGTACCTACAGTACTAGCACCAAAGAAGGATTGGGAGTGGAGGATGTGTACAAATTCTTGAGCCATAAATAGGATAACAATCAAGTATAGATTTCCCCTGCCAAGGATGGATGACCTAATGGACTATTTGAGTGGAGCTCAATACTTCACAAAGATTGATCTAAAGAGTGGATATAGCTAGATCTAGATTCGAGAGGGAGATGAATGGAAGACTGCCTTCAAGACCAAAGAGGGCCTGTACGAGTGGTTAGTCATGCCTTTTGGGCTAACCAATGCACCAAACACATTCATGCGGCTCATGAACGAGGTACTAAAAGAATTTCTGGGAAGTTTTGTTATTGTGTAATTAGATGATATTTTTATTTTCAGTAAGACATTGGATAAGCATATGATGCATATTCAAAGAGCCTTTGAGAAGTTAAGAGAAGAGAAACTGTTGATTAATCTGAAGGAGTACAGTTTTGTGAAGAGGGAGTTAGTGTACTTGGGGTTTGTTGTCTCAACAGAAGGTCTCAAGATGGACCCAGAGAAGGGGAAGGCTATTCTAGAATGGCCTACCCCAAGAACTGCTACTGAGGTGAGATCTTTCCATGGTTTGGCTAGTTTTTATAGAAATTTCTTTAGAAACTTCAGTAGTACTTGTGGAACCCTGACTGAAACAATGAGAGGGGATAGAAAAGAATTCAAGTGGAGCAGTGGAGTGGCAAAAAATTTTGAACTGTTGAAGCAAAAGGTGACAGAGCAACCTATTCTAGCCCTCCTAGATTTCAACAAGGTGTTTCAAGTGGATTGTGATGCTAGTGGTTGTGCCATTGGAGCAATGTTGAGCCAAGAAGGTAAGCCCATTGCCTATTTTAGTAAAAAGTTAAATGATGCCAAGAGAAAGTATTTTGTATATGATTAGGAATTTTATGCAATAGTTCAAATATTAAAGAAATGGAGACATTACTTGTTGCTGAAGGAATTTGTTCTATATACTGATCATCAGGCCTTGCAACACCTAAATAGTCAAGGAAAATTAAATCAGAGGCATATGAAATGGGTAGAGTTTTTGCAAAGTTATACCTTTATTTTGAAACATAGGAGTGGGAAGTCAAATAAGGTTGCAGATACCTTAAGTAGGAGGCATACATTGATGAAAAAGATGCAGATTGAAGTGGTTGGGTTCAACGAACTTAAGACACTGTACGCAGAATATTGTGATTTTACAGAGGCTTGGAAAGTTTGCAAGGAACCTGTTACAGTGGATAGGACAAGGTGGCTAGATTTCATAATCCAAGATGGCATGTTATTTAAGGGAAGTCAATTGTGTATCCCGAGGAGTTCCACGAGAGATAACCTGATAAAGGAGAAGCATAGTGGAGGAATGGAAAGACATTTTGGTAGGATAAGACCATTGCCATTATCAATAAGCATTATTATTGGCCTCAGTTGTCACAGGATGTGAAGAAGTTTGTACAAAGTTGTAGGGTATGTCAGATGCTAAAGGAGTGAGCCAGAATATAAGCTTATATTAGCCCTTACCTATACCAGAGAGGCCATGGGAGGATATAAGTATGGACTTTGTTCTTGGTTTTCCAGGACAGAATGAGGGAATGATTCAGTCTTTGTGGTGGTTGACAGGTTTTTGAAGATGGCACATTTCATTCCATGTCAAAAGACCCATGATGCAGTCCACATTGCTGACTTGTTCTTCAAAGAGGTGGTGAGGCTACATGGTCTGCCAAAGAGTATTGTTTCAGATTGTGACACCAAATTTGTGTGGTACTTCTAGAGGACCTTGTGGAAGAAGCTGGAGACAAAGTTGAAGTTCATTTTTGCACACCATCCACAAACAGATGGGCAGACAGAGGTTGTTAATAGGAGTCTAGGTAACCTATTGAGATGTTTGGTAGGAGATAAAACCAAGGGATGGGACTTGATCTTACCCCATGCAGAATTTTCTTACAACAATTCTATCAATAGAAGCATTGGTAGATCACCATTCCAGATTGTGTATGGAGGCAGCCCCATAATAGCTCCAAAATTGAGGAAGATGGACCAAGAGAAGAAAATAAGTGCTGAAGCTGAAGATTTTGCAGAACACATCAAGGATATACATGAGAAGGTAAGATAACATATTAACAAGATGAATATATAGTATAAGGCTAAGGCAGATCAGAAGAGGAGGTATAAGGAGTTTTAGATTGGTGATGAAGTGATGGTCCGCTTGAGGAAAGAAAGGTTTCCAGTGGGAACATATAACAAATTGAAGATGAAGAAGTTTGGTCCCTATAAAATTTTGAAGAGGCGTGATTCAGGGAATGCATATGAGGTAGAGTTGCCGGATGAATTCAACATTTCCCCTGTGTTCAACATTTTAGATTTGACAGAGTATCATGAAGGTGGCGCAGAGCAAGTACCAACAATGGAACAGTGTGGGATTCCAACACCTACTTCAGAAAATGAGGAGATTGAAGAAATCCTGGATAGTCATGTGGGAAGGAGTACCGGGAATAGGTAGTATGAAGAATATCTAGTGAAATGGAAAGGAAGGCCTATTGAAGATTCATCCTGGTTGCCTAAGGTAGAGGTTGACCATTTGGGTTTTCCTCCACCATCTGAGACATGATGGGGGCACTTCTCAAATTACCTTGGGTGTCTGATGTAGGAGCATCCATTGGTGTAAGGGAGATCTTGTATCACCCAAAAATAGTTAAATTTCAAGTTTCTTGGTTTTTAGATGTTTTTACATTTTTGGATACCATTTTTGTCATAATGAAATTCCCAATTTATGGTTTTTATTTTCTATTCCTAGGTTGAAAGATATTGTAGTTTTAGTTTCCTAGATTTGCACCTAAAAATCTTCTGAGTTAGATTTGAGGCACTTAGAGTTCCCAAAAATAGCCCAAAACTTGCTGAAATCGGTTTAGCAGATTTTGAGCGCGTTATTGACTTCGAGACCTTTCCTACGGCTCAAATGGTTCGTGAATCGGAGTCCTGGATCAAAAGTTATGGTCTAGGGAAGTTGGCGCACTTTCTAGAAGATACAATTGCAAATATTCTTTTGAAATTTGAACTTTAAGTTGTAATTTTTCAGCACCAAACTGCCTAAACTCAAATTTGAATGTTGTTTTGGCTCCAAACTAAAGAGGAGCTCTATTTATGGGTGGGTTTCTAATTTTTGGGTAACTTTTTGGGGAAAAGCTCGCATATTGCGAAAGGGTGATTTTGTAGCTTTTTGTAACTTGCATGTGTTGTAGAACTTGAGGATTTGTGATCCTCTGCATGTAAGAAGCTCCATTTTCTGAATAATAAAATTATTCTCTTGTTTGTGGGTTATTTTCAAAGTCTCAGGCTGCACCTTCATCACTCTTGGAGCCATAAAAATCCATCAGCATGTTGATTTATGATAGGAGAGCATGTTTTTCAAATAGATTGGCATGAAGTCACTGTGATTGTGAATTGTTAACACTCAAAGTTGCCTACTTGACCTTTTCTAAAAAATTGCACTTGTTAAAACTCAAATGGAACCCACCAACTTGCCACTTTGAAAAAATATCAAATCTAGTTTTGGAAAGCTGCCACCCTTGAGATTAGTTCATTTAGGTCACATGAGCATGTAGGAAAAAGGGTTTTTCATCAATCTTTTTCCTTTACAAAATATTGAATGTTAAAGTGTCCTCTCTGAACACTTTTTGGGAATGTAATCAAATAAACTATGCAAAGTCCATTTGGTTTTGATTTTGAAAAAAAGATGAAATGAGGTGTTGAGGCTTTGAAAATTGGCATGAAGGTAGCTTGAGGTGGGAAGAATCTAAAATGCCAACTAGTTTGTCATGAAAAATCTCTCCTTTGCTCAATGTTGGTCATGGGAAGCTGAGATTAGGTGGACACACTTTCATATGGTAGGTGAACATGCTTGTGAAGTGCTTTCGGTGTGAAGTTGGATTGGTTTGAAATTATGATTTTTTTCAAAATAGGCTTTTGAGGCAGATTTCACTAGTGTACTTTTGGGTGCTAAAATAATTTTTTCATTATGAGAGACCTAAATTGTGCCAAAAATTTTATGACATTTTAGGCTGCAATAGTGGCTTCTTTTGGGGATGTATACCCCTTATGGACATAGCAAGAATCCAAGTCTCTAGGGGAGTATACTAAATGCCTTACTCATTGGGCAACAAACTCAAATTCCTTCTCTACCTTGAACTAGTATGATTTGAAAAATCACACCACAACTGATGGCTCAAGGCCACCCAAAAAGGAAGGAATTTATTTCCTTTTGTTATACACCTTGTTCTGATATAATTTCATCATATTCCTCTTGAAAACATCCACTAACATTGGAATCTTTCAAGATAACACCACGTTCAACACTGCTCATATTTCCTTTTCCACTCTTTGAATCAGACTTAGGCATAATTTGAAAAATTTTACTACCAAGAGAGAAACTCATGCCCCATTCATTATACCAAGAAATTTTATTCTTAATGCAAAATTATCCACCATTTTGGTCACTTTCATGCATCATGAAATGATCTCCCAACTGAACTAAAAACTGAAAATCTTCACAACTGAAGTCATTAAGTCTCACTTCATCATAAGTTTGCATAGATGATCTAAAATTATCATATGGATATTCATGCAAACTATGCAAACAACTTCTCAGTGTATGGGAAGAAAAACAATTTTTCTCATTCATGTTGCTAACTCCATTATCTGAATGCTTTTTAAATGGATTTGAGAAGTCTGCCATATCAACATCTTCTAAGATATCTTCATTTGAGATATTTTAAGCATCCTCCATATTACTAATTGGTAGTGACACAAATTCTTGATTCATATATTCATCATCATGCACATTTCAACCAATTGATGTTGAGCATGTATTATCCATGATATGTGAATCAATGTCATTCTGAATGATCTTTGTTTCTGATTTATATATCTCCTCTTGAATAGGGATAAACATAGAATCTTGATCATCTTTGAGATTTTTCTCATCATTGTCACAAAAAGTGTTGTCACTATCAAAGAAAATGCATGTTGGACATGAAACTTCCAAATCATTCCCATGTGTATATCACTGGTATTCCATAGTTCACAAATTTGCATTATTTTCACTACTAAGTGAAAACGCCTCTTCATCCATATGATTCTTGTTGTACTTTTCACCCTTTTCATATTCAGAAAACTTAGATACATCAACTTCATTAGCATAGTCATCTTCTTCACTAGTTGATACAACATTTCATTCACTTGAAAGTGTTTCAACCTCATCATAGAATGAATTTGGATACTCATGTGAATCATGTTCTGTCACACCTTGGAAAAATGTCCTCTAATATTCTTCTATGATTTGATCATACAATGAGTTTGAAAAAAAATTAGAACCATTTTCAGGTGTGCATATTTCTTCTTTATTAATTGTGTCATCATGGTACTCAACTGTCAATTGATGTATTATTTTTTTACTATCAAATGGGCTTGCTTCTTTTTCCACATTTTTTGTTGCTTCTTTCTCTTGATCTTCATTAAAATTGTAGTAACTACTTACTTGCAAATCAAGATCCATATGTTTTTCATCAAAATATGAATTTTCAATGGATTCTTCGTAACATGCACTGTTCTCACAATCACAATCTGATATGCAAGAGTGACCCCCTATATCTTCATCTTCATCATTTAGACTGCCATAACAACTATTTTCACTTTCATACCAATCCTCTATGAACTGATCAGAATCATTTCCTTCTTCATTGTTGTAGGGAAAACTATCCCTTTTTGTTTCAATTTCTAATGAATTATTGTCAATGCTATGAAAATGCATACATGGATACCCCTCCATACCATTTGAACAATGGATGATCTATGCCTCCTGCAATCATCCTCCAAGGTGGAAAATTTATCTTCAATAATTTCATCTTCATTCAAATCTGAAATATCATCATTAAGAATTTAACTTGCACATGTTTCTTCTATTGGCTACATTGTTTGATCAGTTTCTCCATATTTATCCATACCATTTTTTGTATTATTAGTTTTAACACACTCATGCCTAATTATCCATAACCACAGCTAACCAGGACTAGTTGGCTTTGATGACTTAGATCAATGAACTGAATTGAGGTTATATATTCTCATGAATTGCTCAATGAGCATGGGATCATCGTGTAGAAGATGAAAAGGTATTTTCAAATGAATTCTCAACATTCCATCAAGTAAGAAGTGTGTAGATTCTCCTTTATGTCTTCTTATGCCAAAAAATGCATCTAAGAGATCTTGACATCTTTCTTGAATATGTGTGTACTCATCATCTTTGTTCTTAAAATAATGCATGAATTTATTTGCAAGTTCATGGACCATGAAGTTATGGAATGTGTAGGAAATATGGAAAACCAATATTCGATGAGATCTTCTAATGTTCAAACAAAGAGTCTCATGATAAAATCCTCTTCAATAATTTGATAATTCATCATTAAATCCCTTAAACTTTGGAAAAAATATTTTTTACATCTAAAGGGATGGGATGTGGGTAACATTAGATATTATTGAAGAATAGTCCATAAAGGTCTGAGACATACATGTTTCTCTATGGAAATGGTTGGAATTTCTGACAATTTTGATGAGGGGCTTGATATTGATAATGCTCGACATGTTTGATGTATTCAGGAGGGACATGATAAGAATTTGTGTGATTTGAGGCTTGTGGTGTAAATGTGTTTTGTAGTGTATAGTAAGCATTATTTCCATTGCTGAAATTATCAATTGAACCATAATGTGTATGGGGCAAAGAATAGTTGATATATATGCTTCAACCTTTATCTTTGACTAGAAGAGTTGTACTTTGAAATTTCTTTTTGCAATCTTCATCAATTTTTTTTTTAATAGAGTGTCCACTCACTTTTTCAAAAGTGAGAAAATGGTAGTAATGAGATGTTCTTGATTTTATCCCTAACGGAATCAGTTCTCCTCAAACATCTCAACTATGAATCATTCTTCAATGACTCTTTATGATGGTTTTTAACCGAATACAACTAAGCACCTCCCCAACAAAGTCACCAATCTGTTAGGTTTTAAAAATGCAAGTTTTGAATATTAAGAGGGTTCCAATCTCTTAGTACATTTTTGGTTAATGAGTGGGGCGAATATGATTGATAACCCTCTCCTCTGCAAGATATGCTAAACCAAGGTGGGTGTACCTAAATGATAAGGAAATTTTGAATGTTTAAATATTGTCTCTAATTTGGGAAATCTATTCACCATGGCACATGGACATGAAATAGATTCCAAGATAATAACTAATTCCTATTGTCAATGTTTTGAGAATCAAATTAATGAGTAAAGTTTGTATAAAATGTTCTAAATATGACTAGTACCTAATCCTATTGGGTGAATGGATTCAGATTTGTGTGATGATGATGGAGAAAAATATGTAAAGTTGGTGAATCTACTTCTTAGCTTAACTCTAACTTGTTGGGAACTTTGGATGTTTGCATCTTGTCCAAACATGCAAGTTTTTTAGTTATTGTACTCTTCTTTATGAATCCCATTGCTATTCTCCCAAATTACTATGATATCATGAAAGGATTTTTAATGCTTAACTCGAGGGAAACTAATCAAAATAACTAATTTAAAAGGATTTTAAGCCCTAGTAGGAACCAATTAAAATGAATTATCTAAAGGGAATTTACTTCACCCTAGCCAGAACCCAATCAAGAAAACCACGATGCAACAACAAACGTCTCCTTAAAAAATGTATGAATTTGAATAATTAAGGAGAACCACTTTAGGGAAAACACAACATATAGAAATGAATATTAACACAACAGTTGAACACTGGAAATAGATCCCTGATTATGAATAGTCTTATGCATTATATTGCTTCAAAAGATATACATTATTTGGAGAAGTTTCTTAAATATGGAAATGGATGAGTGGAATGTAATATACTAATGGATGAACTTGTCTACTAATACTGATGCTGATTCTAATCTACTATCTAGTTATCTATGATTGATGATTTTATTTTACATATATACATTGCATTTTTAAGGCTATGAATCTTCGCACGTCCATCTGCTACAACTCTTCATTCAATGAATTATCTTCGACAGACTAAAATACTTTAACTTTAACTTCATTGTCTTCTCGTGAAAATTAATCTTGATTTATTATCTCCACCACTTGCATTTTCACCCAATAAATATGTCTTTCACATAAAAATAATTACGCATAACTCATTTAGTGAAAAATATTCCACCTCCCAGTGCATATATTTTATAAATTTTACCTTTTATACTTTCCATGGGTAAAATAATTATCCACCTTTCATACATTCAATGAAAATATTTTATTCTTACACTTGAGATTATTATGTATCCCAAAATAATGTTATGTCGAGGCCTTGATTATTATTTTAAATAAATTTCATTTAACACTTTGCATCCCACATCCAAATAATATTCTTCACCATAGCTATTACGTGGAATGAATTAATAGATTACTCCTTACAAGTGTTAGCCACATTCACACTTTACCATCATCAGAGGATCAGAGGGACATGTGTTACACTCTTGTCAATAATCAATCCTCTCACCAATGAGTTCTTCAAACTAATCATTTTCCTTTTTCGGGGAATCAAAGGGACAATGTATCATCTCCTACCGATACACTTAAGTCTCCTTGATGTAACTTACCTCAGGCTATCAAATTCTTGTCAATCTATTGCTAATACTTTGTAGTGACTCCCAATGATATGGCCTAGTCTCTCTGATAGCATTTAGGGTTTTTGACTGGTTGTTTTTGAATGATATGCGAGAAATGTTTTGAGACACCTGCTCATTTTTTGTAGGTATGGTAATATGCAGAGATCCATCAATTCTTCGACCTTATCACACTATGTTGTAGCATTCAATTTTTGGCATTTGGATGCTTGCTCTTTGTTTGGTACTTTGAATTTATCTCTTTTTAGCATGTGAATTTGTTCAATGATTTCAACCTGCATGTTTCTACTATGATGCTCGATCTCATAGGATTCCACTCGTGCCTTCTTAGCACTCATTTGAAATAAAATTTTGGAATTTTTTGGTCACACGAAAGACATAGTCTCTTAACCTTGAATATGGAATGATAGCCAATGGCATGCATCTTTCCAAAGGTGTGCTTACACACAAAATCTTTGTGTTGCAAGGACCCTATAACCTTTAACATAACAAGCAAATCAACACTTTCATCACTGTATTTGCAAAACCATAAGGAGTGTCCTTTTGGATCATAGATCTCTCAAAAACCATGAATTCTCAACCCTGGCTTCTTTCTATGCACTGCAATTTTGTGGTGGTTCCCTCCAAAAGATTATTCTCACTCTTCCCCCTATCCTAAAAAGTGTAGCCAACTTGATACATATCAATTGAATTGACTAATTATGGAGTTGTCGATGTTCTTTGGTAACTATATAGGGTTTCAATACTATGCACAAAATATGGCTGACTCCTATGTATATAATGATGTGAGCACATATAGCAAACAAAGAATATGATACCATCATCTTGTTGATACTTGTCATCGATTAGATCAAAATATAGATCTTAATTGTCAATAATACGATCCTACTATATTAATCCTCCATTGTATTGTAGTTTTCAGCAGCTTCCTAATTCTTTCACAAATTTATTTAAATATCCTTTGTTGGCTAGATAGGTCTTCCATCATGCTCTTCATTTCATAGTAAATTGCATCCTCATACAATTACTTTAGTTTCTCCAATATGCTCTTCACTTTTTTGCTACTTCATTATGGGATTTTATAGCATCAAGTGGATAATTACATGTAACTCTATATTCTTCACATCAAAGCCATGTCTATGAGGGCTTTGCCACATTCTTTGATAACTCTAAGAACAATCTTCTTAATTTCTTCACATGGTAGAAAATTCCCCATCACAGAGGTTTAGGGATAGAAACAAAACTTCCAATACTCTAAGGTGCTACATTCTCTACAAGAGCAACAAGACACAATGCAGTGATAGTTCTCACCTTTTAATTCTCATTTCTAAGATCATGCTCCTTCACAAGAATATCTTAAAGTGGCCCTTTGATCTTTTTTTTTTAATTCTCAAAGAGATAACTCTTTATGGGTACTCTTTATACTGATCTTCAGTTATCCTATAAGGTGAAAATGCACTACTCTTTGTCATGCTTATTGTGATCATGTAGCTAATTCCTAATTCCATCACTTTCATTCTTGTTACAAGATGATTGACCTTTGGTATTTTCATAGTGACTTAATTATCTTATCCTTCTAGAAGACTATTTTGTTTCTTGTAATATGTGTCCATCACTCAGTTGTGATGAAAAAAATAAATAATATAGATCACTTTATCAACATTGCACAATACTCCATGTATAAGAAGATTTAAGCTATGTCGCATTCATTGTCCCTCATGTTTCTTAAGGAATTGGTAAACATTTTTCTATCATGTTCTAATTCTAGTTTTCCTCCTGAAACTCAACATTATAGGTATGTCTTTTGTTCTTTGTTGATATTCTATTGACCCCATGAGCTACTTTTCATTTCTCAAACTCTTAGTATGAAGCTTTCCCATACATGGTATGAACCTGGATACTATTTCCAATATGTTACTCCTTCCCTCTAATTTTCATAAGCATAGTTCATTGTGATTTGTCTTTGGAGTCATTTTAAAGTCACATCAACTATGTAGACCTTATATTTCTTACAATTACTCCATTAGAAATTTGGATTGCATCCCAACCTACTGTGGGTAGTAATTTTTCCTTTTGTACTTGGATCAAAATAGGTCAAGTGGACTATGGAATTTCCTTGGGAAATCTATCAAACATTCTTCCTGGAGCCACAAAAATCCATCAACATGTTGATTTATTATAAGACAGCATGTTTTTAAAATGTATTGGCATGAACTCACTGGTATTGCAAACTGTTAACACTCAAAGTTACCTACTTGAACTTTTCTGAAAAATTTCACCTGTTAAAACTCAAATGGAACCCACCAACTTGCTACTTTGAAAAAATATCAAATCTGATTTTGGAAAGTTGCCACCCTAGAGATTAGCTCACTTAGGTCACATGAACATGTAGTAAAAATAGTTTTTCATCCATATTTTTCCTTTAAAAAATATTGAATGTTAAACTATTTTCTGTGGACACTTTCTAGGAATGCAATCAGAAAAACTATGCAAAGTCCATTTGGTTTTTATTTTGAAAAAATACCAAATGAGGTGCTAAGGCTCTAAAAATTTGCATGAAGGTAGCTTTAGGTGGGAAGAATCTAACATGCCACACTATTTGTCATGAAAATATTTCAGTTGATAAATGTTGGTCTTCAAAGTAGGTCTCCTTGATAGATCTTATTGTGTGTAGATAGCAAACCTTTTATGAACCTTTCAATTTGGTGTTTCAAAACTTTGTTAAATTAGGTCATGGAAAGCTTTAATTAGGTGGAAACACTTTCATATTTTACGTGAACATGTTTGTGAAGTGATTTTTGTGTGAATTCGGATCAGTTTGAAATTATAAATTTTTCAAAATAGGCTTTGGAGGAAAATTTCACCAGTGTACTTTTGGGTGCTGAAATCAATTTTTTCATTATGAGAGCCCTAATTATGCCAAAATTATCTATAAAATTTTAGGCTCCAACTGTGGCTCCATCTGGGGATGTATGTCCCTTGTAGGAATAGAAAGAATCTAGTTCTATATGGGAGAAGACTGGATGCCTTACTCATTGGGCAGCAGAATCAAATTCCTTCTCCGCCTTGAACTCGTATGATTTTCAAAATTACAGCACAACTGATGGCTCAAGGCCACCCAGAAAGGAAGGCCTTTATTTTTCTCTTTCATAGACCTTGTTTTGATATGATTTCATCATATTCCTTTTTAAAGTATTCATTGAATCTACCCTATTATATCCATTTCCATTGGAAACTTTCAAGATAACACCACATTTAGCACTACCCATATTTCCTTTTCCATTCTTTGATTCAGACATAGACATAATTTTAAAATTGTTACTATCATGTGACAAGCTCATGCCCCATTCATTATACCAAGAACTTTTATTTTTAATGCCAAATTCTCCACCATTTTGGTCACTATCATGCATCATGAAATGGCCTCCCAAATGAATTGAAAACTAAAAATATTCATAAATAAATTCATTACATCTCTCTTCATCATAATTTTGCATAGATGATCTAAAATTATCATATGGATTTTTATGCAAACTGTGCAAACAACTTTTAAGTGTATGGGAAGAAAAAAAATTGTTCCCATTCATGCTGCTAACTCCATTATTTGAATGCTTCTCAAATGGGTTTGACAAGTCTGACATATCAACATATTTTGAGATAGCTTCATCTGAGATATTTTCAAAATCTTCCATATTACTAATTGGTAGTGATGTAAATTCCTGATTGACACAGTAATCATCATGCACATTTGAACGAATTGATGTTGAGCATGTATTATACATGATATGTGAATCAATTTCATTCTCAAAGATCTTCAATTTTGATTTATATATCTCCTCTAGAATAGGGATAAACATAAAATCTTGATCAGCTTCAAGATTTATCTCATAATTGTCACACAAAGTGCTCTCATTGTCAAATGTGAGGCCCAACCCTATCTATAAATTATGTGACACCTTGATAAGTTTAATTATTCTTGTTGGTGAATAGATTTATGATTAAACGTAATTCCATGTTTAATATTTTGATTTTAGTAGTAACTATTGTAAATGATTATTGTGACAAATTCTCTCCATTAAATGAAAACGGGAAAACTGTTAAGAATGAATATGAGCAGATAATATTTAGATTCTCAGACAAGTATCATATGAAGAATACACTTAGATCGATATGAGCTAAGAAATTTTGTGTATCTAATATTAGTTTGAATTTCGCTAATAAGTTTCATGTTACTTGGGAAATGATAATAGGTAGGAATAAAGTAGGACTTTGGAAGATCAGGGAGAAGTTTCCAGAAGGATCACTAGCCAAGAATCATCAAGGTAAATTTAAAAGATGACTCCAATCAATTAGAGGTATACCTAAGGTAGGATAATTTGAGGAAAAATTATATAAATTAGATATCAAGTTGAATGATAAATTTTATTACAGGAAGGAGTGTCTAAGAGTAAATTTAGTAGTGTAAATAAAGTATTTAGCTAAGGTTAGGTTTCCATTATTATTTAATGAATGCTCAAAGTTTCCATCTTTTATAGGGAAAAGAAATGAATATATATGTGTACTATGATTTACTAACTATTGAATTAATCTTATTGATATTTTGAATAGGTATTTATTATATTTCTAACCTAACATGTATTTGGAAAAATGGATATGAGAGTAATGCCAAGGGTAAAAGGGAGAACAATCTAGACCCAAGTCAAATATCTATCTTTTGAAATTTTTATTTTTGACCCTATGACTTGGGAGGTAATTAGGGTTTTGTTTATGTTGTAATTGAGTGGATGGTTTTAATGATTGGTGGCTTAGTGTAGGTACTTTTTGGATCCTTATTGATTATACTCATGTGGTTAAGAGTGTAAGATCTATTAGGGTTTTCAAATCCTTAGTTAGGTCATGAATTTCGAATTGGCCTTTAAAGTTGTCTTTTTAGGGTGTTGTATGGTCAAATTCTTTGATATTAGTGCAAAAATAGACCCCTAAGGCCTATACCTATGGAAGGGGGATCTTTTGGACATGTGACTTTGTCCTTAGGACATGATATGGCCCTTCAAAAGTCCACTTGAAAAAGTGTGACGAATTTGAGTCCTTGGGAGTTGGGAGAAAGTGACTTGTCACTCTCCCACCACTCCCCAAAGTTCATTAATTAACTTGGGAAGAGCATCAAGACTTTCACATGTGTGATGCCACCTTGTAAGGGATGTTGGGTAGAGTGTCATAGTACATTCCCCATCTCCCCAAAAGTCTCACACATGTGTGAGAACTTGTGGGGATGTGTGTTGAAAGATCAAATGAGAGAGTGACAAATGTCTCTCTCATTCAAGTGAATTCAAGTTGAATTTCTATATACTTGGATGGAAAAGAGGAAATGGATGTTACCCACTTCTCCTCTTGGAGAACTCTTTTGGAGAATTTGAAGTTTTGGAAAAAAGAAGAGAAGAAAATTGGAAAAGAAGCAAGGAGCTCTCACATGTAAAAGAGGAGTTCAAAATGGAACATGGTGGAGATAAGTGATTTCTTCTCATTTCTATCAACTTGTTTGAGTAGGAAATTTGTGTTGTGTTATTTTGTTATGGATTTCAAATCAAGTGGGATGTCCAAGTTTATGTATGGGTAAACTTAAAATTTGTGTAGTGGGTGGATAAATAGTAAATTTGTAGTTAAGCTATTCTCTTACTCTTCCTACCTAGATCAATGCTAGTTGTTTTTTCTTGCTCGGGGGTATGGCTAGAGCCCATGAGGCTTCATGATGCCATTAAGGTAGGGTGTAGAGCAAGCCCAAATTATTTGTGTGTCATTCTCATTTTTTACAAATGTTGGTTAGAATATGAAATAGCTAGTATTATGTTGTAAAATGAAAGAAGAGATAAAGAAAGTTGTGTCCATTGGTATACCTCTTTAAATTCTCATGTTATATTCTAAAAAAATGGAATGAAACAATTTGTTATTCAATGATGTGATATATATTTTCAACTATGGTTTTTTAAATGCAAGGGATAATGGAGCCAAAGACTTTTCTTTAAAAAGGTCATATTATATGGTATAGATTGTGAAAAGGGTGTTGAAACCCTATCCTTGTATCTTTTCATCATGATTATAATTGTAGTAAAAATATCTTAAGTTTGTGGCAAGAATTAGAGAATGATATTACTGGGGTTAAGGCAATTAGATTTGAATTAATATTGTGTCTCCTTTTGTATTTAATGAAGGAACGATTTTTATTTAACCTTGCAAAGAAAGGTGTACTATTGTGAAGTTAATGTAGGTGTTGAATATAGTTAATGATATCCTCCAACTATTATTAACAATACAAGTTTTCATGTGAGATTTAGTCTTCTCTATAAATTTCTAGATTATTAGGAACCATTTAATTGTATAAGTCATTGAATATGAATAGAGATAATACTATTTGTAACTTTGTGAATAGTTTTTAAACTACAAGTATTTGGGAGTTATAGTAGAACATATTTGAAGCAAGTTTAGTACATATATAATTATGTTTCTTTTAAGCATAAGAAATATAACTTTTTAGTTGATGAATAAAATATTATTTTAAAATAGAACTATTTTCAAGTTCTTGCTTTAAAGACAACTAATATATTGTATATGTTTATTTTGGATAAATGCAAAAAAAATCAATTGTTGAGGTTGTAAAAAGATTTACTTTCTAAAGTTGTTAAATATCACTTTCTAAATTTTAAACAACCCCATATCTTTGGGGGAAATATAATGTAAATTTCTAAGTATGTATTAACATTTTGATAAGAAAGAAAGAAAAAAAGCAACCCTTATGACTAAGTCTTTCTTAAAAGCATTCCAAAATTATTTCTAAAATCTAAAATTATTTTGGATGAAAATAAATAACTATTATATTTATTTATTTATATTTCATAAATAATTCATTTATATAATATTCTGATGTCTAAAAAATATATGTATATATTCAAACAAAATAATCTAATTACAAAAAAATAAAAATAAGAAAAGAAAATACACTATAGAAATAGCAGCATAAAATAGAATAAAATAAATGGACTGTTGTTCTGCAATAACAATATATAATAATAATAGGGCGGGGGCCCTAGCTCGGTTGGCTAAGTAATTCTGTTGCGGCTCTGCTGGTCACGAGTTCTAGTCTCCCCCGTCCCGTGGTACCGGAGGGTGTGTCACACCAGCGCCGCCGGTCACGTTAAAAAGTTTACTAGGTGCACTACAGTTTATAGGGGGTCGAGCTACCTGATTCTTGCAGTCTAAAAAAAATAAAAAATAATATATAATAATAATAATAATAATAATAATAATAATAATAATAAATCTAATAATTATGTCTAAAGAAAATCTCTTCATGAATGCAAAGGGTTTCGATCTATAGCCTATGTTAAATAAAGACAAATAGTAATAATAACAATAAATATAGTTGATTTTAAATGATTTGTGCACATAGATAAATGACTAAACAAAAACATTACTTCTTTTTGCCATTAGAAAATAAGAAGCAAAACAAGACGGAAGCAAGTAATAATAAAAAAAAATCTGTGAATGCTATTATTAACACAACTGTGACAATGCCAAATAGAAACTCTGACTCTCAAAAAAAACCAATTCCTCATTTAGTATTATTTTCACAATATTTACAATTTGGTACAACAAAATATTTTTTATGAGAGCACAACCTGAGACACAGAAAATAACCCACAAACAAGAGAATAATTTTATTATTTAGAAAATGGAGTTTCTTACATGCAGAGAATCTCAAATCCCCAAGTTCTTCAACACATGCAAGTTACAGACAGCTACAGAATAACCCTTTCGCAATATGCGAGCTTGTCCCCAAAAAGTTACCTAAAAATACTAGAAACCCGCCCATAAATAAAGCTCCTCTTTAGTTTGGAGCCAAAACAACATTAAATTTTGAGTTTAGGCAGTTTGGTGCCAAAAATTACAACTTGAAGTTCAAATTTCAAAAGAACATTTGCAATTGTATCTTCTAGAAAGTGCGCCAACTTCCTGGGGCCATAACTTTTGATCCGGGGCTCCAATTTGCAAACCGTTTGAACCATTGGAAAGGTCTCAAAGTCAAGAATGCGCTCAAAATTTTCTATGCCAATTTCAAAAAGTTTTGGGGCCATTTTGTAAGCTCTAAGTGCCTCAAATCCAACTCGAAAGATTTTCAGGTGCAAATCTAGGAAACTAAAACTACAATATATTTCAACCCAGGAATAAGAAATAAAAACCATAAATTAGGAATTTCATTATGACGAATAGGGTATCCAAAAATGTAAAAACATCAGAAAAATGATAAAATTGAAATTTAACTATTTTTGGGTGATGCAAGATTGCCCTTACACCACTAGATGCTCCTGCATCAGACACCCAGGGTAATTTGAGAAGTGACCCCGTCACATCTCAGATGGTTGAGGAAAACCAAACCGGTCAACCATTGCCTTAGATAGCCAAGATGAATCTTCCATAGGCCTTGCTCTCCATTTCACCAGATATTCTTCATACTACCTGTTTCTGGTACTCCTTCCCACATGACTATCCAAGATTTCCTCAATCTCATCCTTTTCTGAAGTAGATGCTGGAATCCCACACTGTTCCATCATTGGTACTTTCTCTGTACCACCTTCATAATACTCTATCAAATCTAAAATGTTGAATCCATTCAGCAACTCTACCTCATATGCATTCCCTGATTCATGCTTCTTTAAAATTTTATAGGGAACAAACTTCTTCATCTTCAATTCGTTATATGTTCCCTCTAGAAACCTTTCTTTCCTCAAGTGGACCATCACTTCATCACAAAACTAAAACTCCTTATACCTCCTCTTCTGATCTGCCTTAGCCTTATACTACATATTCATCTTGTTAATATGTTCTCTTACTTTCTCGTGTATATCCTTGATGTGTTCTGCAAAATCTTCAACTTCAGCACTTATTTTCTTCTCTTGGTCCATCTCCCTCAATTCTAGAGTTGTTCTGGGGCTACCTCCATACACAATCTGGAATGGTGATCTACCAGTGCTTCTATTGACATAATTGTTGTAAGAAAATTCTACCTGGGGTAAGATCAAGTCCCATCCCTTGGATTTATCTCCTACAAAGCATCTTAGTATGTTACGTAGACTCCCGTTAACAACCTCTGTCTGCCCATCTGTTTGTGGATGGTGTGAATAACTGAACTTCAACTTTGTCTTCAGCTTCTTCCACAAGGTCCTCCAAAAGTACCCCACAAATTTGGTGTCATGATTTGAAACAATACTCTTTGGCAGACCATGTAGCCTCACCACCTCTTTGAAGAACAAGTCAGCAATGTGGACTACATCATGGGTCTTCTGACATGGAATGAAATGTGCCATCTTTGAAAACCTATCAACCACCACAAAGGCTGAATCATTCCCTTGTTGTGTCCTTGGAAAACCAAGAACAAAGTCCATACTTATATCCTCCATGGCCTCTGCAGTGCGGAAAGGGCTGATATAAGCCTATATTCTAGCTCACTCCTTTAGCCATCTGACATACCCTGCGGCTTTTACAAACTTCTTCACATCCTGTGACAACTGAGGCCAATAATAATGCTCACTGATAATGGCAATGGTTATCCCAACCAAAATGTCCCGCCATTCCTCCACTATGCTTCTCCTTTATCAGGTTCTCCCTCATGGAACTCCTCGGGATACACAATTGACTTCCCTTAAATAACATGCCATCCTAGATTATGAAATCCAACCACCTTGTCTTGTCCACTTAACAGGTTCCTTGCAAACTTTTCAAGCCTCTACAAAATTAAGATCTTCTGCATATAGTGTCTTGAGTTCATTGAACCCAACCACTTCAATCTGCATCTTTGTCATCAATGTATGCCTCCTGCTTAAGGCATCTACAACCCTATTTGACTTCCCACTCCTATGTTTCAAAACAAAGGTGCTCTTCTGCACCAAAACTCTCACCCATTTCATATGCCTTTGATTTAATTTTCCTGACTATTTAGGTGCGCAAGGCGATGATTAGTATATAGAACAAATTCCTTGACAGCAAATAATGTCTCCACTTCGCCAATGCTTGAACTATTGCATAAAATTCGCGATCATATCTGAGAATACTTTCTCTTGGCATCATTTAACTTTTCACTGAAATAGGCAATGGGCTTACCTTCTTAGCTCAACACTGCTCCAATGGCACAACCATTGGCATCACAATCCACCTGAAACACCTTGTTGAAATCTAGGAAGGCTAGAATAGGTTGCTCTGTTACCTTCTACTTCAACAATTCCAAAACTTTTTCCGCTCCAGTGCTCCACTTCAATTATTTTCTATCCCCTATCATTATTTCAGTCAGGGGTCCACAAATACTATTGAATTTTCTAATGAACTTTCTATAAAAACTAGCCAAACCATGGAAAGATATCACCTCGGTAGCAGTTCTTGGGGTAGGCCATTCAGAATAGCCTTCACCTTCTCTGGGTCCATCTTGAGACCTTCTGCTGAGAAACAAACCCCAAGTACACTAACTCCCTCTTCACAAAACTGTCCACTTCTTAGATTAATCAACAGTTTCTCTTCTCTTAACTTCTCAAAGGCTCTCCGAATATGCATCAGATGCTCATCCAACATCTTACTAAAAATCAAAATATCATCTAAATACACAATAACAAAACTTTCCGTAAATTCTTTTAGTACCTCGTTCATGAGCCGCATGAATGTGCTTGGTGCATTGGTTAGCCCAAAAGGCATGACTAACCACTCGTACAGGCCCTCTTTGGTCTTGAAGGTAGTCTTCCAGTCATCTCCCTCTCGAATCCGGATCTGGTGATATCCACTCTTTAGATCAATCTTTGTGAAGTACTGAGCTCCAATCAAACAGTCCATTAGGTCATCCATCCTTGGTAGGGGAAATCTGTACTTGATTGTTATCTTGTTTATGGCTCATGAATCTATACACATCCTCCACTCCCCATCCTTCTTTGGTGCCAGTACTACAGGTACTGTACATGGACTCAAACTCTCCTATATCAAACCCTTTCTCAATAACTCTTGAACTTGTCTGTTCAACTCCTCATTTTCTGTTGGAGTCATTCTATTAGCTGCTTTATTTGGAAAACTAGCTCAAGATATCAAGTCAATCTGATGATTGATCTTCCTTATTGGTGGTAAACCCTCAGGTACATTATCAAAAACAATATCCTGAAACTCATCCAACATGCCAGAAACTTCTTCTGGAACCTTTTCACTATCCTCCTTACTCACTCTAGGGATCAATGCATAACACACAAACTCATGCTTCATACCTTCTAAAAATTTTCTTCCATCTACATAACAAATTCTAGCATTACTGCATACATTTTCTTCAGTCTCTTTTAGGGGTTTCAACTTGTGATGAACCCCAACCTTTGTCAAGGAATAAGTATTTGCATGGCCATCTTGTATAGCTCTCCTATCGAACTACCACGACCTCCCCAACAACATGTGATATGCATCCATGGGGATGATATCACAGAGTACCTCATCATGGTAGCTCCTGATCTTGAACTCTACTAGGCACTGCTCATTAACCAAAACTTTATGGTCTTTCTACAACCAGGCAATCCGATATGGATGCGGGTGCCTTTCCCTCTTTAGCTTCAACTTTGTGGCCATCTCTTCTGACACCAGATTATCGGTGCTCCCACCATCAATAATGACATCACAATAATTTCCTTCACATTTGTACCTTGTGCGAAATAGATTCTTCCTCTATTCTGGTTCCTTTTCCTCAGTCACCAGGGCTCTCCTAATCACTAGGGCTTCTCCCCTTTCAGCATCATCTGAATGTTAAAATTGGGCCTCCTCATCTGCATGCGCAACCCTTCCATGTCCTTTTGGCCTTTTGTCTGCCCTTCCTTGGTGTTGTGGACATTCACAGGCTCGATGCCCTTCTTCACTACACTGGAAACACGTTCCTCTGAAACCACCTCTTCCAGATCCTTGTCCATATCTCCCTCGTCCTCTACCTCTTTGATCACCATTGTTTTGATCACGAGGGCGATAGAAGTTATCATTCCTTTGGCTTTGGCTAGTACCCACATCTTCACTTTTCTTTTCATCATCATTTCGTCTTACTGAAGGTCTGCCATTTCCCCTTCCACTTTAACCTCCTCGTCCTTTTTGCTTGCCATCAAATCTTTTGTTCAGCTTCTCTTCCACCTTTAGAGCAAATTGATACACATCCTCAATGGTGGTCATTCTGACTAGGCTTAACTCCTCCTGAATGCTCGGTCATAACCCATTAAGATATTGGGTTACCTTCTCCTTATTGGCCTTTGTGTGGCCCATTCTAATGATTATCTTGTGAAAATCTTCATTATATTCTTTCACATACTTGCTTCCTTGCTTCAACCCTTGCAATTTCTTCAACAAATCTAACTTGTAGTCCACTGGTATGAACTGCTTCTTCAGTTTCTCTACCATGCGATCCCATTTGGTGATATTTCCTTTTCCTCTTCGATTTCTTTCCAACTGGACCTCTTTTCACCAAATACTAGCATGGCCCTTTAGCTTCATTTTTGCAAACTTAACCCGATCTGGGTCCTCTATTTCCTCATACTCAAAATATTCTTCTAGCTCGTTGATCTAGTCGATCAACTCTTCCGGGTTCAGACTTCCAAAATAACTGGGGACTTCTGCTCTGGGTATTTTCTGAATCTTTGAAATGGCCCTTATTATCTGCATTTGGTCTTGATCAATTACTTCTTCTTCCTCTCCTTCTTCCTCACTTTCCTCCCTTGAGTTTAACCCTCTTCTCAACTGCTCTTGTAACGCATCAATCTATCTCTGGAGGGCTGCTAGTGCATCTCTTCCACCAACATTTCTACTACATCAACCACCTCTAGCACCACCACGCCTACCAGGCACCACTTTTGGAGGCATCTTTCTTGACCTTGACCCACAACCACAGTCCTGGTGCAAATTGCCTCACAATCGGTGATCTGTCCACACGCTCAAGAAAACCTGCTCTGATACCACTTGATGAGAGCATAGCCCGAGACACAAAAAATAACCCACAAACAAGAGAATAATTTTACTATTTAGAAAATGGAGCTTCTTACATGCAGAGGATCTCAAATCCCCAAGTTCTTCAACACATGCAAGTTACAGACAACTACAGAATAACCCTTTCGCAATATGCGAGCTTGTCCCCAAAAAGTTACCTAAAAATACTAGAAACCTGCCCATAAATAGAGCTCCTCTTTAGTTTGGAGCCAAAACAACATTAAAATTTGAGTTTAGGCTATTTGGCGCTGAAAATTACAAATTGAAGTTCAAATTTCAAAAGAACATTTGCAATTGTATCTTCTAGAAAGTGCACCAACTTCTCGGGGCCATAACTTTTGATCTGGGGCTCCGATTCGCAAACCGTTTGAACCATTGGAAAGGTCTCAAAGTCAAGAACGCACTTGAAATTTGCTACGCTGATTTCAATAAGTTTCGAGGCCATTCTGGAAGCTCTAAGTGCCTCAAATCCAACTCAGAAGATTTTTAGGTGCAAATCTAGGAAACTAAAACTACAATATCTTTCAACCCAGGATTAAGAAATAAAAACCTTAAATTGGGAATTTCATTATGACAAAAAGGGTATCCAAAAATGTAAAAACATTAGAAAAATGATAAACTTGAAATTTAACTATTTTTGGGTGATGCAAGATTGCCCTTACACCACTGGATGCTATTGCATCAATTTTCATCTTGGATATAACCATAGTATCAACTGTAAATATCCTTTAATCATTTCAACAGAGGTTTGAGCAACTCAATATATCTGTGGATCTATGTATTGAGGTAAGATATACACTCATACATTATCTACATACAAGATTGCAGAGACGAAATATGAGCATCATAATAGGTTTGTATTTAGCTTAAGAAAAAATATGTGCATTTTTTATCTACCTGGTAAAATACTCGCCATAGACTGGCTTTGTGCGAGTGCTGGGCATTGACCCTCTCCATGTGCTCTGGAACAAAGGCAAGACAAATAAAATAAAATAAAACAGTGAAACAAATAAATAGTGCCTAGGTTAAAATCTAATGCATGTGTTTGAAAGGAACAACACAAGGACAAGTTGGGGTAACATTGTGCCCTCCATAATCTACAAGCGTTTATGTGTGAAAATAAAAGAGGAGTAAACAAACACCAACATAAGCCAATAAACTCACTTGTGAGTACAAACTAATATGTATGTATCTATGTAACAATCTTTCTAAATAAAATCTCCAGCCATATATATATATATATATTTTCTTCTGCAAAAAAAAAGGAAACTCTATCTAAAATAAATCTCTAGCCATATATATATTTTCTTTTGCAAAATAAATGCAGCTCTATCTAAAATAAATCCCAACCACATGTATTTTCTTCTACAAAAGTAAATGCAAATCTGAAAAATTTACCTTCCAGTGCATGTGGAACCTAGTCCCCATGTCTTGGAGGAAAATGGGCACAGGGAAGAATGAGAAGGGAGATAACAAAAGTAGCTATAAATTAGGGTTGATCCCCCTACCCTAAATTTTCTGCCACGTGGTTTTTGTACCATGAGCACAATATATACCTAGCTTTGGCACCTCCATAAATTTTAAAATGGAAATGACTCAATTATAATTCAAACACATAAAATTTGGATTCCATTCTTTATGATTCATCGGCCTTACATATAATGGTAAACATTGGTGAGGAAACGTATTTAATTAGTAAATCCATTAAAATAACTGTTATGTTTAATAATATTAATGTTGAGATAAATGTAATATACTATTGTTTAAGTAATATTAATATTGATATAATGCCCATCACATTAAAAAATAATAGTGAAAGAAATGTCAATATAATCACTATTCATGTTCCTTTTGGTATTGATATGGGAAATAATATTGATACAGATGTTTATAATACTACTAGTAATAAAATTAAACATGGTTGCATTAGAAATTATAGTGAAGTTATTAAATCGGAAATCCCCATGGCCTGAAGAAAAAAAAAGGATGTCGATATTAGACAGAGATTTAATTTGTAATAAATGGCTCTATTTTTGGCTATGAAATATCTCATTATTGGATTTTGGAATAATAAGATAATCAACATCCTTAATCAATTAAGGGAACTCTTACAAATCCATTAGGTAAAGAATTATAATTTACTTATCGCTCAAGGATTGTTTAACACAAATATATGGGCGGGTGCATGAAGTTGGGTACCAATTTTCTGGCCACTTATGAATTTTTTTTAAAAGAAGCGCTCGCGTTATAACGTGAGCGCATTATAACGCACACACGTTATTTCGCGTTAAAAACAAAGATAAAGGTGAAATTATTTTCCTTGGAATACCAACCCAAAGGCTTGGAGGGCATTCCCAACAAGGCCAGAGACGTGTTTTTGCAAATTCTACAGTTTTTCACATAATAGGGTATGTGCTCACCATCAAGATTGCATCTAGTTCAATATTGAAAAAATCAAAAACATGGGTAATGTTAGGTTCTCTCTTAGCCATCCAACGATGTAATTTTTTTCACTTTTCGACAATGTTAAGCTTTTCATCCATAATTTCTTTTGTTTGTATGTCTGTTTTTTTCCAAAAAGCAGTGTTTATTGTTTTTTTTGTTATAAAATAATCATTCATCAAAATTTCAAATAAAATTACATTTTTAGAAACTAGACTCCATTCTACAAATTTTTTAAAAAAATGAAAAAAAAATCAATTGTTTTCAATACTTTATAAGGGGAGCACGGCCAAAATTCTGGTTTTCAAGAAGTGCCCACTTAGAAAATTAGTAAAAAATCAAATATTCATTAAAAAATTATCAAAAAAATTATGCACCAACTAGATGCTATTAGCTAACTTCTGACCATAGCAATTTTAAAAATACTACAAAAAGTTCACCATGCTCAGGGCGTACAAGAGTTGCTATGTTATGTTTTTCTGACAAAAACAACACCAATTTTTGTACATCTCTCCTTTGAACCCCTTAATCTCAACCATTTTCAAAATAAATTAGTATTTTAGAAAGTAGACTCAACACTTCGATCCTTTTTTGTTCCGTCAAAATTTTGAGTGTAACTATCCTCAATTTCACGTCCAAGGTCAGCATTTCTGATTTTAGAAAAAAGTGGCCACTTAAGCCCCCTTTTTGGGAACCATCTTGGTGCACTTACCCATATATATATATATATATATATATATATATATTCAATCAATTGCAATAATGTTACTATTACTTAATAGGCCAAATATTAAACTATGAGATTTATCATTCATTATAATATTATTAAATGGTGTCAAACTTTAGCTGATATGTAATTTTAGGATGGCGAGAGGTGTAGAATGTTATTGGACTTATGTTGCCAGTTGTGTTAGCCCATATTGAAATATGGGCATAAAATTTTAGTATTACTTGGCATAATGTTTTAAAAAGAAAAAAATTATAGTTAGGTTTTCTAGTGAAAAATTTGGGCGTCACATCAAAGAAAATGCATGCTAGACATGAAAATTCCAAATCATTCCCATGTATATATCTATGATATTCCATAGTTAGCAAATCTAAAATTTGTTCACTACTAAGTGAACATGCCTCTTAATCCATCTTATTGTAATTGTACTTTTCACCCTTTTCATATTCAAGCAACTTAGATACATCAACTTCATCAACATAGTCATCTTCTTCACTAGTTGATACATCATTTCCTCCACTTGAAAGTGTTTCATCCTCATCATAGAATGAATTTGGATAGTCATGAGAATCATATTCTGCAACACCTTGGAAAAATGTCCTCTAATATTCTTCTTGTGATTTGATCATACAATGAGTTTGAAAAAATTTAGAACCATTTTTAGGTGTACATATTTCCTCTTTATTAACTGTGTCATGATGATACTCAATTCTCAATGGATGTATTTATTTTTTACTGTCAAATGGACTTGCTTCTTCTTCCACTTTTTTTGTTGCTTCTTCCTATTGGTCTCCATTAAAATTTCAAGAACCACTTAGTTTCAAATCAAGATCCATAGGTTTATCATCAAAATCTAATTTTAAATGGAATCATTGTAACATGCACTATTCTCATAGTCACAATCTAATATGCAAGAGAGACCATCTATATCTTCATCTTCATCATGCAGACTATCATAACAACTATTTTCACTTCCATACAGATCCTCTATGAATTGATCACAATCATTTCCTTCTTCATTGTTGTAGGGAAAACTATCCCTTTTTGTTTTTATTTTAGCACATCTATACTATCTAAATCATGGCTAATATATTCCTTAGGTAGTGTGTTTCCAGTAACATCTTCAATACTACAATCATCCTCCAGGGTGGAAATTTAGTCTTCGATAATTTCATCTTCATTCAAATCTGAAATATCATCATTGATAATTTCACTTGCACATGCTTCTTCTATTGGTGCATTGTTTATTTAGTTTCTCCATATTTATCCATACCATTCTCTGTGATATTAGTTTTAACATTACTAGCATGCACATATTTGATTATCCATAACCACAGCTCCCCAAGAGTAGTTGGCTTTGATGGCTTAGACCACTGAACTAAATCAATGTCATATATTCTCATGAATTTCTCAATGAGCATGGGATCATTGGTTAGAAGATCCAAAGATATTTTCAAATAGATTTTTAAGATTTTGTCAAGGAGCATGCAATTTCTCATTTATGTCTTCTTATGCCAAAAAATGCATCTAAGAGATCTTGAACTCTTTCTTGAATATTTGCATACTCACCATATTTGTCCTTAAAATAATGCATGAATTTTTTTGCAAGTTCATCCCATCAAGCTATGGAATGTGTAGGAAAGATGAAAAACCAATATTCAACAAGATCTTCTAATGTTCTAACAAAGAGTCTCATGATAGCATCCTCTTCGTTGATTTGATAACTCATCATTAAATTTGTGAATTGTTGTAAGTGCACACCTATTGATTCATATCCCTTAAAGTTTGGAAAAATCCTTTTTACATCTAAAGGGACGAGATGTGGGTAACCTTGGATATTATTGAAGTTCAATGGTCCATTAAGGTCTGAGACATACATGTTTCTTTGTGGACATGGTTGGAATTTATTGATAGTTCCCAACATGTTCATTGTATTTAGGAGGGACATGATAAGGATTTGTGTGATTTGAGGCTTGTGGTGTAAAGGTGTTTTGTTGGGTATAATAAGCATTATTTCCATTGTTGAAATTCTCAATTGTACCATAATGTGTATGGGGCAAAGATTAATTGCTATACATGCTTCAACCTTTATCTCTGATTGGAAGTGTTGTGATTTGAAATTGTTTTTTGTACTTTTCATCAGTTTTTTTTTATGGATTGGCCACTCACTTTTTCAAAAGTGATAAAATGGTAGTAATGAGGTAATTCTTGATTTTATCCCCAGTGGAATGATTTTTCCTCTAATTTCTCAACTACGAATCTCTCTTCAATGACTCTTTATGATGGTCTTTAACTAGATATAACTAAGCATCTCCCTAGTAGAGTCACCAATCTATTAGGTCTCAAAAATATAGGTTTTGAACCTTAAGAGGGTGTCAATCTCTTAGTACATTTTTGGCTAATGAATGGGGTGAATATGATTGATAACGCCCTACTCTTCAAGCTGTGATAAACCAAGGTGAGTGTACCTAAATGATAAGGCAGATTTGAATGTTTAAATATGTTCTCTAATTTGGGAAATCTATTCACAATGGCATGTGGATATGAAATAGATGCCAAGATAATAAATAACTCTTATTATCAATTTTTTGAGAATCAAATGAATGAGTAAAGTTTGTACAAAATGTTCTAAATATGAATATTGCCTAATCCTATTGGGTGAAAGGAGTTGGATTAATGTGATGATGATGGAGATATATATTTAGAGTGGGTTAATCTACTTCTCAACTTAACTCTAACTTGTTGGGCACTTTGGATGTTTACACCATGTACAAACATGCAAGTTTGTTATTTATTGTACTCTTCTTTATGAATCCCAATGTTATTCTCCCAAATTACTGTGATATCATGAAAGGATTTTTAATTCTTAACTTGAGGGAAACCAATTAGAATAACTAATTTAAAAGGATTTTAATCCTTGGGAAGAACCAATTAAAATAAATTATCTAAAAGGAATTTAATTCACCCTAGATAGAACCCAATCAAGAAAAACACACACCAACAACAAATGTGTCCTAAAAAACTGTATGAATTTGAATAATTAAGGAGAACCACTTTGGATACAACACAAGAACATATATAAATGAATATTAACACAATATTTAAACACTGGAAATAGATCACCGATTATGAACAGTCTTCTCCATTATATTGCTTCAAAAAATATACATTAATTGCAAAAGTTTTTGAAATATAGAAATGGATGAGTGGAATGTAATATACTAATGGATGAACCTATCTACTACTACTAATGATGATTCTAACCAACTATTTAGTTATTGATGACTGATGGTTTCATTTTACATATATACATTGAATTTTTAGGGATATGACTCTTTGCACATCCATCCGTTGTAGCTCTTCATTCAATTAATTATCTTCGACAAATTAAAATACTTTAATTTTAAATTCATTGTCTTCTCATGAAAAATAATCTTGATTTATTATCTCCAGCACCTACATTTTCACCCAATAAATATGCCTTTCACACAACAATAATTACTTGTAACTCCTTTGGTAAAAAATATTCCACCTCCCAGTGCATATATTTTATAAATTTTAACTTTTATACTTTTTGTGGGTAAAATAATTATCCACCTTATAATCCATTTGATGAAAATATATTATTCTTGCACTTCATATTATTATGTATCCCAAAATAATGTTATGCCCCTGTCTTGATTATTATTTTAAATAAATTTCATTTAACACTTTGCATTCTGCATCCAAATAATATCCTTCACCATAGCCATTAAAAGGAATGAATTAATAGATTACTCCTTAAAACTGCCAGCCACATTCAAACTTTTCCATCATCATGGGATCATAGGGACATCTATTTCACTCATGTCGATAATCAATCCTCTGATAGATGAGTTCTTCAAACTGATCATTTTTCTTTTTTTGGGGCATCTGAGGGATAGTGTGTCATCTCCTGCTGATACACTTAAGTCTCCTTGATGTAACTTACATTGAGCTATCAAATTCTTCTCATTTTATTGGTGAAAATTTGAAGTGACTCCCAATGATATGTCCTATTCTCTCCTATAGCATTTAGGGTTTTTGACTAGTTTTTTTGTAGTGATGTGCAAGAAATTTTTTGAGATACCTACTCATTTGTTGTGGGTATGGTAATATGTAGAGCTCCATCACTTCTTTTACCTTATCAAACTATGTTGTACCATTCAATGTTTGGTGTTTGGATGCTTTTTTCCATGCCCATATTCCAAACCCCAAAAATGACACTAGCAATCCAACTAATCTTCAACAACTATTACTAATTTTGCTAATATTTAAAAAAAAATAGAACTAACATACTATAGTACTCATGTCAATAGACAATGATGTCATTAGCTAAGAATAAATGTGCTTATGAGTTTTTCTTTTAAGTTTAAAAGTAGATATCTACTTATTGTAGATCATTAGAACATACCTCTTATCTACCTGACATCTCTTGTGTTCAATCGTGTCAAAATCTCCTCACTCCCAATACCTGTACCTATAAGGGTCAACATGGCTTGGTGCACATGTTAGATCAATGGGTCATAAGTGCATGATCACTATAATAAGCGATATAACAATATAGTTATACAAATCAATTATAGTTTACAACATTGGGAGAGAATCAATAAGAACAAAACTAAACTTAGAAGACCAATCCTAAGGGCCCAACCTAATTCCTCAAGGGCTCATCACTTGATGGCCTTGCCTATGTATATATTTCATAGAGGCAGTGTAGTTTGACAACATGAGTTGCTCCAACTCATTTGACTCACTCTCACAAGGCATAATCATTAGTTTTCAATAGAAGACTCAACTTCATTCATACTCATAACATAACATGGGTACATGCTAAAAATTCAACCCTCTACTCAAGATGCAATTACGTACTATCAAAGTGGGTATGAAACCCTTTCTAGGGTCCATTACCCCAGATAGTTTAACAATTAGCTACCACCCACTTAGGTGAAGCCAGGAATTGGAAACTTGATAATGATATACCAGGTCACATATTCCATGAGGTTTTTTGATATGTTGGGAAAATAACGTTGGATAGGTTTACTTATATTCTAGGTTCAAATGACATCTATATATGTCAATCTCTAAGCCACATATTAGAATAAATGATAACACATGCCTTTGTTTTGACATTCTTAAAGACTCGAGGTATATCTCCCTATATTTTTATTTTTGAGTTAGAGTTACACACTCTACGTTTCAAGTCCACTAACTATAGAATGAACAGCAAAAATATTTTATCATAATATCCCTTAGATAGTCCTCAAGATGAAACCAAAATACTAATCATCTAACAAAGTCATTCCACAAGTTAAATATTTATAACTATAATGATTCAAATAAAATTTCCAAGTGAATTCTACATAAAGGATTAGTCCCTTAAGAAAAATTATAAATTTTCAAGAATTAGGACCTTAGAAGATGAAAACCATTTATTTCACTGACATCTTCAAGAAAAAAGTACCTTATAATACGAGATAGTGAGATGAATTTTTCCAAACTTTGAACTATTTCTAAAGTTTTTTAGTAACGTCATTTAACAAATCATTCTAGATTTTAGATCCATATAAATAAATAAATAAAATCTAATAAGGCAGTTATAAGAAAAATAAACATGTAACTCTTCACATACTACTAGATGTGAATGTATCCCATCACTATATCATATAATCTAAGGAATTAAAATATTTCTAAATTTCGCTATTCTATATTATCAAATTATGGAAAGCTTTGGAAAATATCTACTTATTTTATACCTAATATCTAATTATTAATTTATATCTTAACATTCTTAACTTTAAAACATATCCAAAGTCAGTCATCCATCATAAAATTCAAATTAGGTCAATTCCAAAACATTCTAGGGTGGAATTAGAATGAGAATGACCAAAACACATGCTTGATGAGGACCCAAATAAGTTCCAACATGGTTCATCAACTTTGAAAGTAGTGTTTAGCACAAGTTTGAACAAACTAGTGTAAAACAAATAGAACAATTAAGCACACACAACCCTTAACACTATCCAATCCTTGTAGACAAAAAAATTATCTTCAACACAATCATAATAGATTAACTCTAGAACCAAAATTCATAAGACACGGTGAAAAAGAAATCCAAAATAACAATATTTCTTCTGAACCTCAACTAGATATCCTAAAAAACATAGTTCACAACTAGTGAACATAACTCACACCGTTCAACAATCTAGAAGCCCAAATCCTAGATATAGTAGCTTCCAACAATCATGATCAATATATTTGAACCACACAAACATAGGAGAAAATCCCAGAGAAAAACTTGGAATAACCATTGAATACTTGCAACCTTTCTCCATTATAATTTCCTTAATATCCTCTACATATACAACCTGCATCCATGGAATTAATAACAATATAAACTACTTGATAACTATTTAACAAGTTGACAGTAATGAAAACACCTTCATTCTTTGAAAAATATCCACCTTTGTCATTGATGGCAACACATGATGTGAAAAACCATCAAAGACAACACACTAGCTCTGACCACACTTTTCATGATAATCTTTTTCACATCTTCCTCATTTCCCCTTTTCAAATCAATGGAGAAAGAAAAAGATGTTTTAGATTGATTTCCCCTTTGACATTAAGAACAAACTACTCTTTCAATGACAACACATGACACTACCAAAAAATCAGTCTAGAAGAAAGATAGATCCATAGACCCACCAAAGTGATGCATCTCCATATGCATCTAGTTCAAGAAGGGAGGGGAAATGAACCCTAATTTCTCTCAGAGATACTCAAAATTATCTTTAGGAAGATCCATCGTAAATATATCAACAATTTGATCCTTCATAGGTACATACTCAAGCTTTACTTCATTCTCCACAACCTTCTCTCTTAAGAAATGTTACCTAATAGACATATGCTTTGTCCTCAAGTGCATCATTAGATTCTTTGAAATGTTAATTGTTCTTATATTATCAGATAAGATATAAATAGGATTTTCATACATTAATTTGATATCTTTTAATGTTTGTTTCATCCATAAAACTTATGTAAAACAAGATGCAAAAACAATATACTCAGTTTCAATAGAAGATAAGGAAACTGAATGTTACTTTTTACTCAACCATTCCACCAATTTGTGCATCCATGAAAGAATGTGATGGAACCCCTCAAAAAAAATTTGGTTCAATTTTACAATTGTGCAAAATTTGGCTTGGACCCTCATTTGTAAGTTAGGGTCATGTCCTCATCACTATGTTAGGGTCTTTATGTTGTTAAAACCCTTCAAAATTGGCCTACATGTTCTGAAAAACCCTTGGTCATTATATTGTTGCATTGACCTAATGTTCTCAGTCTCTGATTGTTTAAGAAATCACTTATGCCATTGAAGTCATTGTTTTTACTGGCCCCATGATTTTAGGTCTATCAGTTACCTTAGTCCTTTTCAATGAAAAATTTCCCTGTGGTCAAGGCTTGATTTTAAAAATGACTTAAATCCTCATTCCTAACGGTCAAATTCTCATTTTCCTAGAGATGGCCCCATTTTATGTTAACTTTTGCGGCATGTGTAGAATTAGGATTTCATGTTGGCCATTTGATCATCAGGGGTTCATCACCATCATTCCTCGTGTGCCCTTGCTGATTTATTTCTTCTTATTTTATTCACATGGGTTGATGAACTTCAACCATGTGTCTAGCTTATTGGTGGGCCCGGTATCTTTAGTGAAGGTAGTTGGTGCCATTCAAAGAGGATCAACAATTGTAGGTTTGAGATGTGGTGACATCTCGACCACTCCTTGTACACCCATGTTGTTTTATTTCATATTCTTTTAAATACACAGGTTACTGGGTGACAGCCACATGCTACTGTCAGATGGTGGGACAACTATTTCCAGAAAGGTAGTGGACATGGTTTTAACAAAGATCAATGATGGATGTGTTGCAACATGTGTTCTCCTTGGGATTGTTCCCCATGCACCTGTTCATATTGTGCACTAAGGAAAGATGATCAAACAGGCTAACGGGTGGGGTGACACCTATCACTTCTTTAGAAACCTGCCAAGCTTTGAAGACAATGATTGCTTTGTAAGAAAGGTAATTAACGGTTGATGGTGGGTGATGTGGGTCATTCCTGACCATTCCCTGCCATCCCATGAGGGGCCCACTTGTGTCCCATATTCTTTAGCAGTCATGTAGGCAAGTGCCATGTAGACTATTGTGAAGGATTTAGAAGGTTTCTAGTAAAGATAGAGGCTACTGGAGATATTCGCTGAGACCATTCTATGATAAAAATGGCAATAAATTAGAACTAATTCTTGGGAACACATGTGAAATTTGGAAATATTTTTGTGGTTGTCAAGTCTATCAGTAGTTAGTGCACATGGGAAGGTGAAATTGAAGTAAGGCATAAGGCATGGTATGAACTAACATTCTAAAGATAAATCATGATCGCTCCCCACTGTCTTGCTATGATGAGTTACAAGTATATTAATTCCCATGGGCTAGTGGATAAATGTGGCATGACATGTTTGGTTAAACACTAATTTTATGGTTAATGTGAAAGTTAAGTGGATGCTTATCTCACTCGAGTTTCTTGATTAGAGACAGGTATCAAATTCATGTGCTTAATTTTGTCATAATTAATAATCCTGATTGTATAACCATTGATTCAGTTCATAGTATGATTGACAAATGACATTCAAAATCAGGTTAATTGATTGTAGTGTTCTCACATGAGCTTTCCTAGAAAATTAATGTAGACATACACCAGTTGCTCTATTTAAAGAAGATCACCTGCTTGATTAATCTCACCGTTTAATTGTTAATGAGAATTAGGAGTCTGAAAGTAGGAGTGATTTTGGGTTTGTTATTTCTAAGTAGGGTGGTGTCTTTATTCTATGAAATTTTGATAAGTTGCTAAGTGAGGAAATGGGAAAGGTTAGTGTGAACATCAACCCAGTCCATAGGTCAAAGAGGCTTAACCCTATTGTATCTTAGGATAATTCTCCCCAAGGTGAATGGGATATGCTAGAAATCCCTATGACACCAAAGAAGAATGCAAGAGCTACCAAAAATTTTGCATGCAGCGTACTCAAGTGTTCTCTTTCACTCGAGAGGCCAAGTTATCTTAGAGGAAATGGCCAAAGGAAAGAAGAAGAAAATTGAGAGGCCTAAGAGGGAAGCTGCATGAAGGAATAGGTATCACCAGGGCTACACGGGACATCATCACTCTCCCATTGAGGTCTCAGATGATTCCTTTGATAGTGGAGATGAGGCTGATTCTGGTTATCATGAATATCTCATGGTTATGACTAATTTGGTTGATTCTAAGGATGATTTGGTGATGGCTACTCCTCTTACAATATAGACATCGAGTGGGAACACCTATTTTCCTGATGACAATGCAAAGTAGTGCCCTATTCCCTCTCTTAGTGGGAGCTCAATTTTTGGTCCTTTGTGTTATCTTCTTCACTTTGGCTGGTGTATTATGATATGGGACCTTATTTAATTTTCTCTTTGGTTTTGATGGTGATGTTTCTTGGGTTGGAATTAACTTAATTTTTTTTTATGCTACAACAATGACACTTTTTGAAGAAAGGTGGGTCTACTTTGGCTAATGATTTTTGAGGTTTTGTTTTGCTCTCCCCTAACATTCACATGATTGGTTGCAACTGATTTAAGAATATTCTCTCACTTTCTAGTGAAATTCATTTTGGAATGAAAGTGAAAGGTAAGTTTAATTCAACCTGGTGCATGTTGCTCCCTTGTCATATAAAAGGGATTTCAAGGCTGGTTTCACAATGAGGTCAATAGGTAGTTATCCTTTGAAGAACTTACATGCAAAACCAAAATAGATACTGAACTTTCTAGTAAGATTTTATAGGAAAAGTCAGTCGATATACATATGGTTTTGATAATGAAAATGGCAATGCATATAGAAGAATAGTATAAAATTTCTATATATTACTCTCCTACTAATAGGTTACATAGACTATAAATAATATAATGAATGGTTATCTTATTTGTTTATATTGGTTTCCAATAGATGTGTTGTTTTATTCTTGCTTATCCATTAAATGAAAGTATGTAAATGCTTGAATGTAACAGTGGGTCAGAAATACATATTTGTGAGGATGCTAGTAAGCAGTAAATTATGGAAATGACTAGTGGGAGTATTGTAATGCAATATTTTTGAAGCTTTGGGTATTGTTAAATATAAGATTTTTATCTAGTCATATGGGTACCTGGTTTGACTCCTTTCCAAGAATATGGCACTAGTTCAGCAAAGTAATGATACTCCAATTTTGGTGACCAATACAACTACTGATCATAAAATATAATCAAATCCCTTATAAATCTCTTTCTGGGTGTGTGGGAATTTAATGAATTATATCTTCTATTTTTTAGGTTAGTCATTGGTATGAAGGTTAGCTAAATCTGTAGGATGTTGTGTCTATCAAAAATTTAAGGTGAATTATCTATTCATCCTATGTTTTATACTAATACACACTAGTATCTACAAACACATTGATTAGGATTACCCTCGTAGGTTTCACAGAGTCTGAAATTAAGAAGTGAAGACCAAAAAGCCTTTACTTACATGTGTTGTCCAATCCTTACCCTTACTAATAATTGTTCCTGGAAAGTTCATAGGTCTGTGGTAAGAATAATTTTGGTTCTAAAAAAATAACCAACTGAAATGGAGACTGTATTGGGGAGAACTTTGAGAAATATCTAATAGAAGATCACCTAGCCTTGATAGATTCATGGAGGTTCTAAAGTATAGTTCTAAGTAAGAGTGGGTGGAAACTCCAAAGAAGTCTGTACTAGTGAAAAATGTTCCAAGAAGAAGAAGCTTAAAGTGAAATCAATTGATGAAAGAAACTTCATATTGTTGAATTTTTATCCTCTATAGAGGAGTTGGAGACTCTATGCAAAGAACCTAGTAAAGTGTGATATATGCTAATATATCTAGGTTTTTTCCCCTATTTTGATTTGCAAGAAGAAATAAGTTTGGAAGAAAGCCACTTTTAAGATATATGTAAGAAATATTATGTTCCCAATTAATTCAATTAAACCACTAAGGAAGGGAATAGTGATAATTGTTCTACATACTTCTTAATTAAAATTTGTAATATCTAAATGGTGTTGGTTGTTTTCACAACTAACCAACAGGTCTGAGCAAGCACCTATGAGCTTACCACACTCAATGCTTGTATGCTTGCTAGACAGGTGGCCAACTAACGAGATGCAATACCTAGTTATTGCATTCTCCTTCATTTTGGGATCTGCAAGACCCAGGAGGGTGTTCCTTAAGCACACTATGAGATTTCTTGTAAGCAATCAGTGCATACTCTTACAAGACTTCAAATAAAACTAAGTAGATGCATTCTCAGGCATGGTTAAAGTGTACACACTCATCTAAGAGATGGCAAATCATTGGATAAGAAAGAAAAATTAACATAGAATGAAACTCAACACAAATATCATTCATGAAATAGGAAACATTAACTTGAATGAATGTTCTTAAGCAAGATAACTGAAACCCTAAAGATAAATAGCATATATCAGATCAGTGCCAATATCCATTGGGCTAGGAGTCAAGACAATCTACAAACAAAAGGAATGATTACTTGGACAAATAAATCCTATGTGAAACTAACCTTATTAATCCCACAGCTAGTGATCATATCTTAAAGACTACGTAACAAATCCTTCAATCATACATATACATTTTTGAGATGATGAAAGCAATTTAACCTGTTCCTTGAACATGAGCTATTATCAAAACAAACAATGCAAGAAAGTATTACAAAGGCTAATGGAATGATCCTTGATCAGTTTCATTAACAATTCAAATGTACAATCCAAAGGAGAGACTCAAAGACCTAAACAAATACATTTGGGTTTTGGTATGCATCCAAGAACCTTACAATTTATAGATTGTAACCCTAGACCTCAAAATCTGGTAAAAACCTGACTCTGTGACTTAGTGCTCCTTTAGTTCTGATTTCAGTATCTAACCGAAGACCTTTACAAATGATTTAGACATTCCTTTTAAAGAATCCAGGGATCGCCATCCAGCTCAGAGCCACATCAACACGCCACGTCAGACCCCAACTACATTGTGACCAATCAAAACACTCGCTATGACCTTCAAAAACTTCTCAGGTTGTATAAATGCCACTGGTCAGGTTGCTGCAGGAAAGACATTCCCACACGAATGAAGCTAGGCAATCAATGTCAAATCTACCGCTAAATCTAGGCGTCTAGACTTAAGCCATGTTTTCCTTGTCC
Source organism: Sequoia sempervirens (assembly GCA_007258455.2). Classification (NCBI taxonomy): domain Eukaryota; kingdom Viridiplantae; phylum Streptophyta; class Pinopsida; order Cupressales; family Cupressaceae; genus Sequoia; species Sequoia sempervirens. Next base: position 442,501,264 of record VDFB02000015.1, read on the forward strand.
TAGAGCCATCACCATGAATGTTGGCTCGACGGATCCAACAACCTTCCATCTGTCGCCATGAATGCTCCAAGCCTTTGTGCGTGAACATAATAGAAACCTTGAAACACGTGAAATTAAATTTGGGTCATCAATCATCCATGATCAGACAGCCACCTTTTAAATCTCCATTAGCTGCTGAAGCAGGCTACCACCATCAGCAAGACATAAAGAGGTCAAGGAGACCACAGGGCGAGAATCACATGTTGCATCGAATGCTCATCATAGTCGGCAAGAGTTGGCCGGCTCGGCTAGACATCATGGCGAAGATACTGTGGCCGAAGGGAGTCACACCAAAGGGTTAACATAATTGGAAAGACAAGCCGAGGTTTGGGAGACATCTCCCCGAAGAAAATAACTCTCACCGACGAGCCTTTGAAAGAAACCCCTTATGAGATGTCGCTATGGCCCGAGGTCATCAGTGAGATGTCATATAGATCATGGAATTATACCGAAAAGCCACCTCATTCTTTATATGTTGCTGAGACTTATGACCTTCTATACCAATGCCCCTACATTCACTCACTATTGTTGTAGCTTATTGCTCTCGAGGAGACCCTTTGTAGATATCACATTTCTTTGCCAAAAAAATTGAGCCACAATGTATCACCAAGACATCGCCATCCCTACACCAAAGAAACTCTCATATCGTTATAACATTCAACCTTCGACAAGACGTTATGTAGAGAATTCCTTGCTTCACCAAAAATCATCTGAGGTCACTCACATTCGCCAAGAAAAAATGGTTCTCTCGCTGACAGAGTCCACCTATCGCCATAACATGAAATCCTCGATGAGACACTATGTAGAGTGAAAAGTTATGCCGAAACAACTGAGCATGTTAGGTCATCGAGAGAAGAGAGAACTAATGTCGAGTGTCACTTTAAATCATGTCAGGAAGACCCGACCCCTTTGCCAAGACCTCCCGTCGCAATACAAAACATATGCAAATAGAATACAAAATGCACTTGTCACCGAGACATCAGAAACTTGGCAAGAGGCTAGCCCAATAGCCAGAAGATAAGTCGATAAGGGTTCTCACCATCGCCACAACAAGAGGAGTGTCTCACCGACAACATGCAACAAAGAATAGTGGAACATACATAGGTCAGGGAGACAATTGGTTACCTATGCTGACATGAACCATAATAAAAAATATGCATGGCATAATGGATTCAAATGGATCACACGATAGAATATGAGCCAGGGAATATGAGGAAGGGACAATATGCTAATGACAAGGGCTCAATTTGAACACCCATGGATGCAATTTACTATGAAAATTTGTAAAATTTTACAGTTCTGACAGAACTAGAGGGAGAAACACCCACCAGAAGTAAATTAAAACACACTGAGCTCAACCCTTGTGGGAGCCCACTTGTCCCATGTGCCAAAATGAGAAACACCCCATAGCTAAAGTTTTATCATGAAAAACCAAAGCACACAACTAGACAATGAGAGAACCAAAAATGGCACTAGCATAGGCTCCAGTTGGGGATGTATGCCCCTAGTGGGCATATCAAGAATTCAGATCACTGGGAGAGAAGACCAGATAGAAAAGACCAAAACAAACTAGGAACTGGCCTAGATAGAGTCAGTAGACACAAACAAGAAAACAAAATGGAAAGCAAACCCTAAGCTTACTGTTCATGGAAAAGAGATACCTATAGAGAAGTACAACTTCAAGAACTGTCCATGAACTGGCAGTTCAAGAATCTCACTTGTCAGAGCCTGAAGAACATATGAATCTTCTCCCCATTTATCACTGATCACAAATGGGCCTAACCAAACAGCATCAAACTTCCCATGCTTCCCTTTGTCTTCTAATCTGGCATTCCATAATAAGACTAAATCTCCCCTCTCAAAGTTCCTTGCTGATGTCCTTTTCTCATATAGGTTCTTTACCTGCATTTGCAACTTGGCATTTCTCCTTTGAGCATCCCTTCTAGTCTCATCCAGCTCTATGAGAGCATCCATTCTCAATTTCATCTCATTGTCAACTTCATCATCATATACTTAGATAAACTTGTACATCTCTATCAGGTTTTTTTGGGGCAACCTTGCATTTATGCCATAGACCAAGTCAAATGGGGCATAACCGATTGCCTTCTTCATAGTCACCCTGTCTGCCCAGATAGCCAATTTCAACTTAGAATCCCAAGCTCTCTTATTTTGAACCAAGATTCTCTTGATGATCTTCATTAAGCTCTTGTTGCTTGACTCAGCTTGTCCTTTTCCTTGTGGGTGATATAGTGATGAATACGAAATTTGGATACCATATCTTTCACAAAATTCTGTATATTCCTTAGATCTGAAACACATAGCATTATCAGATACAATTCTCTCTGGGCATCCAAACCTTGTCAAAATGTTATTTATCAAGAAATCAATTACCACCTTGCTAGTTGCTTTCTTTGTTGGGATTGCTTCCACCCACTTAGTAAAATAATCAATGGCTACTAATATCCAGGAGTGGCCCCCACTAGATTTGCATGTTATTTCCCCTATAAAATCAATGCCCCAAATCTGAAATGGAGATTGCACAATAACCAATTTGAGGGGAAGGTTACCAAAAAATTTTAACTTACCAAAAAAACACTGACAAGCATCACATGTCTTCATAAACTGATGTGCATCTTTAAATATAGTAGGCCACCAAAAACCAGCCCTCATCACCTTGTGTGCAGTTGTTTTGGCCATGTAATGTCTGCCATAGACTCCACCATGCATCTCCCTTAGTTCTAATGCCTGATTTTGATCAACGCATTTCAGCATGACTCCTTCTCTACTTCTCCACCACAAATTTCCTTGTATGATAACATATCTGATAGCATGTAACTTTAATGTCTTCTTCTGATTTTCATTTAGGTCATTAGGGCACTTCATCCTCTGCAGATAATAGATCACATTCTTATACCACTTAGAATGCTCCATATCACATATGTTCGATCTATTTTCCTCTTCCAATGAGTTTATTTGATTTGCTTCCAAATTGGTCCAGGCCATAAGCTTGGCCAATCCTTGTCCCCTCACCAACTTAATGATTTGGACCTCAGTGTTAAACTCTTGAATTCTATTAATCCATTTGCATATCCTTCCAAAAACTTCCTGCTGTGTGAAAATGTCTTTGACAGCTGCACTAGGCACATACACAATTATGACAACTCCCATTAAGCAAGGCCTGGAAGCTTTGATAGCCTTGACTAGTGCATATGCCTATTTCTCATTTATGTCATATTTCAATTCTGTAGCTTGTAAAGACTTACTGAAGAAGGCTATGGGCTGCTCGAAACCATTATCATTCTTCTGTAACAACACCCCTGCTACAGTGTGAAAAGAGGCAAACATGAACAACTGGAAAGGCTTTGAATAATCTAGTGTCTTCAACACAAGAGCATTTTTTATTGCTTCTTTAATGGCTTGAAAAGCCATTAAGTGCTCTTCTGACCAGACTATCCTCTCATTCTTCTTTAGCATTTTGGAGATAGGTTTGCTGATATCTACAAAGTTAGTGACAAACCTTCTCAAGAAGTTTATTTGACCAAAGAAAGATTGTACTCCCTTAAAATTCTACGGTGGTTGGATCTTATCAATGGCTGCTATCCTTTCTGGATCAATTCTAATGCCATCTTTTGAGACAATTTTCCCCAGTAACTTTCCCTCCTTAACCCCAAAGGCACATTTCTTGGGATTAAGGGAAATACCATATTCCAATGCTCTAACAAATATTTTCTCTAAGTGAGAGCAATGGTCCTCTTCTTTCTTGCTGTGAGTAGTCAAGTCATCTTGGTAAACAACAAGGAATAGGTCTAAAAACTCAGCAAAGGCCACATCCATGGCTCTTTGAAAAGTGGCACCAGTGCTAATTAGGCCAAAAGGAATTCTCACATAGACATAAGTTCCCCAGGGTGTGGTGAACGCTGTCTTGTACTACTCTAATTCTTTCACCATGACTTCGTTGTAACCAAAGAATCCATCCATCATGGACATCAATTCACACCCAGTTACTTTCTACAGCATAGCCTCCATGTTTGGGAGTGGATAGTTGTCTTTCAATGATGCAATATTTAAATTTTTGAAATCCACACACAACCTGAGATCACCATTCTTTTTTCTAACAGGAACCAAGTTTGACACCCATGATGAGTGCCTTATGGGCTTAATAATCCCTACATTAGTCAATTTTGTTAGTTCTTCCTGCATCTTGGATCTCAAGGTTGGATTGATAGGCCTTTGCTTCTGCCTGAATGGTCTCACATTAGGTTTCAGGGGAATTTCATGCTGGAACAAGTCTTCCTTATAAGCCTTCAAGTCATCATAAGACCAGGCAAACACATGCCTATATTTCCTCAATAGGGCAATCAACATCTTCCTCACATGAGGCTTCATTTTTTTGCCTATGTAGACCTTCTTGGGTGCACTATCAGTTCCTAGGTTGATTTCCTCTAGGTCCTCTCTATGGGTAGCTGCTTGTTTTGTGTTGGACTTATCTGGTCCTTCAAAGATTCTCTCTAATGCTAACAGCCCTTTTGGGATTTTGTTGCTCTTCAGTTGAATTACTTCATTCCCAAACAAGATCTCTCTACCATTTTCTTCTACCACATATGAGCCAAAATGAATCTCCTAATGTTCATATTGGTCAACACAGTGTAGGAATCTCAAGATATCATTATCATCTTGAAACACTTGCCAATTGTAGATATTATTAGGCACTACAGGCCTAGTTTGTATCTCAATACCAGAAATGCGATTAAAGGTCACTTCATCTAGTTTAACAGTGATATTGGCCAACAAGTCAGCCTTGGCATTTTTACCTCTTTCCACCCAATCTATTCCAAAGGCATCAAATGCCTCAATGGTATCCCACACTTCATTCCTATGTTTCCTCAAGCGCTTATCTTTAGTGACAAATCTAGATCTGACTTGAGAAACTACTAATTCTGAGTCACCAAATACCCTCAATGATTTTAAACCATGTTTAGAGGCAATTTTTAGGCCAAGCAACAAGGCTTCATATTCAACTATATTGTTTGTACATGAAAATTGGAGTAGAAAGGAATACTTAAAAGTCTTACATTGTGGTGATACCATCAAGACACTAGCACCTGAGCCATCCTTGGAGCAAGCTCCATCAAAGTACATGGTCCATACTGACTCTTTTAAGGTAGTATGCATGATTTCTTTGACTATTGGTACTGACTTGGTCTCTCCATCCTCTTGTTTTGCTTCCTCTACTCGAAAGGTATCCATATCAGTGTCAACAAAGTTAATGAGTGGAGGTTCTTCTATTTTATTAGCAGATTCAATCATATGCTTGCACCTTGACTCATGAGCTATCTTAACATTCTTTTGATCAATTAAGAATGTAGCAAATGATAAGTCACATTGTATACTTCCTCCCATAGAAGCACACCATTTCCTTGAGAGCAGCATTCCATATGTTGGAGGGATATCAGCTACTATGACACTCAAGACAAGTTCCTTCCTAGGGCAAGCTGCCAGTCTATATGATACTTCATTTATGATTCCAATCACAGGGATCTCCCTTGAGTCCATAGCATAGCATTTTCCATAAGTGCTATCCACCTTTAAGCCCATTTCCTCCATGTTTTTTACAGGCATCACATTATTTGAGGCACCTGAATCAATCATACAATTTTTGAGCAATTTTCCATTGATAATCAAGCTCAGAAAGAAGGGGTTGACCAAATCAGGATTAGTAGTGATTGTAGTTCCTAGATAGACCTCAGGATTCCCATCTATGTTCAGTCGAGCTGCATCATCCTTCACCTGGCCTACACTTGTTTCAGGTATTTGAGCTTCCATTTTGGGTTGATTGTTCCCAGCAATGCTCTTGATGACCACCATTGTTGTATGCTAGTGGTCATCAATCCTCATCATCTCAAGAAGTGGGACTATGACCCTTATCTGAGATAGGACCTGAAACATGTCAACTGGTGCATAACTTGGAATCTCTAGGATTATAACTTCATGAGAAGTCAGTACATCTGTTTTCTTACCCTCACTTTGATTTGCAAGCCTCAATTCTTTCATCTTTGTATCTGATGAAGTAGCTTCACTAGTTATCTTAGCTTTGTCATTCTTTTTAGCCCAAATTCTTGGCTCTTTGACTTCCTTGGTTTTGGTACTCACCTTTATGTTCTCAGCTTTAACATCTTTAGTATCAGTATGATTTTCCTTGATGAATATTCCCCCTTGGTGACCTAGATTAGCCTTTACCACCCTATTTCTGAGGTGAATATCATTTCTAGCCAGAGCTCTGGTGGCCAATGCAATTGCATAATTTTCTATCTCTTCATTAGAAGGTCTCCTCAAAGAAGTGCCACAGGTTTCAAGGTTGTAAGCAGTAAACTGATCATCTCCTTCTCCATTAGAAAGTAATTGCTGCTAATGAAGAAGACCTTCTTGTCTTTGCATATCTATCTCATTTGTATCAGCACCACAGTCAGAGGAATATTCCTCATACTCCAAATCTGACTTGGTCAAGAATGCATTTGAAGTGTCATTAGGGTTGCCAGGATAATCACCTTCCTCATAACTGTCTTGCTTTTCTTCCACTGCCTTGGCTGCAACAACACACTGATGTGAGGAGTGTGGCATTTCACAGGCATCACACCATGGTAGATCATCTGCCATGTTTGAGGTATTCTTCTGTAATGGATCAGGCACTCCATGGAGGTTCCTTTGATTATTGGGAATAGGCTTCCCATTATTCTAGTTGGTGTGGTATTGGTAATCTTGTAGCCTTGGGGCCTTTCATTTCTCTGAAATTGAGGCTTTTCAGACTTTGCTTATTTCTATAGTAGGTTCAAAACTTGATCCCATTTGTCATCTGGTGCCACATCTTTGACACTTTCTCATTTGAAGCCTTAGAATCTTTGGTAAGCTTGGGATCATCTCTCCTACCCATCTTACCAGATGCTCTTCTATTATTTTTAATGTTTATAACCATCTTGTAAGCCTCTTGCAGGGACTGTGGATCTTTGTCTCTTAGAAAGTAGCACATCTTGGTGTCATATGCATTATAGTAAGTCACCAAACATGCTCTTTCATTAGGTTAGAGAGAAATAGGGACCTTACCCATTTCTTTCTTGAATCTTGCATTAAATTTAGTAGCCATTTCATTATGCCCCTTTGTGATGTTATTGAAATCATGTAGCCTAAACCTTGGGTCAGTCTGGTCACCATACTGTTCTCTAAAAATTCTGAAAAAGGAATTCTTAGAATCAATGCTGCAATCGGGTAGACTTCTATACCAGTCTCTTGTGTCTTCTATCAGAGACTGCATAAAATATTTCATGGCTACATCCTCATCCCATAACTCAAAGTCCTCCAAAAAAATTTGAAAATCTTTAAGGTGATCCTCACCATTGATAGCATTATTACCTGCAAACTTTGGTAGATGTTTCCTAGCATTATCAAGTACAGGGTTTGGGTAACCAGGGATATTATCAAAACATAACTACCTATATCTGTCAGTATGAGTCACTCCTCTTCTCACAGGTCTTCTTTCTTCACCTTGAGTATCACTGTCTCTTTGTATTTCATTTTGATGACCCGATTGCTGACCTTGAGGCTCTTGTAGATCAACAAAATGGACAGCCCTTTCATGACCTCTAGGGGGTGAAAGGGAGTTGGAAAGATTATCTTTGGGTGAAACCCTATCACCATTATTAGGGTTTGAAGAAATAGATCGACCACATGTGTTTTGAGCATCAGGGATAGGATCCTTCAAAGTAGATTCTAGGAAACTAAGCTTCCTTTTCATTTATTTGTTTGCTACAAGTAATTCCATCTCCCTTGTTTTTCTCTCCAACTCCTCATTTTCTCTCATTAGCTTATCAAAAAGTGAGGCAATGTTATTTTGATCTGTGTTCTCCTCAGCACCTCCTTCATTTATCCTTACTCCTTCATTTCCTTTCTTTTCCTACATAGGACGCTTACCTTTGTCCACATTTTAAGGCTGTTTACTGGTATTCCTAGGAAGAGGAACAACATGTTACTCAACCCTATGACTTTGAGGTTTATTTGTGATCTTATTAACCAGGGGGTCAAAGAGGACCCTTCTTGAAGTTTCTGGCAATACCAGGGTATCCTCCTCATTTTTTTGGGCCGCCAATCTATCCATGGCTTCCATCTCTTTAACTCCTCTACGCAGTTCATCCCTCTGATCCATAGCATCTCTTATCTTTTTCTCTTTTGCTACTTCTCTCTATTTCCTACTCTCATTTAGTGCAACAATTTGCTGATTAAGTCTTTGTATATCATTAGAGATCTCATCCTCATCAGGTAATGTAGAATCTCTATCAGAAGCTATACTAGTAGCTTGGTATAGATGCAGGTTGTGGGAATAGTCATCCCCAATTGATGAATCATTTGGGACAAAGGTAACCCTAAGAGGTGTGGGAGTAGGGCATTCTATAGTTCTAGCATGCCGGGTATTCCTATTATTCCTTTGGAATCTAGCCCTTCCCCTTTGTTGTATGGCATTTTCGCCATGATCTGATGAATGTTCATTTACAATATTTTTCATATGCACTTCCCCTCTCTCATTTGATACATTATCATATAAATCTACCAAATCTCTTTCACTTTGTGAACCGAAATGAGAAGAAACTTGATTTTTCAGGGGTGGGGTGCAGTGTAGACATACCTTTTTGTGTTGGTTTTTCCTTCACCCATTTGCCTTTATTTCTAGGCAACTCTTCTTCCAGCTCCTACTCTAGATGGTTTCTGTAATAACCTCATGTTCTCCTCATTTGAACTAGGATTCCTTCAGCCTTCTTGAATCTCTTTGAATTTATGCTTCGAACTTGTATATCTTTAAATATTGGTTGCACTGGTACAAAGAATTTAGAGTCGCCACCCAAGCTTCTTGGGACAGATCAGTAACAATGGTGTTACCTTTTGGAATACAACAAGACTTTCAGAGCTTGGTAACTACAACTTGACAATAATAAGACTAGGAATCACTCAGGAATATAAACACAAAGGTAGGGACATAAGCTATGCTTGATCAATGTTCTCAAATGACCGACTCTATGAACAAACTATGGGATAAAACACCTTGGAGATTCTATTTAGTATGAAACATAGGTCCCCCAGTAGAGTCACCAACTTGTTGGTTATTTTCACAACTAACTAGTAGGTCTGAGCAAGCACCTATGAGCTTGCCACACTTAATGCTTGTATGCTTGCTAGACAGGTGGCCAACTAATGAGATGCAATACCTAGTTATTGCATTCTCCTTCACTTACGGCTCTGCAAGACCCAGGAGGGTGTTCCTTAAGCACACTATGAGATTTCTTGTAAGCAACCAGTGCATATTCTTACAAGACTTCAAATAAAACTCAGCAGATGCATTCTCGAGCATGGTTAAAGTGTACACACTCATCTAAGAGATGGAAAATCATTGGATAAGAAAGAAAAATTAATAGAGAATGAAACTCAACACAAATATCATTCATGAAATAGGAAACATTAACTTGAATGAATGTTCTTAAGCAAGATAATTGAAACCCTAAATACAAATAGCATATATCAGATCAGTGCCAATATCCATTGGGCTAGGAGTCAAGACAATCTGCAAATAGAGGAAATGATTACTTGGACAAATAAAGCCTATGTGAAACTAACCTTATTAATCCCACAGCTAGTGATCAGATCTTAAAGACTACTTATCAAATCCTTCAATCATACATATACATTTTTGAGATGATGAAAGCAATTTAACCTGTTCCTTGAACATGAGCTATTATCAAAATAGACAATGCAAGAAAGTATTACAAAGGCTAATGGAATGATCCTTGATCAATTTCATTAACAATTCAAATGTACAATCCAAAGGAGAGACTCAAAGACCTAAACAAATACATTTGGGTTTTGGTATGCATCCAAGAACCTTACAATTTATAGAATATAACCCTAGACCTCAAAATATGGTAAAAACCTGACTCTGTGACTTAGTGCTCTTTCAGTTCTGATTTCAGTATCTAGTTGAAGACCTTTACAAATGATTTAGACATTCCTTTTAAATAGTACAGGGATCGCCATCCAACTCAGAGCCACATCAACACGCCATGTTAGACCCCAACTACATTGTGACCAATCAAAACACTTGTTGTGACCTTCAACAACTTCTCAGGTCTTATAAATGCCACTGGTCAGGTTGCTACAGGAAAGACATTCCCGCACGAATGAAGCTAGACAATCAATGTCAAATCTGCCACTGAATCCGGGCGTCCAGACTCGAGCCATGCCATCCTTGTCTTAGAGCCTTCACAATGTAGACACTGAGTGAGCACACTTACTTTGCTGATGATAAGGAAAAGTAACACCCTATTCCCTCTCTCAACGGGTGCTTGGTTTTTGGTCCTTTGTGATATCTTGCTCTCTTTGGCTAGTGTATTGTCATATGGGTCTTTATTTACTTTTCCCTTTGGTGTTGATGGCGATGTTTCTCGGGTTGGAATGAACTTACATGTTTTTGATGTTGCGACAGTGATACCTTTTGAAGAATGGTTGGTCTACTTTGGTTAATGATTTTTGGGGTTTTATTTTCATCTCCCTTGACATACACATGATTGGTTGTAACCGATTTGGGAATTTTCTCACTTTCTGGTGAAATTCATTTTGGAATGAAAGTGAAATATAAGTGTAAATCATCCTAGTGCTTGCTGCTCCCTTTTCTTATAAAAGAGATTTCAACGTACCAATTAAACAATGAGGTTAGTAAGTAGTTCTTTTTTTAAGAACTTAGACATAAAAACAAAAGAGATACTAAACTTTCCAGTAATATGTTCTAGGAAAAGTTGGTCAATATACATATGGTTTTGATAATGATAATGAAAATTTATATAGAAGAATAGAATTAAATGTCTATATATATTACTATCATATGCATAGGTTACACAAACTATGAATAATATAATCAATGGTTATCTTATTTGTCTCTATTGGTTTCTAATAGATGCATTATTTTATTCTTGCTTATCCATTCAATGAATGTATGTAAATGCTTGAACATAACAATGGTTTTGAAATAAATATTTTGTGAGGATGCTAGTAAGAAGTAAATTATGGACAAGTATCAAATGCACACATTTAATTTTGTTAGAATTAATAATCTTGATTGTCTAACTGTTGATTCACTTCATAGTATGATTGAGGGATGGGATTCAAAATTAGGGTAATCCATTGCCAGTGCTCTCGTACAAGCTTTCCTAGAAAATTAATGTAGATACACACCATTTTCTCTATTTAATGAAGATCACTTGCTTGATTACTCTCACCGTTTAACTATTTATTAGAATAATTAGGAGTCTAAAAGTAGGGGTGATTTTGGGTTTGTTATTTCTGAGTAGGGTGGTGTCTTTGTTCTAGGAAAATTTGATATGTTGATAAGTGAGGAAATGGGAAAGGTGAGTGTGAACATCATCCTGGTCCATATGTCAAAGAGTATCAACCCTCTTGAATCTCAAGACAATTCTCCCCAAGGTGAATAGGATATGCCAGAAATCCCTGTGACACCCAAGAAGAAAGGAAGAGCTAACAAAAATTCTACACAGGGTGTTCTCAAGCATTCTTATCACCTGAGAGGCTAAGTTATCTTAGAGGAATTGGCCAAAGGAAAGGAGAATAAAATTGAGAGGCCTGAGAGGGAAGCTACAAGAAGGAATAGATATCACTGGTGCTACATGGGACATCATCACTCTCCCATTGAGCTCTGAGATGATTCCTCTATTAGTGGAGACAAGAAAAATTCTAGTTATCATAAATATCTAATGGCTATCACTGGTTTAGTTGATTCTAAGGATGAGGTGGTGATGGCTACTCCACTTACAATATAGACACTGAGTGGGCACACCTACTTTGTTGATGATAAGGAAAAGTAGCACCCTATTGCCTCTATCGGTGGGTGCTTGCTTTTTTGTGTTATCTTACTCTCTTTGGTTGGTGTATTGTGATATGGGTCTTTATTTACTTTTCCCTTTGGTGTTGATTGTGAAATTTCTCCAGTTGGAATGAACTTGCATGTTTTTGATGCTATGACAACGACACCTTTTGAAGAATGGTGGGTCTTCTCTGGCTAATGGTTTTTGGGATTTTGTTTTTCTCCCCCCTAACATACACATGAATTGTTGCAACAAAGTTGTGAATATTGTCTCACTTTCTAGTAAATTCATTTTGAAATGAATGTGAAATGTAAGAGTAAAACATCCTAGTGCTTGTTGCTCCCTTGTCTTATAAAAGGGATTTCAAGGTTGGTTCACAACAAGGTTAGTAGGTAGTTCTTTTTTGAAGAAGTTACACAAAAACAAAATAGATATTGAACTTTCCAATAAGATGTTCTAGGAAAAGTCATTCATTATGAATATGGTTTTGATAATGATAATGAATATGAATATAGCAGAATAGCATAAAATTTCTATATATATTACTCTTCTATGTACAGGTTACACAAACTATGAATAATATAATCAATGGTTATCTTATTTGTTTATGTTGGTTTCCAATAGATGTGTTGTTTTATTCTTTCTTATCCATTCAAGAATTTATCTAAATTCTTGAATGTAATAGTGGGGGCATGTCTTGGGATCATGTATGTAGCAGGGCCCTTAAGTGGCAAAAAATTCAGAAAAATGGAGTGTTAGGCAACTTGGCGTAAAAATTTGAATAAGTTATCTATATTATTTCAAAAATATGTAAGAATAGAATTTGTAGAAAATTGAATGTAGTTTCTAAAATACTAGGTTTATTTAAAAATAAATAAAATCTATTTGGTGAAAATTTGAAATTTCAATCGCATAGTACTTAAATTTCAGGGAAAAAATAAGAAGTAGGTGTCTGTCGACCACCCTAACCATAATAAAATGATAATATTTTTTGTAATATTTTATATATAAGTAGAGGACTCATGTCCAGATGTGATGCATATTATTTTTGTAATTTTTTCCAAGTAAATAATTAATTATGAATTTTTTTACAACTTTTTAGAAGAAAATATAAAACTTCGTCAATCGACCACCTTAACTTGGTCAAATTCATGAAATTTAATTTTTCTTTTTAATCCTATAGTATGTAAACATAGAATGTGACGCATGTTTTGGATTCAAAAATATGATACCGTTTGAAAGTTATAGATGTTTTTCAATCAGCCTATCGATCAGGACTTTAGTCATAATTCTAATAGAAAATGAATAATAATTATTTATTAAATTCAAATTAAATCATAATTTATATTTTTGGAAAGCTGAGAATCTCCTCTAAAACCCTTTTCATTTCATTAATTTTGGGTGAAAAAATTCGTGATACATACCCTACAAATATTGCCACTTTTTGGCATACCATGATCTGCACATACCGATTGGGTTTGAAATTAATCTTGATTGAGGATGCTAGTAAGAAGTAAATTATGTAAATGACTGGTGGGAGTATTGTAATGCAATATTTTCAAAGCTTTGGGTATTGTTAAATACAAGATTGTTATCTAGTCATATGGGTATTTGGTTTAATTCTATTCCAAGAATATGGCACTAGTTTACTAAAGTAATCATACTCCAATTGTGGTGACCAATTCAACTGCTGATCACAAAATATAATCAAATCACTTATAAAGCTCTTTTTTGGTGTGTGGAAATTTATTGAATTATATTTTCTCTTTTTTAGGTTAGTCATTGCTATGAAGGTTAGCCAAATCTTCAAGATGTGTCTATCAAACATTTAAGGAGAATTATCTATTCATCCTATGTTTGATACTAATACACACTAGTATCTACAAACACATTGATTAGGATTACCCTCCTAGGTTTCACAACATCTGAATTGAAGAAGTGAAGACCTAAAAGTCTTTACTTATGTGTTGGCCAATCCTTACCCTAACTGATAATTGTTCCTAGAAATTTCATAGGTCTGTAGTAAAAATAAGTTTGGTTCTAAAAAAAAACCAATAGAGTGCATGACCACTTTTACATTTTCTATCATCTACACATCTAGCCCAATCCACATATGTATAAGCACTTAGTGTAAATTTAGTATCCCTAGGATACCATAATCCATAATCCAAAGTTCCATTCAAATATTTGAATATCCTTTTAACAACATGTGTTTCCTTAGGATCTTAAAATATAGCCACAAGACAGACAAGCATAATATTTGATCTAATAGCAGTCAAGTACAACAAATCACTAATAATAGATCTTTATTTTCTCTTATCACTTTTAGGTGAATCCTCATCTTTTCCTAACTTGCAACTAGTCACCATAGGAGTGCATACTAGTTTGGAACCATCCTTCCCAAACTTTTTCAACACCTCTTTCACATACTTAGACTATGAAATAAAAATCCCTTTCTTTGTTTGATTAATTTGTAGCCCAAGAAAGAAATTAATCTTACCCAACTAGACATCTCAATTTTTTCTTGCATTTCTTCTACAAATATCTTACACAGTTTCATTTCCTCCAAAAGTAATGTCATCAGCATATACAAGCACAATCAATATTTGTCATTTTCAATTTTAAACTATGAATTACTATCTGTAATAACTTTGTTGAAACCTCGCTGAATCAAACACTTGTCTAGCCTTGCATACCAACTACTAGTATCTTGCTTCAATCCATGGGTATGTGCAGGATTATGATGGGCCAAAAAGTGGCAATATGATGGGTATGTGGCTGACGATTTTTTTTTACCCAAAATTGATGAAACAAAAAGGGTTTTTAAAGGAGATTCTTAGCTTTCCACCAATATAAATTATACTTTACTTTGAATTTAATAAGTAATTATTATTCATTTTCTATTCAAATTATGACTAAAGTCTTGATTGATAGACTGATTGAAAAAAATCTATAGCTTTCAAATGGTATCACATTTTTTGAATCCAAAATATGCGTCACATTCTATGCTTCACATACTATAGGATTAAAAAAATAAAAATTGAATTTCATGAATTTTTGACCAAGTTAAGGTGGTCAAACATACAATTTTTTAATATTTTTTAAGAGTCATAATAAAAAATTCATAATTAATTATTTACCTAGAAAAAAATTACAAAAAAAATGCATCGCATCAGGACATAAGTCCTCTACTTATATCTAAAATATTATAAAAAAATATTATCATTTTATTGTGGCTAGGATGGTTAGACAGACACCTACTTCTTATTTTTTTCCTTGAAATTTAAGTACTATTGCATTGAAATTTCAAATTTTCACCAAATAGTTTTCTTTTCTTTTTAAAACAAATCCTAGTAGTTTAGAAACTACATTCAGTTTGCTACAGATTCTATTCTTACATATTTTTGAAATAATATAGATAACTTATTCAATTTTTTACATGAAGTTGCCTAACTCTGATTTTTCTAATTTTTTTGCCACTTAAGGGCATGTTTTTTCCATGATGATCCTGTACATACCCCAATATAATTTTTTCTTCAATCTATAGGCCATATATGATTGAAAAAACAATTGAAATCCTTCCATTTTTTCTATGTAGACATCTTGTTCCAACTCACCATTCAAAAATGTAGACTTAACATCCATTTGATAGACCTTGAAAACTCTATGAGAAGCAAATGCTAAGAACATCTTAATAGCTTCCATTCTAGCCACTAGAGAAAAATTATACTAAAAATCTATGCCTTCTACTTCTAAGTAGCCTTTACACACAAGATTTTCTTTATTTGTGACCACTTTTCCATGTTCTCATTCAATTTGTTTCTAAATTTACCCACTTTGATCCAATTGTGTTTTTATCTACCAATCTTAGGACCAATTCCCAATTTTGATTCTTCTCAATCTACATAAGTTCCTCTTTCATAGCTTCCATCAAGTGATCATATTTACATGATTTACTTATAATATTTGGTTTAATCTCATAAAGTATACACAGATTTATTTTGCTAGCAACAACTTTACTTCTTGTCAATACTCCTTTTGTCTTGTCTCCAATGATCTAATTATCTAAATGATTTTTTTGCACATACTTAGGTATCTTAGTGGACACCACCAAAGGTTCATCTTCTTCTTCATTCTACTTCTCTTGCTCACCCATCTCTTGTTCTTTCACAAATTCTTCAATCCTTACATAATCAGGTTCATCCAATACATATCCATCAACATCAAGAATTCTTCATTGCTTCATCAACCTTGACATTTGAGATTTCTACAATCTTGCTTAGTCTTTTATTGAAACATCTGTAGGATTTTCTTTTGTAGAATATCCCAGAAAAAGACATTCATCACTTATTACATCAAACTTTCATAAATTTAATTCATCCCTTTTGATATAACATTTGCTTCCAAATACCTTGAAATACTTAATAGTATGAATTCTTCCACACCATAGCTCATAGGGGGTCTTTGTACTTTCTCTCTTGCTTTAATTAAATTGAATACATAAATATTAGTGTCAATAGCTTTTCTCCAGTAAAGTTATGGTAGACTACCTTCAATAAGATCATTAATCTGGATTCTTCTTGAATTGTTATGTTCTTCCTTTCAACAACTCGATTTTGTTGAGGAGTTCTCAGTGTAGATAACTTTCTTTTTATTCCATGAACTCTACTAAACATATTAAACTCAAGGGAAGTAAATTCACCACCTCTGTCAGACCTTAACCATTTTATCCTCAAATTTACTTCATTCTCAACCATAGCTTTGAATGTTTTGAATATATCTAATTCATGAGACGTTTCTCTAAGAAATGTAAGTCATGTATACCTAGAGTAATCATCAATGAAAATCATAAAGTACCTTTCACCTTGTAGAATTCTCAGTCTTGTAAGACCACATAGATTTGTATGAATTAAATCCAGTAGTCCAGTAGTAGATTGTTCCTTTGATATGAAATGATTTCTTGCTTTCTTTCCAAACTAACAATTCCTTCAAATAACATTAATAGGCTTTATAATCCTTGGTAAATATCTCACAACCTAAACTACACTAATCCTTGCCAAGTTATGAAATTTTTTATGACACATTCTCTAATTCCATAGCCAACTATCATTAATATGAGTCATAAAGCATCATCCATGAGTACCCTTAAGCTGATATATATTTCCTTCTAGCTATAATCAATGTTTCGAAGTCTTTCCTAATTTCATTTTTATCATCCTTAAATAGAAGATTATATCCTTTACTGCAAATCTATCCAATACTCAAAATATTATTCCTTAAGCCTTTAACATACTAGAAATTATCAATATTATGCTTGTCATCAAAACTTACTAAACTTGTCCCACAAATCTTAGCAGCAGTATCATCTCCAAATAGAACTAAGTGACCATCATATTTTTCAAGTTTAAAAAACTTACTCTTATAACCGGTCATGTAATGTGAAGTAATGTGAACAATCACTATCAAAAAACCAATAGTCATTTTCTTGTTTAGCATGTAGGGAAGAGATTACAGTACCTTCACTTTTTTCCTTCTCCAAAGGGAATTCCTTCACCTATTTTTCAGAATTAGCAAAATTATGTTCATATTTTATATAAAAGAAAAAGCAATGTCACTAGGATTATCCATACTCAAATTCCTCATCAGATATAATAGCATCCTCATTCACATAATATGCTATGTTGATCTTCTTACCTTTATTTTCTTCCTCATATCATTGTTTATTCCTCTTAGTTCTTTTTGGACACCTTGAAGCATACTAACCTATTCCTCCACAACTAAATCATTTAAAGGGTAACTTACCTTCATACATACAAGAGCCTATCTTCATCCTTCTCACAAAGTTACCTTCTACTTCTGGGTGATCCCACAAAGCTGGTTTATAATTTCTCAGAGATTCTGATTTTCACTGAAATCGCATATTTTTGGAAAATATAATGTTTTAAGCCCTAAGAAGTTACATTTAAAGCATTCCAATTGAAGAGCATTTGATTAAAATACCTTAGATCAAATCCCCTTGGATGGAACCTTGTTAGTTTTAAACCATACCTATAACAAAGTCTCCTTTACACCTATCAAAATGCTGATAAAAAACCACTTTTGATTTACCTTTTGGGGGATCAAATGAATTCATTTCAAATTTATTTTTTGTAAGTATGTAGTAATTATTATAAGCTTCCCAAAAAGTATACTTTTAAATAAATTTAATTTTTTTATTATATTTATTTTTTATTTCTTGTGAATGTAGGTCTTTCACCAAAAATCAAGCTCTTTGTTTTGCACATGTGGAAAAATAGAAGATTAAAAAAAAAAAAAGAATTTCAATACATACAAAAAAAGTTGTGTTATATGGTTCGCTTATGTCTAAATTGAAATTGGTTTTACTTCGAAACTTGATTAAGGAAAAAATATTCAATAAAACACTATGAAACCATTTGGAAGCACTAGATATCATAGTTAGAAATCTAAATTCAAAAAAGTTAGAATTTTATCCTTCATGGAAGAAACATTATTTGTTATACGGTGATTGTCACTCCTTAAAAATGGTGTTGAATGAGACAAAATTTTTCCAAGAAGATGGAAAAAGAAGTGCAATTTGATTCCAAATTTTTTGAAACAAATATAGTTAGAATCTATAGACAAAATGCCACAAATCACTAGTTTGCATCATCTTCAAATTCCTCACAGTTTAGCCGCTATAGGTGCCCAAAAGTGAAGATTTAGTTAGAAAAAAATCAAGTTTAGTGTCCAGTTTGGCAAAAAATTGTAAACCAGTATTGTGGGATCACCATTCATCAAGATTTTATTCATTCAGATCTTCATATTTTGTAGCCTTAAAAGTATTTTTTGTTTTGGATACATTTCTCAAGTTCGGCTTTCTCATATCATAAGATGTTAGAGTTCCCAATAACTAATCTTTAGTGTAAGTCTTGTAGTCTATATGTTCTTCAATAGCAAATACCTTTTCATTGTATCCATCAAGGAGAGTTCTAAGAATCTTCTTTACAATCTTGGATTCATATACTGTGGCACCAAGTCCTCACATTCCAACTACTACCTCATCCACTCTCTGTACATAGGCTTTAACATTCTCATCTTCAAACATATGCAGGAGCTAAAATTGTGTCTCCAAATTTTGTAACTTTGCTTCTTTGACCCTTTCATCACCTTCATGCACCTTTTCTAAAGTATCCCATAAATCTTTAGTAGTCTTCAGGTTTTAAACTTTAATCAACTCAGATTGAACAAGATTATTCTTCAAAATGAACTTCTCCTTATTGTTCACTTCATGTTCCTTGATTTCATTAGTTGTACTCGAACCATTAGAAAGAGGAATGTAGGGAGTCTTGTAAGCTTTCTCCACAACATATCCACAATATTCCAAATATTCTTCCATCAATATTTTCTAGATACCATAATTAGGTCCATCAAACTTTGGATACTCATAAGTAACTTTTCCAACCATCTCATACCTTCCTTAAGTTGTTAAGCTCCTATCCAAGGAATCAAGCTATGATACCTATTGTTGAACAAGAAAAATAAGAGGGGGGTGAACTAGTTGTAAAAAATTTAACCCTTAAATACTTTCACTAGAGATTAGATAATCACAAATCATTACTCTGCTAAATGATTAAACATTCAATGAAAAGGCATAAATTAAAAAAGCATCACATACATAGTAACACCAATTTTACGTGGAAAATATAATAAGGGAAAAACCATGGTGTGGATTGGCTCACACTATAAAGAATATCAAAATCAATTACAAAGGCTCACTACCTAATAAGGCTCACTACCATTTAAATAAGGACTCACTGTATGGATTCAGACACACTGTCCAACAAGGCTTAACCACCTAGAGGGCTCACTACCATAGAGCTACAAAGAAGATAGAAGAGATATGTTATAGAGAGAATACAAGCTCAATGCAACTGAGATTTCCACCATGATTTGCTCATCTACTTATAGACATGCATGAATGATAGAGTACACCTCCAGCTCACTACATCTATAAACTCATCATTTAGAATTCACACTAATTTTCCACACTCACATCACATAAACACATTGTTTTGCATCTATTTCACATATTTTTTCTCTATCTATTTTCACTTACTCTCTTGCTCTTTTTCACCACTAAATCATCATGTATTTATACCACCTTCAACTTTGAGACATATCCAAAGTTGGCCATCCATTATGAAATTAAAATTAGGTCAGTGCCAAAGCATTGTGGGGTGGAATTAGAATAAGGGTGACCCAAACACATGCTTGATGAGGACCTGAATAATTCCCAACAAAATTCATCAATATTGAAAGTAGTGTTTGACACAAGGTCGACCAAACTAGTGTAAAACACTTAGAACAATTAAGCACACACAACCCTTAACAATATCCAATACTTCTAGACAACTAAATTATTTCAAAATGATCATAACAACATAACTCTATAATTGAAAGTCATAAGACTCAACCAAAAAGAAATCTGGACCAAAAATATTTCTCCTGGACCTCAACCAAATATCCTAAAAGAACATAGTTCACAACTAGTGAACATAACACACCGTTGAACGATCCAGAAGCCTAAATTTTGGATATAGGAGCTTTCAACAATTGTGATCAACATATCTAAACCACATGAACATACAAGAAAATCCTAGAGAAAAACTTGAAGCATCCACTAAGTACCTGTAACTTTTCTCCATTACAATTTTCTCAATATCCTTGACATATAGAGCTAATAACCTGCATCCATGATGTTAATGACTATGGAAACTAGTTGATAACTAGTTGACTATTTGATGCCAGTGACAACACCTTCATTCTTGCAAAACTTTAGTGGTCAGTGATGCCTATGTGACAATGGGAGGCAATAGCAATGAAACCGTAGATGGTGGTGTTTGAATGTGAGGTTATGAAGCTATCACAAATTGAATTGCCTCTCCTTATCCTAAATTCCCTTGGACTCTTTCATCGACCCCTAGGCCTAATTTGGTTTTAATGTTCTTATATGTCATTATACGTAACCTCCACATGTCCTTTCCTTGTGCACCCTAACCAACACATTCATAGCCCATTTTCTAAGAAATAGTTTCCCCTAAAGTGTATTTATATTTTAAAGTCTCATCTATATCATGTGGCAACTCGAAATCCGAGAGTGGTCTATCAATGATCTATTTTTCCCCTTCACCATCTCCTTCTATCTCAATTATTTTTCTCTTTTTTATCTATAGCTTAAGGGAATAGGTGAGGAGTTACACCTCGGCACTAGCTTGGGTGGCACTAGCCTCTTGTTGCTCATAAGGAACTAGTTGTTGTTGTGGAAGGGGTGATGTCAGTAACCTATGACTCTTATATCTCTCCTCCTCTTTGTTAGAAGTGGACCCTTCTTCTTCCACTGAATCCTCTTATTTTCCCTTGGTATCCCTAGGGTATTACTCATTCAAAATACCCTAAAATTTCTCATTGGTGTCAATAGTGTTGATACTCGCCTCTATCTAGTTGATTTCCTACCTATACTTAACAAAGTCCTCCATCATTCTGCTAGTCTATCCCTAGTTTTGAAGTTTTGACATGAACATTTTTTCATCATCTTTGCAAGGTCAAAACCCTCCATAGCTTTGTAGAAAGACACTCATGGGTGGTGGGTGTGTTAAAAGAATATTGAGAAATCAATTAAATTTTGTTGGTTTTCATCTTTTCATGACATCTTCACCTCGAAGGAAGGTCAAGGTTCATGGACAATAGGAACACCAATTTTCAAAGCGGCTATGGAACCGTTTTTGTCATAGCTCCATGGATCTTTTATTTAATCTAGGAAAAGTTTCACTAGCTTGTATGCAAGTATATGCCCCTTTCCTCTTCTTTTAACTATAATTCCTCCTAAAAAGGAGGAATCATACATAGCTATTTTCTTATGACCTACATTGTATGTTGAATTAAAAATATCGAGCAGGTGGACCAACTTCAAAGAAAAGACACTATCCATGAGTTTGTGTAAGATTTTAAATGGCTTGTGTTTGAAGCTATGGACCTTAATGAATTTACAATAGATCTTGAAGAAACAACATATTTATTTTTTCATATTTTTATCCAATCTCGCTAATTATTTTCAATCTTGTTGATAAAGAGAATTAGGCTGACATTGGTTAAAATCATAAACATTTTAAATTCTTTGAAAATTTGTGATAATTTTATGTAACCAACAAGATGTGCGTCTAGGAAGATATGGGGATTATCTTATTTGGGAAGACATCACTCTTAGTGGAATTTATTGGGAAGGGAGAAAGAAACTTAGTATTATGAGAAAGAATACATCAAAGTATTATTCTATAAAGAATGTCTCATCTAGTAGTGAATGTAGTTGATGATTGTGTCACCAAAGTCCACCAAATAATCCTTATCTCTAGTTACTATCTTTAGGTTGAAAATGGAACCCAATTGTTAATAGTAGACTTGAGCATCATAATCAAGACCAGAAATAAAAGATAACATAGAAAGGGTGCCCCTCATATCTTGTTCCCATAAGTCTAAGAGTTATAGGCATGGATGGAACCTCTATGTTATTTGCAAGTGGATTCAAATTTAGGAACTCTAACTTTAACTCATGGGTGTCCCATAGTTTGCATAGATACTTTTCATCATAGGATTCTACAATGGAATTATAATGGATGCAAAGTATCTCCATGAGATTTTTGCACTAATAATCAACATAGTTGTTCTGTCACCCTTGATGAAACCTTCCTCTATGTAATATATCTTTTCATAAAGAGGGATAAGTTCTAGACATGGGCACACAAGGGGAACCATATACTATACTAGGGTAGAAGTCCATTACAAATAGTTGGAAGAATAAAAGTACCGCTTACAAGAATTCACAAGAATGTATGTGTGGGTGGCTTCTCTCAACTATTTTGGACTAGTAGATAACTTAGGATCAAAAATATCATCTACATAGTCACAAACCATCATGATGTCTTTGCAAGAAGTCTTAGCAACAATTTTTAAGAATGGAAAGTGGGGATTCAACAACACATCTATAGAAGAATATGCCTTGATTCCTTCAAATTTAGGCAGAAGGTCTCCATAGATTCAAGCCTCATGGGACTTTCTCTTCTTCAAATGATTACACTTGGATGAGGACCCAGATGGCTCCATGTCTTCTTCTTTGCTAAAATATTATTCCTTATTCTTTTAAAGTTGCAGCTCACTAGATTCTATATGTGGTTATGAACTCAATTATTCACTCAATTCTTTCTTGAATTCTTCTTTTCTTGAGCTTGTTCTCGTGACAATTCAAGACATTAAAGCATTGCTTTTGAGGAGGAATAGGTTATTTATTGATTAATACCTTTTCATGTAATAACTCTATTACCTTTTGGGATCTATTTCTCATTAATGAAAAGGATGGTGCACATGCTTGAGGGGCCTCTCTCAAAAAGGGTACCATGAGAATTAAATGTAGGGAGAGTGGGGTAGATAACTATCTTTCATGTTGTAGGATTTCAAAATGTGTAGAGAAAAGGTGTGAAAAATTTGTAGGTTCCAAAAGGGTAGCAAAAAATGTGCCAATGACACTTATGTAGAAAAAGAGAAACAACAACTAGAAAGACAAATTATCTAACTATGTACAAGGGAATCATATTAATCAATTGAAATACTTCAAGTAGATTTTGTTAACCAAAATTTCTAAGTAGTTTCCTTCATCATCCAATTCAAATGTGTTTCCTTGGAGATTGATAATAGTATGGAAAGATCCTCTCCATAATGAATCAATTTTCACATGCTAACCTAGCCTTGTAACCCTCTCCTTGTACTTTCAAACAAAGTCTCTAGGATTGAAGCTCGAGTTGGGAGATTTCTTGTCAAACCTATTACAATGTGTGCACCATTGGTATCCTTGTGCTATGTAGCGAAACACTTGGGTTCATGACATGGGTTAACCATGTCCCCTACATTCATTAAATATGGCAGTTGTGTCAGACATTAATTGGTCAATCTTTTTGTGCAACAACCATTTATGAAACAATTAGTATCAGAGCTTGGATCACGGGTTTGAACCTCTTGTTTTCACTTAGGGGATTGTTGAAAGATGTGTTCCCTTAGTCTCATTATGTTGTGTAGTGCAACATTTGAGTTTGTGAAATGGTGTAACCTCCTCCCATGGATTCATTAAATCTGGTGGTTGTATCAAGAAATAAAAAGTCAATCTTTTAGTGCAACACCAACTGCGTGTGGAAAAAAAACACCTTTTCACCAGCTATTGGTGGCCAACCCTACCTTTAGTAACTTGATACCTTGCTTCTTGGAGGCTAAGAATATTTGCTAGCCTAAATTCCATTGCTATGTTCTCTTCAATTTCAAGAGCATTTCATAGCTGCAAGGTAGTGACTTTGATTGAAATGGTCATCACTACTTCCTTCCTATAGACTAACTTGTACATGGATGTCTTTAATATTTTCCTATGAGTGACTCAATCAACCCATAAGGTTGCTCCTAGATCATTGTGCCATTCTATTTGTTGCTATGAGTCCATCCTCTTAATTAGCTTGAGGAGGTTTTTATTTATGGAGTTTTCCAACCCATTCCGTTACACGTAGTAGTTGGATGAAGTCTTGAGGAAAATACAATTCCTAAGTATAAAATTTGAGATCTTTGAACCAAGGAAGGCCCTCAAATTATTAGATGTGATCATTTTTAATGGTCCAAAACTTGTAACCATCCTTTAGGAAGTCAAGGATTACCTTTTCAATTACTTCTTTTAAAGAAACTACTTTTATCCTTCTTGTGAAATAATTTATGGCCATAAGTATCCACTTCTAGCCCTCACCCAATATAGGATTGATCAGCCCAATGAAGTCCAATCTACATTGTGAAAAAGGATTGTTGGTCACTATCGGGTTCAAATGCATAGTTGAATTCTTTCACTTTCATATGAATAATTGGCAATTTTTAACTTCTTGAAAGCAATCTAAAAACAAGGTTGGCCAATAATATATTATGTACATAATCTTAATGGCTATTATTTTTGTTGAGAAATGACCACTTGATGGGTTGAAATGTATATCATGTATATTTTTATTGACTTGTTGAACATTGACATGCCTTGGTAGGATACTATTGTGTGGTTACACAACATGCCCCAAGTTTATGAAATCCTTGTAATCCTATTTTTTGAAATACATGTTTTAAAACACTAGAAAAGAATTAATACAAAAAGTTAAGTTTAATGTATGAGGAATGATAGTTTAAATAATGGAGTTTGAAATAGAAATCCAGATATTTTGGTTTATGTGTAATTCATTCCCTAATGCATTGCAAAAGGTAAGCTAGTTGTAGCTAATCTAGGTAAGTAAAGCCATTGCCTAAGGCAATAAGGTTTCTAGTAGGAAAGATAAAAGTTTGCAAATCCACGGACATGGTAAACAAAGCGTTTGGGACATAATGCTAACATTCTTCCAATATAATTGGTTTTGTGACGAGGGAGCAAACTCGAGACACAAAAAATGATGCAAACAACCAAAGAACTTTTATTATTATTTAGAATGGAAATTCTTACATGTAGAGGATCCCAAATCTTCGAGCTCTGTGATACATGCAAGCTACAAAAGTTTAGAAATTACATAAATTATAGAAGTTACCCTTTTTTGTAGCATACAAACTTTTTCCCCAAGAAAACTATCCAAAAATCAGAAATTAGCCCATAAATAGCCCCTTTTTTATTTGGAGCCAAAAACAAAATTCGAGATAAGATTTTTTGGCAACACGACACCAAAAATTATAATTTGAAATTCAAAAATTGAGTCCTAATTCAAAAATTGGCAATTTTCCAAAAATTGGCCAACTTCCAGAAGCCATAACTTTTGATCTGGGACTTCATTTTTTGAACCGTTCAGACAATTTATGGGCCCGTACGGGACTGTTTAGTGCCTCAAACTGGACTCAAAAGGTTTTTCAAGGAAAAAAGAAGAAACTGGAAATTGAATAACTTTCAAACCGTGAATGATCTTGACCTGATTCTTTTTCCAAAGTGCTTATTTTTCCATCATGAACCTTCCCATAAATTTTGTTTTCCCATGCCATCAAATTCACACCTGCTAAAAATAGCAGTTGAGCAGAAAAAGTAGAAAAGCAGTTTTGAAAGTTGGGAACTCTTATTCGATGAAAAGGGTATAAAAAAATGCAAAAACATCTAGAAAAATAAAACAAATGGAACATAAATGGAAAGCATATTTTTGGGTGATGCAAGATTTCCCTCACACCACTAGATGCTCCTACATCAAACACCTAGGGTAATTTGAGAAGTGACCCCATCATGTCTCAGATGGTTGAGGAAAACCCAAATGGTCAACCTCTTCTTTAGATAGCTAGGATGAATCTTCCACTAGCCTTCCTCTCCACTTCAATAGATATTCTTCATATTTCCTATTTCTGGTACTCCTTCCCACATAGCTATCTAGGATTTCTTCAATCTCCTCCTTCTCTGAAGTAGGTTCTGTAATACCACACTATTCCATTGCTGATACTTCCTTTGCACCACCTTCATGATACTCTGTCAAATTTGAAATATTAAAAATAGGGGAAATGTTGACTCCATCCAGAAACTCTACCTCATATGCATTCCTTGATTCATGCCTCTTCAAAATTTTACAAGGACCAAACTTCTTCATCTTCAATTTGTTATAGGTTCCCACTGGAAACCTTTCTTTCCTCAAGTAGACCATCACTTCATCACCAATCTGAAACTCCTTATACCTCCTCTTCTGATATGCCTTAGCCTTATACTACATATTCATCTTCTTAATATGTTCTCTTAGCTTCTCATGTATATTCTTGATGTGCTCTGCAAAGTATTCGGCTTCGATACTTGTCTTCTTCTCTTGGTCCATCTTCCTCAATTCTGGAGTGGTCCTAGGACTGCCTCCATACACAATCTATAATGGTGATCTACTAGTACTTCTATTGATAGAATTATTGTAAGAAAAATATTCTTGGGGTAAGATCAAGTCCCATCCCTTGTGTTTATCTCCTACCAAGCATCTCAATAGGTTACCCAAACTTCTATTGACAACCTCAGTCTACCCATCAATCTATGGATGTTGTGCAGAACTGAACTTCAACTCTATTTTCAACTTCTTCCACAAGGTCCTCCAAAAGTATCCAACAAATTTTGTGTCATGATCTAAGACTATACTCTTTGGTAGACCATGTAGCCTCACCACCTCTCTGAAGAACAAGTTAGCAATGTGGACTACATCATGGGTCTTCTGGAATGGGATGAAATGTGCCATCTTCAAAAACCTGTCAACTACCACAAATATGGAATCATTCCCTCTCTGTGTCCTTGGAAAACCAAGAAAAAAGTCCATACTTATATCCTCGGGCCACAACCTCTCTAGTATAGGTAAGGGATGATACAACCCAATATTCTAGCTCACTCCTTTAGCCATTTGACATACCCTGCAACTCTGCACAAACTTTTCCACATCTTGTGATAACTGAGGCCAATAATAATTCTCACTGATAATGGCAATGGTCTTATCCTGACCAAAATGTCTTTCCATTCCTCCACTGTGCTTCTCCTTTGTCAGGTTCTCCCTCATGGAACCCCTTGGAATACACAATTGACTTCCCTTAAACAACATGCCATCCTAGATTATGAAATCCAGCCACTTCGTCTTGTAAACTGTAACAAGCTCCTTGCAAGCTTTCTAGGCTTCTGCAAAATGAAGATCTTTAGGGTACAATGTCTTGAGTTCATTGAACCCAACCACTTCAATCTGCATCTATGTCAACAATTTTTTCCTCCTACTTAAGGCATTTGCAACCCTATTCGACTTCCCACTCCTATGCTTTAAAATGAAGGTATAACTTTGTAAAAACTCAACCCATTTCATATGCCTTTGATTTAATTTTCCTTGACTATTCAGTTACTGTAATGCTTGATGATCAGTAAATAGAACAAATTCCTTCGGTAACAAATAATGTCTCCATTTCTTTAATGCTTGAACTATTGCATAAAATTCCTAATCATATACAGAGTACTTTCTCTTTGCATAATTTAACTTTTCATTGAAATAGGCAATGGGCTTACCTTCTTGGCACATCACTACTCCAATGGCACAACCACTAGCATCACAATCCACTTGAAACACCATATTGAAATCTAGGAGGGCTAAAACTGGTTGCTCTGTCACCTTATGCTTCAACAGATCAAAACTCTTCACTACTTGAGTGCTCCACTTGAACTCTTTTCTATCCCCTCTCATTGTTTCAGTCAAGGGTGCACAAATACTACTGAAGTTTCTAATGAACTTTCTGTAAAAATTAGCCAAACCATGGAAAGATCTCACCTTAGTAGCAGTTCTTGGGGTAGGCCATTCTAGAATATCCTTCACCTTCTCTGAGTCCATCTTGAGACCTTCTGTCGAGACAACAAACCCCAAGTACACTAACTTCTTCTTCACAAGACTACACTTCTTCAAATTAATTAACAATTTCTCTTCTCTCAACTTCTCAAAAGCTCTATGAATATACATTAAATTCTCATCCAAAGTCTTACTAAAAATCAAAATATCATCTATATATACAATTAAAAAAACTTCCCAAAAACTCTTTCATTACCTCGTTCATGAGCCGCATGAATGTGCCCAGTGTGTTGGTTAGCCCAAAGGGTATGACTAGCCACTCATATAGGCCCTCCTTGGTCTTGAAGGTAGTCATCCATTCATCACCCTCTTGAATCCAAATTTGGTGATATCCATTTTTCAAATCTATCTTTGTGAAGTACTGAGCTCCACTCAAATAGTCCATTAGGTCATCCATGCTTGGCAGTGAAAATCTATACTTGATTGTTATCTTATTTATGGACCAAGAGTCTATACACATCTTCCAATCCCCATCCTTATTCGATGCTAGTACTGTAGGTACTGCACATGGGCTCAGACTCTCTCGAATAAAACCCTTTTTCAACAACTCCTAAACTTGTCTATTCAACTCCTCATTTTCTGCAGGAGTCATTCTGTGTGCTGCCTTATTTGGAAAACTAGCTCTAGGGATCAAGTCAATTTGATGACTGATCTTCCTCATTGGTGGTAGACCCTTAGGTACGTTATCAGAAATAATCTCCTGAAACTCATCCAATAGTCTAGAAACTTCTACTAGCACCTTCTCACTATCTTCCTTTTCCATTCTAGGAATCAATGCATAACACATACGCTAATGCTTCATGCCTTCTTAAAATTTCCTTCCATCAAAAAAACAAATTCTAGCACTACTGCATATCTTTTCTTCATCTTTCTTCAAGGGTTTCAACTTATGGCGGACTCCATCCTTCATCAAGGAATAAGTGTTTGCATGGCCATCATGTACAACACACCTATCAAACTTCCATGGCCTCTCCAACAACATGTGAAATGCATCCATGGGGATGATATCATAGAGTACCTCACCATGATAGCTTCTGATCTTGAACTTCACTAGGCATTGCTCATTGACCAGAACTTTGTGGTCTTTCTGTAGCCAAGCAATCCAATATGGATGTGGATGCTTTTCCCTTTTCATCTTCTACTTCGTAACCATCTCTTCTGACACCAGATTATTGGTGCTTCCACTGTCAATAATGACATCACAACATTTGTCTTCACACTTGCACCTTATGTGGAAAAAATTCTATCTCTATTATGGCTCCTTCTCTTCAATCACCAGGGATGTTCTAACCACTAGGGATTCCCCTTTCTGCATCATTTAAATACTCATATTGAGCCTCCTCATCTGCATGTGCAACTCTTCCATGACCTTTCGGCCTTTTGTCTATCCTTCCTTGGTGTTGTGGGCATTCATAGGCTCGATGCCCTTCTTCACCACAATGGAAACAAGTTCCTCTGAAACCACCTCTTTCAGGTCCTAGCCCAGATCTGCCTCGTTTTCTACCTCTTTGGTCATCATTGTTTTGATCACGAGGGTGGTAGATGTTATCATTCTTTTGGCTTCAACTGGTACCCACATCTTCATTTTTCCTTTCACCCTCATTTCGGCTCCCAGAAGATCTTCCACTACACCTTCTGCTTTGACCTCCTCATCCTTTTTTCTTGCTATCAAATCTTTTGTTCAACTTCTCCTCAACTTTCAGAGAAAACTTGTATGCATCTACAATGGTGGTTATTCTAACCAGCCTTAGCTCCTCTTGAATTCTCGGTCGTAACCCATTAATATAACGGGCTACCTTCTCCTTGTTGGCCTCTACATGGCCTGTTCTAATGATCATCTTGTGAAAATATTTTGTGTATTCTTTCACAAATCTACTTCCTTGCTTCAAACCTTGCAATTTCTTCAACAAATCTAACTTGTAGTCCATTGGTATGAACTGCTTCTTCAGTTTATCCACCATGCGATCCCAACTACTGATCTTTCCTTTTCCTCTTCGATTCCTCTCCAATTGGACCTCTTTCCACCAAATATTGGCATGGCCCTTCAACTTCATTTTTGCAAACTTAACTTGATCTGGGTCCTCTACTTCTTCATATGCAAAATACTCTTCTAGCTTGTTGATCCAGTCAATCAACTCTTTCGGGTTTAGACTTTCAGAATAACTGGGGACTTCTATTCTAGGTCTTTTTCCAATCTTTGAAATGGCCCTAATTAGCTACATTGAATCTTGATCAATAGCTTCTTCTTCCTCTTCTACATTTGTATCTTCCACCTCATCTTCATATTTTCTTTCTCCTCTCCTTCCTAGGTTTAACCCTCTTCTCATTTGTTCCTGCAATGTATCAATTTGTCTCTGGAGGGCTCTAAAAACCTCAGCCACAAATATATATCTTCCACCAGTATTTCTACCACCTCTACCACCTCTGGCACCACCACGCCTACCAGGCATCACTCTTGGAGGCATATTAAATACCTCAAACCCACAACCATAGTCTTGGTGTGAACTTCCTCACAATCGACGATTTGTCCACACACTCAAGAAAACCCGCTCTCATACCACCTGACGAGGGAGCAAACATGAGACACAAAAAATGATGAAAACAACTAGAGAACTTTTATTATTATTTAGAATGGAACTTCTTACATTCAAAGGATCCCAAATCCTTGAGCTTTGTGATACATGCAAGCTACAAAAGTTTAGAAATTACAAAAATTATAGAAGTTACCCTTTTTTGTAGCATGTGAACTCTTTTCCCCAAGAAAACTATCCAAAAATTAGAAACCAGCCCATAAATAGCCCCTTTTTGGTTTGGATCCAAAACAAACATTAGAGATAAGATTTTTTAGCGGTTTGGCACCAGAAATTGCAATTTGAAATTCAAACATTAAGTCCTAATTCGAAATTGTCAATTTTCCAAAAACCAACCAACTTCCGGAAGCCATAACTTTTGATCCAGGACTCCATTTTTCGAACTGTTTGTACCGTCGGAAAGGTCTTAGCCAGTTTCGACAATTTTTGGTCCTATACGAGACCGTTTAGTGCCTCAAACTAGACTCAGAAGGTTTTTCAGGGCAAAAAGCAGAAACTAGAACTTGAATAACTTTCAAACCATGAATGATCTTGACCTGATTCTTTTGCCAAAGTGCTTATTTTTCCATCATGAACCTTCCCATAATTTTTTTTTCCCCACGCCTTCAAATTCACACCTACTAAAAATAGTAGTTGAGCAAAAAAAATAGAAAAGCAATTCTGAAAGTTGGGAACTCTTATTCGACAAAAAGGGTACCCAAAAATGCAAAAACATCTACAAAAAGAAAACAAAAGGAACATAAATGGAAAGCATATTTTTGGGTGATGCAATATTTCCCTCACACCACTAAATGCTTCTGCATCATTTTGGGGCTAAGGTGTCAAAGTGACAATATAAGGGTTTAGGTATTCGGGTAACCAGGTATCCAGGTACATGCGTATTTTTGAATCTCATAACCAAATAAATGTTGAGTCACTTTGCTTCAATTTTTTGATAGTGCTAAAACATGAAAGCTTGCATAAGCAAATATTCTCAAAAACCATAAAATGCATTATTTCAATTGAGAAATTCTAAAGATATTGGAATCATATGGGCTTAATTCTAACAATATTCTCTTTTTTTACACATGCATTTAAGAGTAAGTGTAACTATGAAAATAATTGAAATTATACTAATGCAAATATAATAGATGATGGACTATGATGAATATATGGATGGTTAGGAAAATTAATCTCACTTGTGAATTTGATAATGCTAAAACAGGAAGAGTGCATAAGGAAATGATGACAAGTGTATGAAGGAAATGTTTAGAATGGAGATGCTTACAACCGAAAGATAGGAAACCCAAGTTTTCTTTGAAAAATTGACATGGCATAAAATTCCTTCATGTTACATTGACAATTTTTCCCTTGACTTACAACCTAATAGGGAAGCATAAAAGAGATGGAATTTCTATATCCACTTGATCACTCTAAATATCTAGCTTGTTTCCCATTTTTTGAATATACAAGTTTCTCAAAGTGGTATTACCCTTGATTTCAAATATTTTTAGCTACGAAGGAGAAAGTAAAAGTGTCATTGACTTATTTCCAAAATATTCAAGTACCAATTGTCATATGCCACATGTTACTTTATGACTAGCTTAGTTTTGCTTAGCCATGTGCTTGTTCAAAACTCTTCAAGGGCCTTATGTTTTATAAATGGTCAAGAGTTGTTCATTTTATACATGATCAAAAAAATTTGAACTTGGTAGACTTAATATTGCTAGTTTACCAATTTTATCTCTATTTTTCATGTTTTCTATTATTTCTCATTTAAAAATTTGTATATTTCATAGAGGTTTTCTAATATCAAAGCCAGTTTTAAAATCTATTTCTCAATAAGAAATCTTACATAGCTAATTTTTTATTTCTATTAAAAAAGTCATTGTGTTGTGCCAAATTTGGGTGCATATTGAAATTTTTCAGTAGTAAATGATCATTTATTTCTTTAAACTCCTACATCATTATATCCATAGTTGTAAAGAAATTTGTTGAAGTAGAGAGTAGTTTTTATTTGATTTAGTTCATTTCTTGGTGCATATGTGGACAATAGTTTGAAGACACTTGAAATTTTAGGATCTTTTAATTTCTTTAATTTTATTTTCAACATTTTCTACAAATTATTCAATATATGAAATATTTCCTCCAAATTATTCATATTCATGAAGTTTTCGAATAATACAGATTAATTATACTTTATATTTATTCTACTCTATTTGGTATATCTATTAATATGTTTCAAAACCATAGACCCCTCATGATTAACATCAAATTAGCACAACGAACCTTGAGTGAACCTAGTGAGTCAGGACTTGATAT
The DNA here is from genome assembly GCA_007258455.2 of Sequoia sempervirens. Lineage (NCBI taxonomy): Eukaryota > Viridiplantae > Streptophyta > Pinopsida > Cupressales > Cupressaceae > Sequoia > Sequoia sempervirens. The sequence goes on from VDFB02000015.1 coordinate 442,534,534, forward strand.
TCTTGATCCTTGGGATAACTAGGATTATCTTTAATTGAAAAAAATTCCAATTAATCTTTCAAGAGACATAAGTTCTTTTGTTCATTGAGCAAGGATTTATCTACCTATTGATATGTGTATAACATCCACATCAACAAAATTGGTGCTAGAAGGAACGCCTTTCATCTAAAATGGTGTGGTGTACCACTATCAATGAGATGCCTAAGGTTGGAATGGGCCTTAAGATATATTACAGTCACATGGAAGTCGATTTTAAAAGAAATCCTCAATAGGAAGCCTTTCCCTAAAAGATTGATTATATTCATAAAATCAAAGGAATGTAGGATTCACAAAATGAATGACCATGGCAAGATTGACTATAAATTTTTCCTAGTTAGGGTAAGTCTAGTTTTTAACAAGATAATTTCATTAAATGAAAGCTTCTCTCACTAAGGAAAAGATCGAAGAATTATCTAAATCTGATTTTATTATAGAAAAATCTAATAATTTTGATGAGAAAATTATTGGCATAGTTTCAAAAGTTGAATTTGAAGGGGATAAACTTCTTGATTTAAATTTCTTGTCAAAAATTTGACAATTGTGTAGGAGAGGAAAAAAATCCTAAAGTACAACAAAGACTTCTTGAAAGGGGGAAATAATGACATAAACTATTGGAAAGAAAACCTTCAAATAATCACTTAAGGATGGATACAACAAAAAAAACTATTGAGGACTATGCTATCGACATAAAGCACAAAATTAACATTGGAAAGGGAAGTATGGTTGGATTCAATATTAAAACGTGAGTATCAATGATTTACTTTTCTATTTTATAAAAATGTTATGCTAAATTTTGAAGACATGAATAATGAAGAAAATTTCCATGTTAAGGTACTATTGAATGTGTGTTCTAGAGGTAGCAATTTGAAAGAGAATAATGAGGAACAAATAATCAAGATAATAGAATATTGTTGTGTTGTGAAGGTGTGATCCCAAGATATAGAATGTGTGATTTCCATAGCCTGTGATCAAGAGCCTTGCAACAAAATGGAGTTCGAGAATCAAGGAAATTACACACTGATAAGGAGAAGTAATAACACCATAGCTCCATCATTAAGGTAACAAGGAATGTCCCTAGCTACTAGAATCCCCATTACTAGCTGCACAACTGCCAAAATATAGTCTAGATTCCTCAAATATTCTGGAAAAATGATCATGGTGGTCACACTACTAAATTTTTCCCTGGAAAGCTCAATTTCTTATATAATGGCATGATGAAGCAGGAGGATAAATCTAAATTTACTTTGTAATCTTCCTCGAGGTCTATGAGCTCATATATGAGGACAAACCTTAAATCAACTCTTGTTGAATTCATCCTAATGTGAAACATTTTTCCAAGCCTCTGGCTAGTAATGTGGCCAACGAATCCAATTTCCCTATGAGGGCTACTGAGACATATGGGAGTATCCATGAGATGATGGCATGATGGAGATGCAAGAAGAAAAGATTGAAATTCAAAAATAAGATGGGAATTTAGGAAAGGAATGCTCTCATGAAAATCATTAGTATTTTTGGATTTAATAGTAAATTGTAAAAAGTCCTATAAATGTATGGGTAAAAGTACAAATTTGTGTTACACTTTGGATCAACTTATCTACACAACTAAATTTAACTATTTCTAACTAAGAATCAATTTTGGTCAAACATATGATTTAGTAAGATTCATTTTAGTTAAGCTAGATAATTCTACAACTTTTTCAACTAAAATTATTGGATAAAAATATATGGAGCACCACTTTGAAGTCAATTCACCAAAAAAATGAAATTATTTGAAAAACTTGATGTTTGAATAATTCCCACTCATGTAAATAGCATTTCTCTTAAAATATAAAAATACCTTTTTTAGATCCATAAATGTTGTTTCAAAAATATAGTTATGTTAATAATTTAATTATTATTTAAATTTTATGCTTTATTTTTACTAAAAGTAGGTTATCAACACAAAATATTAGGTTGATTACCATGGCATATAAAAATACTTCAACTTATTTAAAATAAATGAAAAAAATATGAAGCACTAGATAAAAGAATCTATATCAAGATGGTATATTTTTTCTTCCTTTTTTGATAAATATTTAATATGAAAGTTAATATCAAATGGAAATAATTGTTTTTTGATATATATTTAATATTTATTTAAAAATATATATTCATCAAAATTGGAAAAAATAACATACATGCACTAAATTTTAAAGTTATAAACAACCACCAAAAAAATGAAAAAATAAATTACTATAAAAAGTTTGACATCTCATGTAACTTCATTTTTCATCATTTTATTTGCAACTAATTTAATGTGTTAATTTATTAAAAACTATTTAAAAAAGATAATTAATATTTAAAAAAAATTACAAACATAAAATATGCTAAAAAAATACACATTTTACTAGTTATGCCGAAAGGCGTATTCAATTGTAGAGGGATGAATATTTTTATTTATATATTAGAACATTTAAAAAAAATTGGCAGTCATTGACCTGCTTACTTGTAGATTTCAATTAAATCTTCATAGTTATGGTGGAAGATTGTGGAAGAATATGAAGGGACACCAACAATTTTAATATTCTTTACATATTTTATGACATGCACTCTACCCATCAAGATTGAAATAGAGGATACTGTAATAGAGAAGTTGGAAGTGGAAGAGTGGTATGTGATGTGAAACAAAAGGCTGTTAGAAATTGATGGAAGTGGAAGAGTGGTATGCATTGTGAAACAAATGGTTGTCAAAAACCAATGGTACTGGAAGAGGTGTCATTCTCTTTAAAATAATAGTGGAGATAGCCAATGTAATCATTCCATAGCTAGCAATTCCATACAAAAATTTCTTCGAGTGATTTGTAGCTTATTTTGCAAAAGGAATATCATGCATGTTGTGAGATCGTACTTTGGTATTAGTAGCTCTAAGTGATGCCTATTAAATTTTGCATGAGAATGATAATGAAGATGGACACCGATGGTATTTCAAAATGGGAACGCAATTATCTATGCATGATATTTTATTGGTATTTCATGTAAGTATTGATAGTGTCATTCAAGATGACTTGAGCTCTTCCATTTTATGAACTAGGAAAAGATTCCAAATATTTTAAAAAATATTCATTGCTTTATATTTGTATGTTATGATTTTTACAGTCTAAATCATCAAATTCAGATAGATTAATGTTGATCCTCTTCAAGTAGGGTTTGAAGTAGCCAGTTCCCTGTGTGGTCAGAGATGGGTCATTGTTGGGTGGTGAGAAAGTATGGTTGTTGAGATGGTGGAGGTCGAAAACTCCCCAAAATGAAGTAGTTTCCTCTTTCGTCCTTTCCCCTCTCAAAGTATGTGAAGTAAGGGGCCTCTATGATAATGATGGTAACATTAACAAACATGTCATTTAATAAAGGGAATTTTTATAGAGAAGAGGGTGGCATATTCCAAACAGTAATTTGACTCAAATTTTGTGCTATTGTTGTCTTGCCAAGAATAGAAAAATAAAGGAGGTTGACGAAGTCATTGAAATAATCAAAGAGGAATTCTCGTGGGGTGATCCCATAATATTGGTTTACACTTTCTCAAAGATCCCATTATAGGCATCACTTAGAGCTACTAATACCCAAGTATAATGGAGTCTCCTTTACACCCATCAAAATGCTGATAAAAAACTACTTTTGATTTTTTTTTTGGGGATAAAATGAATTATTTAAAATTTACCTTTTTGTCAGTATGTAGTCCTTATTATGAGCTTCCCACAAAGTATAATTTTAAAGAAATTTAATTTAATTTTTATATTTATATTTTATTTCTTGTAAATTTACGTTTTTCACTAAATTCAAGCTCTTTGTTCTACACATGTGGAAAAATAGCATATTATCAAAAATCGTTTTTGAAAAATATCACTGCACGAGATATTGAAGTCCTTGACCCAACAAAAAAAAAAAAAATTTGAATACAATCTGCCTATGTCTGAATTGTAATTAGTTCGACTTCAAAAGTTGATTAATGAAAAAATATTCAATAAAACTCTCTAGTTTTTGAAGGAGATGGAAGAAGAAATGCAATCTGATTCCAAAAATTTTGAAAAAAATATATTTAGAATCTAAAGATAAAATGTAACAAATCACTAGTTTGCATCATCTTAAAATTCCTCACAGTTTAACTGCTATAGTTTCTTGAAAGTGAATATTTAGAACTAGAAAACAATAGTTCAGTGCCTAATTTGGCAAAAAAATGTAAACCAGTATTGTGGGATCACCCCATGCTATGTAGATATGGATGACCATTCCTAGGTGGTGGAAAAGTTGTGCTTTGTCGGTGTGTAGCCCCTCTACATCACTATTTAAATAATCTATGTTCAGAGCTAAATTAATGTCAAGCTTCCTTTTCTTTGCATCATTATTTATTTAATCTACATTAACATTGATCAATATGTAGGGACAAAAAGTGATGAATTAGACATTTTTTTTAATAATTTTATCAATAATAAAATGGCCTTTTCCAATCAAATATTATTGAAAATTATATTTTTGAGATATAATTTCATAAAATTAAGAAAGATGGGTAGACTAGATCAATCACAAATAATGTTCACTCAGACAATTGGATAAAACATGGTTTGCAGTTCAATAACATTCACACCTCTCTCTTAGTTGATATCATCTTCTTGAAAACAATGGTCGACTGCTTGTGCTTGAGTTTAGTTTCTTGTATGTATTTTTATGTTGTTGGAGTGAGTGTTTCATAGGTACTACTATACTAAAAATTCAATCATGGTTGTTTAGTAAATACACACATATATATCAAATTTCAATTTTATGATTCCATTTTTTAATGAAAATTTACATTTTTCAAGTAAATTATGATTTTACAAAGCAAATTGAACTAAATGAATCATGTATTTACTGAAAATATATTTTTATGTTTGTGGTTTGTAGATGAGCTTTCATTTGTCTAGTGAGTAGTTTTGTATGCAACTAATAAAAACTATAAAATTAGTATGGATATATCTACATAATATGCTTATTAGTTGTTTGGTAATAAATATTAAATTTAAATGCATTGCAGAGTTTTTTTTGTCTTATTTTCTATTATATTATTCAATTATATTTATTAATATATAATATATTAATACAGCAAAAAATAAATCAATTGCATTTTTAACAACATAAATTGACAAATGAACATCTCAAACAGTAAAGGGACTTACATTAGTCTGAATTTAATAAATGAATTAAATTTTTTTTAACACAATGAGATGCAAGTTTGAATTGGAATTTATGTCTATATCTTAAATTTAATCCTTTTTTTCTCTTTAATTCAAGAAAAAGATTATATAAACTTTGAATCAATTAAGAATACAAGGGAATTCAAAATGACTAAATATAATAAGACATTAAGAAATAAAATACAAAAAAATAAAATAAAAAATATAAGATGTGATCACAAAAAAATTAAACATACTTAGATATGGTCACAAATAAATCATGATCAAGGATAGAAAATAAAAATCACATAGGGGTATGTGCAGAATCATCATGGAAAAAACAGGCCCTTAAGTGGCAAAAAATTCAAAAAAATCAAAGTTAGGAAACTTGACGTAAAAATTTGAATAAGTTATCTATATTATTTCAAAAATATGTAAGAATAGAATCTATTGAAAAACTGAACGTAGTTTCTAAACTACTAGGTTTGTTTGAAAAAAATCTATTTAGTGAAAATTTGAAAATTCAATGTAGAAGTACTTAAATTTCAGAGAAAAAATAAGAAGTAGGCGTCTGTCTGACCACCCTAACCACAATAAAATGAAAATATTTTTTAATAAGATTTTAGATATAAGTAGAGGACTCATGCCCTGATGTGATGCATATTTTTTTGTAATTTTTTTCCAAGTAAATAATTAATTATGAAATTTTTATGACAAAATTTTAAAAAATATAAAAACTTGTATGTCTAACCACCTTAACTTGGTCAAAACTTCATGACATTCATTTTTTCTTTTTTAATCCTATACGCGAAGCATGTTTTGGATTCAAAAAATGTGATACGATTTGAAAGCTATAGATATTTTTCAATCAGCCTATCAATGAGGACTTTAGTCATAATTTGAGGAGAAAATGAATAATAATTACTTATTAAATTCAAAGTAAAGCATAATTTATATCAGTGGAAAGCTGAGAATCTCCTTTAAAAGCCCTTTTTGTTTCATCAATTTTGGGTAAAAAAAATAGTTATCAACAACATACCCATCATATTGCCACTTTTTGGCCCATCATGATCCTGCACATACCCATAGCTCAAATAAAAAAAGAAATTAAAGATATTTGATTAAACAAAAATATCAAAAGCAAAGAGATTTGATGAAACAAAAAAGATTAAAATCAAAGAGATTTGATTAAAAAAAACAAAATCAAGGAGATTTGTTCAAATAAAAATATCAAAATCAAAGATATTTCAAAAAAAAAAAAATCAAAGAGATTTATTGAAACAAAAAATCAAAATCAAATAAATAAATTAAAGATTCAAAATAAGTTAATTAAAAGATCAAATAATTAAATCAAATACAAATAAATAAATTAAATGAATTGATACAAATAAATAAATAAATCACAGAAATAAATCAAAGAGATTTGAAAGATAAATCACAAAGATTTGAATATAGATTTAACATAGATAAACTAAAAATCAAATAAATCAATGAAAAATAAAAGATAAATAAAAAAGATGATGTATACACCTAAAATTGGTCAGGATACTTAATTAATTAAATATTAATAAACCTCTTATTTCATCTACTTATAAATAAATTCTAAATTTATTTATGTAGACACTTTTAAAATTCTTCCATCTTAAATCACATTCCTCTAATTTTAATTAATTAAATAAATTCCAATAGTTTGTTTTATTTAATTAATATCTTCTTACTAAATTTAAATTCTAAAATTTGAATTTGGTCACATGTCTCCAACTTTTCCTCTTGCCACATCATCAAGTGCCTCATGAATTTAATTATTCTTAATTTTTAAATTGGAATTATCCTCAACCAATTTTTGAACAAACCTTAGACACTTGGCTCTCTCCATCATTTCATTTTCCCTCACACTTGGCATGGTGTTCTTTTAAAGGAAATCACCTCCATGATTCCCTCTAACATCTTCATCCTCCACATCTTTCCAGCTGAAATATTGACTGTTGGTTGCTGCCACATCATTTTATGCCTTGGAAATATTATAAATATAGCCATATTCTCTAGCTTTTCATATCCCATCTTTGAGAAAACTTACACTACAGAAATTACCTTTGAGCATTTGAGCATTTAGAGCGTTAAAATCATTTTAACCTTTAGCATTTTAGTAGCATTTAGTTTAGAATCATGTCTTAGTTTTATACCTGCATCTTAATCGCTTTAGTTTCATTATAGCATCATTATCATAGCATAATATCCATCTTTATACAATAACATCAATATCATAGAATCACAACATCAATCACATAGTTTATCCTTCATGTAGGAGTTAGGATTCTTGCATTTTACAACATCCATTCTCTAAGTTGTCAATTTAAAAGTCATAGTGCAAGCAAAATCTAAAAGCCATTATGATTCAAGGAATCCTTAGAGATAGGAAACAATGGAATGGTTTTAGTGATTGATTGTGTTTTGAATTCAATTAATTATGTGCTTCAATTCTCTAATATGATATGTTTCATTAGTTTTGTGTGGTTTCAATATTTATTTAATCACATACACAATTTACCATGTGATACATTTTTGGGTGCCCACCATGGGGCCCTACCCCTTTTTTTTAGACAATTTGTAGAAAACGTGAACAAGTTGGACATGAACTTCTTTTTGCATGACCATGAGTTCTTGTAGCACATAGGAAACATATTTTAGCACATCCAGTTCCTATTATGGCACATAAATAACATCTTTTGGTGCATCCATCTCTTGTTTAGTGCATTCAGGGGCTCTTTTAGCACATTTAGTCAATATGTTAGTGCATTAAGTAGTTTCTCTAGCACATAGAGTAGTTATTTTGGTGCATTTATGCAATCTTTTAGCACATAGAGTTGTTCTTTTAACACACCTGACTGTTATTTTAGCACATAGAGTTGTGATTTTAGCACATCTATACAATCTTTTAGCGCATATGAGTTCTATTTTAGCGCATCTTGTTTATTTTGTAGAAATTAAAAATTCTGAGAGCTAATCAACATTTTCCATTTTGCAAGTGGGTATGTGCAAGATCATGATGGGCCAAAAAGTGGCAATATGATGGGTATGTGGTTGATGACTATTTTTTACCCAAAATTGATGAAACGAAAAGGGTTTTTAAAGGAGATTCTCAGCTTTCCACCAATATAAATTATGCTTTACTTTAAATTTAATAAGTAATTATTATTTATTTTCTATTCAAATTACAACTAAAGTCTTGATTGATAGATTGATTCAAAAAATTCTATAGCTGTCAAAAACTATCACATTTTTTGAATCCAAAACATGTGTCCCATTCTATGCTTCACATACTATAGGATTAAAAAGAAAAATTGAATTTCATGAAGTTTTGACCAAGTTAAGATGGTCGACATATGAGTTTTAATATTTTAAAAAGTTATAATAAAAATTTATAATTAATTATTTACTTGGAAAAAATTACAAAAAATATGCATCACATTGGGACATGAGTCCTCTAATTATATCTAAAATCTTATAAAATAATATTATCATTTTATTGTGGTTAGGGTGGTAGACAGACACCTACTTATTTTTTCCTTGAAATTTAAGTATACATTGAAATTTCAAATTTTCACCAACTAATTTTTTATTTTTTTAAAGAAACCTAGTAGTTTAGAAACTAAATTCAATTTTTTACAGATTCTATTCTTACATATTTTTGAAATAATATAGATAGCTTATTGAAATTTTTACATTAAGTTGCCTAACTCTGATTTCTCTAATTTTTTTGCCACTTAAGGGCCTATTTTTTCCATGATGATCCCGCACATATCCAGGTGCTTAATACACAGGTCAAAGACAAATATCAAACTACTGATGATGTTTTTAGGGGCTGGAGTTGTTTTATTGCTTTGTTTTAATTAAATTAGGAACCTAGTTTATTTAAGAGGTTAATAAACCCCTAGTCTATTGTGCCTATAAAGTGATAGGCCTATGCTATTCCCTTAACTGGGTGACTCGAATGCCAAACTCACTATTTTATTCTTTTTTAGCACCTTTAGAAAGCTTGTCATAGTGGGAAAAAGTACTCACTATATGGGAATGACCTAAGTGGAAATAGCCAAGGTCAGGTTTTCTGACCCACTATAATCAAAAGTGAATTCAGGGAAGCCCACTAATTCAAAGGTAGTGTACATTGATCACCATCCCAAAATCCTTTATTCTAAAGGTTGGGATGTCTCGTATGGGAGTTTATCATTTTCCACACTGAATGAAAACCCTTAATATGAACCTTAAGTTTAGAAACTAGCCAATAAGTATCTAAACACTTTTAATATCATGGTGCAAGGGGAAGGATGAATTTTCCCCCAAGATACTCACCATATAACTATCAGCCTAGATTACTTTCAAAAAGTGGAGGATTCAACTTTGGTTAAGACCCAGGAAAAGCATAAACATGAGCACCCTCTAGTGGGTGATAGGGCTTTATGAGCTGGCATAGTTCTAAGTTCTTGGATGTGATATTATAAGTGACCCTTGACATTAGAAAAGTGTTTGATCTATTTTATCATGTGCTATATCTATGGAAATCAAAGGAATTAGACTAGATTCTTGAACATACACTCAATGCTTAGAGCATAGGCTTTGACACAACTATTCTACAACTTGCTGCTATGTTTGAAGTCAATATTCAAGAAATCATACATTTAAAATACTTAATTCACATAATTCACAAATTGGAAACCAAACAAAATTAATTGTTCAAAAGATTACACCCTGGAAACATTCAGATTCACTGATTCAAAACAAAAAATCAAACAAATTGTCAAAAACATTGAACACTTCTAGATTAGCATATTCATTCCCTCTTTCAACACGTTCATGACATTTTCTAACACATATAGGGAAGTTTTCGGCACATTCATAGCATCTTTAGCACATTAAGTCTATTTTCTAGCACATATAGGGGCCAATCTAGTGCATCTCATCTGTCTTGTAGTTCATCTAGGGCATCTTTTGGCACATCTATTATGTCTTGCAACACATTTTCATATCCATTTAGCGCATTCACCTATAGGGAATACCAAGTTGAGATCTCACTTAGGGTTAGTCTAGCACATCCCTAACATCTTTTAGTGCATTTAACCCATTTTTTAGAGCATTAGAGTCAATGTACAGTACATTGACTCAATATTCTAGCACATTCAATAGTTTCTTTGGCGCATCTGAGTCATCATTTAGAGCATTGAGTCTATTTTTTGGCACATTTAGGGAATAGTTTAGCACATCTAGGTCACCTTTTAGTGCATCTAGCCCCTATTTCAGTGCATCTATTAAATTCTAAACCAAAGAGAAAAATTCACCCTTTGTTAGACAATTAAAATAAGAATTTAGGATCTTATTCAAAATAGAACCTTTCCTCAATCACAACAGTCCCTTAAACTTGTTGAAACTAACCTTTACAAGTGAAATTCTCAAAACTAAACCAAGATCTAATATCTTAAATTTCTTAAACATCCATCATACATTTGATTGTTAAGCTAAGTTTCATCATCAAAATTTGTCATCCTTCATCACAAAACAACATTGTATAATTAGACTTAAACTTAGTCTCATAAATGGAATTTTTTATTCTATTTGACTTAGTTTTTATCCTTGGCACTCCTCTTCAAACATTGATGAAAGTTTAGTCAAATCATAACAATTGTATGCCCATTCAAACAAGATCACAAAAGTAGAAACTTAAAGAAAAAGAACTTGAAACTTAGAACACCATGGCTGAAGTTGAAGAAAATCCTTTCCATAAACTCTACCAATATAAAGGTGGTGAAATAACTAAGAAATACATCCAATATGCTCACAAGATCCAAATTTACACAAGTTCCTAGAAAAGGTTTTTGAAAAATATGGGGAGAAATACTTCTTAATGTTGGATAATCAAGGTATCAAACTTCCACATGACTTTGGTGTTAATCAATTGAAAGCACCTCCTAAAAGAACTAAAATTAATCCATCAAACATAGATCTAGTGGTTGCCTTAACTCATCAAATGAAAAATCTCTAACAACTGATTTAAGACATGCAAATAGGAACCACAAAAAGATACTTGATACAAGACATCTGCCGATATCATTTTGATCAAACCATCAACATGATTCCTTTTCCCAAACATTGTGAATTTCCAAAGTATGATAAATACAATGGTAAAATAAATCCTATAGATCATATAAGGGAATTTCAAACCATGCATCTTGAATTTGAACACAAAGAAACTTATTTGATGAGATTATTTCCATGATGTTTAGGTGGACAATGCATGGAATGGTTCTATAAACTTGCACTAAGTATTAAGACCTTTGAACTATTGGGTAACAAATTCATCACCCAATACTCCTACAACATCCAACATGAGATAACCATGAAAGACCTTTGCAATACAAAAAAGAAAAAGGGTGAATCATTCCTCATATTTTTACAAACATGGAGAAGATTGTTTACAAGATATGCTTGCCCATACCTGAAAAGGAAAAGATGGAAGTCTTTAGTGACAGTCTAAACGATGAGATGAGCTATAGAATTGAATTGAATTGTCCACCTACCTTTGAGAAAATGATTCAAATTGGAATACAATTTGAAGAAGCCTTGGTCAAGAGGGGAGTCTTGAAAATTTACAATGAAGGAAACAACTTAGCCAACTCGTCCAATCATTACAACAAAAATGATAAACCCAAATTTTGGAAAAGAAACAAGAATGTTAGTAACAATGATCATGCAACTAAAACACAAAATGCAAAACTATTATTTAATATGACAATTACTACCTCGAAGGCCAATCAAAACACCAACCAAAACACCAATCAAAATTCCAACCAAAACAACAATCAAAGAAATACTAAAGCTAAACCACCACCATATCAAACATCATCAAATCAAAGAATATTCACACCTTTGGGATAGTCATTGGAATCAACATTAAAGGAACTTCTTGCAGACAAGGTTATAACACTACTAGAGGCTAGAGATTGGGAACCAAGAGTTAAAACCTCTTGGTGGAATGATGCACACCTTTTTGGTTTTTATCAAAACAAGCGACATAAAACAAATGACTGGATGCAATTAAAAAATTTGATACAATACTTGATAGATAGAAAAGAAATATCAATTGAAGAACCTACAATAAATGTTGATCAAGGAACATCAAACTATGAAAAAGGGGAGTCATCTTCATCAAAAAAACAAAGGAAATAATGTAAACTATGTCTATGATGCTACCATTCTTAACATTTTTTCTATTTACAATCAAATCAATGATAAATAGGACATTATACCAGCTAATTTGGAAGTTTTCTAATCTCAAGCTATGGTGAGACACCTAACTACACTTCATTGTCTATCATTTCTAAAACATGATGATGCATCACTCACCCATCCACATAACACTCCACTCCACATTGAGGTTTTGATCCATAAAGCTTTGGTCAAACATGTCTTAATAGATGGAGGAGCTATTCTAAATATCTGCTCTTTAAAGTTTTATCCATGCATTGAGATATTCAAAAAATATAATAGATTCTAGTAAAAATATTACCATGAAGGCATATGATGCAAAGGAGTGCTTATCTCAAGGATTAGTTACTCTACCAATAAGAGTTGGCCCTATGGTGAAAGATGTGGTGTGCAAAATCCTTGATCTCCCTTTGACCTATAATATCCTCCTTGGATGACCTTGGATACATGAAATGTAAGCAATATCCTCTACATACCATTAATGCTTGAAATTTTCTCATGATGGAGTTGAAATCACAATAAAAGGAGATCCTAATCCTTTCATGTATGGCCATAATCTAATCCCTAAAGCTGAAATCACCATCCCCAACAAGTGTGAAGCACCTCTTTCTCAAACACATGTTGATCTTGAATCCTTAAAGGAACCCACTGTAGTTATTGCACTATCAAACCCTAAGGTCCAAATCCATGATCTAAGATGTGGAGAATACCATTTGGATAAGTTGTTAACAAAAGGCACTTCTATTGTCATCGAGAATGATTAGACTTCCACTAATGATGTCAAGACAACTACAGAAAGAATACAAAAAGATGATCGTGCTTGTATTGAAACCTTTTGTGATCCTAGTGATACACCTGCTTCTCCCATATCTACTTCCACCCAATTTTTTGATACCTATGATAACCCCCTATTTGACTAGGACATATATGATAACCCAGTATTTGATCATGACCCTGATGAGGACACCCAACCATCATCTTTCCATTACACCTTCCTTAGCCTAGGATATGAATATTGTATTGTGGCCTCTACTATGTCATCTTTCCAAGTCACTAAGGATGTGCAAGCCTCCTTTGATGTTATTAGTACAGAAAAGGATAGTCTCAAACACTCTATTGATGGCCTCACCACTCCCATTCTCACTTCACCATTCCATCCATCTCACCTACATCCATCCACCTCATAGACATGGATCCAAAAGTATCACCTAAAGAAATGTAAAGGAGGTAAATCAAAAATCAAAGGTCAAAGTTCCTTTTTCAAATGGAGATCCAAAATCAAAAGAAAGCATGCAAAGAAAAGAGGATCAAGTAAAATCCCTTAGCCAAAATAAAAAGGTATTGGACAAATCAAAAGAAAAAAAGGTTCAAGAAAAGTACCTTATAGCCAAAATAAAGATCTGTTGGACAAATAAAAAAGAAAGAAAGATCTAGACAAGTCTCTTAGCCAAAATAAAAAGATAGTAGACAAACCAAAAATAAAAGTCAAAAGTAAAACCATGCAAAATTTGATCTCCAAACATGCCTCTCCCTCAAAAATCATTGGGGGCATCTATCAAGGAAGAAAACTAAAGATAGAACTTGTTGATCTACAGTCTCTAATCATGTCACCCTCACTCATACGACATATACCTTTCCACCCATCCATATTCACATATCTATCATATCATTATGCCTCCACTCCTGATGTCTTTCAATGTGTATTTGATGGCAACCCCTTCACGTACTATAACTCATTAGTTGCCCAAGATCCTTTTTGTCTGAAGCCTAATGACCCATATAGTGCCCTCAGTAGGGATCCTATCATAGCCTCTTTTATTTGTCACATCTATCACCATTCATACTTACCATTCATGCTCCTCATTCTATAAGGCCCCATCTTGCATGTGATTAGTAAATCTCTAATCTAATTTATGTGTTCCTAAATAGAGGGTAAGATGTATTGTGGATGGAAAATAGTGTGATTATTTGATAAAATATTCTTGCTTATCATTCTGACATTTTAATTATTCTACCATGAAGGATATTGGAATCATAAAGTCTAAATATGAGTTGAAATTGTAAATGAAATGGTTGCAAAATTAAATCTTATTTCAGCTATCAGATAAATGTGATATATGATTGTTGCTTATGGTTTCAATGATAATGTGCAGGAAAGGAAGAGCCAGTATGAGAAGGGAAGACCATTGAGTAGATCAAAAGACATCCTCTTGTGATGAATTTGAGCCCACTTTCAAGGCTTAATAGGAAATAGAATTAACAAGTTGATAGAGTAAGGTGGTAAGGGTTGATATAAAAAGATGATTTATATTTTGGGTTGAGAGGGTATTTATTTGTGTTCCAAGTGAGTTGTAAGTTGAGGGATAAGGTTTAGCAACCATTATCCAAGTTGAAATTCGGATAGATCTTTAAATGGGTCTTTAAAGAGGGTTGTTGGTCAATTTCCTTGGTTGGGGTGCAAAAATAGACCCTCTAGGGTCTATACCATAGTGGTAGGGGTCAAGTAGGCATACAATAGTTCCCTTAGGACATAATTTGACCCTTGAAAAGTCCTCATTATGGAAAGTGACGAGTTTTGAAGAGAGGATGTGATGGAAAGATGGAGGGGATGTCCAAGTGCATGTTCTTCTTCAATAAGGAAAAGACTCTCATTGATGGAGGTAGGTACACTTCACACCTCCCCATTCAAGGGTTGTAACTTGAAATTTCTATATATCCTAGAGAGGAAGGAAGAGTGGGGTGCTACCCACTTCTCCTTTTCGGAGAACTTTGGTTGAGATTGAAGGGAAGATGAGAGTAGAGGAGTCATTTCTTTTGGGAGGTAGTGATGAAGATGGATTGGCATGGAGAGGAGATGGTAAGAAAGGAGCCTAATCACCTCAGCTAAGTTAAAAGATAAGCATTCTTGTAGTACCCCTCTGTTTATGCTTATGTTTCTGCTGTTATGTTTTCACACTATTAGACCTATGATATGTTGTTTGGATATTTTGATTGCTGGTTTTGAGCGATAGTGGATTTATTCTGTGACGTGATGATACTTATTTGATGATTATTGATTTTAGACATGATTGGATATAGTTTAGATGTTTTACTTTCAATTGCTTATTGTTATGTATATGTTATGATGGACTAACAACTATTATTTCATCAGTTTGCTATGAAGTGTATTGGTGTGGAGAATGAAATCACATCACTCGCTTGCGAGAGCCCTATGATATCTGTGATTTTCTCCACACGGTGTGTCTGTTTAATGCTTTATATATTATTTGTATGCATGTTATTGCTTGGTTGCATGAATTGCAGGTACATGACACCGACTCCACCTGGGTACTCAGGTCTGAGCGTGTCAAGACTCAATGGAAATGTTGATCGGGAGATAGCAGTTTGGTTTATCCTAGCCTAGTCTATAACCTTGGTCTTAGTACTTTGTCTGTTTTAGTTCAGAGTCATAGGATTGTATTGTTATTTGTTGTTTGAATAAATTGTTGAAAGTTAAATATTGGTTAATTTTAATGTTAAGTTTATTGTGTTTTAAATTATTGTTATTTAAATTAATGTTTAAATGTGGAAGAAATTTACTTGCTTGATAATTTAATTCATTAATTAGCTTATTTGGTTAAATAGTTGATCTTAAAAAGATTAAACTATTTTAATTAATTAAATTAATTAATTAAATTAAATTATTAAGTGTGTAAATTATATTGTATTTTAAATAAAAGTAAATGCATGAGAATTGAAATTTAGTTTTAAAATTTAAATTAAATAAATTAAAATTGCATGCAAAATTGAATTGGCAAGATTGCCGAGAAGTGGAGAAGATATTTTTCACAACCACTTCTCGACATGTGTGTGAGTGCAATAATTGCTTATGGTTGTTGAAAATTTGTTACGGAGGATATTTTGGATCTCGGGAAAACAGAAGGGTTATTCAATTTCCTCATGGGGAAATTATTAGAGCGTTTTGCAAAAATTCCCCTTACTGTGTAAAATTTATTAATTCTTAGAAGTTGTTATCTCTCTGTGTTTTGGATTGTAAATTCTTTGAGGAAGATCCCTTGGAGGGAGGATCTCTTGTGTTGGTTGGAGAAGTTTTTGGGGTTATTGTGCGCAACAGGCAGAAAGTATTTCTCCTACAGGAAGCTTTTATTCTACAGGTATTTTTCTTGTTTTGTATCTTCTTTCTGTAAAAGTTAGAGAAATGATATGCTTTGAATTTCCTGTGTTCTTTTTGATAATTTGGTAAAGTTTTATTCAAACAGTGGAAAGGATCTGTAAAGAATTTTAGTTGTGATAGAAAAGAAATTTTATGTTCTCTTATTTCAAATCTCTGTGAAAATTGTGAAAACAAGAAAAAAACTGTAAAGAAATAAAAGGGGCAAAACGGGGTTTTATTTTACAGAAGAAAAATTGTTAAATAGTAGAAGAGATTGTAATTTTTTTAAAAATCCCTATTGATAAACATTGCCCAGTTTCACTGTTAAGTTGTTTTATATGAATTATATATATATGTATTCATATATGTATATATATCAGTAATGAATATATATACATACATATACAAATACATATATATATATATATAATAAATTATTTCATCTAATAGTAATGCATTTTGTTAATCGGAATTCGCTGTACGCGATTTTTATTTCTTCTGATAGTAATGGATTTATTAATCAAAATTCGTTGAACACAATTTTCATTTCATTGAAAGTTTTATTTTAAAAAAATATTATTATTTTGGGGCCACGGGGGTTACTATCCCCCACATCTGACCCCAAACGGGGAGGCGCTGTGGAGGGCAACGCATAGCGCTGCTGTCCACAGCCAAACCCTGTGGGGAGGGCTGTGGAGACAACCCCACCCACGGTGGTCGTGGCTGTGAGGCCGCGGCTGGGTAAGGGCTGTATATACAGCCAATAAACCCTGCGTATGGATTTAAATTGCAACATAAAAAAATGAATCTGTAAATTTTGCACAGTGTTTAATTCGTATATGAGTTCGATTAGGGCTTTTATAAATATAAAAATAATAATATATATATGTATATATATTTATATATATATATTTATTTATTTATATATATATATTTATATATATATATTATATTATATTATTTATATGTAGTTTAGAATTTATTTTTAAAATGTGGGTTTATTTGATTTAAAATAAAAAAACATTGGGTAGATTCAGAATAGAGAAATTAAAATAGTAAATTCAGAGAAGAATGATTCGTGAAGTTGTGAAAATAAAAGTTAGAATTAAATTATGTTAATTTCACTATGTGATTTAATTTCTTGTTAATACTTTGAATGATTGCATTTAAAATATCCCAATGGTAGGTGTTTAATTTTCTGATTTGTTTCAGTTGTGTACTAAATTGGGGCAAATTGGGAAAGTTTGTAGTTTTCTGTTTCAAGTCTTCTAGACTAGTTGTTTAATGGGAATTGTGATTGTCTAGATCATGTGTTAACTAAGGGGTGTGTACATGGGTTTGTATAGTGTTTTGACACCTTTTTTATGATCAATGACTTGATGTTTGTTATAAAACGTTTGGTTTCTTATATTGAATTTGATTATTTATGCACTTTGTAAAACCCTTGTCATGAATCTTAGAAACCCTTGTTATGATTAGGGGAGTGGCTATTTGTAAGGGCTGACACACAAAGTGGTGCCAGGGTAACTTACAAATAGTTGGTAAGTTAGTGATAATTAAATGACACATTAGTTGGATTAAAATTCTTAATAAGATATTTTTCCTCTCTTATGAATCTTGAGCTACTTCAGTCATGAGTATAAGATGAGAAGGCCTGGAATGGCAAATCAGTGTCTTGTTTCTTCAAAAGACATTCAATTCCACAGCAATATGTAATAGGGGTTGGGTTTCGTAAGAGGTTGCTAAGGTAACCCAAGGATTGGGGGCCGAAACCTAGGAAGAAATACCAGGGTAACGTTTGCATTATTGTGATGACACTCCACCTAGAATAACTGTAAGCCTTGTGTTTGTATTACAATCAATTGTCTAATTCTGGAAGCAATGTAACCAATAGTCTATTTTGTACTAGTGTCTAGGGTTAGTAGATTAGGTCTAGGTAACCTTATTACTATCTCCTAGCACGGGGGGTGGACCTACGGGTACCACATGGTTGGGTGGAACGTGCACCTTACTCCGTTGGGTCCCTAGATTTTGATCATTGCATTGAGAGCTTCATGGATGGAGAGCTCACATATGGAACCTTCGAATACTTCTTCATTGTAATTTTGTAAATTTGTATTGTAAATACATCCCTCAAATGTTGTGAGGTGATCTTTTGTAAAATGTAATTATTATTTGAACTACTTCATCATATGGATGAGTATTGTATATGTGATTAAATGCAATGTAAGAAAACAAGTTTGTACTTTATTATATGTTGAATGGAAAATTTCAATGTTATGCAATGTTTATCTTTATGTTATAAATTAAAATGTGCAATGCAAAATAGTTAAGTCACTTATGGAAAACTCAAAGTAGTGTAATGTTTAGTAACTTAATGAATGTTCGCAACTAATTATCTTAATAATTAAACTTTAAAAAAAAATTTATTACACCTTTATTACACAATTGCAACATTCTTAGGTTATTAAGATGGGGCATTATAGATTGGTATCAGAGCCAAGGTTACAAACACTGGATGCTCTGGGTAATGACGAGCCTATTAGGTTGACCTAGTACATAGTGTTGCAACTGATAACCTTGGTTGAATAGTATCTAAGACTCGTAATTGTTGTGTAGGAACATGCCTAGGTGAGGAGGAAGATGTCGTGGTAGAGGTTGAGGTTGAGGCTGAGGGCCAATCCCTCAGGTTACTCCCCCTCCTAGCCCTCACCACAGTGATTAGGTATAACAGATGGGTTAGAGAAATGAGGGACAAAATCCTGAACAGTCAGCAGTAGAGGGTTCTCAGATACATCCATTATTAGAGGAGGTCCTAGCTCATCTTGGACCTAGACAAGTAGATGAGTAGGAGGTTGTGAGAGAGAGGGATAGAACCCCTAGGAGAGTGGAGGACAGAGCACATCAGGATGCTATCATTGCTAGTCATATGAGGGATTTACTGAGGGCATGCCCTCCTACCTTTGATGGTTCAGGAGGAGGATTAGAGGCTTAGACTTGGCTACTGGATTTGGGTAGATGCTTTTCCATGCACCCATACGGTAGCAATACCCGTGCCAGATGCGCTATTATGCACTTGAGAGGATTCGCCTCTACCTGCTGGTGCCTAGAGGAGTAGAAGCTCCACTTGGATATTGGTTCTGTGTCTTGGGAGATGTTTCTTGAGAGGTTTAGAGCTTGATTCCTTTCCGAACATTGGAGGCAGTGTAGGGCTGATGAGTTCCATGATCTACGTCAGATGGCTCTTTCTGTAGAGCAATATGAACGTAGGTTCTACGAACTCAAGCAGTATGCTAGTATTGGCGATGATGAGCCTATGCTAGTACAACACTTTATTAGGGGTCTGAATGCCCGCATTAGTGGTGGTGTCTGAGTCTTTGAGCCAAAGACTATGGAAGTCACGGTGGAGAAGGCTCACATAGTAGAGGAGAACCTTATTATGGCTTTAGGTGGGCACACAGGAGTGCAGATTGGGAGTGCTCCTATAGCAGGTTTTATTCCATGGGGTGGACAGGCACAGACAGGTGGTTCTTCCAAGAACCAACAGACACCCACAAAGGGTGGGTAGCAACAAAAATAACGAACTCCTCAAAAGAACAATAACCCTCAACCACAACAACAAAATAGTCCTCAAACAGGAAAGGGTCACAACTGGTGGTGCAATAAGAGCAATAGGTAGGATCATCCTGTGCAGAGTGCTCAATCTACTGTCAGTAGGGGTAGTTTTCAGTAGTTCAATGCACCTTCGGGTGGCAGAGAATTTAGCAGAGGCACTGGTTGTTATTCATGTGGACAGCATGGGCACATAGCTAGGCAGTGTCTGATGAGAGGTTCTACTGGTTATGGGCCTCGACCTATAGTTTCAGAGCCTACAGTGGGTGATGCAGGATGAGCACATACAGTATATGTTACGGTTAATGACTGCCAAGCCGATCATCAGAACACGGTGGTTGAAACTTCAGGTAAGTTACATGGTGTTAGTGTTTCTATACTTTTTGATTCTAGAGCCACTGAATCCTTTATTTCACTGACCATTGTTGACCATTGTGGTCTTGTGGCGATAAAGCAAGGTGGTAAATGGCAAGTTGAATTTTCCTCAGGGGTGAAAGTAATAGTAGAAAACTTAGTACATAATTGTGAACTTAAAATTGGTACGTTAACTACCTTAGTAGATTTATATGTTACACCCTTAGGATCGTATGATATAGTTTTAGGTATGGATTGGCTAGCATCTTATCATGCTGTAATTGACTGTCAACTTAAGACAGTTAGTTGCATTAATGATTTAGGTGCGAAAGTGGAAATCATAGGTATCCAAAGACCTATCTCTTTGTGGATGATATCTGCTATGCAATTAAAGAGATGTCTTCATCAGTGATGTCAACTATTTGCAACAACAATTACTGATTTGGAAGAGGGTGAGAGTCAAGAGGTATCTCTTGATGATCATCCTATTCTTAGGGAATTCGCAGATGTGTTTCCCGATGACATTCCTGGAATGCCACCAAAGAGGGATATTGACTTTAGAGTTGACCTAGTTCCTGGAGCTGAACCTATATCTAGAGCTCCTTATAGAATGATGACACAGGAGTTAGAGGAACTTAAAATCCAATTGGAGGAACTGTTAGAAAAGGGATTTATTCATCCTAGTGTTTCCCCTTGGGGAGCACCTGTCATCTTCATAAAGAAGAAGGATGGATCTCTTAGGCTGTGTATTGACTATCGTCAATTAAACAAGGTTACGATTAAGAATCATTATCCTTTGCCTAGAATCGATTATCTTTTTGATCAAATTAAGGGAGCTAATGTGTTCTCTAAAATTGATTTGAAATCCGGTTATCATCAATTGCGTATAGCTGAAGCAGACATTCATAAAACTGCTTTTCGAACTCAATATGGGCACTACAAATTCACAGTAGTACCATTTGGGTTAACGAACGCACCATCTGTATTTATGAGTTTAATGAATGGTGTTTTTCGTACATATCTTGAACGTTTTGTCCTGGTATTTCTCAATGATATATTAGTTTATTTGAGAAACATGAAGGAACATGAAGAACACTTGAGGCAGGTATTGCAGTGTTTAAGGGAAAATCAATTGTATGCGAACCTGAATAAGTGTGACTTCTTTCAACCTGAAATAAAATACCTTGGACACGTGATATCTGGAAAAGGTATCGCTATGGATCCTTCAAAGATCCAAGCTATTGTGGATTGGCCCGCGCCTACTAATGTAGGTGAAGTTCATAGTTTTATGGGTCTAGCTGGCTATTATAGGCATTTTGTAGAGGGGTTTTCTAGAATAGGTCATCCTATTACTTCTCTTAAGAGGAAAGGGAAGAAGTTTGTTTGGACAGAGCAGTGTCAGTTGGCTTTTCAGACTCTTAAAGAAAAGTTAACTAATGCGCCTATACTCATTGTTCCTGATCCTACTAAGGATTTCGTGGTATGCACAAATGCATCCTTAGAGGGTTTGGGAATAATATTGATGCGAGATGGGCATGTAATTACTTATGAGTCTCGCAAACTCAAAGATCACTAATTAAACTATCCTACTCATGATTTAGAACTAGCTACGGTAGTGCATGCATTAGTTCGATGGAGGCATTTTCTATTAGGTCATCGCTTCGAACTTCATACTGATCACTGTAGTTTGCAATACATCTTTACGCAACCTAACTTGAATTCTAGGCAAAGACGGTGGATGGAGTTCTTGTGTGAGTACGATTTTGAAGTAAAATATGTTAAAGGCAAAGAGAACGTAGTGGCTGACGCTCTTAGCCGTCGTAGACATGATGTAATGCCTAAAAATTTCACCTCAAAAAAAACCACCAATTTTTTTTTTTTAAAGCTCAATCATTAGGTTATTTAACTCTATACTTGTCAAGCACACTTTTAATGTGGCTCATTCACTCAACACATTTTACACAACACACCATCATAACATTACCTAGCTACTTATTTTATCACTATTGGATGATACTATATTGACTAAGAAATACCCATGCGATATTATATAACAAAAGAAGCAATGTTCGTGTCTTCTTGACTAAGAATCATCTATAGTAAGTATGTTACTGATGATAATGTTTCTAACCCAAATACCACGAATGAAATAGTTTAATATTCGACATTCATCCCATGATAACAATGTTAACACTTCTTCCATTTGTGTTAGGTTATACTATTATTATTATTATTATTATTATTATTATTATTATTATTATTATTTTCCTTATCTTAAGTGATAATGGTAATAGTATTAATAGCATGAGGATTTAAGATTTTCCGTGGTACTCCCTCTATTATCAAATTTATTTTATTACTCAACACTGTTCAGTATGTTGAAAGTTTATAACACTATTTCAGCTTTTACTCAATATTTTTGTTTAATGAATTAATCAAGGTTACATTCAGAATGGTAGTGAACCACTAGTAAATACACACAAATCCCTTATTCATAATAACATCACCCATAGTGGCAATAATAATGAAAAAAATAATCGTGAGATTTTAAAGATTCTATTTAATTAAATGCTACTATATATATTTAGTATTATTGTGGATATTACTCTTGATATTAATGATATTACCATATTGATTACTACCATTAATAATGTCCACATTGATCGTATTTAATTTTATCGACTTTTAATCATTGGATAAAATCACAATGTATAAAAGACATCTAGTATTAATGTCATGCTCACTAATACCATTACTTACATTAATTTCAAATATATCATAATATCAGTATTCTTAGTGCATTGATCCTTAATATAGCGAGTAAGATAATTGTTGATACTAATGTTCATCAAAAACCAAAAGATAGAAAAACAAAATTATTATTGTTTTATTTATTCGTTTAATTGTCATTCACTCATCCCTTAAAATACATAAGAATGTAAAATTACAATAATTTTAAATTTATATTATATAAACCACTTTATAAAATAATTTAAAATTATAATAATTTTGATTATACTTTACAACTAAATAAATCACTTCCCATATATTTTAAAGTAACTTTAAAAGAACCTAAAATAATTAATAGAATATTCCCCTCTTTTTGAGTCTATTTAAAGGGAATGGTGGAGATACTTAACTATATACTTAATCTTTATCTTTATGCATACACTTATTTTAAAGTAATAAGATCTTTATTAAAGAAGTGGGATATACTCTCTTTCCCTACATTGGGGAATAATTCAAACATAAAAATCCTTAAAGGCCAATGTGAATGGGTATTAGCGTGGAGATAACAAAACTATGTATATTAAGATTGAACTCCTCGGTTTTAACATAATCCACCTTCTAAATAAAAATGACCTTGCAAATTTATTTATTACGGAGGATATCTTACTTTATCCGAACTTAACAACTGACATCCATAGTAGCTGAAACTTAAGGTCGTCGCCTGAGCATTCCATGTTAAGGAAACATACTTAGAGTAAGCAAGGTGTTTACGTAGTTTGTCAGGAAGCAACACCCCACTCACAATTCTTTTCAAGGTACTGACAGAGCGTTCATTGATACAAGAGTAAATTTATTTCAGATGGGACGGGTTATGGCCAGTCATGATGATTTATGAGAGAGATAGGGATGGTTAATAAATACAACCTACTCATATTTTATTTACCATTTTATGCTGGGGGCTGCTTTTATACAACATGAGTCATTATCAGAAAGTAGCGGAAGGGCCATACTTGACAGGGAGCCATGCCTATGACATAACGACTCTTAGCCATCATTCAATACTAGAACAACATTTTATTATTATTTTTTTATCCACTAAGAATCTTCACACAACCATGAATGAAAAAAAAAGACTGTCATAACCGTATACCACATATCTTCCAGGGTTTGGGTTGGTAATGCTATTCTAACATGGATATTACTTCAATCCCAGATTTCTAGATGGAAGGTACACACGCAGCCCACCTTCCACTTAGAATGGAACAACGTCTTTGCAAGTGTGCGAATGTCTCTTGTGCAATTTCTACGCATTAACTACTGAATAAATTTACAATATAGTCTTTGGAAGATTAGACTATGAGGTCTGGTGTGAGCTCCTTAATAGGAGTTAGCCACCTATCTATCAGAGAATTAGTTCCTACCATCCAACCTTTAATGTGTTGTATATAGCCCCATGATTCATTGCATTTCAAATATTTTGCTTGCTACACAATAAACCGATAACAGTACATGCAAGAGGTAAACTCAACAATAACTGCCACACTTCCTTTCTAAGTTTTCCCTGTCAGTATATGCAAGAGGTATTGGACATACACCGATTTCTTAACATGATTAAGGTAAAAATGCCTTGACATTTAAGTCTTTGCACAGGTGGAATACAAAATGTTCAAAGGTCTAACAAAGCACTTACTTGTTTCAGGTGTGCAGGAGGAATGGCTGGTGTGGCCGTCTATGCTAAGGTTGTTCCTGTAGTTTTCTGAAAAATAAATAAATGATGCGCTATCTATCTATTTGCTTAGACCATGAAATACGTTTTTTGTTGTTTGGTTCGTTTAGGGAGTTATAAGCTTTCACTTCCTGTTCTATTTATTTTTACCTGAAACAACCTATCTATTTATTTATTTCTTTCTTTTGTTTTCTCTCTCTTTACCAGAACAGTATGCATAAATTTATTTATTATTATTATTTTAATTTTTTTTAAAAGAGAGCTTCTCCATACAAGGACACGAATGGATAATGAAAGAAAGCTACTAGTGTTATGTAAGAAACCATGTCTGGATGGTAGTTTACTGCATGCTTGACTAATCGAATGAACCAAAGTTCCTGATGCACCAGTAAGGAGGGTATTCTATCTATTCTTAAATGTGCCAACTTTGTGTATCATGTTCAAAATGCATTCTTTTTGAACAAAAATTTAATAGAGTTACACAGCAGGTAAAAAGGTAATATAAACCGATTCAATGCAAATATGCCACTTTTAGAGATAATACTATAACAGAACATAAAAATCTTATAGTAGAAGCAAAAGATATATGAGTCTACTAACAAAAATACCTTGTTCTTTCACCGGTATTTATATTGGGATTACATAGTATCCAAATGTAGTATTGATCATGGTATGACTGTTTGCTTGACAACAAATGGAATAACCGGATTTGGTATAGCTACATTTCCTCTATATCATTTCCCATAATCGCAAAGGAACGGTGATTAGCTCTAATTTATTTATTGTAACTACATAGAACCTGGTAAGGTTATCTCCATCCTATAAATGCTTCAAGAAATTTACCCCTTTTTTTTTTTGGTTTCCTTCCTACAATTGCAAAGTCCTTATAAATACAGTACTTGCAAGTTTTCTTGTAGATTGCATACAATGATAGCATTATGTTATATTTCCTTAAACAAGATAATAGAATGCTAAAGTATATATTAGGTTTTAATTTAAAATAATGGACAATATTTTTACTCTTCATATTGTTTTATCATTCATTTCTACAAAACCCTTTCTTTATAAATGTGGATGCATGGAAATGAAATTTTTACTTCAACTATTAAATTGGACGCCTCTATGTCTCAAGCATTTCTTTGATTACAAGTTCATGAGGTAATTCTTTCCACCACTCCAAAAGAGATTAAATGATCATTATTACCCTCAAACTTAAAAATAAAAAAATAAAATGAACATGTTGCTAAGGTAAGATCTATCTCTTCTCATTTTTTTTTCATTTTGCATGAAAATACAATCTTTTAAACATGGATGACATGCAACAAACAAGGCTTGCTCTCCACCCTACCGTAATGGCATCATGGAGCCTCATGGGCTCTAGCCATACCCCCGAGCAAGGAATTATTTTAGCTCCATGATGATAAATGGAGTCTTTTCTCATTTTTAGAAAGGAATAAAACTAACATAGCACAAACTTAATGTATCTAAGTTCTCTACCTTCCATTCTCCACCATGATTCATTCCATATTTCACATCCTTACCACCAATAACAAAGGGAAATAGTAGTAGGAGAGAATACTTATCTCTTTATATGAGGAGGCTAACTCCTTGAACCTTCTTTCCTCTCCAAGCCATCTTGATCATTCTCTACTATCTCCATTAGAGTTCTCCAAGAGGAGAAGTGGGCAATGCCCAAATCTTCCATCTTCTTGAGATATATAGGAATCCTCCAAACCTACACTCTTTCCCACAAGTGCTCACACATGTGTGAGTCTTGTGCCAATTCCAAGAACTTTTGGGGAGTGGGAAGTTGAGAGTGACAAGTCACTTTTCCCAAGCCCCAACACTTTTTGAGTTCGCCACATTCATGAATGTGGACTTTTGAGGGGTCTTTTCACACTCCAAGGACAAGTTCACATGTCAAAAAGGTTCCAAACCCATAGGTATAGGTCCTAGGAGTCTATTCTTGTTCAAAAACCAAGGAAATTGACTCAAGAATCCCTTTTTAAAACCCACAAAAGAATCCATACGAGTTTTGATCTTGACCAAGGGTTCCAACCCCAACCAAAATCTCATCACATGACCTACAATTGGATTCTACTCAACATGATCACCCAATCAATAATCAAACCTCAAACCCTTCCAAGTCAAATAGGGCTACACTTAGAACTTCCCAAGATGTATCTGATACGATTTTGATATTTATCCAACCTCCTATTTGCATATTTGATTCCTGTAACATTAATCCCACATTGACTCACTTAATTTCCTACACAACATAATTAAGCACAGTTACATATAATAATAACCACATTAATTGCAAACCAAATCTTTGTAACTTTATTCACAAACCATTTACATAGCTAATTACTCTTTCAATGCAATTCAACACAACAATTATCTTATTTCAAATTCATCTTATACATTTGAATCTCATACCATAATTCGCATGCCCATACATCTTCATTAAGTAAAATAACAATGATATAACATAAAGTAAAAATAAACTATAAGGTCATTGTTAGACAGTCGCCTTCATATCATTCGTAATATATCTAACCATCTATTTAGGAGAAATATATAACAATTTAAGGTTGTATTAGTCACTTGAAATGAGAGGCCTTACACATGAGATCTCTGCAACTACTCTTGAAGTAGATTTGAGAGGTCAAATATTAGCTGCACTTCCTACTGATAGATTATATCAAGAAGTGAAGTCGGAAATTGAATCGGGTAGACCTTTAGAAGGTCGATTTGTAGGATATGTCCTAGAATCAGATGGTATATTATGGCATTTAGGTCGTATTTATGTACCACATGTCGAGAGTCTTCGTACATTAATTATGACTGAAGCTCATTGAGCTCCATATTCAGCTCATCCAGGTGTCAAGAAAATGCATGCCGACCTTTGGCAATTGTATTTCTAGCCTGGTATGAAACGTGATATTGCTGATTATGTGTCGAGATGTCTTGAATGCCAGCGAGTTAAAGCTGAGCATCATCATCCTGCTGGATTATTGCAGCCACATCTCATTCTTGAATGGAAATGGGATATTATTTCTATTGAATTTATTGTAGGGTTACCTACGTCATCACGTCGACATGATGCCATTATGGTAACTGTTGACCGATTGACTAAAGTAGCTCACTTTTCACCAGTATGATCATCCTACAACGCTTCATCCGTAGCTAGGATATTCATGGAGGATATCGTTATATTGCATGGGATTCCTCATAGGATTATATCAGATAGAGATCCTGTATTTACTTCTACCTTATGGACTCCATTACAACATGGGTTAGGTACACAGTTGAACTTTAGTTCAGCATATCATCCTCAAACTAATGGACAAACTAAAAGAGTTAACCAAATATTAGAGGATATGCTTAGGATGTACATAATGGACCAACAGTCACGTTGGGAGGATTATCTGTATTTAGTAGAATTCGCTTACAACAACGGATATCAGAGTTCCATAGGTATGCCACCATTTTAGGCATTATACGGTCATCCTTGTCGAACTCCTCTAAGTTGGGATCGACTAGAGGATAGAGTGTTACTTGGACCTGAGATGCTTCATGATATGGAGCAACAGGTTGACCGTATTAGAGAGCATTTGATAGCAGCTCAGGATAGGCAAAAGAAATATGCCGATGCACATAGGATCGATCGACATTTTGCTATAAGTGATAGAGTGTTTCTTCGAGTACGACCGCGAAAGAGTCCAATCTGTTATGGAAAAGGCTCTAAGCTTGTGCCTCGTTTTGTTGGGCCATTCAAGATTTTAGAGAGAATTGGTCCTGTGGCGTATCGACTCGCCTTACCACCCAGTTTGTCTCGTATTCATGATGTTTTTCATGTATCAGTTCTTAGACCATATCATCCTGACATATCTCATGTACTTGATTGGAATGTGTTACAGGTAGAGGACAGGCAGCTGGCTTTGGAGCCCATGGCCATTCTATAGCATTGGACGCTCAGTCTCAGGGGTCGAGACGTTGATCAGGTGAGGGTCCAATG
This sequence comes from Sequoia sempervirens, assembly GCA_007258455.2. Lineage (NCBI taxonomy): Eukaryota > Viridiplantae > Streptophyta > Pinopsida > Cupressales > Cupressaceae > Sequoia > Sequoia sempervirens. The sequence goes on from VDFB02000015.1 coordinate 442,563,609, forward strand.
GGATCCTAGCTATGAGGCTTTAGCTACCTGGGAGGATGCGACACGTATGAGGGAACTTTATCCCTATCTATTTGCAGGCTTTCAGGAGCAAGCCTGATCCTAGGGGGGAGGATGTAGTACCCCTCTATTTATGCTTATGTTTCTGCTATTATGTTTTCACACTGTTAGACCTATGATATGTTTGGATATTTTGATCATTGGTTTTGAGCGATAGTGGATTTATTCTGTGACATGATGATACTTGTTTGATGATTATTGATTTCAGACATGATTGGATATAGTTTAGATGTTTTACTTTCAGTTGATTATTGTTATGTATATGTTATGATGGACTAACAACTATTATTTCATCAGTTTAATGTGAAGTGTATTGGTGTGGAGAACATAATCACATCACTCACTTGCAAGTGCCCTATGATATATGTGATTTTCTCCGCACGGTGTGTCTATTTAATGGTTTATATATATATATATATATTTGTATGCATGTTATTGCTTGGTTGCAAGAATTGCAGGTACATGACACCGATTCCACCTGGGTACTTAGGTCTGAGCGTGTCAAGACTCAACGGAAACGTTGATCGGGAGATAGTAGTTTGGTTTATCCAAGCCTAGTCTATAACCCTGGTCTTAGTACTTTGTCTGTTTTAGTTCAGAGTCATAGGATTGTATTGTTATTTGCTGTTTGAATAAATTGTTGAAAGTTAAATATTGGTTAATTTTAATGTTAAGTTTATTGTGTTTTAAATTATTTTTATTTAAATTAATGTTTAAATGTGGAAGAAATTTACTTGCTTGATAATTTAATTCATTAATTAGCTTATTTGGTTAAATAGTTGATCTTAAAAAGATTAAACTATTTTAATTAAATAAATAAATAAATTAAATTAAATTATTAAGTGTGTAAATTATATTGTATTTTAAATAAAATTAAATGCATGAGAATTGAAATTTAGTTTTAAAATTTAAATTAAATAAATTAAAATTGCATGCAAAATTGAATTGGCAAGATTGCTGAGAAGTGGAGAAGATATTTTTCACAACCACTTCTTGACATGTGTGTGAGTGCAATAATTGCTTATGGTTGTTGAAAATTTGTTACGGAGGATATTTTCGATCTTGGGAAAATGTAAGGGTTATTCAGTTTCCTCATGGGGAAATTATCATAGCGTTTTGCAAAAATTCCCCTTATTGTGTAAAATTTATTAATTCTTAGAAGTTGTTATCTCTCTGTGTTTTGGATTGTAAATTCTTTGAGGAAGATCCCTTGGAGGGAGGATCTCTTGTGTTGGTTGGAGAAGCTTTTGGGGTTATTGTGCGCAACAGGTAGAAAGGATTTCTCCTACAAGAAGCTTTTATTCTACAGGTATTTTTCTTGTTTTGTATGTTCTTTCTTTAAAAGTTAGAGAAATGATATGCTTTGAATTTCCTATGTTCTTTTTGATAATTTGGTAAAGTTTTATTCAAATAGTGGAAAGGATCTGTAAAGAATTTTAGTTGTGATAGAAAAGAAATTTTTTGTTGTCTTATTTCAAATATATGTGAAAATTGTGAAAACAAAAAAAAAAACTGTAAAGAAATAAAAGGGGCAAAACAGGGTTTTATTTTAGAGACGAAAAATTGTTAAATAGTAGAAGAGATTGTAATTTTTTTAAAAATCCTTGTTGATAAATATTGCCCAGTTTCACTGTTAAGTTGTTTTATATGAATTATATATATATATGTATTCATATATGTATATATATCAGTAATGAATATACATACATACATATAAAAATACATATATATAATAAATTATTTCATCTGATAGTAATGTATTTTGTTAATCGAAATTCGCTGTACGTGATTTTTATTTCTTCTGATAGTAATGGATTTATTAATTGAAATTCGCTGAAAGCGATTTTCATTTAGTTGAAAGTTTTATTTAAAAAAAATATTATTATTTTGGGGCCGCGGGGGTTACTGTCCCCCACAACCGACCCCCAACGGGGAGGCACTATGGAGGGCAGCGCATAGCACTGCGGTCCACAGCCAAACCCTATGGGGAGGGCTGTGGAGACAGCCCCACCCATGATGGTCATGGCTGTGAGGCCGCGGCTGGGTAAGGGCTGTATATACAGCCAATAAACCCTATGTATGGATTTAAATTGCAACATAAAAAAAAAATGAATCTATAAATTTTGCACAGTGTTTAATTCGTATATGAGTTCGATTAGGGCTTTTATGAATATAAAAATAATAATATATATGTATATATATTTATATATATATATATATTATATTATATTATTTATATGTAGTTTAGAATTTATTTTTAAAAGGTGGGTTTATTTGATTTAAAATAAAAAAAACATTGGGTAGATTCAGAATAGAGAAATTAAAATAGTAAATTCAGAGAAGAATGATTCGTGAAGTTGTGAAAATAAATTTTAGAATTAAATTATGTTAATTTCTTTATGTGTTTTAATTTCTTGTTAATACTTTGAATGATTGCATTTAAAATATCCCAATTGTAGGTGTTTAATTTTCTAATTTGTTTCAGTTGTGTACTAAATTGGGGCAAATTGGGAAAGTTCATAGTTTTCTATTTCAAGTCTTCCAGACTAGTTGTTTAATGGGAATTGTGATTGTCTAGATCATGTGTTAACTAAGGGGTGTGTACATGGGTTTGTATGGTGTTTTGACACCTGTTTTATGATCAATGACTTGATGTTTGTTATAACACGTTTGGTTTCTTATATTGAATTTGATTATTTATGCACTTTGTAAAACCTTTGTCATGAATCTTAGAAACCCTTGTTATGATTAGGGGAGTGGCTATTTGTAAGGGCTGACACACAAAGTGGTGTCAGGGTAACTTACAAATAGTTGGTAAGTTAGTGATAATTAAATGACACATTAGTTGGATTAAAATTCTTAATAAGATATTTTGCCTCTCTTATGACTCTTGAGCTACTTCAATCATGAGTATAAGATGAGAAGGCCTGGAATGGCAAATCAGTGTCTTGTTTATTCAAAAGACATTCAATTCCACAACAATATGCAATACGGGCCAGGTTTCGTAAGAGGTTCCAAGGTAACCCAAGGATTGGGGGCTGGAACCTAGGAAGAAATACCAGGGTAACCTTTGCATTGTTGTGATGACACTCCACCTAGAATAACTATAAGCCTTGTGTTTGTATTACAATCAATTGTCTAATTCTGGAAGCAATGTAACCAATAGTCTGTTTTGTACTAGTGTCTAGGGTTAGTAGATTAGGTCTAGGTAACCTTATTACTATCTCCTAGCACGGGGAGTGGACCTACGGGTACCACATGGTTGGGTGGAACGTGCACCTTACTCCGTTGGGTCCCCAGATTGTTATCATTGCATTGAGAGCTTCATGGATGGAGAGCTCGCATATGGAATCTTTGAATACTTCTTCATTGTAATTTTGTAAATTTGTATTGTAAATACATCCCTCAAATGTTGTGAGGTGATCTTTTGTAAAATGTAATTATTATTTGAACTACCTCATCATATGGATGAGTATTGTATATGTGATTAAATGCAATGTAAGAAAACAAGTTTGTACTTTATTATATCTTGAATGGAAAATTTCAATGTTATGCAATGTTTATCTTTATGTTATAAATTAAAATGTGCAATGCGAAATACTTAAGTCACTTATGGAAAACTCAAAGTAGTGTAACGTTTAGTAACTTAATGAATGTTCGCAACTAATTAACTTAATAATTAAACTTTAAAAAAAAAATTATTACACCTTTATTACACAATTGCAACATTCTTAGGTTATTAAGATGGGGCATTACAATTCTCTTCTACTTCCATTTCCTTTGTTTAATTGTGGTAAGATGGCATCACGTTAGTATGGTTCGTTGTTGAATATGGTGAGTGGAGAGCCTCTATGTCAACAAATTATTATATGTTATTCTTATTCCTTTGTAAAATCTGAAAGAACCCCATTCATCATTATCGGGGTTGCAACATTTCCTTGCTCGGGGTTATGGCTAGAGCCCATGAGGCTCCATGACGCCATTATGGCAGGGTGGAGAAGAAGCCTTTGCTAGTTGTGTATGGAATTTGTTGTATTTCTTTAAATTTGTTTATTGTGTTATGATGCAACAAGGAAGGGAATGGAAAGAACAGAGTTTATTTTGATTTGGATGATAGTCATCTCATTCTTGAGTATAAAGTGAATAATGAGAAATTTACACAAGGAAACTATATCTTGTTATGGGGGAAGGGAAAATCCCTTATGGACCTATCTTGCAACTTGAAAAGAAAGAATATGCATTTAGGTCTTAACCCTTTGTACTGCTAGACCAAAAGAATAGCTAAAATAAACTTTGTGAAATATTTCTATAGGGGTAGATAGCTTCTATCCGGAGGATCAAGGTTGAAGGAAACTTTGTTTAGAGTTACTGCATAAATAAATAGGTCTTGAATGATTTCTGTAGTTTTCCTAAAACAAGTGGAAATGAGTGCAATCATTCTTATGCTGTAATAGTGATGCAACTAACATATTTCTGTTCCAAAAAAGACACTAGAAAAGCCATTATCCCTATTCACTATCAAAATAATAAAGTAGAATGGTTATGGTTATAAATCAATCAGGTATGCATGCACATGGTTCCTTTTTGTTTGTTGAAATAGTGTTTAGTATATTTCTTTTATTCAGAGATTTATTGTTTTACAGGGGTGAGAAAAGAAAAAAAAAACAAACAAACAAAGAACATGTTGTATGTGATATGAAATCTGGAAAATTATGATGGGTGAAGTTGACTGTAATAGTAGCCCCGCAAACATGATGTTTTATCTAAATCAAGCCCCTCATGATCCTTGAGAAAAAAAAAAAGAACAAAATGAATGGCTTAATGCGTATCAAGAATAATTCGACCTTGTGCACCTATGTATCTTGCATTAACAATATAGAATAAGGAAATGAAATAATATCTATAAGACTGCATATCTAGTAATCGTCTCCGATAGCAGGAGTGCCGACCACCACATAATGTAATAGGTTTAACGTCCCTCAAGCAATCAGTTGGAAGTAGTAGAATATAGAGAAACGCAATAGGCATCTACCTTGGTAGGGTTTAGAATAGCCAAGAACTCTGTCATCATGCATTCAAAAACATTAACATTCACCTTGGCAAGATAAAAAGAAAAAGACTCCATAAAGAATCGAAAATGAGACTTTCTATTGAATCTTTCTTGTAACAGTATGAAAATAGAACAAATACCCTAAAGTAAATGTTGAGTTGGCATTGTTGGTTAGCCTTAAGAGTGAGCAGTTGAAAATCTAGTGGTGAAATTATTTACCTTAAAGAGCATTATACTATTCAGTGTGCTGGTAGAAAGAATAAATAAATAAAAATGCAAGCTTGGGAGCAAGTTATGTAGTCTAGTCAAGGTCCAAATTTATTGTGCAAGGAGGCATGATCTGGGCACGAAAAGAAAGAAAAAAAAAAAAAATGAGTGAGGAAGATTATTTGGGCTGACAATAATGTCACCTAATCGGGCTATTAGAGCTAAACCACTCGGAGCTTGAGACATGGCAATTGCAAACATTCCACGAGGATATTAAATACAAGCTACTGTGGTTGTTAGGTGTAGGTGAGGGAATTTTTGATGTGAGTCAAGTGCCATAAATAATGGTTGAAAATCAATCTGACAGTGGTATCAACCTCTTTCAAGTATGGCTTTGACAATTTTATTCTGATGGTGGCCATGTCTTTTAAATGCGATCCCTACTTATGTAAGCAAGTCAAAGTCTACCAGCGGTTAGTTAGATTATATATAACGACAACCTCACTAGATCGTCAGAGTATGGAAACACTATCAGAGTATAGAGACATGACTTCTACAATAGCCAGTTGCATTCTGTTTAAAACACTTATAATCTTCCATTTGCATTGTATCGTAGTTTCTAAAGTCTTTTCAACAAATACATTTGTCCTTAATGTGAAATCAATGCATAGCATCAAATCTTTCAGAAGCTGCTTATACTTATATGACACAAGCAATCTATGAGCTGGATCTCACACCTGACATATGCTTTCCTTTATCTTCAATAAATTCATTATGGCAACTGCGTACTTTATTTATTTATCTATTTTTCTTCCATTGGCATCCATTCCTTAATCCATAGTCCCCATTCTAGCCCAAACTACAAGTACAGGGCAACTAATAAAGATGTTTGGAATTGTGCTTCAAACCTGTTGCATGGCCTTGCATCTACAAATTGCATGTGCTTGAAGTTCTAAAGTGTTTTAAACAAAATAAATTCCACTCATAATCTAGAAACATTCATTTCACTAAGTGATACCTCTAGTGAGGCATGTTAAAGAAATTAGCTAATAAATGTTGGCAGAGCTATAGTTCTCTTGTTATGATGGAATCCTGATAGCAATTTAAAAATTCAACTCCAAAATAGCCAATGTAGGGAGGTTGAAGAAGATTACATTTCCATTCAACTTGTGCTCAGCCACCAGTACGCAAGAAATCCTTCTCTAAGGATGGAACAGGGTCCTTTGCAAATTTTGAAGGTCTTTTTAAAGGATCAATTTGTCTTCTTCAGGTGAGGCATACCTGACATACATTGGAAGTCAAGTAAAATAACCTCTTGCTCGATATCACACAGTGTTGTTGGCATATTCTTGCTACAGTTCAAGCAACGCTCACCCATAATGTAGTCTGGTTACACTCTACAATTAACCCAAAGGTTCAATAAATTATCTAGCATCTCAAAGGAGGTTGAGTATGCAATAAACTTCTATAGTAATTCAAAGTAGTATAGTAATTGTATGAATAGGTTTATAGTTGGGTGTGATACCTTTAAATAAAAGAGGATTGCTATTTAATAGGGGCTCATTGTTGCACTTAACATATAATCTCCTTTTAATATAATCTTCCATAAATCTAAATTTTAATAGTAGTTCTATGCACATTATTTCTTCTTATGAATCTCGGTAAGAAAATTATAATGGCAAAGTGAATGAATTTAGCCAAATTAATACAGGGAAAAGTAATGATAATATTATTATAAATTTACTTGAAGTTATTATAGACACATTGGGAAAATTATGTTGATTTTATTATCATGGTTAATAAAACTATTATATTGGTTTAATAAAATAGTATTAACAACAGTAAAGAAATTTCAAATTAAAAATCAAATTTTATTAATTGATTCGTTATAATAAAAAAATTATTGATAATATGAGAGAATAAAATATCTATATGTGACAATAAAAGTAATGGTTTTAATATCATTATTTTATCAATGATGTTAATTTTATAGTTACTATCTATACATTTATATAAATATAATATTGTAACAATTAAGATTGGAAACAATATGAAATAAATAAATAAATAATAATAATAATAACTCTTGCATATATATATATATATGAGAACATAGCTAACAACAATATTAATATTAATATTGATATTACTACATTTACCAATTTTAATATTGTGAGTAAAAATAAAATAAAAGAAAATAAAAAATAAACATTCATTTTATCCTTTACTTTAAATTTTAGCCTTGTGAGTTAAAACAAGAAGTAAAAAGATTTACACAAGTACAATCTTCTTTAACTACAGTATTTGGTATAATAATAATAGTGTAAATTGAAAGTATAACATCCAATAGAGTTTATCCTTACCCTTAGTAATAGTATTAGTAAATTATTAAAGGGGTAATATTCTATTGGGGTAGAAGTAATGGAAACATTATTTTAGTAATATTATTTTATAAATCAATAACATTATTGTTTGTTTGGTTAAATAGAAAAAAAATTAATATTGTAGCGAATGAGTAAATATTATTATTATTATGATTAAATAAGGATAATGATAATGTTATTAGGCTCAATAAATAAAAGAAATAATATTATTATGACAATTGGAGAGTTCACCTTAATATTATTAGGCATAATGTAAACTATGGTAAAAAAATTTTAAAAAAAGAGATATAGTAATGACATTATTATTCAATTTAAGAGGTTAAATTGGTAGCAAATTAACCCTTTTTCATTAGAAGCACAAATTGTCCCAAAAAGCTATAAATGCTTAAATTTTCAAGTAAGCATGATTGACATTAATGTGGTGACATTTGTGCATTTGTGTTTAGAATCAATGCTAAATGTGGACATGACAGTTAGCCAATGTAATAATTACCTTAACTAATGTGTTACCAAAAAAAAAATTTGTTGGGTCTTGTAACAAAAATTTTTGGGCATGACACTTTGGTATCAGAGCCCTAGGTTGCAACCCTAGGGAACTCTAGGTATAAATTGGGCATTAAGTATTGAGTGTGTGTGGATAAATGTGCAAACCACATTGTACTAGTTAGAATAAAATGTTGGATTGTAAAGTAAATAAAAAATAAAAAAATTGATCGTTAGAGATGGGTCAAGCAAGTATTAATTAATGGATACTCAAATCTAAACATGGTGCATTTCCTTAAGTAAACAAGGTGAATTCCTAGAGCCCCATATTAGACAAGTTGACAAGGGTTATGACATTTATCTAGTTTGTTGGCATAAAATTTTCTTAAACCGTAGAGAAAGCTATAAGTGAGTTACAAAGCATAGTCGTTATAAATGCTTGAATTGCGAAATGGGACATCACAAGTTGTATCATTAAAGAAACATTATTGTGTTGACTTCTTAAGGCTATAATCCTTAAATACAATAGTAAGGTAATTACCTAAAGCTATGGGTGGTTGGTAAGCAGCATATAGAAACCTTAGTACAAATTAAGGATAAAACATTGTAACTGTATTTATTATCATGTAACTAGTCAAAAAGAAAGAAATTTTTTGAACCGCGAAAGGGGTTGATGTGTGGAAGGTTGTTAGACATAAATTTAAGGGCTTGAACTCACAAATTGGTACTAATACATGCATTAAATTTTATCTTGTGTGAATTAGGGCATGATTTTCCCAGGCCTTAACATATTAACCGAATATCTTGATTTACATATAAGTGTTCAGGGGTTGATTTTATGAATAAACAAATGATAAATATTGCATGTGATAGGTAACGATTTTATGGCTGATGACATCAAATAATAATCAAAATCTTGCATTATACATTAGATCTAATTTATAATAGTGGTCAAAATCAAAATATTCACCTTGAATTAAATGGTTAAACTTTAAAGTTATTTAAGCACATATGTAAGTAAATGATGGCCTAGTAAACATGATAGAACTATAAGCTAAGAAACCCTTGTTCTCTATTATTTAAAGATTAAATAGTTAAGAAAAACAAGATGATTTCTAAGAGTTGAGTCAAAGGTGAGAATGTGTAGAAAGTTAGATCTATGTCAAGATTGGGGAAAATTCATTTGGGTAATGTGAAAATAATTTTCTTCTAGTAATTGTGTCTAAAACCTTGGTGAAGAAACCTTGTCAATATGCATTTGGAGTTACACTGTTACTTAGGGCACACACCATAACTAATTCCTTATACATAGCTGAGAACTAAAGACTTGTTGGTGTAAAAATAAGAATGGAAACTTGTCATAAAGGAAGTAATATTGTAATCAATTACGTGTTGACCTTAAAGGTTGTATACATGCTGCAAGGATTGAATAATCAATTGTATGAATTTATAAATTGAGTAATGAATTATGCATGATTCACGCCGTGGAAAGTTAAACTATATAAATAGGAGCCACTAAAGTAGACTTGTAAAACTTTTAACTAATGTGCATTCTATACCATTGACCATACTCACTCTTCAAGGTAAAATTATTTACACCTAAATGCAAAGGAGAAAGCTCAAAGGTAGATAGAAATTTTAGGACTTCTATTCATTATGCATTTTTATGAGGATAAATGGAATTGTGATTGTAACAATGATGATTACAACATGTGAGTAAATAGCTTAGATTTAGATAGTGAAATGTGTAATGCCCCGCCACACAACCCTAGGGAAAGTTGTAATTTACTAAACAAACGAACTATTTTTTTTTTAAAATAAGAACAACTAGCATGAAGTTAGAACAATTAACACACAATTTCACTAACCATTGCCAACCATTTCCCTAAGGCTATGAGACTGTGTTACTTAAACCAAACGTGGAACATGAATTAAAACCATATCATATAATTACTTAACAATTAAAGTTCACATACATTCCATTCATAATAAATTTACATCCAAGAATATGAAGTGCCACATGATTCCAAACAATATAGTTTACAACATGTTTACAATAAGATTACAATACTCATTTCTTGAATGAGGTAAATCTAACAAATATGATAACATATTACAAATTATGCCTCGATAACAAATGAGGGGTAATAAAATACAATAAGTACTGAGAGAACAAGGCATGAGAAGAAACTGATTCTCACGAGCTCTCCATCTGGAAATATCAACCACACGAACAAGAAGAAGAACCAATAGATTATGATGCATGCCACCTGACCACATGGAATCCAAAAGGTCCCACTCCCTCCGTGCTAGGAGATAGTAACAAGGAATTCCTACACAAGACCATCTACCACTAGACACAAGCCAAAACATAACTGAATTGAAACAAAAACAATCACAATATCACTTAACAACTACAATCACAAAGTCACTTAACAACTACAAACACAATATCACTTAACACTACAATCACAACATCACTTAACACGAGGTTACAATGCTTCCAGAGAACAAAGATCATGAACATCGCACAATAACTGATTAACTGTCGACATAGGAAAAGTGTCATGCATAAATTGCCATGAGTTACCCTGGCTCAACCTTCCTAGGCTACCAGACCCCCATCTTGGGTTACCCTGGCTTGCCTCTACTGGCCACCTGACCCTCATGCAAAACTATGTGTACCATCTCATCTCGAGCCTTATCATTCACTTGCTTGATGAGAGAGACATTATTTATCTTTATTAGTGTGAAAGATCCCCATTAATTCTTTTAGATTATCACTTAGTTAAACTCTAGGTGAGTTACCCTGGTGCCCCTTTGTGTGTTGGACCCCCACAAAGAGCCACTCTCCTATCGACAACACACAAGGTACAATACCATAATAAGTAACTAGAGAACATAACCTCTCCAATCCAAGGAGGAAACAAAACAAGGAAACTCACTCTGAAGACTAGAGGTACCAAATACGAAAACACGCTCCTTCCAAAGGAGGTACAAATCTCATTACCCTCTCCTATTTCCCAGGAGGCACAGATCCCTGTTCGTGGAAATCAAGTACAACATAGTACAACTCTACACAATTCCCAAGGCGATTCACAAATTGAACCTCTACACAAAACATCCCACTCTAGGGAACTTCTCTGGAAGACTTCCACAAACCCTTAACCCCATTTTCCCGACATGGAGAATGAAAGCAACATGATAGAAAAGCATTCCAGGCAACTCAATATCTAATGTTAGGGTTTCCTAAACCCAGTCAAACACAGTTTTCAATCTTGCATTTACTCAATCAAATACACCAAATTCATTTCCCAACATTGAACTATTTACAACCCAATCATTTACTCTAAATTTCACAATTAACTTCCCTAATCAAAGCGTTCCAATAAATAAAGTCATCTGAATAAAATAATCAACCCTTACTCTACGTTTAACAGTTGGATTCATAATCGAGGTATTATAATTAACAAATTCATCCAGTTAAAATAAATCATTCTCATATCTCTAAGTTTCATGAATATATTCAAAAACAAGACATTTAATAAATAAACAATTAAACTAAATCGCTTAATCCATATTTCAAACATAAAATAAATTAATTAATCAAAATCAATATTTTAAATAAAATGTTGGGTCATACGTCAATTTCATTTTCTTTTAACAATGCGATAGTCATTATAAAACTTCAATTTAATATTTAACATTATCTTAATATGACGAATAAAATATTATTTTATTTGCATATTAATAATTTATTTAAATATAAAATTTAACTCCCATATAAAATTTTCCACATAACACATTATTCCCATAACAAATCAACTACCCAAGACTATTCAATAAAAAACACATAATATAACCAAATTTTCACAAATAAACTTGTAATATTACCACATCCAAAATTACCAATTTATTTCCTAACTTTGACAATATAATTAACTATTCAACATATGTATATACATAATTATATATACATACATGTATATAAGCTTTTATACATACATACATATTAATGGTATATATATACATATTAAAACAAATATTTAAAAATCACTATAAAAAAATAAATTTAATTAAATAATTCATATATCAATATATATATATATATATTTAATATATATACATATTAATATATATATATATATTAAATATTTATATATATAAATATATTAACTAAAATATAATTATTAATATATTAATATCAAATGACATAGAAGAAATCCATTTAAAACCAAATCGAGATTTTATTTTACTTTTGAACCGCACGCATCACAGGTAAAGCCCACAGTACATAGTACTATGGGCAGTGGGGGGGGCTACGCAGCCCCCCACTAGCTACGCCCAGCAGCCTAGGTTGTTGTGCGCAGTCATTGGGGCTGCGTACAGCCTCCACTGGGGGTCGTGGGCTGTATAGCTGAGACCGGCCGCCCACCCCCAATAAACATAAATTTTTTATTTATTTATATATATATTTTTTTAAAAAAAATTATTTTTATTACTATTATTTTTTAAAATTTCCTTTGTAATTAAATCCTTCATCACGGAAACCAATAAAGACATGAATGCCTAAATTTTATTTTATTTATTTATTTTTTTTACTATAAATTTTATTTTGAAACCAACACCAGGGGCATAAATAAATATACATATTAATCTTTTATTATTTTTAAGATATTTCCCCATACAATGCACGAAAATCCAGAAATGTTTATACAATGAATGAATATATATATATATTATAAAATTTAATACTCACAATATAAAATATAAAATCTATTCTTTTTATTACCAAATAAAAATCACAGAGGAACATAATATTAATAAAGATACATTTGATTAGCATAACAGAATTGTAACATAAATTTGTTTATATATATATATAGAGAGAGAGAGAGAGAGAGATTCATAAGAACAATATAAATAAATAGATTTTCACTTGAAACAATAATTTCATAGTTAAATTAGATTGAAGAAATTCCAAAAATGGTTTTCACTATAATTTCTTTTTATAGAAATTCTTTTTCAAAAGTTTATATCATGAACCTTCCAATCACATAAAACTCTTTTAAAAAAAACACAAGGAGAAATTAATCTTCCAACATGGTAGTCAAGAATTTATTACAGAAGAATAAATCAAAAGAGAAATAATGAACTTGAAAGGAACCTGGAATCCTTCGTTCGATGAAGAATCCTTTCTGAATCCTCTTCTCGACTTCCTGCCTTCAACATTCTTCTGAATCTATCTTTTCTTTCCAAAACCACAATAATTTTTACCCAGAAAACACCAAACCCAAAACTATCTTCTTCTTTTTTTCAGATCTAAAACAAAGAGTAAAACTCCTGTGTGTGAATAATTCTCTCATAAAAACAATAAATCAAAACAAAGAATCAATAAAGCTCTTCCGCTTTCTTTTCTCAAAAATCTCCTTTTCTTATTGGTCCTTTTTCTAGCTTTTAAAAGCACAACTTATCTACAATTTTAATTAAAATAATTTATTTAATCAAGATATTATCTACACAAGATTTGCTAAATTAATATTAATAAAAAGATAATATTTAATTATCTTCATCAATATTAATTTTAAATAATTATTTACATTTTCAATTAGTTAAATCACTTTTTAAGTTACAATATATTTAAATTTGACTTTTAACTAACTCACAATTAAATCAAGTAACAATGCAATATTAATTAATTATTTTATAAAATAAAATTAATTAACTAAGCACTAACTAGAAATTAAATAAATACATAACAATCAAACTACATAATGACAAGGACAACACTTCAGTCATGACACCACAACTTAGAACAGGACGATGGACTTGGGACGAAAAACCTAGCTACTATCTCCCAATTAATTACCGTTGGTAAATGGACACGCTCAGACCTGTGAAACCAGGTGGAGTCGGTGTCATGTACCTATCAACCTACAACAAAGAGCATGTCAAACGTGCAATATATATATAATATGATCAAACATACCGTGAAGAAGAAATCTCAGAATTGTAGGATGCTCGCAAGCGAGTGATACAATCCCATCCCCTTCACCAATACAATATCACTAACTAACGCATCTAGCATCCTTGATATGATCAATAACATAAACATCATTAAATCAAATATCTTCTACGTTAATCCAAAACATGCCATAAAGATAAAATCAGAATAAAATAACATTACATCAAAATATAACTTCACATCATTAAACAATTTCCATCAAAAGCAACCAAGTTCAAAGGTCAAAGCATATTCAGACACAATCATCAAATTATAATATAACATATGCATCGCTAATCAGTTCACGATCGAATGATCACCAAGTTCCACAGTCACATCATAAGCATAACAAAGCATTACCAAGAAAACACTGTCGATCCAAATATCCAAAATGGAGGGGTGTTACAAAATGCGATTTGTAAAAGATATTAATGGGTTGTGAGAATTACTATTCCATGAGTTATCATGTGTTTTATGCATCAAGTGTGTTTTATTTTCTCATAATTCAATGTTTTGAACGAAAAAGATTGACTATATTCCCTATTAAGTGAAAAATATTCCTTAGCATGATAGTGGAATTACCCATATTGATATGTCAATGAATATAACAAATACAGTTGGATCCATGATATATATAGAATTTTTATTTTTATTTTTTTATTTTACCAGATATGTGATGTCAGTAAGATGGGAAGTGTTCAATGTACCATGTATTGTCAATTGTAGGAAAATTGAGTATTACCTAGATTACAATTGTGAATTATATGGCAATTTATTGAAAATTGTGTAAGGAAATAAAGTGTGTATGGGTGTATTGAGATTTGTGTTAATAGTGTGGTGAACCATGCATTGTTAAGTTCTGGGAAGATTGGGTAATATACTTAAGCTACAAGTGCATACTTCTAGTTATTTCTTGTGCCTATGCAAAGTGAGTCGACATTTCCAAAATTGAGATGAAAAGTGAATATTGCTTAAAGAAAAATAGAATGTGTAGGTGCATTGTTATTGTTCTATGGTGAATTTCATAAAGTGTATTATGTTATGACATGTGAAGTGAAAACCAATAAATGTGTTGTGTCCCAAGTATGAGATACAAGGTATCTGACTTGGGATAAGGGTGGTGGACATCTGGTATGATCCCCTATATGTACCCTTTGTGATGGACTTTATGTAAGCTAGCTAGTTTTGAGTTCAAATAAATGTGTTATGTGTATAAATGTGTCTATTAAATGAAATGTGATGTATTCCTTTGTGTTAGTTTTATTTTTATGTTAAATGTGTACCCTTAGCGTTTGGTTCCTCCCTTATGGGAGTGTGATGCTAGCTAGTGTGAATAGGGGTTGAGAGGCACATGTTGTCCCATCGAGAAATTATGAGCTCAGGGCATTGTTCCTAGTCCTGTCAAAGGATCTATGTCGAGTCATTGTAATCCTCCCATGAATGTTGATCGTGGCCTACTCCCCCACATATGAGAGCCACACTTGTTGGTTCATAGTGAAAACCTATTCCTTGATGTTTATAACCCATGGGTAAAGGATGGAATTTTATGGACCATTAGTGATTCATATTTACGTGGTTAGGGACCACCAGTTACTTATATTTATGTGGTCAGGGACCACCAATGATGTAGATTTTGTGGTCAGGGACCACTAGTTATTCATATTTTTGTGGTCAGGGACCACCAGTTATTGCATGTTGTTATACTTATGTGGTTAGAGAACCACCATTCCCCTCCTCCCCATAGGTGGATTATCAAAGTCACATGGTGCCGTAATGTGAAAATTTTATTGTTGAAATATGAGTTATTGGTAATTTCTTAATTGTTGTTGTATTTTATTGTACGCCAGCAAGATGAAAATTTTACATCTCTTTTATTGGGGCTATTTAGCCATTCAAAATTTTATTTTATTTTGTAGTCCATTTCCTCGAGGACTTATTTAATTTCTATTATTGAATTAAGATTGGAATGTTAAAATGCAACTATAATTGATCTTTATTTTGTTTCTCTTTGAAATTGATAGTTTCCTCTTTGAGAGTTTTATTGAAACTTTACTTTACGGTCTTCTGTTACTCAGTTTGAGGCTTTCTACTTATTTGCAAATTGTTGGCATGTTTGATGTAATGTGAAATCTGTAAACTGCCATATCCCAAGGGGTTCCCTGGCAGGTCGTATAGGGGAGTAGATGCACTGGGGAATTATTTTGAAGGGGGTTGTAAATGAAACTTGTATGGGATGGTCATTAATCCATCCTTCCCCTTGTTCTATGATTGTTCTTATCAGTATGGAGGAGTCCTTAAAGAAGAGCCTCAAGACCATCTTTCCTAATGATTATCACATCCAAGAATATCCATCCTTGTAAACCCCATTGAGCCTTGTAATGTGAATTATGTGTAATTATTGTGATGTATGGGTAAATTTGTAATTAAATAACATGTGAAAAGACTTGATTGCTATGTGAGAAAGAAAGTGACAAAATTGGGAATACTATTATTCTAGAGACATGAATTGATATTGGAAAGAAAAATATGTTTGAAAACATCATGAGTGATGTTTATGATACAAAAGGGAACCGCGAATAGTGTATAAGGATGCTACTATTTTTTTTTTGGATGTATGTTGACCTGTAATTGTTAATAAAAAATGTTAATTACATAGATAGTTACTAGTAATTGTTACATTGTGAGTATATTGGCTAAATTTTCTATGTTGAGAAACTTTGTTCTAATTATTAAGAGGTTTGATGCATGGAAGGGATGTCTCTAATATGTGATTATAGTTAAATGTTTTGAATCACTTCATCATCTAAGTAAAGTAATTGGTATGTTTAATAGATTATGTACATTACTATATGAAGGTTATGTTTCCAGACATTAATGACTTCCAGGAGGAAGTCTAAATTAAGGGGAGGGGGATGTAATGCCCCATCTTGCATGTGATTAGTAAATCTCTAATCAATTTTATGTGTTCCTAAATAGAGGGTAAGATGTATTGTGGATGAAAAATAGTGTGATTATTTGATAAAATATTCTTGCTTATCATTCTGACATTTTAATTATTCTACCATGAAGGATATTGGAATCATAAAGTGTAAATATGAGTTGAAATTGTAAATGAAATGGTTGCAAAATTAAATCTTATTTCAGCTATTAGATAAATGTGATATATGATTGTTGCTTATGGTTTCAATGATAACATGCAAGAAAGGAAGAGCCAGTATGAGAAGGGAAGACCATTGAGTAGATCAAAATACATCCTCTTGTGGTGATGAATTTGAGCCCCCTTTCAAGGCTTAAAAGGAAATAGAGTTAACAAGTTGATAGAGTAAGGTGGTACGGGTTGATATAAAAAGATGATTTATATTTTGGGTTGAGAGGGTATTTGTTTGTGTTCCAAGTGAGTTGTAAGTTGAGGGATAAGGTTTAGAAACCATTATCCAAGTTGAAATTCGGATAGATCTTTAAATGGGTCTTTAAAGAGGGTTGTTGGTCAATTTCCTCGGTTGGGGTGCAAAAATAGACCCTCTAGGGTCTATACCATAGTGGTAGTGGTCAAGTAGGTATACAATAGTTCCCTTAGGACATGATTTGACCCTTGAAAAGTCCTCATTATGGAGAGTGACGAGTTTTGAAGAGAGGATGTGATGGAAAGATGGAGGGGATGTCCAAGTGCATGTTCTTCTTCAATAAGGAAAAGACTCTCATTGATGGAGGTAGGTACACTTCACACCTCCCCATTCAAGGGTTGTAACTTGAAATTTCTATATATCCTAGAGAGGAAGGAAGAGTGGGGTGCTACCCACTTCTCCTTTTTGGAGAACTTTGGTTGAGATTGAAGGGAAGATGAGAGTAGAGGATTCATTTCTTTTGGGAGGTAGTGATGAAGATGGATTGGCATGGAGAGGAGATGATAAGAAAGGAGCCTAATCACCTAAGCTAAGTTAAAACATAAGCATTCTCTTCTACTTCCATTTCCTTTGTTTAATTGTGGTAAGATGGCATCACGTTAGTATGGTTTGTTGTTGAATATGGTGAGTGGAGAGCCTCTATGTAATTAAATTATGCTATGTTATTCTTATTCCTTTGTAAAATTTGAAAGAACCCTATTCATCATTATGGGGGTTGCAAAATTTCCTTGCTCGGGGGTATGGCTAGAGCCCATGAAGCTCCATGATGCCATTATGGCAGGGTGGAGAGCAAGCCTTAGCTAGTTGTGTATGGAATTTTTTGTATTTCTTTAAATTTATTTACTATGTTGTGATGCAACAAGGAAACTATATTCTTGAGTATCAAGTGAATAATGAGAAATTTACACAAGGAAACTATATCTTGTTATGGGGGAAGGGAAAATCCCTTACGAACATATCTTGTAACCTGAAAGGAAAGAATATGCATTTAGGCCTTAACCCTTTTGTGATGCCCAAAACTTTACACCAAAATATAGTTAAGGAGAAAACACAAATTCCAAATTTCGTTCACTTACACTTGTAAAACTCTCAAATTTTGCTACCAAAGTAGGCACTACAAGAAAACATACAAATTTAACCAGACATAAACTATAATTCTTTTAGTTAGATAACTAAATTGCTTAGACCATCATGGTCAGCTCGAGAGGAGACCTGAAATCTACATCTCTGAGGTAGACTTAAACAATTCAACCAACCCAAAATTAACCTAAAACATTATATAAGTCACATGCCAATAATAACAAATATATATATATATATATATATATATCAATAGTAATCATAAGAATATATAAGAGAACAAATCCTAGGGGCCAGACCTAGTCCTCAGGGGCTCCTCTCAGATGGCCTTGCCTATGTATATATTTCACAGAGGCATCGTAGTTTGACAAAGAAGGATTTAACCAACATAAGCATTCTCAATAGTGAAAAGACACACCAACTCACTTAGGGATTTCAATGGAGAATAATACTACAAGAGGACACAATTTTATTTTTTGTTGGAGAGATAGTAATGCTATCAACAATTTACTACTTGGTTTACATCATATTTTATCATTACTCTTAATCTGTGTAAAGGATGAAATCACTATCATCTATAACCAAACATCTAAACCTTACAAATAACATGATGGATATTCTCAAGATTCTTGAAGATACGATACCATGAAAATTAGCTAAAAAGGTTATGAATTAAGGTTTTGATAACTATTAAAACTCTTGAACAACTCTAATGTTTCTATGTCATTTAATACTCAATTACCAAGTATACTGTTCTCAAGGATTACTAAAAAAAATATGGAGCATAAAATAAAAACTCACACTTGCACAAAGACATAAGGTAGATCAAGATGCTAGAAAGAATAAAGGTAACTCTTTATAGGATTTCACATGATAGGAAGAATAAAAACCACTCATTTTGTATGTTGAATAATCATTTTTGAGATAGTTTCATCCTAACATATGATCAATTTCACTATTAATTAATTGAACAATAATATAATAAGATTGTTTGGAATGAGATCGATCAATAATAGTAATTATTATAATATTCTACAATTATTCTTATAGGATCATTGAAAATAACCATTCAAGATTCCTATAGGGTGGTTTAGTTTAAACAATCTTTTACCATTCTTCTAATAACTAATCACCCTAGTAAGTCACTCAACAAGTAGCATTTGTTTCATAAATTCCAACTAAAGAAAGTCATACTTAAATATTAACTCAATATTTGTTTTGAATCATCATAACATAAATATCTTATTCTTATTAGATAAGGTACACTAGCAGGATTTTTATTATGCCATGATATTATAATATTAAAGTTATATCAATTGTAGTCAAGGATACAAGTGATTAGTTTTACAAAAATATACCTACTTCTCAAATATGCAAAAATGCATTCATTATTTATATTTATTATTATTTAATAAAATATTTATTTATTCACTTTACTATATATATTTATGTATAAATATATACAAAAATGATTATATAAGTTACTACAAAGATATAATTTACTTTCTTTTTAGAAAGAAACTCTAAAAATCTATTTTTTTTAAAAACTTATGCTTACTAATATCTAAACTTCTCTTATTTTAAACTTCCTTTAAAATACTTTAGAATAATACTAGTGTTTTTTTTTAATTAATTAATATACTTCCCTTCTCATGAAAAAGAATATTTAAATAAAGATTCTTAAGTGAGTTCTTGGGATTAAAAGGGCTCTTTACAAGAATGAAATACGTAAGAACTCAACTTTATTTATTTATTTTCTTTGAAGGATGCATGAGATATATGTTGACTTGGCCATATTTTTATTTAAATAAAAGCATGCATTTAGAACACACACATTTCATAAAAGTAATAATAAAATAATCAAAAGGGAAAAGCCTAATTAACACCATACAAGGACTAGCTCTATGTTGACTTATTTTATTAGTTCCTGCCACTAGGCAAGAATATTTATGCATTCGTCCAGAATGCTTTTATCCGGCAGCATTGGCCAATCACATTTCGCCATTTAACATATTACTTATTTTTTTGTATAGTTTGAATTTGGAGAGCTACTTTATATATTGGAAAATTAGCATTTATCTATTTTTCTATTTGTACGAGTAGCTTTATAAATCGTTTTCATTTTAAAATTTCAGGAAAATGCGAATGCATAAATTGATTAAATAAATTTAAGCAAAGGAATAGTTTTAAAGTTGGTGGCTAGAGGTATGTAAACCATGAATGTAGATTAAATGCATTAAAATATCAAGAAAATGCGAATGCATTAATTGATTAATTAAATTTAAGCAAAGGCATAGTTTATAAAACTGGCGGGTAGACGTACGTAATGCATGAATATAAATTAAATGCATTGAATGGCATCTGGCTCGAGGTGGAGGCACTAGAATGGCTTGGAGGCCACACGTGGCCAGGGTACTTTGGTCATTTAAGATAGAGTTAAGTCACTTGCCATGCATTTCTATTACTTTGCGTGTGTTGTTTTTGTGTTCTATAAGCACCTGTTATGAGGAAGAGTTTGTAGCGACTGAGCAAGAGATGTTATAGTTGCAGAGTCCAGACCCAGAAATGAGTTACTTGAGGTGATAATTTGTTAATTTTTAGAGTTTTGTTACATTAAAGTGCATAACGAAGCCGTATTTCATAGTGCTCTATTGTGTGGCTGAGCAAGGTATTTTGTAGTTGCAAAGTTGCACACTAGATAGGGAGAGATGAATTGCTTGAGGTCAGAAGAGGTAACTTTTAGTTGTTTTCATCTATTTGATACGAGAAATGCAAGTAGAGTTTGATAGTGTGTTAAGGCATTCTTATACTTTGATTATAAATTCGTATTTTAAACTACTTTTAGTATTATTTATTCGAATTTCTTGTTGAAATGCGAAGGTTTCATCTGCATTTGATAGGAATTATGTAGAAATCCTCTTGTCCATTTTACTTCATGCATGTGAGCACTGTAAAGTTTGTATATTTTTCATTACTACAAAGTGGTCCCATAAAGAGGGCTTTGGAACCAAAATTATGTCAATGTGTGCGATAATGAGAGCTTTCAAACAATGAGTGGATAGTGTGTTGCTTTGAGCTTTTCCATTGTCATCAAAGCATAAAGGATAGAGGGGTTCTGTTAAAAGTCGTGGTTGTTGTCCCCGTAGGCATAAATTCATATTTTAAACTACTTTTAATATTATCTATTCAAATTTCTTCTTGAAATGCAAAGGTTTCATCTGCGTTTGATAGGTATTATGTAGAAATCCTCTTGTCCATTTTACTTCATGCATGTGAGCCCTGTAAAGTTTGTATTTTTTTGATTACTGCAAAGTGGTCCCATAAAGAGGGCTTTGGAACCAAAATTATGTCAACGTGTGTGATAATGAGAGCTTTTGAACAATGAGTCGACAGTGTGTTGCTTTGAGATTTTCTGTCATCATGAAAGCATAACGGATAGAGGGATTTTGTTAAAAGTCATGGTTGTTGTCCTCGTAGGCATAAATGCAAACAATGGGAGCATAAAGAATGTAGTAGAAACATATTTTCTGCTAGCATGCATTAAAATTTTGTCAGATGTCATGGTTACTATTCTCATAGGTAGACATGTACAATACGAAAGCATTTATAGGGCAAGTGAACTATTTTACAAAACTCCTCAAGGAAATGGGCCTCCGAGGAATGCAATGAGTATTAAATCTAGACACCTTGATATTCACATGTTAACTTTGGTATTTTTATGGAGTTGGTAGCTCTAAATTACTCTTCTTTCATCTGATATTTAATTAATTGGGTGGCAGTTAACTAGTCTTTAAATACATAATAATAAAAGGAAAGAAATAATTATAAATATCCTTGTGGACATTTTAATTATGGGTTGTGATTTGTACTTGCATGTAGATGGATTAAGCACTCAAAAGTCATAGTATATGTAGCATGTCAGCTAATAGGTCCATGTGACGTTAGAGTCATGGTAAAGTAGTTAGTTAGATATTTGTCATTTATCCTTGTTTCATTAGATAACTAATTAATTAGGTAGCTGTTAATTAGTCTTTAAATACACAGTGATAAAGAGAAAGAAAAATTACAATTATCCTTGTCTACATTATACCTGGTGATCAAATTCAAGGTACAAACATACAAAGCAAACAACAATTTGAGGTTTTGTAGTTGAAAAACATAGACTAAATGCTTAGGAAGTTAGAAAATTGTATCTTGGGGTTATAAAAAACTATGTCAAATATGTTGTAGAATCCAAATTGCAATGTTGCCACAGAGCAGTTAAGTAATATTGCTTGATAGAATAGTTTTAGGCTTCATGCAAAAGAGTAGTTAAATTCGTTGCTAGAAGATTTGTGGTACAAGAACCTATGGCAATTAGTTTGTGTAGTTAATCTAATTTACATTTATACTTGTGTATCTTGAATCTAAAAAATGATTGTTAGTGTTTTAATGGTTTTGGCTATTAGTATCCATCGCAGTAGGAGTATTATATATTGCTATTCTTTTAGAAAAACAAACACATGGTTTTTGTTTTCTAATCAAAGCTTTTTACATGGTGCAATGCTTTTGATTGGAAGAAAAGAGGTGGTGTAGTGGTCCAGCTGTAGTAAATTCTTCAAGCAAGGAGTACAGGGTGAGTTTCTAGAATGAACCTTCTCCTTTGTTTACAATTGCATATAGTAGATAGAGAAAAATGTTAATTCAAGATTCTCACTATATTGATTGTACTTGTAGTCATATCATTGCTTTTTGTTACAAGGACAATCTTTACAAATGGGTATTGTGAGTGGCATATGCTACATGGTTCATAAAAATTACACAATTGGGGTTCAAAAGTAGATCTTCATTGCAGTGGCATGACATCAGAAATGCAATTATTATCCAATCAATTTTTTTAGTGGCTGATTGCACTTTATAATTTAAACCTAGTCTTTTTAATTTTGAGAGTTTGATTCTGAATCCATATGCATACTTTGAATAAAACTACTGGCTGAAGGTGCATAATTCATTGATGCAAAATCAATGCATTTAATGGCATCTGACTAGAGGCAAGGCTGTTGGGATTGCTAATTAGTCTTTGAATATATAACAATTAAAAGATATAAATAAGTATAATTATCCTTGGCCACATTTCACATTTTGACCTTTCAATCAAAGTCAATTAACAAAGTAGCAGTTAGACCTAAAGAAGATTCAAGGACTATGCTGATAGAAAACCATATTCTGGACAATGGCTAGACAATCTGTTGAAATTGCTTTAGAAACTTTGAAGAAAATGCATTTTTCCTTCTGTTTACTTTCATTGTACATCTTAAATGGAATTTGGGTTTCGCATTGTTGCAATGCATTTGGATACTTTGATTGTAAAATCATAGTTTAGATCATTTTAAGTGTTATCGATTCAAATCTTTCCTTGAAATACCAAGGATTCATCTGAGTCTTGGAGGCAATGTACAGTTGTCTATAATTATCCTTGGCCACATTTCACATTTTGACCTTTCAATCAAAGTCAATTAACAAAGTAGCAGTTAGACCTAAAGAAGGTTCAAGGACTATGCTGATAGAAAACCATATTTTGGACAATGGCTAGACAATCTGTTGAAATTGTTTTACAAACTTTAAAGCAAATGCATTTTTCCTTCTGTTTACTTTCATTGTACACCTTAAATGGAACTTGGGTTTCGCATTGTTACAATGCATATGGATGCTTTGATTGTAAAATCATAGTTTAGATCATTTTAAGTGTTATAGATTCAAATCTTTCCTTGAAATACCAATGATTCATCTGAGTCTTGGAGGCAATGTACAACTGTCCTATAAAGAGAGCTTTGGAACCAATGAGCTATCATAAGGGATAGAGGAATACTGTCAAATATTGTGGTTATTGTCCTCATAGGCACACATGCAAAATATGGAAGCATATATAAAGCAAGTGAACTCTTTAATAATCCCATGAAACATAGTCTTTGTATGCATCCATGCATACAGGTTTTCATGTATATATGTGTGCATGTAATTATGTATATATGAATGCATGTATATATGTTGCCATGTATGTATGTGTGTATATAACATATTACTATTGCATTTGCTTTAAATACTTTTTTGTGGATGGTGCCAGCTAGCCATCTAGTCATATTGTGGTTATTGTACATATTGCTTTTTTGGATATATGATCTCAATTTCGTGAGTTATTTTTCATATCAATAAATTGGCATTTATCTGTTTTTGGAACCCATGGGAGTGGATTTTTGAATCGTGACTGTTTTAAAATGCTCGTGAAAATGAAAATGCATAGATTCATTGATGGCTATGTGCCTTCATGCATATATGGATATTTATAGGATTTATTGCTATCATGTAAACGCCACATAAATACTCATTCCCCAAGTCCATGTAGTCATTTGAATATGTGCATATATTAAGGGATCTATTGATACATGGATATGTGCATCCATGGCTACATGAATGCATATATATATGTATGCGTGTAATCATGTATCTATGTATACGTGTATATATGTGTACATCCATGCATGTATGTATGCATCTGTGCATTGAAGCATGTGTTCAGCTATGTGTCTATGAATACATTTTATCCAGCAATCAATGTCAATTAATAAACTAGTGCTTGTACCTAGAGAATGTTCAAGGATTGTGCTGAGAGAAAACCATATGCATATCAATATGTTAGAGAGAATGTATCTATGCATAGGTGTGTATAGATGCTAATTGTTCTGAATTCTGGTTGCATGTGATTGCATTAAACAATTAAGAATAAGTGCTAGATAATTGAAGTAAAATGACCCCATTCAGTTGGCAGATCAATTTTTTTCAGCCCTTTACATGTTAACTAAGAGTTTTGAAGCTTTTTTTGTTCATTGGTAGTCTTTGAAGCTTAAATGTCACAGTATATGTAGCATATTACCCAATAGCTCTATCTCACATTTCATTCATGATGATTTAGGAAAGTTCATATTTCTTCATTCATCCTTATATCGTCTCATATCTAAATAATTAGGAAACTGCTAATTAGCCTTTAAGTACATAGCAATTCAAAGAAAGAAATAATTACAATTATCCTTGTGTACATTAGAACTATTAAGCAAAGGCAATTAACAAACTAGCCCTAGAAAACCATGTGTGTGTTAATGTGTTGAATGACATGTATTTGTGCATGGGTGTATATGGATGCTATAAGTTGTGATTTGTACCATTATGTAGCGCTTACTATTACTTGTACAACCAAGCCACATGCAAGTAGAATTCATAATTCATAGCATCCAGATGCATACAAGGACAAATACAAATCAAGGTTGTTCGCATCCTGATAAGAAAGATGATGAGATACATCGAATTAATGTATGTCACAACATCTTATTCAATAAAGATGATTTGGTTAGGTAGGTTACAGATGAGAATCCTTATTGGTGTGTGACTAATGCTCTTTTTGAAGACTAGTCAAGAAAATTACATGCCAATACTATTAGAAAATAGGTAGAATTAAATTTATTGATTGACTATGATTGATGGATCAAATGTGTACAAGGATAGTTAAATAATTAGGTAGCTGCTAATTAGTCTTTAAGTACATAATAATTAAAATGAAGAAATAATTAAAAATATCCTTGTGTACATTTGAACTGTTGATCAAAGGAAAATAACAAACTAGCACTAGAAAACCATGTGTGTGTTACTATGTTGGATAACACGTACTTGTGCATAGGTGTTTATGGATACTATGAATTGTGATTTTATATTTGCATGTACCTGGTTTAAACATTTAATAATTAATTCTTCATAATGGAACGAAATAAAATTGGGAAAATAGAAATAGAATGACCCCATGGAATTGGAACATCAATGTTTACATGGCTTTAACATGATTGTAGATTTGCGTGCATGAGACTTATTTGAATCTCAAATGTCATACTGTAGGTGGCATATTAGCTAGTTGGCTTAACATGATAGCTTTCAAACAAGTTAATTTAGTGATCAATCAAGCTAATTAGCTGATGAATTAATTGTGTTCCATGGTTAGTCATAGCTAATTATTAGTCATCTTTATCCTCCAAATCAGTTAAATCAATCTTGCTTATTCACATTCATAGATACACAATTTTTCTAAACATTTTGCATGCTTTTAATATAATAGGAGCTTTAGAACAAGATATGTACATTCATCTAAGCATGATAAGACGTGGATTTCTGAGAGATATTATGGTTTGGAATGTTGTCATGAATATGCATACCAAATATGGAAGGACAAGCAAAAACATTTAAACTGTTTGATAGAATTCCTCGAAGAAATGTTGGCTCTTGCTATGTAGTGATTGCAAATTATGCAAAGAACTATTTTTCAGAAAATCTTTTTGCAAACGTTCAAGAAAATTGACTAAATAGCCGATCAAGTTAACTGTGAATCAAGTTACATGACTAATCAATGAAACTAGTTCATTGATAGATCAGTTTTCTTGAATAGTTAATTATAGTTAATTAAAAAACATCTTTATACACCAAATCAATTAAACCAATCATGGCCATTCATATGCAAAAAAATAATTTCTTGAAAAGGCTTTATAGACAAGGAAGCAAATGCAGTTGCTAGGTGTAAACTAAAATTGCAAAACCTTCGCCAACATCTTGCTTTCTGTTTCTTGTGCTACAAATATTCAACAAGCTATAGCTGTCCATATTAATTGTATCCCTTCGTCTATGTTGAAGCCATTTGTTTATTCTATTGCTTTCACTATTATTTCATGAAAGCTCAAATGTCATAGTATATGTGCCGTAGCAGCTAATAAGTCCATCTCACATTTCACTCATGACAATTTAATTTGTCTCATCTCTCTCTGATACATTAATCAAAGTCAATTAACAAACAAGTCAATCTTACACTTGACTAATGCAAATTAAGTCAATTCTATCTTTTAATCATTAATGAAATTAACTAATCAGCTTAACAAGATAGCTTTCAAACAAGTTAGGTTAGTGATCAATCAAGTTGTTTGACTGATGAGTCAATTGAGTTCAATAGTTAATCATAGTAATAGAAAACAAATCCTTGTTAGATGATGTCATTGTTGAATTTTCTTTTGTGTCCCTGTCTACACTTTTCCTATAGCTTGAAGCAATGATGCTTTATGGTTCAAGTATTAAGTGTAATTGGAAACCTTTCTTGACTTAAATTCATTGATTAAAATCTGTTTTGAAACCATACTTACAATGGTTCTTTAGGCTCGATGCAAAACAACAATATAGTTAAAGTGCATAGAAAAAGCCTGTAGAGAACCATGCTCACACTTGTGCATTTGGAATTCAAGAAACTATGATAAATAGTCTACTAGGTTAATTTGTTTTCAATTGATACTTGTTTCTATTGAATCTAAAAAAAAACTTGCTAGTGTATTTCGGTGTTTTGACTATTAGTATCCATTACACTATCACTGCCATCCATTGCAATTATAATTTTGGGAGTTCTTTGCATAAATTTGTTTTGATGCATTGTCAAACCCAACTTGCATTTCTAGGATAAAATGAAGCAAAATAAATAAAAGTAGCAATTTGTTGCCTTGAGAAACTCGTCTCTTGGTGTTCATTCAATGAGCATAGGAGCTTTTGCTCTGTCACTATAAACGTTCCCTTTGTATTGATAAAAGCTGTCAGTTTTCTAATCTATGTCTTTGCTTAAATTTATTTGTATATGGAGTAACATTGTTTTCAAATAAATGACTAATAATAGCACATATATTAGAAAACTTTGAATCAAAATACACAAATCATTTAAAAAATAATATTTCTCTCTTTGTCTTATATTGCTACAGATAGAGCTTTTTATTATACCACAAACATAGATTCTTACTCCAAACAAGAGGGAATAGAAACATAAGATGCAATTGTTAGCTAGGTCCTTCAGTGCTCCCTTCCTATTGGTAGATATCACAAAAAAGTAAAAACCTATTTCTAAGATGACAATGAATTTAAGGCACTTGAAATAAGTTTGTCTCTATAATATTGTCCACAATTATTTATCCCCAGCAGCTATTTATTGGATTATAAGTAGATATAATAGTTCAAAATGCTATCGTAGACATATATTCACAATGTGGAAATATAGACAAGGTCCAGGAATTGGGAACAAGGAATGCATAGGAAATATAAGCTATGAAATACAATGACATGTAGCAAAAACAAGTAGTAGTTTTTGGTAATTTTGCTATCAATTCATATCACCTAAGAACTACTTTCGATAGAGACACACTTCCTCCTCCATCTATTTTAGTTTAGTAGAATCTGGTCAAGAACTTTATTTTGTTAAATGAAACAATCAGAAATTTGGAAAACAGAAAAAACAATGGATTGTTGAGCTTTCTAATTCATCATGATTTTTTAATTTTTTTACCCCACTTTTATAGCATACTGAATAACAAGCAACTAAAAACAACATTCAGAACTCTACAATGCTCTTGTAGAATGAGAACACAAACAAGTATTCAAGGGTACCTATGCTGTTTACTTCTGCTCCAAACTCTAAAAGAAGGCTCACACAGTCTTTGTATCTATTTGTTGTTGCAATGTGTTCAACTTAGGATATCAAAAAAAATTGTCGTATTGTTCCAAACTCTCAATAAAAAAAGAATCTCCATATTCTACCATCAAAGAAAATGCATTAAAGTCAAAGGAGTTTGAAATTGAAGATAAAAAACCTAATACCACTCACTTGGATAAACTGTTTTCTACAGTGCCAATTTTATTTGTTCCTAGCGTCAAGGCAAGAATACTTAGGCATTCGGTTGAAATGCTTTCAACTGGCAGCATTGGGCAATCACATTTCGCCATTTAACATATTACTTATTTTTTTGTATAGTTTGAATTTGGAGAGCTATTTTATATATTGGAAAATTAGCATTTATCTATTTTTCTATTTGTCTGAGTAGCTTTATAAATCATTTTCGTTAAAAAAATTCAAGAAAATGCAAACGCATAAATTGAATAAATAAATTTAAGCAAAGGCATAGTTTAAAAATTGGCGGCTAGAGGTACGTAATCCATGAATGCAGATTAAATGCATTAAAATATCAGGAAAATGAGAGCGCATAAATTGATTAATTAAATTTAAGCAAAGGCATAGTTTATAAAACTGGCAGGTACACGTACGTAATGCATGAATATAAATTAAATGCATTGAATGGCATCTGGCTCAAGGTGAAGGCACTGGAATGGCTTGGAGGCCATGCGTGGCCAGGGTACTTTGGTCATTTAATATAGAGTTAAGTCACTTGCTATGCATTTCTATTACTTTGCGTGTGTTGTTTTTGTGTTCTGTTAGCGCTTGTTCTGAGGAAGATTTTGTAGTGACTAAGCAGGAGATGTTATAGTTGTGGAGTCTAGACCCAGAAACGAGTTACTTGAGGTGATAATTTGTTATTTTCCATAGTTTCTTTCCATTAAAGTGCATAATGAAGCTGTGTTTCATAGTACTTTAGTTGACTATCACTATCACTTTGTGCCTGATGTGTTAGTGCATGTATTTATGTATGCATGTCTCTATGTACATATGCATTTACCTATGTGCATATCTATGTAGACATTTTTAGATGCATATATGCATGTCTTCATGTGTTTCTGGATATATCTATGCATATATGTATTTATGCATATATGTGTGTGTGTATAGATGCATCTATGTGTATATGCATGCATGCATATGGATGCATATATGTTTATGTCCATACATGCATTCATGTGTGTTTACATGGATGTATTTGTACATATATATACATATGTATACATATATGTGTGTGTCAATATGTCTTTTAAAGTCCATAGGCAGATTGGGTTTCACAGTGCTCAGCCTACGGTAATCTTCATAGACTAGTTCCTCGGACAAGCAATTGTCTTTTGTCCAATGTACAATATAGGAGCTTAGCAATAACTTGGTGCTTATGAGTCCTCTAAAGATTGCATATCTTCAATTGATGTAGAACTGTTCCATAATGCAAGATTTAGACCCACTGTGTTGTTAGCATGTCCCATAATGGGACCTTTCGAACAATATGTGGACAATGTGTTGAGAGGACTTTACAAACTATCAAGAAAATGCAATTTATAGATATAAGCCTAAATTCCACAACTGCTTTCAGCTCTCTCGTTGTCATTAAAGCATAAAGCAAAGAGGATTTTTTCCAAACTTCTAATTTTTGTACTTTTACATGATAATTCACCTTATTGATTAATGAATCAAATTATCTTAATTAATTAATTTTCTTTTCCCTTCCATCATTTCATATCTAATTAATTAGGTAACTGTTAAATAGTATTTACATACATAATAATTAAAACAAAGAAATAATTATAACTATCCTTGTGCACATTTGACCCATCAATCAAAGTCAATTAATAAATCTGATTCCACTTGTTCACTGATAGTATTGGCATACAATTTCCTTGAAAATTCTTGAAAAAGAGGATTACTCACACACCAATAAGGATTCTCATTTGTAACGTCCCTATCCAAATCATCTTCATTGAATAAAATGTTATGGCATACATTAGTTGGATGTATCTCATCATCTTTCTTATCAGGATGCCAACAACCTTGGTTTGTATTTCTCCTTGGGTTTATCTAAATGCCATGAGTTATGAATTCTACTTGCATGTGGCTTGATTGCACAAGTAATAGTAAGTGCTACATAATGCTACAAAATAGACTTATGCATATGGAAATGAAATGACCCCATTTAGTTAGAAAATCAATATTTATTTTTCTTTGACTATTAAGTGATAGTTGGTTTGGCATTAAACAGTAGCTAGAAATTGTTTTTATTAGAACTTAACAGTGCTAGCACAAGTCTGTGTTGTTTTTTGGCTTAGTATTGACAAGTTGCCATGGCCTATTTACACTTCTTTAGACGCTTAAGAAAATATGGCATCTATTCCATTGATTGCTCTTAAAGAGCTTATGCCACCATTGCAATAATAGATTTACACTAATGCATGCATATGCAAAATATGTTCTATATTATAGGGTACACAAATAATAAGTATTAAAAATTATAAAATGCAATTTGCATTTTAAGAAACAAAAGCTCTTAGGTTCTTTCTCGTTGAAATGAATCTACATAAGAATTCTGTTTAGTTTTTATGAATAGCATAGTATATGTCACTCACTATACTCATTTGTCTAAATTGTCCTTGTAACAAGGATCAGTGCTTTCAACTGTATTTAAACAATCACGCACAAACTGCAACGTGAGGTTAGCATATTAACCTTCTCCTTTTAAAAAAAAAAACAATGCAGAGTTTTCCAAATATGTGCTTCTAGGAAGATTTCCCATGGTTGTAGATGAAATAGTATATGTTTCTATAGTTTGCTCACTTCTCAATTTTGTCATTGTACTAGGAAAAATTACTTGTGCCTATAATAACAACCAGAATTTGTACATTGCTACAATTATACTTGATCATTCAATAGCAGATTGCAAGGTTAGCTTTCCAAATTGTCTTTCTGCTTTTCTTGAAATGCAATTGAAATTCTTCAATATAATAACTGCATAAAGTTTTTTTCCATGAATTCATTTTGTCATCTTGTATTCCTCATTTCTTTGAACATAAATGATTTAAAAGGCTGCTTCCACATATACAAATAGGAAACTATAGAGACATAAGTCTTTGTTTTATGTCAACAGGAAACTACTAAAATGCAATTTTTATTCCCTGTTTGTAGTTTCAAATAGCCTATAGAGACATAAGTCTTTGTTTTATGTCAACTGGTTTTTACCTATATGCATTTAAGGCAATTTTGTTCATAAGACTACTTATATATCTGGCAAGTTGCTATGCAGTGTGCAAGTGAACCTATGTTTAATCTTCTTGTATTGCAAAAAAAGACCACAAAGTTAATTTCAAAAGCTAACATGGCACATGAGTACAATGAATGATGTACTACATTACTCATAGACATGAAGCAATATTTTTCCATGGTCTTGTTTACATGCAAAATGAAATTAACCACAATTTTTTTTTGCTCATATTGCCAATTTCACTGTGTGCTTTAAACCTCTAAAGTAAGAGAAAACTGAGGAAAGAAACTATTTATTGCCTCAAGTAACTTGTTTCTGGTTTTGGACACTGTAACTATAACAAAGTCTGCTCAATCGTTGTAAACTCTCCTAGAACAAAGACTTGTAGAATAGAAAAACAATTTGCACAAAGTAATAGTCATGCTTAACAAGTGACTTAAGTCTATAACAAATGAACAAAGAAGCCTGGCTATACATGTCCACCAAGCCATTCCAACAATTTCTCATCCACCCACATGCTATTTAATGCATTTGCTTTGCATTTATGCACTGTGTGCCTACACCTCTGAGTTTCAATCTCTTTTTTTAATTATTTAATCAATCTATGCCTTCACTTTTGCTTAATGGACCTATGCCTTTCCATTTTCCTCAAATTTTAAAAATGCAAATGATTTTTAAAGCTATTCCCACAAATAAGAAAATCCATCGATCTTCTTTCATCAAACAATGTTTTTGCATTTCCTTGATTTTCTTTAAACAAAAATGATTTGTGAAACTATTCTCTACATGCCACTTAATCCATGTTTATCTGAATAGATTTTTAAATCATTTATTCTTTGAGAAAATCAGTCCCTTAGAAGTACATAGAAATAAAGGAATGCAATTACACAAAACATTTAAATACCATAGACTGAGATTGACAATGTGAGCAAAAAAGATTCTTATCCACCATTTGTTGCATGTAAACAAAGCTACCTGAAAATATTGTTTTGTGTTTTTGGAATTGAAAGTACACATCATGCATTGTACTCATTTATCCAATTTGTCAATGTAACAAGAATAAGTACATACAATCCTGCTGGGGGACAGTGGATAACAAGGTTAGGTTGAAGAATTAATACTATTTTTCCCTTGTGCTTCTAAAAAATTATTTGTTGTATGGTATGTCACGTAGGCTTCTGCTACTACTCAAGATCCATTTTCCAACATATATAGAGATTATTAACTTCCGAGATGATCGAAAACATGATTAATACTATAGAATGCTATTGAGTAAAAGAACATAGGCGACGATGTAAAAAACTATAGATTTTGTAATCTAGATGATAGCGTTTGATGCTATTCATACATAACATTTGCTATTCTCAAACACATTAGGATACATGAGAAAAAAAGAAAATGATAGAAGTTGACACCTATGAATTAACAAAGCGCCCCCAAATATCAAATATTGACTACACGCTTAAGAGTGAGGGACTTTGCAGATTGGGTACTTTTGCATACAATGTTGGTGATTGTTTGTTTGACTCATTACAACTATTGCTTAACAATCGCTACACATCAATTCAGCTATGAAAGGGAGCTATAGATTACTTCTTGAGTTGCCTTCAAAACAAGGACAAAGAAGCAATAAAATCATACAACTATCAACTAGACCCTGATACTCTATATACATTGCACAAAGTACATGATCCGCAAACATATTTCTGTAGAATGAGATTATCTGCAAAGCCACAAGCAGATTGCACTGAAAGTGGATTGTGGGGTGACCTATTTTGCATTCACTGGATATCCAAATGGTTGAATATACAAATATGCCTTTGGTCAAGAACAACAGCAAGAAGGTACTTACAGTTCAATAGTTCTGATTACACAGAATCAGTCTCTATACTATTTCATGACATGAATTCTTTAAGTGGACACTTTGAACCCTTGTTAAAAATTGAAACACAAAACATCACTTCAAAACAGCCCATAGGTTCACATGAAATTAAAAAACTATGCATAAAGAATCCCTGAATATCAAACATTGACAATGTCCTTAGAGCTGAAGGCCTTTGTAGATTAAGCACATTTGCATACAATGTTGGTGATTGTTTGTTTGACTTGCTTCAAGTACTACTTAACAATTAGTACACCTCAACTCAATTATGCAATGGAGTTATAGATCATTTCCTAACTTGCCTTCAAAATAAGGACAAAGAAGCAATTGAATCATATAACAATGAACTAAATCGTAATACTCTATATACATTGTACAAAGTACATGATCAAGAAACTTACATCCACAAAATGCGATTGTCTGCAAAACCATGCAAAGAACATAGTGAATGTTGATTGTGGGGTGACTTGTTCTGCATTCACTGGATATCCAAATGGTTAAAAATACAAATAAACCTCTGGTCATTGACAACATCAAGAAAGTACTTAGATTTCAATGATTTTGGATATACAAAATCAGT
This sequence comes from Sequoia sempervirens, assembly GCA_007258455.2. NCBI lineage: Eukaryota > Viridiplantae > Streptophyta > Pinopsida > Cupressales > Cupressaceae > Sequoia > Sequoia sempervirens. Next base: position 442,598,524 of record VDFB02000015.1, read on the forward strand.
CTCTATGATGTTCCATGATACAAACCCTCTGGCTGGACATTTTGAGCCGCTTCTAAGAATCAAAGCCCAAAATCTAACTCACCAATGCTCAACAAGCTTACTCCAACTTAAAAAGTTGATCAGAAGTGGTCCACAATACAAAATTACTTACTTGACCAAGACACATACTTTGCCAAAAAACAAGAAGAATTTGATACCATTTGTCACAGTAAACAATTTTAAACATAAATCAACAATAAGACTTAATCACCTGAAGAACTTGATTAGAAAAGAAAAACAAAAAGAAAGAGTACCTACCAGTCCAAAGAAAAAAAAACATTGACACCAATAGAAATTTATAAAACAACAATACAAGATATGCCAAAATACCCATGTGCAATTTGCCAAGTGCTCTGTTTGAACAAGGACATCAGGATATTCAAAGAAAAATAAAAACAACTATACTGTAAGCTACTACAATCAGATTCCTTACCTTTCACAGATTTCATATGCCATGTATGCTACTTTGCATTGAAACAATCTACTATTCCAAAGTATGCTACGCCACAGAAAATAAGAACTAATAGACCATTGTGCTATGTGCAAAATTTAACTCAGCTAGAAGAATGACTTGTCTCACTTAGAATTGCATTTGCACAGATTTTGGAACTAGGGTTCAAAAGGTCTCAAATAGGCCTAACAGGTTCTATTATAAATCTTCCTGTTGACATGAACATTGTTCAAAGAGCATTACCACAATCAATTAACAACACACAAACAATTGTTGTTTCATTGAAAAGGTGCTTAAAATACAAAAATGCATTTCAAAAAGGCATGGTGCACCCAAATGTCATCATTCAAGCTTTGACTCAATTAACAAGGACACCATTATACAAAATGCACAAAGTCCACATAAACCAAGACTGGCAGGAAGTTCTCCAATGCACTGAAGAAAATGAAGACAATAGTCCACAAAATACAAGTGAACAAAATCAGATAGTGAAAGGGAAAATGAAAACCCATCAGAAACATTGATACATGGATTTACTGAGTCTAGAAGTATCCATAACATGGAAGACAAGATTATTGAAATTGCACCTGCAGAGGACAAGTATCCAATTGGAATATTTAAGGACATCTATGTTGAAGAAATGAATTTCCCAACTTTATTCTTTGGCAAACCATGTGATAATGACATTGTAAAAAACTTTGCGTATCAGAAAATAGTATGCTGGCAGCTCTTACAGTCACAAAGACAATTTACATATCATACAATAAACATTTTTTTCAAAGCTATAAAGGTACCAATACAACAAGTACTGTCTACAATGACAATAAGAATCCGAAAAGGCCAGTTAAAAGGGAAAAATCTATTTGCAAAAGACATTAAACACAAACCAAATCTAGAAAAAATTCTTAAATCAGATATTGGATATGTTGATTTCAAAAGAATAAGAATCTCTCTAGACTATTCACAACAACTTAAGAAGAATGTATTTGCTATGATTCGACAACTAGGACCACCGACATTTTTCATCACTTTCACTAGTGTTGAGAAAAATTGGGATCCACTAATTCAAACATTACAAGAGCTGCACAATCTACACCAATCAGCACAAAACCATCAAGAATCTAGTGACCCAACACACATTGATAAATTTGAACTAATCAAGAAAGATCCTATCACTTGTGCATGTTACTATAAACATAGAATAAATGTAATAAAAAAAATGATACTTAATGATGACTCTTTCTTTGGAAATGTCATTGATTACTTCTCAGTCACTGAGTTCCAAAATCAAGGAAATGAACATGATCATTTCCTCATATGGGTTAAAAATGCGCCAATCTACACAGAAAATAACAACACAGACATCATAGCTTTTGTTGATAAGTATATTACTTGCAACACCAAAAATTTGGAACCTCCTTTGGCAATGCTACACAAACACCATTTTACAAAGAAATGGAAGAGATCAAGAAAACAACTTTGTAGATACAATTTTCCTTTCCCACCAATGCAAAAGTCAACTATACTTTTACCAATACTCCAAAATACTGAAGCGATAATTGCAAATGCCACTGACATCTTTTCAAAACTCCAAAAAGAAAACTATAATGAAACATTCACTTTTCAAATGTTCTTAAAAGAGTTAAACTTAACTGACAATGAATACATTGAAGCTTTGAGCTCAACATTAAACAGGCCTACGCTTTTCTTACAAAGAAAACCATCACAAATGGAACAATAGCTTTTCAAGGAAAATTCCAGATCTTTGGAAGGCTAATACAGATGCACAATTTGTCCTCAATGCATATGCTGCTATAATGTATTGTAGTTCATATATTGCAAAAGTAGACAAGTCAATGACATATGCATTCAAAAGAATACGTACAGACCACAAGCAAGACAATATTGATGCAATGCGAATGGTAAGTAAACTTGGAAATGCCATGCTTAATTTGCAACAAATGTCATCACAACAAGCTACACATATTGTTCTGCCATTACCATTAAATTACAGTTCAAGAAAATGTATATTCAGCGATACACGATCTGACAATGATTGCACATTTATACTAAAATCTGTTAAACAATTGAGCAATGAGCCAGATGAATCAGAAAACATTCTTGTGAAATCTATTATAGACTACTATTTAAAATGCCTTGAAACAATAGTGGACATATGTCTTGTGGAATTTGTTTCAAGATACAACAAATACAATGCTACAATTGAACCAAAGGCCAAACCCAATGTGGTACGGTTTATCAATTTCAACAAACACTATGATATAGAGAATCATTGTAGAGAGCAATTGGTTCTATATATTCCATTTACCATTAATGAGCATACAATCAAACAAAACTTTGACTCTTGGGAACATGCATACATGTACCATGGACAAACCATTCAAACAAACAGTGCAAAGTTCATCCACAACACAAACTCCGTATGGGGTGACATTGACAAAGCTATAAATGATCTTCAGTCTCTAGAAGATGAAAAGCTCATTGACCTACCAATGCAAGCAAAGCTTTGCCAGAAAGAACTATATGACATACAAAAAGACCTTCCAAACATAGGTCATTCTAACCCAAATACCATGTATTCCAATGGATTTGAAATTACAAAGCACCCACAGATTGTAGATAACAATGAATACTACAAGTTAAGACAAATGTTAAATAAAGAACAACAAGAAATTGTTAATGATGTTCTCATAAGAAAGATGAAAAATCCACAAAAGCCATTGCACTTGTTTTTGACTGGGGGAGCAGGAACAGGAAAGACTTTTACAGCAAAGGCCATCTACCAAGCTCTCATTCACATGTATAGGAATTTTGTTGACAATAATCCAGACAAACCCAAGGGCTTATTAAGTGCATATATAGGTAAAGTAGCATATAACATAGGGGGATTCACATTACATTCAACATTTCACATACCTTTTAATAAATCAGAATTCCTACCATTGAACACTGAAGTGTTTGACACTATGTCAAAGCACTATGATCAATTGCACATACTTCTTATAGACGAGATATCATTAGTTGGCTCAACATTCCTACGGTGTATTAATAGAAGACTACGAGACATAATTCCAATGCCTATAGCATACTTTGGAAACCTTGATACCATATTTTGTGGTGACCTTTACCGGGCACAACCTATCCTTGACTTTGTGGTTTTTGAAAATAGGCCTACTCCAATTGAATTAATGCCTTATAGTTTCTAGAAAAACCACATAAAATGCTATTCATTGGTGACTATCATGAGACAAAAAGATGAAATATTTATTTCAATCCTTAATAGACTACGAGTAGGCATTCAGACAACTCATGACATAGACTATATCAACAAAATTTGCTTTTGTCCTATACCATTTGATCCATTGCTTCCGCACCTTTTCTATAGTAGAATAGACATTCAAGCACATAACAACAAAATGCTATCAATCATTCCAACCCAAATGATAGTGCTAGATGCAATAGATGAACTTGAGGACCTTAATGCAATACAAGTATATAGTCACACAATGACACTTCCATCACAAATATGCTTGAAACCAAACATTCTTGTTGAACTTTATGCAGGCAATTACAATGTTCAAGATGGCCTTCTCAACGGTTCAGATGGAATTTTTAAAGAATATACAACACAAAACAAAATTCATATTGTTTGGATTAAATTTAATGACCCATCAATTGGACATCACCAGCACACAAAACTAGCACAATGCTATTCTACTATCATTGACAAAGATTGGATGCCTATACAACGCATTTCTAGGCCAATCCAGAAAATAACAACAAACAAGAAAATTACAATTAGAAAACAATTCCCAATACAAGTAGCATGTGCACGAACCATACATCGATCCCAAGGATTAACAATGGAGGCCTTGGCTTTTGATCCCATAGGCATTAGATAGCATGGACTAACCTATACAGCTCTGTCACAAACAAAATCAGTAGAATCATTATTTTTTTTACAACCTTTAACTACAAAAAACTTCAAAGTTAAAGACAAAATACAACTAGAAATGTCTCGTCTCTAGACATGTGCACAATGGAAATTTGAGAACCAAAGCACATGTTCAAAAAAAAAATCACATATGCTCCTATGTACATTGAACACTCGTAGCTTGAAAGCACATGCAGAAGACATTGTCAATGACTATGGCATAATGCAATATGATATCTTATGTCTACAAGAAACACATATGCATCCCTTTGAGCTAAATACCTTGTTGTAGTATTTTGATAGCTTCTTTGTACATAACATACATGGCATAGCAACTTTAACATGGCATAGCAACTTTAACCAGGAAACATTTACTCCTGTCAAAAGCAAAACAATATGAAACCTCAAATATTGAATCCATCACATCAACAGTAATGCTATCTAACAATGAACTCAATGTTTGTAATATTTATGCAAGACCTGCAACTACCATAGATGAAGTAATCACAATCTTGCAAATAATTATTGCATCCACAAATTCATAAAACATGTTGTACATTTTAGGTGATTTTAATGTCGACATGTTTTTAGAAAGCAAAAGCAAAAAAATACTTCACAATTATATGCAGCAGAACAATATACAATTTATGTCGAACCAACAACACAACATGGGCAAGTCAGTCATTGATCACATTTGGTCCAACACGACTACAAATATATGCTCTATCTATAAATCAGAAGCATATTGGACTGATCACAATCTAATTTTCCTAAAATTGCATGTTGCCCAATAGACAAATGCAACTTTATAGAACTTATAGCCTTATATCACTTTTATTCTTTGCAATGCCTTTTTCAATGCTATATCCATTATTTGCAGGAGATCTATGGATGAAACTAAAAGACAGTCAAAGCAAATACAAACCACACAAGAAGAATCAGCACAACGGTAAAGCACTCATAGTATTATCCCTTCATACTCATTCACCCAAATCACAAATATTCAAATTACATTGTTCCAATTCTTTATAGGACACCAAAAGATGTATCAAAATGTTAAGCAAAACAAGTGCAAATTGCATAGGAAGAGTCAGCACAACAGTAAAGTCCTTGGTTCTTCATTGTATCGCCATTTGCCCAGCTTGCTAATATTAAATTAGCATTCAATTGACATTATCCTTGTTCCTTGTAGGAAAAGAGTCAAGAAACCTAAGATTGTTTCAATCGAACAGCTAAATGCAAAAAGAGCTGGAGACACCTTCCAAGGTGATGTGCTTGTTGTCTACAAAGCAACATTGGATAAGGCCAACAAAACATGGGAAATGTTGCATGCTGATTTAACAGATCACAAAGCAGAAATGACAATCACATTAAATGTTCGTGGAAACCTTGTGTATAAACATGAGCCTAAAATAGTCCCGAGGTCAGCTATTTCAATCTCAGATTTTCAAGTTGCACCTAGTATAGATTATGACAGAGGTGACTGTGATTGCATTTTGATTTTAACAGACATAAGCACCACTGAAAAACATCCTACACCTCTATCAAGAGTACAAATTCATTCCAAGTACGACTATCAGCCAATTTCTAACAACTATAAATGAGTACCCAGCTGGCACAATAGCTACGCTAGTAGTTGGTGCCAGAAAAATGGGTACCCAATTTGTAGTTGACGTCAAAGATGGCCACACTGACATAGACAGAGCATAGGTATTTCGGTCTACAAAACTTTTACCTGTTCTTTTAGTTTCAACCTTTTTTTGTTCTACAGTGGTCTCTATAACAATTTCTATAACAAAATCTAATTCTCTCATTGAATTGAATCTGCTATTACAGTCAACATATGAGCAACAATACTTTGCAATCGAAGACTAGTTGCATACAAATAAAACACCTGCAATGCTTTTCAAGAATGTTGTAAGAAAAATAGATCAAAAGAACACATTTCACACATATCGGTCAACATTCATCTGTAGCTTGAATGACAAAAGAAGCTTGGAAAAACTCAACAGCCTACTACATTCAACTTTTAAGCTATTGACATTTATGTTTTTAAAAACTAGCACATCCAAACTTGTATTTTTGTCTCCTCTAACAATTTTGAACCATATTCTATAGGTTTCTAGTACTTTAAAAGAAGCAAATGCATTTTCCAATCCATTTCATGCATGCTGTCCAAAATGCAAATTCAAATTCGCTGCTTATGGCACACTCCAAGAAAAAACTGCTCACTGCAAACAGTGCAACCAGCAAGTCAATTATACATTCTGTTTGCAACTTAAAACTACCATAACAACTTATGACAATCAAACAATTTAGTCTTCAATTGACCAGGTCACCATGCACCATCTATTTCCCACACAACAAAAGCTCAGCTATGAAGACTATATCAAGGACAAGTGAGCATGATATTCATCCTATGGGACTTCAGCGCTGAAAGACATTTTAGCCTTGACCAAAAAAATTCCATTGTTGAAGCCATTTGCATTGACAAATAGACAGGAAACATCACCAGAAGGTAATAAAGTCATTCATATGTAAACTTTTTCTCTTGTGAACCAACACTTCAAATCACTATCCATACAAACTATGTTTCTAATACATAGCATTTTCTTGGCTTTACAGGAAACTAGGATTACAAGAGTATAGATTTACATTGTTCAGACTTTAACTTTTTCACCTTTCCATGCTCCAAGATATTTCACTGGTTTTGACATGTTAAAGACATCTTTGGTTTTAAAATACTCTATTGCTATTATACATTTAGACACTTTTATAGGTTACTATGTTAAATTCTTCTCGAATATGGACATCTGAAACTCTAATTTTGTTTTTGCACCTATGAAGACAATGGTTATCTATGTACGTCTGACATATATGTTCAATAATTATTACCCCTCTATGCATAATGCCATTCAAACTATATAGTTTAAATGTTTCCTTTTGCATTCTGTCGTTCCAAGCTTTTCTAATATTTGCTCTCTGATTCTTATGTTTTCAAGAGTTTATGGTGACTGAGTAGAAGTTGTTATGGTTGCACACTCTAGACCCATTAACAAGTTACTTGAGACAATAAATAGTTATTTTCCTCTGGCTTTTTTCATTTTATGCTGTTAATGCAACCAAGTCTCGACCTTGCTTTTATGCATTGTACTTTATAGTCACTTTTCCATAAAGCATTCTAATGTATAAAGTACACTCCTGTATACACAAATCCATTTGTTGCTTTCACTGCATATATGCATATTTACATGTATATATGCCTCTATTTCCATATGCACATATGCACATATTCATGTATGCATGTATTCATCTAAGCTTCTACGTATCCCTGTATGCAATTGTGTATACATGCATCCATGTATTTATGGATGTGCCACTCTAGCCTTCTAGCAATTTATTATGTTCTATGGATATCGCATATAGGAACACTAATTAGCTCTTTCACCGTAGATAGTAGTTGTTTTCATAAATGCCAAATCGAGCTTATATGTATCAGGATACATATATACTCACACTTAAAACTACTCATTTATGATCTCTATTGTTCCATTTTCGTAGACATGTTACTATTGAAATCAAATGTGTAAAGCATTCATGTCCAAAGAAATTAGAAATAGGAGTGGCAATATGTTACACAACCTTGTGTTATGCCTTTATAGCAGCTTTTTCATTGCATTTCAAGAAAACCAGAATATAAAATTTTATTCATATTATTTCTTCTATGGCATTTACAGCTTTTCCAATAATTATTACAAGCATAGAGTTTAGTGTTGAATAGTTCTATTGTTCATGTCATGGCTTCAACATTGTTCATGTCAAATTGCATTATCTGACAAAGTTAACATGCAAAAACCAAAGTGTCCATTGTGAACACTTATTGCATTCCATGGGACCACATTTCTTTGAGGAGTTTTTTTGAACAATTCGCTTCCCTTGTATATGCTTCCATATTTTGCATATGTGCCTATGAGCACATTAACTATAACAGTTCACAAAATTCATTTATCCTTTATGCTTTCATCATAGCGAAAAAGCTCAAAGCAATTGTAGAATTTAGGTTTAGAGAACACAGGTTTACAAAACACAAAAACAACACACACAAAGTAATAAAGATGCATAGCAAGTGGCTTAACTCTATATTAAATGACCAAAGTACCCTGTCCACGCATGGCCACCAAGCCACTCCAGTGCCTTCACCTCCAGCCAGATGCCATTTAATGAATTTAATTTGCATTCATGCATTGCGCTCGCATTTTCTTGATATTCTAATACATTTAATCTGCATTCATGGATTACGTACCTCAAGCCACCAACTTTTAAACTATGCCTTTGCTTAAATTTATTTAATCAATTTATGCGTTCGCATTTTCCTGAGTTTTTAAAATGAAAATTATTTATAAAGCTACTCAGACGAATAGAAAAATAGATATATGCTAATTTTCCAATATATAAAATAGCTCTCCAAATTCAAACTGTACAAAAAAATAAGTAATATGTTAAATGGTGAAATGTGATTAGCCGATGCTTCCGGTTAAAAGCATTCCATGCAAATGCATAGGCAAATAAAAAATGGGTTCACAAGAAAGAGCTTTTGATTCTAAACCCATATGCATACTTTGATTAAAACTAGTGGCTGAAGGTACATAATCCACTGATGCAAACTCAATGCATTGAATGGCATCTGACTAAAGCAAACGTTGTTTGGATTGCTAATTATTCTTTGAATATATAACAAGGTTCAACGAGAAAACTCTCATTATCGCACATGTTGACATAATTTTGGTTCCAAAGCTCTCTTTATGAGATCGCTTTGTAGCAATAAAAAATATACAAACTTTACAGTGCTCACATGCATGAAGTAAAATGGACAAGAGTGTTTCTACATAATTCCTATCAAACACAGATGACACCTTCTCATTTCAACAATAAATTCAAATAGATAATACTAAAAGTAGTTTAAAATATGAATTTATAATAAAACTATAAAAATTCCTTAAATCACTGTGAAACCCTATTTGCATTTTGCAATTGTAAACAAAGAAAAAGGTTTTTTCTAGAAACTCACCCTCTACTCTTTTCTTGAAAAAATAGCTACAATTCTAGAATTTAGGTTTACATTGTTCCAAATTTCTCATTACAACACAGGTTAATATCACATTGGTTCTAAAGCTCTCTCTATGGCACAACTCTATAGGAATTGAAGATATATAGTCTTTACAGGGCTCACATGCAATCAAAAAAATAGACAAAAGGGTTTTTACATAATCCCTTTTGAACCACATTTCATGGATCCACATTTATTCCATGAATTTTGTCAAAGAGTTCACTTGCCTTTTGTATACTTCCATTTTTTGCATATGTGCCTATGAGGACAATAGCTATGACATTTGACAAAATTCTTCTATTTACATGCATCCATGCATCCTACCCAGAGATACACATATACATGCATCCATGTGTATTGCAATACATGCATCTATGTACACATGCACCCATGGATATATGTATCTATGCAACTTCATATGCAATCCATGGATATTTCCATACTTGTATATTTAAGCATTTATGTATCCAACTATGCATCTATCTATCTATCCATGCAACTATGTTTCTATGTATTCTTCTACCTATAGATGCATCCACGTATATATGTATCTGTGCTTCTATGTACAAATGTATACATGCATCTATCCATATATGTTTCGATGTATCTATGAATACATCTATCCATAGATACATGTATCTACGCATATATGGATACCATGATAGATGTCCACATCCATGTATCTATGGATACATGTATCAAGTAGCTTAGTTCTAGGTCTTGACTTTGCAGCAGCAACATCTCTTGTGACTACACAGATCTGCAGAATAACAAAAAATGAAATGCTCAAAGTAATCACAATGCATCTCTAGTCACTTAAATCTATATTACATGATAAATCCACATTCCATTTAATGCATTCACTTTGAAACACAATCAAGAAAACAGCTAAATACCACTTTCCAAATAAAAAAAAGAACTTTGGAAAAATCAACTTCCAGAATTAAATACCAATATGCACAAAGTGATCATATTACCCTAACTAAATGACTATGAAGCACATGTTACCTATGCAATCTAAAATCTAAAGATACATACCATCCTTATGCACCTATGCACAAATACATACTGTCTAACATATATACATAATTACATGTACACATATATACATGCAAACCTATATGCATGGATGCATACAAAGACTATGTTTCATGGGATTATTAAAGAGTTCACTTGCTTTCGATATGGTTCCATACTCTGCATGTGTGCCTATGAGGAAAATAACCACAATATTTGAAAATACTCCTCTATCCTTTATGACAGCTCATTGGTTCCAAAGCTCTCTTTATAGGACAACTGTGCATTGCCTCCAAGACTTAGATGAATCCTTGGTATTTCAAGGAAAGATTTGAATGGATAACACTAAAAATGATCTGAAGTATGATTTTATAATCAAAGTATCCAAATGCATTGCAGCAATGCGAAACCCAACTTCCATTTAAGATGTACAATGAAAGTAAACAAAAGGGAAAATGCACTTGCTTCAAAGTTTGTAAAGCAATTTCAACAGATTGTCTAGCCATTGTCCAAAATATGGTTTTCTATCAGCATAGTCCTTGAACCTTCTTTAGGCTTGACTGCTACTTTGTTAATTGAATTTGATTGAAAGGTCAAAATGTGAAATGTGGCCAAGGATAATTATACTTATTTATCTCTTTTAATTGTTATATATTCAAAGACTAATTAGCAATCCAAATAGCATCCCCTTTAGTCAGATGCAATTCAATGCATTAATTTTGTATCAATGAATTATGCACCTTCAGCCACTAGTTTTAATCAAAGTATGCATATGGATTCAAAATAAAACTCTCAAAATAAATGCATATATAAATGTGTCTTTTTCTTCATTTGATTATGTATCTATGTATCCATAGATGCAATCATGCATATATCGATTTATGCATATATCTTGCCATCTCTCCACACATATGTCTATATATGTGTGGTTGTATATATGGGTACATGTATACCTCGATTTATGTATATATGCACCTATGAATTGCATACACACATCCATGTATATATGCATCTATCGATATCTTGCATGGATACATGTATATATGCATCTATGGACTCATGCACCCATGTATATATGATAGCTCATTGGTTCAAAAGCTCTCTTTATAGGACAATTGTGCATTGCCTTCAAGACTCAGATGAATCCTTGGTATTTCAAGGAAAGATTCTAATGGATAACACTTAAAATGATCTAAACTATGATTTTATAATCAAAGTATCCAAATGCATTACAGCAATGCGAAACCCAACTTCCATTTAAGATGTACAATGAAAGTAAACAAAAGCAAAAATGCATTTGCTTCAAAGTTTGTAAAGTAATTTCAATAGATTGTCTAGCCATTGTCCAAAATATGGTTTTCTATTAGCATAGTCCTTGAACCTTCTGTAGGTCTGACTGCTACTTTGTTAATTGACTTTGATTGAAAGGTCAAAATGTGAAATGCGGCCAAGGATACTTATACTTATTTATCTCTTTTAATTGTTATATATTCAAAGACTAATTAGCAATCCAAATAGTCTCCCCTTTAGTCAGATGCCATTCAATGCATTAATTTTGTATCAATGAATTATGTACCTTCAGCCACTAGTTTTAATCAAAGTATGCATATGGATTCAGAATCAAACTCTCAAAATAAATGCATATATAAATGAGTCTTTTTCTCCGTTTCATTATGTATCTATGTATCCATAGATGCAATCATGCATATATCGATTTATGCATATCTCGTCATCTCTCCATGCATTTGTCTATATGTATGATTGTATCTATGGGTACATGTATACATCAATTTATGCATATATGCACCTATGAATTGCATACACACATCCATGTATATATGGATCTATCGATATTTTGCATGGATACATGTATGGACTCATGCACCCATGTATTTTTCTTTGTCTCTGCCCATCTGTAGATGCATATATGCATATTTCTACACATCCATGTATCTGTACACCTCTCTCTGTAACATATCTATCTCTATCTGCATACATGTGTCTATGCATCCATGTATGCATGTGTGCATGTACTACATGCACATATGCATTTGTGCATGTGTATATACTACTCTTCCTTAGAACACAAGCATCGACAATAGAATACAGAGTCCACAAAGCAGCTACGATCGATTGCAATTGGCTTAAATCTATATTAAATGGCCAAAGTATCCTAGCCAGCCATGGCCACCAAGCGATTCCAGCGCCTTCCCCACCAACCACATGCTATTTAATGCATTTGCTTCAATTATTTTGACCTCTCTATGTGTTCGCATTTTCCTGATATTTCAATGCATTTAATTTTCACTCATGGATTACGTATCTCTAATCGCCAGTTTTATAAACTATGCCTTTGCTTAAATTTATTTAATCAATCTATGCAATTGCATTTCACTGATTTTTAATAACAATAATGATTTATAAAGCTATTCTGATAAATAGAAACAGATACATGCTAATTTTCCAATATAAATTTATTAGAATAATGCTAGTTTTCCAATATAACAAAATTAAAAGTTATAAGTTGACATACATTCATGCATATTGTCCATACATGCATATATGCATATATGCCTTCATCCATATTTGCATGTGTATATGAATACATCCTTCCATGTAACATATGCATTTGTATCTATATGCAAATATGCATGCATCCATGTATACATGTATTCATTTCTCCATCTGTCCATGTAATTTTGTTTTCTGTGTATACATGTGTCTATTGATGCATCCATGCATATATCTGTGAATAGCTTTGCGTATTTCTCTCTCCATGTATTTAATTTTCTCCAGCGCATCAGCATTTGCATTTTTTCTGTTTCATGATCTTCCATATTTATTGTTTTCATAGTATATGCATAAGAACTTCCACTTTGTCTTTTTTTTTTACTCTTCTATCCATAAATATCATTATATTTTTATATCTATTCTTCTATTGTCGCATTTCGAGGAAGCTCAAGGATCTCAGTACCTTGTTCAGTACGAAAGAGAGTGAGAAATGCAACATGGGTCTTTTTTATATGTTTATATTGACGGACTCAACCCTATGATGATTTTTAAAAGCATAACCAATAGCAAACTAGACATTCTTCCACCCTTTGTTGGAAGAAATAATCACTTCATACCTTATTGATTCCATTCATTTCTATTTCCACCCTTGCATGTCCTTTCTTCTCAAATCAAATACATTTCAAAATCCATTTATATGCTTTCCTTGCATCATACCAATGTGTTGCATTCCTTTTTTCATTCAATCCAGATCTCTCATTGAAATTTTTATTTCTTGCATTTAATTTTAAGCATATGACTAAAAATTGATAAATTCATACCATTTACATTCCATTCATTCTCATATCCACTCTCCCATATCCTTGCCTCCCATATCAAATACTTTTCATAACTTATTCATACACCTTATTTGCATCTCATCATTCTCTCAATTCGCTCTCTTTGTTGCACTCACATAACTCATTCTTTTTAACCCTCACATATCTTTATCTATATATACCTCAAATAGACCTTCATCCATCACAACAAAATTAACACCATACCAAACAAAGAAAAAGATGAAGAAAATATCAAGGTTATGCAAATAAACACTGAGGGCTTCGAAAATAACACTCATAACATAGAGTTGTATTCAAGAGTTATTTTCAAAACGTCTTTTCTAAACCTTATTTATTACAGATCCCTAAAAGCGCGTATGATAGTTTCTTAAAGCCTATAATGTGTAATCATATTTAACAAATATTTACATGTATCCATGCATTCAAATGCATCATTAGATATCCTTTATACACTTGTTCAAAAAACAATAATGTATATGTTTCAAATGCAAATTGTTTCTGACATTTGTAGCTTTATGCACACACGCATTTATAGATTCTTGTTTATTTACCAAATGACATGGACACATGTATACATCCATGCATGCATAAATGTTTACATGGATCCATATATTTATGCATTCCTTCGATATATGCATTGGTGATATATAGTTTGTTTTCCCCATTTTTCTTTCGTTTACTACTGCAAATGCTAGTTGAGTCTCAATGTGCTTTGACAAATTTGTATTTCTACTCGATTTAAGTGTTTTCCATTCAAATTTCTCGTTCACATGTCATGTATGCTTTTCACTCTTCTATGCATTGTGTGCACATGGATACATGTATACATAGATGCCTCAAGCATTGTTACAAATGTTTAAGATTATTTGCATTTAATAATTGAAAGAAAATAATAATACATTTTTGCTTCCTGAATGAGATCATAAAGGAAATTTATTACTGCAAATGTAAACATACACCCATGTAAAAGTAAAAGTATTCATTGGTGTATCTATCAAAAAGTCCACATATTTATTCTTTACATAGTATATGCATAACAACTTTTGCTTTATTTTCTCTTTTGACTCTTGTATCCTTAAATATCATTATATTTTTATATCTATTCTTCTCTTATCACATTTCGAGGAAGCTCAAGGATCTTGGCACTTTGTTTAGTATGAAGAAGAGTGAGAATTTGGACATCAGTCTTTCTTTTGTATTTGTATTGAGACACTCAGCCCTATGATGATTTTAAAAAGCATAACCAATAACAAAATAGACATTCTTCCACCCTTTCTTGGAAGAAATGTTCACTTCATACCCTATCGAATCCACTCATTTCCATTTCCACCCGTGCACATCATTTCTTCTCAAATCAAATACATTTCAAAATCCATTTATATGCTTTCCTTCCATCACACCAATGTGTTGCATTCCTTTTTTCTTTCAATCCAGCTCACTCATTCAAATTTTTATATCTTGCATTTAATTTTAAGCATACAACTCAAAAATGATAAATTCATACCATTTACATTCCATTCATTCTCATATCCAGTTTCACATATCCTTGCTTCCCTATCTAATACTTTTCATAAGGCATTCATATACCTTACTTGCATCTCATCATTCTCTCAATTCCTTCTCTTTGTTGGACTTACATTTCTCATTCTTCTTTACTACCCTTACATATCTTTATCTATCTATAGCTCAAATATACCGTCATCCATCATAACAAAATTCACACCATACCAAATAAAAAGATGAAGAAAATATCAGGGTTATGCAATTAAACACTGAGGGCTTTGAAAATAACTATCATAACATAGAGTTGTATTCAAGACTTCTTTTCAAAACATTTTTTCTAAATCCTGTTTATTACAGATAACTAAGAGCACATATCACAGTTTGTTGGAGGCTAAAATGTATAATCATATTTCATTAATATTTACATGTATCCATACACTTGATCATAAAATTTTTTTGTATATCTTTCAAATGCAAATTGTTTCTGATATTTTCTAACTTTGTGCACACAACCATATATAGATTCTTATTTACTTACCAAATTACATGGGCACATGTACACATCGATGCATGCATAAATGTTTACCTTCATCCATACATTTCTACATTCCTTCAATATATGCATTGCTAATAAATAGTTAATTTTCCCTATTTTCTTTCATTTAATACTGCAAATGCAAATTGAGTCTCATTGTTAACATAGAATTGTATTCAAGAGTTCTTTTCAAAATGTCTTTTCTAAATCCTGTTTATTACAGATTCCTAAAAGCACATACGACAATTCCCTGAAGGCTAAAGTGTATATTCAAATTTCACAAATATTTACATGTATCCATGCATTCAAATGCATCATTAGATATACTTTATACACTTGTTCCACAAACACTAATGTATTACTGCTTTGTTTCAATCATTAATGTTTTTTTAGTTCCTGTTTAAAATGCAAATTGTTTCTAACATTTCTAACTTTATGGACGCAGGCATATATAGATTCTTGTTTACATACCAAATTACATGGACACATGTACACATCCATGCAAGCATAAATGTTTACATGGATCCATATTTTAATACTTTCCTTTCATATATGCATTCATACTAACTAGTTTATTTCTCTTATTTTCTTTCATTTAATACTACAAATGCAACTTCAGTCTCATCATGCTTTCAGTCTTGTTCAGATGCCAAGGATGTTTTTCACTCTTCTATGCATTATGTGCATGTCGATATATGTATACATGCATCCATGTATACATAGATACTTCAAGAATTGTTACAAATGTTTCTCTCTCAATAATTTGGATGCAAAGTTCTATTAACATGTAAATTATTTTACTATACCTACATTTTATCTTATGTAATAAGGTTCTTTATATCTTTTCAAATTATTTTTTGTTTAAAATATATACACAAAAAAATATTTATTTGTATTACATTAACAACATTCAAATCTAATTTATAATAAAATCAATACCTTTGTACTATTTCATCTAAGAATTTATTGTAATATTAATTTCACTTATTACATTTTAATAAGTCAATTTATTACATTTTATTTTGAATGCAAACTACTATAAACATGTGAATTACATTAGTCCAGCTACATTCTATCTTAGGTAATAAAGTTCTTTATTATATCTTTGCAACTTACTTTTTTTTTATTATATATACACAAATTTTTATTCATATTACATAAACAAGATTAAAATCTTATTTATAATAAAATCAATAGCTTTCTAGTCATTCATCTAAGAATTTATTGTAATATAATTACATTTTTCTATACACAAAAATATGTTTTCGTATTACATAGACAAGATTAAAATCTTATTTATAATAAAATCAATAGCTTTATATAATAGTAACCTTCATACTACATTAAAAAAAAGATTGATTAATCTTAGAAAAGTTTATACTCAAATGAGCTACCCCTATCAATGTTCCACCTAACACTACTGTTTCTATTAGCACTTGCATATTGTGATATGATAAAGTTAAATAACTTAGTTGTATTAATTAACATAGCATGTGTTTTAGAACAATACACTAAACATAATTTTATTTACAAATAGACATAGAAGCAAAAAAAGAGATATGGTGAACTTTGTTTCACCATGCATATAAATATGGGTCATGTAAACAATGCATTTTCCTTTTTTTCCCATGCACATGTTTTTTGTAAATAGTTGCAAATGATATTTGATGCTTTAGAAATATTCCTACATCAAAACTTTGTTCCAATTAAAATGACTACTGAATTTATTGAGCAAATTTTTTTTTTAAAAAAAAAGTTAAAAACAGTGCATTGGTCATAAATAGTTTATTTCTCTTGTTTTCTTTCATTTAATACTGCAAATGCAAGTTGAGTCTCCTCGTGCTTTAAGACTCGTTCATATGCCGACGATGCTTTTCACTCTTCTGTGCATTATGTGCACATGGATACATGTGTACATGCATACATGTACACATAGATGTCTCAAGCATTATTACAAACGTTTCAGATTATTTGCGTTCAATGCATTCTTGCTTCCTAAATAAGATTATAAAGAATCTTCCTTCTCTCAAATGTATACATACACACATAAAAATACAAGTATTCATTGGTATATCTATAAAAAAAGTCCACGTATACATGGTACCCATAAATACAATTTTGCATGCATCCATCCACACATGTTAACTATTCACATGTCTCTATGGACCACGTTGCCCATGCACCCTAAAAATTCCATGCATTAGTGCGCCATTGAAAATTACTTCAAACTTTAATAGCTATATTTAATACATTTATATTCCTATCTCCTATCTAATTACTTTTTCTAACTCATAGCTACATTCTTTTTACCTCTCGGCAGGAACTCTATGCTTGTGTCACTTGTTTTATTTTAACTTCTTTCATTTTACTCCTTGCAGGTTATGGAGAGGAAAAATTAAATACACGTTAATATATTAATAATAAAGTATTGTTGCATGACTCTAGGCAATATATTTAGTAAATATGAAAATGGCTAATAGTTAATAAAGGCATAACTTATGAATATCTATGGTTAAATCATCTCTCCTTTCTAAGCATGCCTAGCAAGGATGCAAAATGAACATTCACATTACTTCATTTATTTCACCCAAATTTGGAGGCCCGTTAGAGTTTACTTAATGTTATTTCTCGCTACTTGGGCTTATCAACCAGACTCATGAGAGCCCTCAGCCACATCCTATAGGCGTGTCTTGTATTAAACTATGGCGCATAAGTAAAAGGACTGGTATAGTTTATTTTATTTTTGTTGTTGGTAAGGAAATACACAACATTCTATTGGAGAATAAAATGTTATATTTCATGAATTGCAGCCTGCCAGTTTTATTAAAAGTATGCTGCTGATATTTTATTTTATTTTAAAATATTTTTAAACAAAATAGGAATGCATAGACCAAGCATGAAGACTATTGACATAGACCTCTAAGGAATGTATCTCATGGTCTGAGATGATTGAGTAATAGTGCAACTACATTTGGCAGACTTGTATGCTAGGGCACAGACAAAGAATGTGAACAGTTTAAGGAATGCAATGAGTTCAATTTATACAAAACTAAGAACATTTGTAACTTGAATTTAGTAGCTGTTTAAGATAAAATTATAACATGATGTATTGGACAGTATACTTGGACTCAAACCTTACTGTAATGAATCTACAGTTTATATTGCCAATGAACACCAAAAGAAACATAATTTTGAGATAATTTAGGCTATGACTTGCAGTATCCAAAAATTTCCTAGTATAGTTTTCTGTACATTTTATTCTGAAGAATACATCGCTTCTCATTGTTAACCGAAATCCATTTAGCATGATATTTTCATAGTGAAGGAATAATAAAAATACCAACATTCCTATCAAAATTACTTTCAAAAGAAAATTGATAAGGTGTCATGATTCATCCCAAAGATGTCAAAAGAAATATTACTTCAAGCCTGAAATGATGATCTAAAGATTTTGAGCAAACACAGTGGAATCATCGACCCCAGCAAATGTCAAACTACTATCACGTGCTTAATATTCTTCACTGGTTTTGAGGAATAGAGGCTAGAAATATGTATTCACCAAAAGATTTGGAGACCCTCTAGTGTCTATTTAAAAACTAGAATGAAACTAAAATCAGTTTACAATAATTTCATTGAGTTCCAACTTCCATATATATGTGTATAAATATACTTCATAGAGGATTACCAACAGAATATTCTATTGAGACATATGTTTCGACGCATAGATTCATCCTCTCTCATTTTTTTAGTAAACTGCAACTAGGGGTTATCGTACATACCGATCTACTACCAAAAGATCGAGCAACCCATTTCCTTCACAGGCCCCTCTGCTCTCCTCCGCGACGAACCCTACCAAGCCTTCTATGAAGTTCCCACTGTTTGCATTCCCTCGAAAAACTAATCGATTTAAACATATCTTGCAGATTGGAGTCGAATATGGTCATTTTTTTTAACCATCAAGTATCCCCCCCATAGTTCAGTCACAACCTTAGCATAACTACCAAACATGGTGATGACGTTGGAAACCCAAAATGGGTGGTGGTAGCTGCCAGTCGTAATGCTAGCTTCCTGGCGATGCAGTTAATATGAAATTCTAATAACACTAGACTCAACCTGAAAAGTACATTAATTGGCCAGACGCAGTCAAAGGTAATCCAATTCTTTACTTCATATCAGTGTGGGCATTAAAGACTACTCAAATACCTAGACTTAATTGGATGTTGTTGTATCTGTCCCCAGATTCAAATCCTTGATTGCATATCTACTACGCTCACCGTGCCACTCGTCCTGGTCACACCATGTATTGCTGATCCATTTATCTATCATAAATACTCAACACCTCACTTCTTTAATGCAATGGCAAGGAACTATTTATTTGTTTTCAGACCCAATTCCATTCTTATAAAGGCCCTCATAAGAGACCCTCACACAACCCATAATCATGACATTGATTGCTCAACTACTGCACTTGAGACTTGACTGAGTAGGATGCGACACATTTTTTTTTATGATTTTTATATTATTGTGTAAGGATTAACATTACCAAGAGCAATAAGTGAGACTAATTTAAGCACATGACTTTAAATCAATTTAATGTTCTATATGTGAAAATAGCATGAATGCTAATTTCAAATATACCTTTTACTTCCATAAATGTGTAAAATAAGTTTGATATGCATAGCATGATAAAGTTAGTCTTGGATATAAGTGCCTAATCAAGAGTATATCATAAGGTGCTAGTATTCAATTTCCAATAAATTTTGAAGGATTGAAAATTTTGTAAACATTGACTTCAATTTGATTTCAAGTATAATGTTTCTATATTTTTATTTTGGTGTCATGAATATAAAACTAGAATGTTTGAGCTATGTTATAACTCTTATAAATGACTCTGAAACACACCTTTAGTGAATAAAAATGTTCTCTAATATGTTTTCAAGGATAACTTAATGGATTTTATGTGTAAAGAAAAACATTCTAATATGAAGAAAGTTCGATGACTTATAAAATTTAAATGAATGATACAAGAGAAGCAATATACCAAGTATATCTAAAACAAGACAATTTCAAGCTTTATGATAGCTATAATGACAAAATAATATGTAATTTAAAATTGTGAAGCACACATTATGGGATTTGAGTCCTAAATAGAATTGGAAAATAAGAATTTTATTCCCAAAATGTGATTACTAATCAGCTTATAGCACACATAGTGAACAACCTTACTTCTATTAGAATACAATTCTAGTGAAGATGGATAAAATATTTTATTCCACCTTTACAATGATTGCCTTAACCCCCACAAGGGCCTCTTCAATTTACAACCTAGATTATCTTTACTTTTTATATTAAACTCTTTATGTTGACTCATACAAATATCTTTTCCTAAACCACTACATATGCAAGATTATTTTCTTAACATCCTTATATGCGATCTTTAGCCATATAGGATATACGTCATAACATATATTTAACTTCTATTTGACATATACTATTCACAGATACTTTGATTTCTATGAAGGTATTTCTAAAGTTGAATTTATCCACTTAAGTCAATTGATAATATGGCCATTGGAAGTTCTAATATTTCCTATAATTATTTATGACCTAAGAATAATTTTACATTATAAGCATTATCACATGGTTTAGAATTAAAATCCTCATATTCAATATAGTGTCAAACATCCAAACATGAAAGATCCCTAGACACATTATTGAGAATTGATCGGGTGGCCTTACATTCTTCCCCCCTAAGACTAAACTTCCTCCTGGAAGTTACTAAGGGTTGCAACTAAATCCCCACATAAAATCTCACATTAAAAAACAACCATTATATCATAGCAAGTCTCCTTCACCATATCAGTCTTGACACCACTGAGACAGAGTAATACACACAATACCTTGATCCTATTCAAAATACAATACTACCTAGTTTTAACTTAGCTTTTAAATTAACCAACATTATCTAACTACAATTACTCAAGTATAAACAAAAATCACATTAGTACACATCCATAAATCTAAGAAGTCTCTAAGGTTCGAGACTATAATCTCAATAAAGTACACACATAATTCTTTTAATCAAACTAATTACTTTATCTTTTTCTTGATGAAATAATCCAAAACAATCAACTATAAGCACACACTAGAGACATATTTTATATTAATTACTTATCCAAATTATAGAAGCACTATTTTTATAATAGAACCTTTATCTGGTGCTCTCAATATAACAATGTTAACAACTATCCAAGTAGTTATAAATTATTAACCATGTAACTATAATCATTAACTTTACAAAAGCATATATCAACACATGTTTAGCATTCTTGGATACACATCAAAAATTGTTTTGCACCATAAACATCACTCATGATGTTAGCAATATTCTTGTTTTAATGGCCAATCATGTCTTAGATTTATTAACTTCACATTTTGTCAAAATATGTCCTTAAGGGAACAATTTACCTTATAATCATGGCACTCATACCATGTTTTAATAAATATTAACTTCCATCATTTGTTACTATTATATTCCCACACTTCACAAGTATTCCACATTACATTTACTTGCAACTTCACATGTACACACAACAATGGCAAGGATGCTCTTCCCAATTGGGTGCACTTTTCCTCACACAAAGGATGCTCTTCCAAATGGGTGCGCTTGTCCTCATACAAAGGATGCTCTTCCCAATGGGTACGCCTGTCCTCATACAGTCACATAATCTACAATATAAGGCTCACACAATGGGGTTTAAAAGGATGGACATTCTTGGATACCATGGAAAATCAAGAAGATGATCTTGGGGCCCTTCTCTAAGGACTCCTCCATACAGATAAGAACAATCATAAATTGAGGGGAAGAATGGATTAATGACCATCCCATACCGGTCCCATTTACAACTCCTTTCAAAATAATTCCCCAGTGCATCTACTCCCCCACACGGCCTACCAAAGAACCCCCTAGGATATGGCAGCTTACAGATTTCACATTACACCACACATGTCAGCAATTTGCAAATAAGGAGAAAGCCTCAAATTGAGCAACATAAGATCACTTGAACCAAAGTTTTAATACAACTCTCAAAGAGGAAAACTATAAATTGAAGAGAAACAAAATAAAGACCAATTGTAGCTACATTGCAACATTTCAATCTTAACTTGAAAATGAAATTCAAACAAGTCCTTGAGGCAAATTGGACTATAAAAACCTTCAAATGGCTAAATAGCCTAATAAAATAACCGTAAAATTCCACATTGCCGACGCATAATAAAATAAAACATCAGTCAAGAGTTATGAATAATCCATATTTCAACAATAAAATTTGCACATCACAAGCACCATGTGACTTGATAATCCACCTAAGGGGAGGAGAGGAATGGTGGTTCTCTAACCACATAAGTATATAGCATGAAATAACTGGTGGTCCTTGACCACATAAATATGAATAACTAGTGGTCCTTGACCACATAAGTATGCATCACTGGTGGTCCTTGACCACATAAATATGAATAACTGGTGGTCCCTGACCACATATATATATATATATGAATCACTGGTGGTTCCTGACCACATGAATATGAATAGCTGGTGGTCCCTGACCACATAAATATGAATCATTGGTGGTCCATGTAATTCCATCCTTTATGCATGGGTTATAACATCAAGGAATAGGTTTGCACTATGAACCAACAAGTGTGGCTCTCACATGTGGGGGAGTAGGCCATGGTCAACATCCCTGGGAGGATTACAATGACTCAACATAGATCCTTTGCCAGGATTAGGGACAATTCCCTAAGTGCATAATTTCCCAATGGGAGAACATGTGCCTCTCAACCCCTATTTACACTAGCTGGCATTGCACTCCCATAAGGAGGGAACCAAACACTAGAGGTACACATTCAACATACAAATAAGACTAGTTATAAGGTAATACATCACATTTCATTTAAAAAAATACACATACACACATTTCATGCATACTCCACTTCACCACAAATCAACTACACAAGATAATTACAAAGGGTACACATAGGGGATCGTACTAGATGTCCACCACCATTATCCCAAGTCGGATACCCTGTATCTTGTACTTGGAGCACAACACATATACTGGTTTTCACATGACAAACCACACTAACTATTAAGAATCTTATCATTTCATTCCATATGAGTCAAGGATGCACAACATACATTTACTTTTACGACTTGGCCTATCCACAAAAATTACCACAATACACAACATAGCTATCCTTACAAGGTATTCACATACACCAAGAATACAATTAACTTATCTTTTCTCTTTCTTTTTCCAATTTCATCTTTTAAAGCAACAAACCATTTTCTTGCACATAATTAAATAGAAAAATATTCTATTCTACAAAATGACATATGAATTCATGATTAAGTTTATCTTCTCGAACGAGGAAGACCCAGCACTCAACATACAATACGAAAAACATAGTCCAATTTATTAGCACCACAACAAAATGTTATTTTCATTCAACCTTCACTAAATCACCCATTTAACAATTGCACCTCAATTGAGTCAATGGTTATATGGCTTTCTATGACTAATAATGCAATTGGGGACCTTAAGTCTCACCAATGTAATGATGCTATGACACACATGCCATTCTATATCCCAAACATGCCATGAAATGAAAGACAACTTTTAATTCAGAATTTGAGCAATGCAAAGTTTACTACTACATTCATTCCCTCTCCACCATCATTATTATTTATTTACTAAGCATATTATTCCACTATTCCCTTTTTTTTACCTCAATTATTAATTGATTCCATACACAAGTTTACGCATATATCCTAAGGTGATACTACAATTTTGGGACAAAGGGCTTTTGCCAACATACATATTTCCTCCATATCTACAAGATAGCTTTACATACAATATGCACTTTTAGGGAGTACTTTATTTATCCACACACAAGAGAGGAATCATGTTTTTAAATTAGCCCAAGCGCCTAGATTTAGAAATAAGGGTTATAGTGTTTTACACTTAGTCATTCACTTACATTATGAAGTTAAAAGATATTCACTTAAGTAAAGTTTTATTGTGTACATAATAGTCATGTCTTAAGAATCATCTTTCATCTCCATAAGGTTCACGGTTACAGGATAGCAAAAGGGTAAACTTTATAATAATAATAATAATAATAATAATAATCATTGAATGCACTACTATTTTTTTTTAATCCTTCATTTGTTTGTAAATTCTATTTTATTGTGGATTGACTTGGTTTTCACAAGGATAGTTCACTACAACATGATAACCAATATGAATAGAACATACAATTGACACATTTAGTTTGTTTAATATAAATCATCCTAAACATTTGTGAGCCCTAAGGAAGGGTATATAGGTGCATTTATATTTAGATTTTTACCAAGTCCAAAATATCTAAACTTAGTTGTTTACCCCAATCATAGTCAAATGCATCATCCACATGTGGTTACATAATACTCTATCAACTTAACAACATAGAGAAAGGTCTCACATCTCAATCAAAATTTATTCTCTACTTTTTCCATCTAATATTTTATAGAGTAGAATAAATGATTCCTTAAGAGACATTAATATTTCTCTACTCTTATCCTACATAAAGCATATGAACATAGCATCATTGGTTTTGCCATCCATTGTGTCCTTCACAATAGGGGTACGTAGTACTTGATCAGATCTAACAACCATTATCAAGAATAAAGAAAGGAAGGACAACATAAGGTTGTTCTATCCATCCCTCACAACGAGGAGATCATAACCCAGTCATGGTTAAATCACTACCTTTCTATCCAATTTTTAGAGAACGCGCTATATAATTCCTTTAAGAAGCATTACTATCTGAATATCATTTTCCCACATAAATTTTATGAAACTAGTATCATTTATTTCATAATCCCTTACACCATTCACACTGAGGTATGTAATACTCAATCAAAGCTAACAAGAATTACTAAAGGATAAGGGAAGCAAATACATCATAGGGTCATTTCAAACATTACTCACAAGGAGGTAAGCACACAAGAGAGCTTTATACAAGCAACACTCATAGGGACACAACACTAACCAAAGATCCCAGTGTTGCAACCGCGCTCTGATACCCAGTGTGATGCCCAAAACTTTACACCAAAATATAGTTAAGGAGAAAACACAAATTCCAAATTTCATTCACTTACACTTGCAAAACTCTGAAATTTTGCTACCAAAGTAGTCACTACAAGAAAGCATACAAATTTGACCAAAAATAAACTATAATTCTTTTAGTTAGATAACTAAATTGCTTAGACCATCATGGTTAGTTCGAGAGGAGACCTGAAATCTACATCTCTGAGGTAGACTTAAACAATTCGACCAACCCAAAATTAATCTAGAACATTATATAAGTCACATGCCAACAATAACATATATATATATATATCAATAGTAATCAGAAGAATATATAAGAGAACAAATCCTAGGGGCCAGACCTAGTCCTCGGGGGCTCATCTCAGACGGCCTTGCCTATGTATATATTTCGCAGAGGCATCGTAGTTCAATAATGAAGGATTTAACCAACATAAGCATTCTCAATAGTGAAAAGACACACCAACTCACTTAGGGATTTCAATGGAGAATAATACTACAAGAGGACACAATTTTTTTTTGTTGTTAGAGAGATAATAATCCTATCAACAATTTACTACTTGGTTTACATCATATTTTATCATTACTCTTAATCTGTGTAGAGGATGAAATCACTATCATCTATAACCAAACATCTAAACCTTACATATAACATGATGGATATTCTCAAGATTCGTGAAGATACGATACCATGAAAATTAGCTAAAAAGGTTATGAATTAAGGTTTTGATAACTATTAAAACTCTTCAACAACTCTAATGTTTCTATGTCATTTAATACTCAATTACCAAGTATACTGTTCTCAAGGATTACTAAAAAAATTATGGAGCATAAAATAAAAACTCACACTTGCACAAAGACATAAGGTACATCAAGATGCTAGAAAGAATAAAGGTAACTCTTTATATGATTTCACATGATAGGAAGAATAAAAACCATTCATTTTGTATGTTGAATAATCATTTTTGAGATAGTTTCATCCTAACATATGATCAATTTCACCATTAATTAATTGAACAATAATATAATAAGATTGTTTGGAATGAGATAGATCAATAATAGTAATTATTATAATATTCTACACTTATTCTTATAGGATCATTGAAAATAACCATTCAAGATTCCTACAGGGTGGTTTAGTTTAAACAATCTTTTACCATTCTTCTAATAACTAATCACCCTAGAAAGTCACTCAACAAGTAGTGTTTGTTTCATAAATTCCAACTAAAGAAAGTCATACTGAAATATTAACTCAATATTTGTTTTGAATCATCATAACATAAATATCTTATTCTTATTAGATAAGGTACACTACCAGGAATTTTATTACGCCATGATATTATAATATCAAAGTTATATCAATTGTAGTCAAGGATACAAGTGATTAGTTTTACAAAAATATACCTACTTCTCAAATATACAAAAATACATTCATTATTTATATTTATTATTATTTAATAAAATATTTATTTATTCACTTTACTATATATATTTATGTATAAATATATACAAAAATGATTATATAAGTTACTACAAAGATATAATTTACTTTCTTTTTAGAAAGAAACTCTAAAAATCTATTTTTTTGAAAACTTATGCTTACTAATATCTAAACTTCTCTTATTTTAAACTTCCTTTAAAATACTTTAAAATAATACTAGTGTTTTTTTTTATTAATTAATATACTTCCCTTCTCATGAAAAAGGATATTTAAATAAAGATTCTTAAGTGATTTCTTGGGATTAAAAGGGCTCTTTACAAGAATGAAATACGTAAGAACTCAACTTTATTTATTTATTTTCTTTCAAGGATGCATGAGATATATGTTGACTTGGCCATATTTTTATTTAAATAAAAGCACGCATTTAGAACACTCACGTTTCATAAAAGTAATAATAAAAAAATCAAAAGGGAAAAGCCTAATTAACACCATTCAGGCACTAGCTCTATGTTGACTTTATTAGTTCCTGCCGCTAGGCAGGAATACTTATGCATTCACCCGGAATGCTTTTAACTGGTAGCATCGGCCAATCACATTTCGCCATTTAACATATTACTTATTTTTTTGTATAGTTTGAATTTGGAGAGCTATTATTTATATTTGAAAATTAGCATTTATCTATTTCCCTATTTGTCTGAGTGGCTTTATAAATCATTATTGTTTTGAAAATTTGGGAAAATGTGAATGCATAGATTGATTATATAAATTTAAGCAAAGGAATAGTTTTAAAACTGGTGGCTAGAGGTACGTAATCCATGAATGCAGATTAAATACATTAAAATATCAGGAAAATGCGTGCGCATAAATTGATTAAATAAATTCAAGCAAAGGCATAGTTTATAAAATCATGAGTAGACGTACATACTGCATGGATATAGATTAAATGCATTAAATGGCATCCGCTAGAGGTGAAGGCACCTGGATCATTTGCGGCCACGGTGGCCAGTGGTACTTTGGTCATTTAATATAGAGTTAAGCCAATTTGCTATGCATCTCATTAATTTCAGGTAAGTTGTCTTTGTGTTCCTCGTATACGTAGTTCCGAGGAAGAGTTTGTAGCTTAATTGCTAAGAGATACAGAAGCTGTATAGGTCCTAAACTCTAGAGACGAAGTTAATTTGAGGTGATAATTGCTATTTTCCACAGTTTCTTTCCATTAAAGTGCATAATGAAGTTGTGTTTCATAGTGCTTTAGTTGGACTATCACTATCACTTTGTGCCTGATGTGTCGGTGCATGTATGTATGTATGCATGTCTCTATGTACATATGTATTTATCTATGTGCATATCTATGTAAACATTTGCACATGTATATATGCATGTATGTATATAAGTTCCCGTGATATATTTATGCATATATGTATGTGTGTATAGATGCATCTATGTGTACATGCATGCATGCATATGGATGCATATATGTTTACGTCCATACATGCATTTATGTGTGTCTACATGGATGTATCTATACATATATATACATATGTATACATATATGTGTGTGTCTATATGTATTTTCTAGGAAAGAGTTTATAGTGATAGGGCAAAGGTTGTCATGGTTCCAAAAAGGACACTTGTAGACAAGTTACTTTAGGCAATAAATAGTTATTTTCATCAGTTTTTTTTATTTTAGAGTCCATAGGAAGATTGTCTTTCACAGTGCTTAGCCTACGCTAATCTTCATAGACTAGTTCCTCGAATGAGCGATTGTCTTTTGTCCAATGTACAATATGGGAGCTTAATAATAACTTGGTGCTTATGAGTCCTCTAAAGATTACATATCTTCAATTACTGCAGAACTGTTCCATAGTGGAAGCTTTAGAGCCACTGTGCTGTTAGCATATGCCATAATGGGACCTTTCAAACAATATGTGGACAGTGTGTTGAGAAGGCTTTACAAACTATCAGGAAAATGTAATTTACAGATATAAGCCTAAACTCCACAATTGCTTTCAGCTTTCTCGTTGTCATTGAAGCATAAAGGAAAGAGGATTTTTTCCAAACTTCTAATTTTTGTACTTTTACATGATAATTCACCTTATTAATTAATGAATCAAATTATCTTAATTAATTAATCTTCTTTTCCCTTCCATCATTTCATATCTAATTAATTAGGTAACTGCTAAATAGTATTTACATACATAATAATTAAAACAAAGAAATAATTATAACTATCCTTGGGCACATTTAACCCATCAATCAAAGTCAATTATTAAATCTGATTCCAGCTGTTTACTGATAGTATTGGCATGCAATTTCCTTGAAAAGTCTTGAAAAAGAGGATTACTCAAACACCAATAAGGATTCTATTTGTAAATCGCCTCAGATCCAACCATCTTCATTGAATAAGACGCTGTGGCATAAGCATTAATTGGATGTATCTCAGGGACCTTCTTATCAGGATGCCAATAACCTTAGTTTGTATTCTTGAGTGTATCTAAATGCCATGAGTTATAAATTTACTTGCATGGGCTTGATTGCACAAGTAATAGTAAGTGCTACATAATGGTACAAAATAAACTTATGCAAATGGAAACAAATGACCCCATTTAGTTAGAAAATCAATATTTATCCATCAGTTTCACTATTAAGTGATAGCCAGTTTGGCATTAAACAGTAGCTAGAAATTATTTTTATCAGAAGTTAACAGTGGTACCATAGGTCTGTGTTGTTTTTTGGCTTAGTATTGACAGGTTGCCATGGCCTATTTACACTTCTTCAGACGCTTAAGCAAATATGGCATCTATTCCATTGATTGCTCTTAAAGAACTTATGCCACCATTGCAATAACAGAATTACACTAATGCATGCAAATGCAAAAAAAATTCTATAGTAAAGGGTACACAAATAACAATAAGTATTTAAAAATTATAAAATGCAATTTTCATTATAAGAAACAAAAGTTCTTACTTAGGTTCTTTCTCGTCGAAATGAATCTACATGAGAATTTTGTTTTGTTTTTATGAATAACATAGTATATGTCACTCACTGTACTCATTTGTCTAAATTCTCCTTGTGACAGGGATCGGTACTTTCAACTGTATTTAAACAATCATGCACAAACTGCAACATGAGGTTAGCATATTAACCTTCTCCTTTTTGTTTTTGAAAAAAATGATGCAGAGTTTTCCAAATATGTGCTTCTAGGAAGATTTCCCATGGTTGTAGATGAAATAGTATATGATTTTACAGTTTGCTGACTTCTCAATTTTGTCATTGTACTAGGAAAAATTACTTGTGCCTATAATAACAGCCAGAATTTGTACATTGCTGCAAGTATACTTGATCATTCAATAGCAGATTGCAAGGTCAGCTCTCTAAATTGTCTTTTTTCTTTTCTTGAAATGCAATTGAAATTTCTTCAATATAATGACTGCATAAAGTTCTTTTTCATGTTTTCATTTTGTCATCTTGTATTCTTCATTTCTTTGAACACAAATGATTTAAAAGGCTGCTTGCACATATAGGAACAGGAAAATGCATTTTCCACAATTGCAATAGTAATTTGTCTTCAAAAAATAGAACAAGTTTTGCTTATGTGTTAACTAGTTATACTTCCTCTATACAATATCCATAGAATAGAATGAACTGCTAGAATGCAATTTTTAAACCCTGTTTGTAGTTTCAAATAGCCTATAAAGTCATAAGTCTTTGTTTTATGTCAACTGGTTTTTACCTATATGCATTTAAGGCAATTTTGTTCATAAGACTACTTATATCTGTGGCAAGTTACTATGCACTGTGCAAGTGAACGTATGTTTAATCTTCCTGTATTGCAAAAAAAGACCACAAAGTTAATTTCAAAAGTTGACATGGCACATGAGTACAATGAATGATGTACTACGTTACTCATAGACATGACACAATATTTTTCCATGGTCTTGTTTACATGCAAAATGACATTAACCACAATTTTTTTTTGCTCACATTGCCAATTTCACTGTCTGCTATAAACCTCTACAGTAAGAGAAAACTGACAAAAGAAACTATTTATTGTCTCAAGTAACTCGTTTCTGGTTCTGGACACTGTAACTATAACAAAGTCTGCTCAATCACTGTAAACTCTTCTAGAACAAAGACTTGTAGAATAGAAAAACAATTTCCGCAAAGTAATAGTCATGCTTAACAAGTGACTTAAGCCTATAACAAATGAACAAAGCAGCCTGGCTATACATGTCCACCAAGCCATTTCAGCAGTTTCCCATCTAGCCACATGCAATTTAATGCATTTACTTTGCATTTATGCACTGTGTGCCTACACCTATGAGTTTTAATCTCTTTTCTTTATTATTTAATCAATCTATGCCTTTGCTTTTGCTCAATGGATCTATGCCTTTGCATTTTCCTCAAATTTTTAAAACTCAAATGATTTTAAAAGCTATTGCCACAAATAAAAAAATCCATAGATCTTCTTTGATCAATCAATGCCTTTGCATTTCCCTGATTTTTTAAAAACAGAAATGATTTATGAAACTATTCCCTACATGCCACTTAATTCATGTTTATGTGAATAGCTTTTAAAATCATTTGCTCTTTGAGAAAATTAGTCACTTAGAAGTACATAGAAACAAAGGAATTCAATTACACAAAACATTTGAAGACCATAGCCTCTGATTGACAATGTGAGCAAAAAAGATTCTTATCCACCATTTCTTGCATGTAAACAAAGCTACCTGAAAATATTGTTTTGTATTTGTGGCATTGAGAGTATACATCATGCATTGTACTCATTTATCCAATTTTTCAATGTAACAGGAATACGTACATACAATCCTGGTGGGGGACAGTGGATGACAAGGTTAGGTTGAAGAATTAATACTATTTTCCCCTTGTCCTTCTAAAAAATTGTTTGCTGTATAATATGTCACATAGGCTTCTGCTACTACTCAAGATCCATTTTCCAACATATATAGAGATTATTATCTTCCAGAATGCTTGAGAACATGATTAATACTATGGAATGCTATTGAGTAAAAGCACATAAGCAACATAGGATAAAACTATAGATTTTGTAATCTAGATGATAGCATTTGATACTATTCATACATAACATCTGCTATTCTCAAACACATTGGGATACGAAAGAAACGAGAAAAATGATAGACGTTGACACCTATGAATTGACAAAATTCCCCCAAATATCAAAAATTGACTACACGCTTAAGAGTGAGGGGCTTTGCAAGTTAAGTACTTTTGCATACAATGTTGGTGATTGTTTGTTTGACTCCTTATAGCTACTGCTTAACAATCGCTACACATCAATTCAACTATGAAATGGAGCTATAGATTACTTCTTGAGTTGCTTTCAAAACAAGGACAAAGAAGCAATAAAATCATATAACTATGAACTAGATCCTGATACTCTATATACATTGCACAAAGTACATGATCCGCAAACCTATTTCTGCAGAATGTGATTATCTGCAAAGCCACAGGAAAATTGCACTGAAAGTGGATTGTGGGGTGACTTATTCTGCATTCACTGGATATCCAAATGGTTGAATATACAAATATTCCTTTGGTCAAGAACAACAACAAGAAGGTACTTACAGTTCAATACTTCTGACTACACAGAATCAATCTCTATACTATTTCATGACATCAATTCTTTAAGTGGACACTTCGAACCATTGTTAAACATTGAAACACAAAACGTAATTTCAAAACAGCCCATAGGTTCTCATGAAATTAAAAAACTATGCACAAAGTACCCTCAGATATCAAACATTGACAATGCCCTTAGGGCTGAAGGCCTTTGTAGATTAAGCACATTTGCATACAATGTTGGCGATTGTTTGTTTGACTCGCTTCAAGTACTACTTAACAATTAGTACACCTCAACTCAATTACGAAATGGAGCTATAGATCATTTCCTAACTTGTCTTCAAAATAAGGACAAAGAAGCAATTAAATCATATAACACTGAACTAAATCCTAATACTTTATATACATTGCACAAAGTACATGACCAAGAAACATACTTCCGCAAAATGCGATTGTCTGCAAGACCATGCACAAACCATAGTGAATGTGGATTGTGGGGTGACTTGTTCTGCATTCACTGGATATCCAAATGGTTGAAAATACAAATAAGCCTCTGGTCATTGACAACATCAAGAAAGTACCTAGATTTCAATGATTCTGGATATACAGAATCAGTCTCTATACTGTTCCATGATACAAACCCTCTGGGTGGACATTTTGAGCCGCTCCTAAGAATCAAATCCCAAAATCTAACTCGCCAATGCTCAATAAGCTTACTCCAACTTAAAAAGTCAATCAGAAGTTGTCCACAATACAAAATTACTTACTTGAACAAGACACATGCTTTGCCAAAAAACAAGAAGAATTTAATACCATTTGTCACAGCAAACAATTTTAAACATAAATCAACAATAGGACTTAATCACCTGAAGAACTTGATTAGAAAAGAAAAACAAAAAGAAAGTATACCTACCAGTCCAAAGAAAAAAAAAACATTGTCACCAATAGAAATTTATAAAACAGCAATACAAGATACACCAAAATACCCATGTGCAATTTGCCAAGTGCTCTGTTTGAACAAGGACATCAGGACATTCAAAGAAAAACAAAAAGAACTATACTGTAAGCTACTACAATCAGATTCCTTACCATTCACAGATTTCATATGCCATGTATGCTACTTTGCATTAAAACAGTCCACTATTCCAAAGTATGCTACCCCACAGAAAATAAGAACTAATAGACCATTGTGCTATGTTGAGAATTTAAGTCAGCTAGAAGAACGACTTGTCTCACTTAGAATTGCATTTGCACAAATTTGGGAACTAGGGTTCAAAAGGTCTCAAATAGGCCTAACAGGTTCTATTATAAATGTTCATGTTGACATGAACATTGTACAAAGAGCATTACCACAATCAATTAACAACACACAAACAATTGTTGTTTCATTGAAAAGGCACTTACAATACAAGAATGCATTTCAAAAAGGCATGGTGCGCCCAAATGTCATCATGCAAGCTTTGACTCAATTAACAAGGACACCATTATACAAAATGCACAAAGTCCACATAAACCAAGATTGGCAAGAAGTTCTCCAATGCACTCAAGAAAACGAAGACAATAGTCCACAAAATACAAGTGAAACATAATCAGATAGTGAAATGGAAAATGAAAACCCATCAGAAACATTGATACATGGATTTACTGAGTCTAGAAGTATCCATAACATGGAAGACAAGATTATTGAAATTGCACCTGCAGAGGACAAGTATCCAATTGGAATATTTAAGGACATGTATGGTGAAGAAATGAATTTCCCAACTTTATTCTTTGGCAAACCACGTGATAATGATATTGTAAAAAACTTTACATATTAGAAAATAATATGCTGGGAGCTCTTACAGTCACAAAGACAATTTGCATATCATACAACAAACATTTTTTTCAAAGATATTAAGGTACTAATACAACAAGTACTGTCTACAATGACAATAAGAATCCGAAAGGGCCAGTTAAAAGGATGAAAGCTATTTGCAAAAGATGTTAAACACAAACCAAATCTAGAAAAAATTCTTAAATCAGATATTGGATATGTTGATTTCAAAAGAATAAGAATCTCTCCAGACTATTCACAACTTAAGAAAAATGTATTTGCTATGATTCGACAACTAGGACCACCGACATTTTTCATCACTTTCACTAGTGCTAAGCAAAATTGGGATCCACTAATTCAAACATTACAAGAGCTACACAATCTACACCAATCAGCACAAAACCATCAAGAATCTAATGGCCCAACACACATTGACAAATTTGAACTAATCAAGAAAGACCTTGTCAGTTGTGCACGTTACTATAAACATAGAATAAATGCAATAAAAAAATTGATACTTATAGATGACTCTTTCTTTGGAAATGTCATTGATTACTTCTCAGTCACTGAGTTCCAAAATTGAGGAAATGAACATGATCATTTCCTCATATGGGTTAAAAGTGCACCAATCTACACAGAAGATAACAATGCAGACATCATAGCTTTTGTTGATAAGTATATTACTTGCGACACTGAAAATTTGGAACTTGCTTTGGCAATGTTACACAAACATCATCATACAAAGAAATGCAAGAGATCAAGAAAATGACTTTGTAGATACAATTTTCCTTTTCCACCAATGCAAAAGTCAACTATACTTTTACCAATACTCCAAAAGACTGAAGCGATAACTGCAAATGCCACTGACATCTTTGCAAAACTCCAAAAAGAAAACTATGATGAAACATTCACTTTTCAAATGTTCTTGAAAGAAATAAACTTAAGTGACAATGAATACATTGAAGCTTTGAGCTCAACATTAAACAGGCCCATGCTTTTTTTACAAAGAAAACCATCACAAATATGGAACAATAGTTTTTCAAGGAAAATTCCAGATCTTTGGAAGGCTAATATAGATGCACAATTTGTCCTCAATGCATATCCTGCTGCAATGTATTCTAGCTCATATATTGCAAAAGTAGACAAGTCAATGACATATGCATTCAAAAGAATACGTACAGACCACAAGCAAGACAATATTGATGCAATATGAATGGTGAGTAAACTTGGAAATTCCATGCTTAACTCGCAACAAATGTCATCACAACAAGCTGCACATATTGTTTTGTCACTGCCATTAAACTACAATTCAAGAAAATGTATATTCATTGATACACGATCTGACAATGATCACACATTTATACTAAAATATGTTAAACAATTGAGCAATGAGCCAGACGAATTATAAAACATTCTTGCAAAATCTATTATAGACTACTATTTGAAACATCCTAAAACAATGGTGGACATATGTCTTGTAGAATTTGTTTCCAGATACAACAAATACGGTGCTACAATTGAACCAAAGGCCAAACCAAATGTGGTACTGTTTATCAATTTCAACAAACACTTTGATATAGAGAATCATTGTAGAGAGCAATTGGTTCTCTATGTTCCATTTACCATTAATGAGCATACACTCAAACAAAACTTTGACTCTTGGGAACATGCATACATATACCATGGACAAACCATTCAAACAAATAGTGCAAAGTTCATCCACAACACAAACTCCGCATGGGGTGACATTGACAAAGCGATAAATGATCTTCAGTCTCTTGAAGATGAAAAGCTCATTGACCTAGCAATGCAAGCAAAGCTTCGCCAGAAAGAACTATATGACATACAAACAAACCTTCCAAACATAGGTCGTTCTAACCCAAATACCATGCATTCCAATGGATTTGAAATTGCAAAGCACCCACAGATTATAGATAACAATGAATACTACAAGTTAAGACGAATGTTAAATAAAGAAAAACAAGCAATTGTTAAAGATGTTCTCATAAAAAAGATGAAAAATCCACAAAAGCCATTGCACTTGTTTTTGACTGGGGGAGCTAGAACAGGAAAGACTTTTACAGCAAAGGCCATCTACCAAGCTCTCATTCGCATGTATAGCAATTATGTTGACAATAATCCAGACAAACCCAAGGGCTTATTAACTGCATATACAGGTAAAGCAGCATATAACATAGGGGGATTCACATTACATTCAACATTTCACATACCTTTTAACACATCAGAATTCCTGCCACTGAACACTGAAGTGCTCGACACTATGTCAAAGCACTATGATCAATTGCGCATACTTCTTATAGACGAGATATCATTAGTTGGCTCAACATTCCTATGGTATATTGATAGAAGACTACGAGACATAATGAAAATTCCTACATCATACTTTGGAAACCTTGATACAATATTTTGTGGTGACCTTTACCAGGCACAACCTGTCCTTGACTCTGTGGTTTTTGAAAATAGGCCTACTCCAATTGAATTAATGCCTTATAGTTTCTGGAAAGACCATATAAAGTGCTATTCATTGGTGACTACCATGAGACAAAAAGATGAAACATTTATTTCAATCCTTAATAGACTATGAGTAGGCATTCAAACAACTCATGACATAGACTATCTTAACAAAATTTGCTTTCGTCCTATACCATTTGATCCATTGCTTCTACACCTTTTCTATAGGAGAATTGATGTTCAAGCACATAACAACAAAATGCTATCAATCATTCCAACCCAAATGATAGTGCTAGATGCAATAGATGAACTTGAGGAGGACCTTAATGCAATACGAGTATACAGTCACACAACAACACTTCCATCACAAATATGCTTAAAACCAAACATTCTTGTTGAACTCTATGCAGGCAACTACAATGTTCAAGATGGCCTCGTCAACGGTTCAGATGGAATTTTTAAAGCATATACAGCACAAAACAATATTGATATTGTCTGGATTAAATTTAATGACCCATCAATCGGACATTATCAATGCACAAAACTAGCACAATGCTATTCTACTATCATTGACAAAGACTGGGTGCCTATACAACGCATTGCTAGGCCAATCCAGAAAATAACAACAAACAAGCAAATTACAATTAGAAAACAATTCCCAATACAAGTAG
Organism: Sequoia sempervirens; assembly: GCA_007258455.2. NCBI lineage: Eukaryota > Viridiplantae > Streptophyta > Pinopsida > Cupressales > Cupressaceae > Sequoia > Sequoia sempervirens. Next base: position 442,636,627 of record VDFB02000015.1, read on the forward strand.
CATGTGCACGAACCATACATCGATCCCAAGGATTAACAATGGAGGCCTTGGCTTTTGATCCCACAGGCATTAGACAACATGGGCTAACCTATACAGCTCTATCACGAACAAAATCAGTAGAATCATTATTTTTGTTACAACCTTTAACTACAAAAAACTTTAAAGTTAAAAACAAAATACAACTAGAAATGTCTCGTCTCCAGACATGTGCACAATGGAAATTTGATAACCAAAGCATATGTTCAGAAAACAAATCACATTTACTTCTATGTACATTGAACACTCATAGCTTGAAAGCACATGCAGAAGACATTGTCAATGACTATGGCATAATGCAATCTGATATCTTGTGTCTCCAAGAAACACATATGCATCCCTTTGAGCTAAATATCTTGCTGCAGTATTTTGATAGCTTTTCTGTGCATAACATACATGGCATAGCAACTTTAACCAGGAAACATCTATTCCTTTCAAAATCAAAACAACATGAAACATCAAATATTGAAGCCATCACATCAACAGTAATGCTATCTAACAATGAACTCAATGTTTGTAATATTTATGCAAGACCTGCAACTGCCATAGATGAAGTAATCGCAATCTTGCAAATAATTATTGCATCCACAAATTCAGAAAACATGTTGTACATTTTAGGCGATTTTAATGTGAACATGTTTTCTGAAAGCAGAAGCAAAAAAATACTTCACAGTTATATGCAGCAGAACAATATACAATTTATGTTGGACCAACAACACAGCATGGGCAAGTCAGTCATTGACCACATTTGGTCCAACACGACTACAAATATATGCTCTATCTATAAATCAGAAGCATATTGGACTGATCACAATCCAATTTTCCTAAAATTGCATATTGCCCAGCAGACAAATTGAACTTTATAGAACTTATAGCCTTATATCACTTTTATGCTTTGCAATGCCTTTTTCAATCCTATATCCATTATTTGCAGGAGATCTATGGATGAAACTAAAAGACAATCAAAGCAAATACAAACCACGCAAGAAGAATCAACACAATGGTAAAGCACTCATAGTATTATTCCTTCATACACGTTCAGCCAAATCACATATTCAAATAACATTGTTCCAATTCTTTGCAGGACGCCAAAAGATGTATCAAAAAGACAAGCAAAACAAGTACAAATTGCACAGGAAGACTTAGCACAACGGTAAAGTGCTTGGTTCTTCATTGTACTGCCATTTGCCTAGCTTGCTAGTATTAAATTAGCATTCAATTGACATTATCCTTGTTCGTTGTAGGACAAGATTCAAGAAACCTAAGATTGTTTCAATCGAACAGCTAAATGCAAAAAGAGTTGGAGACACCTTCCAAGGTGATGTGCTTGTTGTCTACAAAGCAACATTGGATAAGGCCAACAAAACACGAGAAATGTTGCATGCTGATTTAATAGATCACAAAGCAGAAATGACAATCACGTTAAATGTTAGTGGAAACCTTGTATATAAACATGAGCCTAACATAGTCCTGGGGTCAGCTATCTCAATCTCAGATTTCCAAGTTGCACCTAGGACAGATTATGACAGAGGTGACTGTGATTTCATTTTGATTCTAACAGACATAAGCACCACTGAAAACATCCCACGCCTCTGTCAAGAGTACAAATTTATTCCAAGTACGACTATCAGCCAGCTGCTAACAACTATAAATGAGTACCCAGCTGGCACAATAGCTGCGCTAGTAGTTGGTGCCAAGAAAATGGGTACCCAATTTGCAGTTGACATCAAAGATGGCCACAGTGACATAGACAGAGCACAGGTATTTCGGTCTACAAAACTTTTCTTGTTCTTTCAGTGTCAACCTTTTTCTCGTTCCACAGTGGTCTCTATAACAATTTCCGTAACAAAATCTAATTCTCTCATTGAATCGCAGGTGCTATTACTGTCAACATATGAGCAACAATACTTTGCAATCGAAGACCAGTTGCATACAAATAAAACACCTGCAATGCTTTTCAAGAATATTGTAAGAAAAACAATCAAAAGAACACGTTTCACACATGTCGGTCAACATTTATCTGTAACTTGAATGACAAAAGAAGCTTGGAAAAACTCACCAACCTGCTACACTCAACTTTTAAGGTAATGACATTCATTTTTTTTTAACTATCGCATCTGAACCTGTATTTTTTGTTTCCTCTAACAATTTAGAACCATATTCTATAGGTTTCTGGTACTCTAAAAGCAACAAATGCATTTTCCAATCCATTTCATGCATGCTGTCCAAAATGCAAATGCAAATTCACTGGCTATGGCACACTCCAAGAAAAAACTTGCTCACTGCAAATAGTGCAACCAACAAGTCAATTATACATTCTGTTTGCAACTTAAAACTATCATTACAACTTATGACAATCAAACAATTCAGTCTTCAATTGACCAGGTCACCATGCACCACCTATTGCCCAAACTGCAAAACCTCAGCTATGAAGACTATATCAAGGACAAGTCAACAGTGATATTCATCCTACAGGACTTCAGCGCTGAAGGACATTTTAGCCTTGACCAAAACAATGTCATTGTTGAAGCCATTTGCATTGGCAAATAGACAGAAAACATCACCAAGAGGTAAAAAAGTCATTCATATGTAATCTTTTTCTCTTGTGAACCAGTGCCTCAAATCACCATCCATACAAACTATGTTTCTAATACATAGCATTTTCTCGGCTTTACAGGAAACTAGGAATACAGGAGTACAGATTTGCATTGTTCAGACTTTAACTTTTTCGCCTTTCCATGCTCTAAGACATTTCACTGGTTTTGACATGTTAAAGACATCTTTGGTTTTAAAATACTCTATTGCTATTATACATTTAGACACTTTTATTGGTTACTATGTTAAAGTCTTCTCGAATATGGACATCTGAAAACCTAATTTTGTTTTTGCACCTACGAAGACAATGGTTGTCTATGTACATCCGACATATATGTTTAATAATTATTAGCCTTCCATGCATAATGCCATTCAAACTATATAGTTTAAATGTTTCTTTTTGCATTATGTTGTTTCTAGCTTTTCCAATATTTGTTCTCTGTTTGTTATGTTTTCAAGAGTTTATGGTCACTGAGTAGAAGTTGTTATGGTTGCACACTCCAGACCCATAAACAAGTTACTTGAGGCAATAAATAGTTATTTTCCTCTGGCTTTTTTCATTTTATGCTATTAATGCAACCAAGTCTCAACACTGCTTTTATGCATTCTACTTTATAGTCACTTTTCTATCACGAATTCTAATGTATAAAGTACATCCCTGTATAGAGAAATCCATTTGTTTCTTTCACTGCATATATGCATATTTACATGGATATATGCCTCTATGTCCATATGCACATATGCACATTTTCATGTATGCATGTATTCATCTAGGCTTCTACGTATACCTGTATGCATTTGCTTATACATGTGTCCATGCATCTATGGATGTGCCACTCTAGCTTTGTAGCAATTTAATATGTTCTATGGATATTGCATATAGGAACACTAATTAGCTCTTTCACCGTAGACAACACTTGTTTTCATAAATGCCAACTCGAGCTTATATGTTTCAAGCTACATATATACTCAGACTTAAAACTACTTATTTATGATCTTTATTGTTCCATTTTCATAGACATGTTACTATTGCAATCAAATGTGTAAAGCATTCATGTCCAAAGAGATTAGAAACAGGAGTGGCAATATGTTACACAACCTTGTGTTATGCCTTTATAGTAGTTTTTTCATTGCATTTCAAGAAAAGCAAAAACTAAAATTTTATTCATATTATTTCATCTATGGCATTTAGAGCTTTTGAAATAATTATTACAGGCATAGAGTTCAGTGTTAAATAGTTGTATTGTTCATGTCATGGCTTCAACATTCTTCATGTCAAATTGCATTATGTGACAAAGTTAACATGTAAAAACCAAAGTGCCCATTATGAACACTTATTGCATTCCATGGGACCACATTTCTTTGAATAGTTTTTCTGAACAATTCGCTTCCCTTGTCTATGCTTCCATATTTTGCATATGTGCCTATGAGCAGATTAACTATTACAGTTCACAAAATTCCTTTATTCTTTATGCTTTCATCATAGCAAAAAAAGCTCAAAGCAATTGCAGACTTTAGGTTTACAGAACACAAGCTTATAGAACACAAAAACAACACACAGAAAGTAATACAGATGCATAACAAGTGGCTTATCTCTATATTAAATAACCAAAGTACCCTGCCCACGTGTGGCCATCAAGCCATTCCAGCGCGTTCACCTCCAGCCAGATGCCATTTAATGCATTTAATTTGCATTCATGCATTGCACTCGCATTTTCCTGATATTTTAATGCATTAAATCTGCATTCATGGATTGCGTACCTCTAGCTGTCAACTTTTACACTATGCCTTTGCTTAAATTTATTTAATCATTTTATGCATTCGCATTTTCCTGAATTTAAAAAAAAAATGATTTGTAAAGCCACTCAAACAAATAGAAATATAGATAAATGCTAATCTTCCAATATTAAAATTAGCTCTCCAAATTCAAACTATACAAAAAAAGAAGTAATATGTTATATGCTAAAGTGTGATTGGCCAATGCTCCGAGTTAAAAAGCATTCTCGGCAAATGCATAGGAAAATTAAAAATGGGTTCACAAGAAAGAGCTTTTGATTCTGAATCCATATGCATACTTTGATTAGAACTAATGGCTGAAGGTACATAATTCATTGATACAAATTCAATGCATTGAATGGCATCTGGCTAAAGGAGATGTTGTTTGGATTGCTAGTTAGTCTTTCAATATATAACAAGGTTCAAGGAGAAAACTCTTATTATCGCACATGTTGACATAATTTTGGTTCCAAAGCTCTCCTTATGGGACCGCTTTGCAGTAATAAAAAATATACAAACTTTACAGGGCTCGCATGCATGAAGTAAAATGGACAAGAGAGTTTCTACATAATTCCTATCAAACACAGATGAAGCCTTCTCATTTCAACAAGAAATTTGAATAGATAATACTAAAAGTAGTTTAAAATATCAATTTATAATCAAACTATAAGAATGCCTTAAAGCACTATGAAACCCTACTTGCATTTCACAATTGTGAACAAAGAAAAAGGTTCATTCTAGAAACTCACCCTGTACTCTTTTCTTGAAAAATTTGCTACAATTGCATAATTTAGGTTTACATTGTTCCAAACTTGTCATTACAGCACAGGTTACTAACACATTGGTTCTAAAGCTCTCTCTATGGCATAGCTCTACAACAATTGAAGATATATAGTCTTTACAGGGCTCGATGCAGTCAACAAAATAGACAAAAGGGTTTTTACATAGTCCCTTTCGAACAATATTTCATGTATCCACATTTATTCCATGAGTTTTGTCAAACACTTCACTTGCCTTTTGTATGCTTTCATTTTTTGCATATGTGCCTATGAGGACCATAGTTATGGTATTTGACAAAATTCTTCTATTTACATGCATCCATGCATCTTGCCCACAGATACACATATACATGCACCCATGTGTACTGCAATACATGCATCTATGTATACACATATACATGCATCCATGTGTACTGCAATACATGCATCTATGTATACATGCATCCATGGATTTGTGTATCTATGCAACTTCATATGCAATTCATGAATATTTCCATACATGCATATATAAGCATTTATGTATCCAACTATGCATCCATCTATCTATCGATGCAACTATGTTTCTATGTATTCTTCTACCTATAGATGCATCCATGCATATATGTATCTGTGCTTCTATGTGCATATGTATACAGACATCTATCCATATATGTGTCGATGTATCTATGGATACATGTATTCATAGATACTATCTATCCATGCAACTATGTTTCTATGTATTCTTCTACCTATAGATGCATCCATGCATATATGTATCTGTGCTTCTATGTGCATATGTATACAGGCATCTATCCATATATGTGTCGATGTATCTATGGATACATGTATTCATAGATACTATCTATCCATGCAACAATGTTTCTATGTATTCTTCTACCTATAGATGCATCCATGCATATATGTATCTGTGCTTCTATGTGCATATGTATATAGGCATCTATCCATATATGTGTCGATGTATCTATGGATACTTCTATTCATAGATACATGTATCTACGCATCTATGGATACCATGATAGATGTCCACATCAATGTATCTATGGATACATGTATCAAGTAGCTCGTTAATGTGAAATGTGCCCAAGGATAATTATACTTATTTCTCTCCTTTAATTGTTATATATTCAAAGACTAATTAGAAATCCAAACAGCCTCCTCTTAGTCAGATGCCATTCAGTAATTTTGCATCAATGAATTATGTACCTTCAGCTATGCTTTCAAAGAATAAGTGACAGTGTGTTGCTTTGAGCTTTTCCGTTGTCATCAAAGCATAAAGCATAGAGGGATTTTGTTAAAAGTCATGATTATTGTCCCCATAGGCATAAATGCAAACAATGGGAGCATACAGAAAACAGGTGAACTGTTTGACAAAAGTCATCAAAGGAAAACTATTATATATGATTATTTGTTTACATATTCATTCATTTGTAGAAGAAAAAATGGGAAACTAATACAACAGTAAATAGTTATAACCCGCGAAAAGAATCAGACCTGGAACAAGAGCAACATCCAAAAAATTGTGCTTTAAAGTACCTAATGCACTAGAGAATTTATCATAGCACAATACAAATTTTCATTTGCACAGAGATACACATATGCATTTGTAGCTATATGCAAATATGCATGAATACATCCTTCCATGTAGCATATGCATTTGTAGCTATATGCAAATATGCATGGATCCATGTATACATGTATTCATTTCTCAATCTGTCCATGTTATTCTGTTTTCTGTGTATACATGTGTCTCTCAATGCATCCATGCATATATCTGTGAATAGCTCTACGTTTTTCTCTCTCCATGCATTTATTGTTTTATAACGCATCAGCGTTTGCATTTTTTCGCTTTCATGGCCTTCCATATTAATTGTTTTCATTTTGTGTTTTTTTACAACTTTTTGGTAATGCTGATCCGTCTTGATGTATCTGTTTGCATTTCTACTACAGACGGTCTAATCATTCCAATGGTTACATATAACATGTTGGCTGCTCAAAAACAAAATGTACATATATTTACATATTTTAAATCTACATTAGCTTGGCTGATTTCTAAGAAAGTTTATTATCATCATATTCTGAATTGTGTTCTTCTTGGAGACTTTTAGAGCTTGTCTCTTGAAAGTGACTTACTGTTATCAAGTATTTGTAGTATTTTTCTTACTGTATTGTTTTATTGTGCAATTTGTTTCATTACAAGTGGTATTACAGAATAATATTCGCACTATGAAGACAAGAAAAAATCACATATGTTATTTTAGAGTTCATTTTAGGAAATATATATCTCTGTGATTTGTTAAATATTTCTTCAGTTTTCAAATATTTTTCAAGGTCTTATTCAAGTTATTGCAATATAAATTCTAAGGTAATATCCTTAAATATCATTATATTTTTATATCTATTCTTCTCTTGTTGCATTTCGAGGAACCTCAAGGATCTTGGTACCTTGTTCAGTACGAAGGAGAGTGAGAAATGGGACATGAGTCTTTTTTCTGTGTTTGTATTGATACACTCAGCCCTATGATGATTTTAAAAAGCATAACCAATAACAAACTAGACATTCTTCCACCCTTTGTTTGAAGAAATGATCACTTCTTACCCTATTCATTCCATTCATTTCCATTCCCACCGTTCCATGTCCTTTCTTCTTAAATCAAATACATTTCAAAATCCATTTATATGCTTGCTTTCCATCACACCAATCTGTTCCATTCCCTTTTTCATTCAATCCAACTCCCTCATACAAATTTTTATTTCTTGCATTTAATTTTAAGCATGTAACTCAAAAATGATAAATTCCTACCATTTACATTCCATTCATTCTCATTTCTAGGGTCGCACATCCTTGCCTCCCATATCAAATACTTTTCATAACGCATTCATATACCTTACTTGCATCTCATCATTCTCTCAATTCCCTCTCTTTGTTGCACTTACATAGCTCAGTCTTCTTTATTACCCTTATATAGCTTTATCTATCTATAGCTCAAATATACCTTCATCCATCACAACAAAATTCACACCATACCAGACAGAGGAAAAAATGAAGAAAATATCAAGGTTATGCAATTAAACACTGAGGGCTTTCAACATTACTATCATAACATCTAGTTGTATTCAAGAGTTCTTTTCAAAATGTTTTTTCTAAATCCTGTTTATTACAGATACCTAAGAGCACGTATCACAGTTTCTAGAAGACTAAAATGTATCATCAGATTTAACAAATATTTCCATGTATACATGCATTCAAATGCATCATTAGATATCCTTTATACACTTGTTCAAAAAACAATAATGTATTATTCTTTTGTTTCGATCATAAATGTTTTTTGTATATCTTTCAAATGCAAATTGTTTCTGACATTTCTAACTTTATGCACGCAGGAATATGTAGATTCTTGTTTACATACCAAATTACATGGGCTCATGTACACGTAGCTCCATGCATAGATTTTTGCATTCATCCATATATTTATGCATTCCTTCGATATATGCATTGCTAATAAATAATTAACCTTTCCTATTTTCTTTCATTTAATACTGCAAATGCAAATTGTTTCTAACATTTCTAACTTTATGCACGCAGGCATATATAGATTCTTGTTTACATACCAAATTATGTGGACTCATGTACACATCCATGCATGTATACATGTTTACATGGATCCATATTTTTATGCTTCCGTTCGATATATACATTGCTAATAAGTAGTTTGTTTCTCCTATTTTCTTTCATTTAATACTGTAAATGCAAGTTCAGTCTCATCATGCTTTCCGACTCGTTCAAATACCGGGGATGCTTTCCACTCTTCTGTGCTTTATGTGCACATTGATACATGTATACATGCATACATGTATACATACATGCCTTAAGCATTGTTACAAATGTTTCTCTCTCATTAAATTTTAATGCAAAGTGCTATAAGCATGTGAATTATTTAGCTGTGGCTACATTTTATCTTACGTAATAATGTTCTTTATATCTTTGCAAATGATTTTATGTTTAATATATATACACAAAGATATCTATTTGTATTACATAAACAAGATTAAAATCTTATTTATAGAAAAATCAATAGCTTTCTAGTGATTCATCTAAGAATTTATTGTGATATAATTACATTGTTCTATACACAAAAATATGTTTTCATATTACATAACCAACATTAAAATCTTATTTCTAATACAATCAATAGCTTTATATAGAACTAACTTTCATATTACATCAAAAAAAAGATTAATTGATCTTAGTAAAGTTTACAAATAGACCTTACAATATACACAAAAATATGTTTTCATATTACATAAGCAAGATTAAAATCTTATTTCTAATACAACCAATAGCTTTATATAGAACTAACTTTCATATTACAGTAAAAAAAAGATTAATTGATCTTAGAAAAATTTACAAATAGACCTTACACTAGCACACTAAACATAATTTTATTTACAAATAGACATACAAGCAAAAAAAAGAGGTATAGTAAACTCTATTTGCACATGCATATAGATATGTGTCTATATGCAATAATGCAGACACATGTAAAGAATACAATATTTTTTAGTGTCTGCTCGCATGTTTTTGTAAATTCTTGCAAATGATATTTGATGCTTAAGAAATATTCCTACATCAAAACTTTCTTGGAATTGAAATGACTAATGAATTTATGGGCCAAAAGGTTTATTAATTTTTTTTAAAAAAATTATGCATTGTTCATAAGTAATTTATTTCTCCTGTTTTCTTTCATTTAATACTGCAAATGCAACTTGAGTCTCCTCATGCTTTGAAACTTGTTCAGATGCCGAGGATACTTTTCACTCTTCTATGCATTTTGTGTCCATGGATACATGTATACATGCATGCATGTACACACAGGTAACACAAGCATTGTTACAAACATTTAAGATTGCTTGCATTTAATAATTTAAACATAACAAGAATACATTTTTGCTTCCTGAATAAGATCATAAAGGATGTTTTTTGTTCCAAATGTATACAAACTCATAAAAATTAAAGTATTCATTGGTATATCTATAAAAAAAGTCCATGTATACATGGTACCCAAAAATTCAATTTTGCATGCATCCATCGACACATGTCAACTGTTCAAAACTCTTTATGGACCACGTTCCCAATGGACCCTAAACATTCCATGCATTAATGCACCATTGCAAATTATTTCAAACTTTCCTACCTGATTTTAATACATTTATATTTCTATCTTCTATCTAATTACTTTTTCTCACTCATAGCTAGATGCTTTTTACCTCTTGGCAGGAACTCGACGCTTGTGTCACTTGTTTTAAAATGTATTTTCTTATTTATTTATTTTATAAAATTTTGAACTTCAATCAAATTCCAATGGGTTTGAAGACTTTTTTTGTTAGCAAGATTTTGTTGTTTATTCAAACTTGTGTTAGGTGATTATTTATATAATTCAAGTTTTTTTTTTTTTAATTTTAAACTTCAATCAAATTGCAATGAGTGTGAAGACTTTTTTTAAAATATATTTTCTTATTTTTAATTATATTTAATAAATAAATTTACATTTGTTGTGTTAAGGAATTCTTACATTTAAGTGTAATTGTAACAACAATAAAGAGGTTGTAATAGAGTAAATAGGTAACAAAAAACTTTTAATATAAATTTGATATTTATACGTCAAAGCTAACAAACCCCTACATCTTATACATTGTTAATTGCATTGTGGGATCTACCTCTTCATCATCAATGGTAACCTATTTGATAAGTGTGACCTTGTCCCTCCCCTCTCCTAAATGGAAACCATTAAGATCACCAAATGTGGCCAAGTTGAAATATATCATCAACATCCATGTCCAACTATTGGTAGGGCTTCCATATAATATCCCCTCAGACCAATCTACAAAGTACATGGCATCAAGCCCAAAGTGCATAACCTCCCTTTATCTATCAATGTTGTTGGTATCTCATCAAGACATTAGCGATGTGACTACCTTTGCTATTATGGAGGGGAGACTACAAGGAAAAAAAATCTGAATATATTCATAAGCACATGTTTAGAGATAGGAGACTACTTGAAGTGATGTGTCTCTCTAATAAACAAAACTCCATAGATCATTATATAATCATATAATTGGGCTAATATACAACAACCTAACGAAAACACTTGCAAATGTTCCTTCGTATCATCACAAATCTAAGCAAGCCCATATAAAACCATGAAGCCCTTGTCATCTAGTAAGATAAAAATACCAACAATAACTAGCATCCACTTGCGCCCTTGGGATATATCTCCTAGTATAAGCCCATTGAAAGGTACACTATTGATATTACTCAATGTCATCTTGATGTGTTCTACAACAAGTCTATACTTGTCTACCCCTAACACAGATAGTATGTTTCAAACGTCCTTGAGAATCATAGTAATCTTCCCTATCAATATATGAAAATTAGAAGTATTAAACTTTTATCTCTCTCTGAGAGCAATGAGCATACACATATTATAATAAATAGTGAGAAACTTGATTATGTGCCTCATACTCAAAACCTTTAAAAATTCCCAATTCACATCTATAGGCTCTAAAGATTGTCTCCCCACGACCTAGAGGTTATATGGCATTTGGTGGATCAAAAACTTGATCTATATACATAAGCATAGAGCAAAGCAGTTGTTAATCCACACACAAAATTAAAAGATCAACTCAAAATGACTAAACAAGTCAAATGAAAAAAATGGTTAGTGGGGATTGATATGTGGTTCAATCTCATACCTATGTACAACCTTCACACATCTAGTAAGATGATCCAATAGGTTGTTGGTGCCTAACTTTACAATGCAAAATTTGTTTAAGTCCCTATCCTCATGTACACTTATCCTTGTGTGTGTACCCAACATATATAATCAGTTTGAAATTTTCAAATGGGCTTCCTTGGCCAAATTCACCTAAGTGTTACCCCTTGTCATCATCAATACTTCAATCATACACTAGAAGTTGTAGAAAGCCAAGTATGGGGTGTTTTTAATTATTTTATAGCATTTTGTGAAGTTGCAAACTTCTAGTTGATTATGAGATATTTTTTTCCCAAATCCAATATCTTGTTTCGATGTTTAATCCCACTTAAAAGTTATGTAAGTCCATCTCTTCCTTTATTCCTTCTATTTTCCTCCCTTTTTGTCATTTGTAAAATTTCAATGAAAATCTAGATATTTGTCTCTCCTCTTGTTCCTTTGTCCATTTTCTCTCCTAGTCTCTACAAACTCCCCTTCTCTTAACCTTTATGAACTTTTGAAGTGATTCAAAAAAATTTCCTTCTCCACTTCATCCACTTCCATAAGATTTTCAAGCACCTTCTCTGTTCCCCTTACAAAACTCCTTCCCACCTCCAAACATCCATAATCTTTAGTTTCCCTCTCTTTTCTCATAGTTTCTCCCCCAAGCCTTTCTTGTGGGTTTTCCCTAGACATACAGACTTTTACTATAATGTCTAGATCCTATGTACACGGGCATGTTGAAATCCTACAACTTATATATGATGTTTTCATTTCTCTTTTCGGCTCTTTCGTAAAGTTTCATTAAACTTTGAGATTTCCTTTCTCTCCATCCAATTTTGACCTTTGGTCCTAACCCGAAACCCCACATCTCTCATTCTTGCATCCTAATCCACCTCAAACTTCTAAAATTCTTCTAGATTACTTCCTCCACTTTGTAGATCCTTCCATGAAGTCATTAATGGCCAAATTTAACCCTACAACCACCTAGTTAGGATTTTCCTACCCAAAAAATTATTATTTAATCCCAAGGGCATAGATTCAAATTTAAAATTCAACAATGGAGAATAAGGGTGACCATGCCACCATTAACGAGGTAGGTGATTTTTAACTTCCAAGGTCTTTTGATAGGATTTGTCTTGCAATATACTCTAAGGTAGCAATCTCCACTTCTCCATCATTTTTTTGTAATTTGTTGTTTAATTATCATTCTTCTTGCATGGAAGGGGAAGCCATTAATGATTTTGAGATGGATGCAATCAAAAAAGGGAATATTTCCTAATCTTGGTATTGGTGGACCCCTCAATGTCATGATTTGAGTAGAAAATGTATGGTTATTGATGTACAGGAGCACATTTTTAGGTGTATCTCCATGCAATAATGATGTAGGCAAGCATGAGTGACCTCTACATTGCAAGAAACCATAATTCGTCTCTCAAGGTTTCTTTCTAGTGATTGAATGACACAGCTTTCTAGAATTTTGTCAAGGAATGAGAAGAAATTATTGAGAAAAAATAAGAGAAATGGATTTATACTCTATTAGGGTTCATCTCCAATAACAATTTTTACGTAATTTTTATATTATAATTGATTTAAGTTTCATCCTAAATGTGTAATGAAGTATTTGATCCTAGAAGAATGAGTTAGACATGTACATTTAATATGTTGTGAATGTTTCCATGTGTATTATGTGTGTTCCTAAAGATTTCATAAGTATTCTTAGTCACATTCTGGTGATTCAAGTGTTAATCATAATTATTTTGTCATCTAGATGGCTATACAATCCTTGTAAAGCTTTTAAAATGTATCTTTTTAGAATAATACAAGAAATATATGTGTTTATTCATGGATAACTAGGTTATGTTCATATTGATGTTTTATAAATTTCATTTATTTTCTTATCTACATGCATAGAACCTAGCTTATGTGTGAAGTTAAAAAGATATAGTCTTTAATGGTATATTGATCAAGGTGCTACAAAGGGAATTCTAACTATTACATTCTTTGGTGTATGAAGCTTTTATACTATATTCACTCAATTAGATATAGGCACCCATCTACTTCATGCTCAACCTCCCATCATACCAACACATTAAGCAACTAAACCTAAACTTTGATTCATATTGTGTTGATTATATTTCATTTACTTTCATGTTTAGATGTGCATGATATTTTTAGGGGTTAATAATTTATTATTATTATTATTATTATTTAGCAAAAGGTAGGATATGCCTATATATATATATATATATAGAGAGAGAGAGAGAGAGAGATTTACAAAGTGTCTTTGTCAAAGCCAAGTAAATTGGCAAACAGATTGACTCTGTAATAACCAGAGACCCATAACAAAGCCCATACCAAAGAACATCCCTTACAAAATTCATGCTTACAACCCCCTATAGCTATGCTTGCTAATTTGCTAACTTAGACCCAAACTATATACGATTCAGGAAGTTACATAGGAATTTCAAAACCTCTTACAGAGCAGATATACATTGTCGACAGATGGAACATAGCTTGAATCATGACACAAAATTCATTATATTTAGAGATAAAAAAAACACCTTAGAAGATGATCAAAATTAATCTTTCATGTTGAAGTGTCAATGAAAGGAAGGGGTTAATAATATTATATTTCCATTCACACACAATCAAGTCTAGAAACAATAATATCTATCACTATTATGGGTTGTTGAAGCCACATTATTAGACTCTTCACATGGTAGTTTATTTTCTTTACGAAGGTGCAAAACCATATATTTTCAAACCAGCAATAGAAACTTAGTGATAAATAAATAGGGGTGTACTATGTACTAGGTATTATTTGTTTTAGGGTTCAAGTATATTTCATGTAGTTGTATCTAATTTGACACCTCAAGGAAGCCTCCCTTGGTTTGGAAAATCCTATAGTTGAAGGTTTTACCCACCTTAGTAAATTGGTCCATAGTTACATAGCCCAATCATATGTTTGAGGTCTTTTGCACTAAGTTTGACACCACTAACTCTTAGAGAAATCCTAGATTTAGGGATTTGGGAACCTGCAACTTTGAGCATTGATACAAGTCAGATAGATAGATATATAGATAGATATAGATAGATAGATAGAGATAGATATATAGATAGATATTCCTCGCCTAAACCTAAAGGTCCTCAGCCCCCTCGCTTACATGCCCTAAAATCCTACCTATATTTTGGAAATTTTGAATATTTTTACTAAAACCAAAAAATTATGAAAATGCAAAAAAAAAGGAGAAAAAAATGACTCGTCATTTGGGAGCTTGTGTTAGGGTTAGAAGGCAAATATCTAACAGTTAAATGCAGATTTGATCAATAAAACAAAGAAATAAAACACACAAAAAATTATAGCATAAACAAGACAACACAAAGAATTTAACGTGGTTCACCCAATCAGGGCTACATCCACAAAACCGCAACCATCCAATGATTTTTATTATCCAGTGCAAAACTTATTACAATCTCACAAATAATCACCTTTTTCTACATACTGTAACCCTCATCCCAACCCCTTATAATAGGCTTTTTAGAAGCTTCCAGAATTAGGGTTTTCCAAAGTCATTTTTTTTCTTTTTCAATGATTTTTCCTTTTTCAGTGACAATGCGAAAAAAATGGGAAATTTTTTTTCCTCAGGGGCTACCACAACATACTCTGCCTCTGTGGTGGATAAAACAATCACCTTTTCCAACCAAGAAATCCAACTCACTGTTGTCCCACCAACTATCAATACATAGCCTATGGTACTCCGCCTAGTATCTATATCCCCTACCAAATCTGAGTCAACATAGCCTTTTAAATTAGTATTAGAGCCCCCAAAACGTAAAAATTTATTGGATGTACCTCTCAAATACCCAAGAATCCATTTTATCGAATTCCAATGCTCAACACCGGGATGACTCGTATACCTTCTAACAACTCCTACAACATGTGCAATATCTGGTCTTGTGCATACCATGGCATACATTAAACTACTTACAGTTGAAGCATATGGTACCTTGGACATTTTTTCTTCCTCCTCTTGTGTCTTTGGACACATATCCTTATTCAACTTAACATGACTGGGCAAAGGTGTGTTGATAGCTTTTGCATTTTCCATATGAAATCTCTACAACACCTTCTCAACATAATCAGCCTGAGATAAAAATAATTTTTTATTTTTCCTATCTCTTGTAATCTTCATACCAAGGATTTGCTTTGTTGCCCCCAAATCCTTCATAGCAAATGAATTTGATAACTGTTGTTTTAACTCCCTTATGTGATCCATGTTAGACCCCGCTACAAGCATATCATCAACATATAAACATAAGATAATGTAGCTATCATCATCTAACCTCTTAAAATAAACATAATGGTTTGAATTACACCGGTTGTAGCCTTGCTTAGCCATAAAACTATCAAATTTAATATACCATTGCCAAAGTGCTTGCTTCAAGCCATATAGACTTTTCTTCAATCTACACACAAATTTCTCCTTGCAGCGACCCCTCTCAAAATTGCTTGTGGTTTGTTCCATATATATTTCCCTCTTCCAAATCACCATGGAAAAAGTTGTTTTAACATCAAGTTGTTCCTAAATGCAAATCTTCAGTGACCCACAATACTTAAGCAAATACTAATAGAAGTCATTTTAACAACATGAGAAAAAATTTCATCAAAATCAATACACTTTTTCTATGCAAATCCCTTTACAACTAATATGGCTTTAAATATTTTCTTACCTCCATCCTCCTCTTTCATCCTATAAACCCATTTGTTTGGTAAAGTATTTTTACCTGCAGGCAACTTGCATAATTCCCAAGTTTGATTTTTTAGCAAAGAGTCCATTTCTTCTTCCATTCCATGCTCCCACTGAACCTTGGCATCCACCTACATAGCTTCATCATAATATTCTGGTTCACCAACATCAATTAATAAAATAGAATACAAAGAGGGAGAAAATCTTTTTGGAGGTCTACTTATCCTTGAAGATCGTTTAACATTCATTGGAGTTTGTGGTATTTGTTGTTGCTATTGTTGCGAAGCATGAGGAACAGGTTGTTGGGCAGTTGATTGGACGTTGGGTGGCTACAGGTGATCTTTACAACACTTTCTCGTGAATATGACATCCTTGCTTCTCACAATTTTATGATTTTCAAAATCCCAAAGCCTATAACCAAATTCATCAATGCCATATCCAAAAAATACACATTTCTTTGATTTTGCATCAAGCTTGGTTCTATTTTGAGAATCTACATGTGAAAATGTTTCAAAACCAAAGGTCTTGAGAAAAGAATAACTCACCTTCTTACATGTCCATGCTTCCTCTAGAATACCACAACCTAAAGGATTAGAGGGACCTCTATTGATTAAATAAAACAGCGGTGTTTGTAGCCTTTGGCCACATGTTTAAAAGGCAATAACATGCAATCTCTTAGTCGTTACCCGCGCTCCATTATTGATACGTTCATCGGCTTAACCACTCCATTTCCTATGGGGGTCCTTGGAACTCATTTTACTTCACAAATTACCACATTAGAGGAACAAAATTCTTCAAAATTTTTGCTGTCATACTCACCACCATTATCAAATCTGAGACATTTTAAGTTTTTACCTATCTCATTCTCAACCAAACTTCTCAATTTCTTAAAATTGTCAAATACATCGGATTTATACCTAAGGGAAATAAATCCATACCTTCCTTGTTACGCATCATGGGTAAAGTATTGACATAGTCTTGAGAGCCAGAGATACTTGGAGTTGGTCCCCATACTGCATGTATGCACAAGCTCTAATTTCTCATCTTTTCTTTTGCTTCCCCATCCTCGAGAAAACTAACTCTCTTTTGTTTCCTTTTACAACTTTTCACAAAAATCACATTAAAACATTTTCAAACTGGTAAAACATTCTTTGAATGAAGAGTACTTTCAGCACCTTTTGCGCTCATATGCCCCAAGTCTATTATGCCATAGTGTTGATTAAGAATCCACAACAACTATTTGATTTTACACTTTGATGAACCTCTGATAATTGTTCTTGAACATTGATTTTTTATCTTAATAGCTAAAGTGAGAAGGAACATTATGACCTATACAAGATATAAGTTGCCTACTTTCCACACCTTTGTAACGATCTAATTTTTTATCACTAAATGTAACAACACAACCTTCATCATCTAGTTGCCCTGCTAAAATTAAATTTCTTTTTAACTTTGGAATGTGTCTTACCTCATGTAGTAGCCAATGATTCCCATTCTGCAACTTAATCTTGATTCTTCCCTTTCCAACAATTTGACAGGGTTCGTTATCTCCCAAATAAACCAACCCAAAATCCCCTTGGACATAATCAAGAAAATAACTTCTATGGGGCATAGCATGAAATGAATCCCCTAAATCTAACACCCAAGAATCATCAACATTATCAAGGGAAAGAATCAAAGCATCCTCATCAAATTTATTACTTACCACATTTGCCTCTTTATTGCCTTCCTTCCTTTGTTTTTCTGAGACCAGTAATCTTTCTTTAAATGACCTGGCTTACCACAGTACCAACAATCCCTCAATCTCTTATGGGACATTTTGTCATTTGATTTTTCGGACTTCCCCACGACTTCCATAATTGTTTCCTCTCTCCTTTGTTCTATCCCTACTTTCTGCATTCAAAACACTACTTGATGTGGATGTTCCACGTGAGCTTTTGCTGCGAATTTCGTCACTCAAAATAACACCAACAACATCATCAAATTTTAATGTATTTGAACCAAAAAAAATTTACTAACAACCATGACCAAGCTATTCCAACTTTTAGGCAAAGAACACAAAATCAAAAGAGCCTTAACTTCTTCATTAAATTTTACATTTACAGAAGTTAATTGACTGGTAACCATATTAAACTCATTTAAATGATCAACAACTGACCCACCTTCTACCATTTTCATATTAAATAAATGCTTCATGAGAAATACCTTATTTGAAGCGAAAGGCTTTTCATATAACTTTTCTAGGGTTTCCATCAACTCTTGAGTTGTCTTTGTTGCTATAATATTGAATGCCACCGATTGTGCTAGGCATAAACGAATGGCTCCCAGTGCCTTTTTGTCAAGAAGATTTCATTCCTCATCACTCATTCCTGCCGGTTTCTTGGATGTTCCTTCCAACGACCTCCATAAATCCTTTTGATATAGATAATCCTCCATTTGCATCTTCCATAACTGATAGTTTTTCCCATTGAATTTATCTACCTTCAATTTACCCTCGTCCGCCATTGCTCCCACTTAACTGTGAGACTTTCCTACAGATGATAATCTAACACAACCCGATCTGATACCACTTGTTAGGGTTAGAAGACATATATCTAACAGTTAAATGCAAATTTGATCAATAAATCAGAGAAATAAAACACACACAAAAATATAGCAAAAACAAGACAACACAAAGAATTTAACATGGTTCACCCAATCCGGGCTACATCCACAAAACTACGGCCATCCAATGATTTTATTATCCAGTGAAAAACTTATTACAATATCACAAATAATCGCCTTTTTCTACATATTGTAACCCCCATCCCAACCCACTATAATGAGCTTTTTACAAGCTTCCAGAATTAGGGTTTTACAAAGCCATTTTTTTCTTTTTCGATGACGACACGAAAAAAATATAGGAGATTTTTTTTCCTCGAGGGCTACCACCCCCAAACCCCCGGCTAGGATACATGTCAGGGTGTATAGTATAGCATGATTAGATGCCACATACCAACAACTTACTCATTTTATCATGACATAAACATTTATCACCTCATGTAGTCACCTAACTCCTCCTTTGAACCATCAAAATCAAATGCAATAATGATTTGAAACTATAAGAAGTATGTTCTTCGAGGGTATAAGCACAAATGAAAGTTTCATTTCACTATACACCTCCTGTATAAGGAGGTAAAATTTTACATTTTGTAAATAGTGCATCCTATGACCTCTATTTCAAACTAAATTGATCATATAGATGATAACACACATTATTGACAATGATTGACAACTTACTCTAACTCTTGACCTATTTTCAAATGTCATGCATTTATTATAACCTTAATCTTGTATGATAGTATGTTTAAATTTGTAACATAAAAAATTACATACCCTTGTAACTTCACATTATGTTTTGGACTCACTTTGGTGTCTATATTCCCTAGCATGTTTTTAGGCTCATTTGGCCCTTTCCTTAGCCTTTTTCACCAACGGTGCCAAGGTCATTCATCCCTTGGTTTCTTTTTGTGTAAAATCATGCTTTAGATATGTTAACCTTGTTATTTCCTCGTGTTTGGCCTTTCCAAAATTTGTAACTATTCGAACACTAGTGTAATGCACCAAGTGGCATGCTAGCATCCCACAATAATTTATTTTTCGTCAATCATTTTTTAATGTTTCACTGGACTTATTACAGTTAGTGATAACCACTATGTAGTGAATATAAATATCTCTATAGATGTGAAACCCTTCTACTTTTTCGTCATAATTTTTTTTTTTTAATGGATACCACATTCTAACAATTAAATCTATCAATTTTCACACATAATATCTTGCATTATTACACTCACAAGCAATTTTCTAGCACTTTACAACACTCCCTTGGCATTGTAATCTTTGTGTGAATGCACCAACACTCTCATGAAGATCATTGCAACATTCTATAACTTTGTCTCTCTTGGTTTCTCCAAGCAAGTTGAGGTGACTTTGTTCTTGTTATTTTATACTCTTACCTTCTCATTTTTACTTCTATTATTCTAAAGTCATGACATGAAAAAATAGGCTGACATGACATTAAAAAATATTTGTTCTTGAAGCATAATATTCAATATCTTATAGGTTGCAATATCCTCTAGGTCACTAGAGTAACTGACAAAGGAAATAAGTTTGTTGTTCCACCCAAGAAAAACCTTCAAATACATACCAAATCATTCCCACACCATTCATCCACTAATTTTATTAACCTTGTCATTGATCATGCTCCAACTATCCACCTTATTTCCTCATCTCCAATGCTAGATAACCACCTGCTACCTCCCTCATCACCATTCACTGGCATGGTGGGTATGATGGATCCTCCACCTTCAGCACTTTAAGTTGGACTAGTTCTTGAACCCACCATATCCTTCACTTATACTAATATGCCTACTATCATGTATGATGAGCCACTCTACATTCATATTTTAGTTAACTAGAAAATCATTCACAATTCCTTGGTTGACCTAGTTAGTATTGTCAATATAGTGATTAAGGAATTATTTTATGTCAATTATGTTGGAAAAAATGTATTTCAACCTTGAAACTACAAAAAGTTACTATTTATAGTACATTTACATGTCTAAGCATGAATGGATCCAAAATTTTCCCCAAAACTATGTAATATCCAAATACGCATGTTGGTAAAGTTTCAACCCAAGATAATGCCTGATTTTCAAGGTATTAAACTTTCCATTTTCAAAAGCTCCAAAGTTAATTTCGAGACACTTAGAGGCCATTTTTGGATCCAAAAGTGATCGTACTTGACGTACTAGATTATATCTTGATTGAGCACTTCATGAGATTTCCAATGATTGGTTCGTCAATCAAACTTCTGGATAAAATTTATGGCCTCTAGAAGTTGGGTCTCCCAAATTGAGAAATGTGAACATGTGTTGGACATAGAAGAGAGTTGTAAGAGGAAGTTACACATGTCGGTGTGTTTTGACACATCATAGAGCATTTTTGATTGGAAATAATTTAGGCACCACTTTTTGGGTAGTTAGATTTGTAAATATCATTTGATGATTTTGTGTATTGTATCTCCTATATATTAGGTGTTTGAGATGGAGGTTGAGTGTGAGTCTTATAAATGTTGAGTTTCCTCTAGATCTTTGGTTGGTGATACTCCCGAGAGAGTTTTCTCTACAAGTATATTGTAATCTTGTTGATTTATGAATAATATATTAGGAAACTTTTAGAGTGTGGGGTTTTGCTCGAAAGGGTTTCCCCACGTAAATTACTATGTTGTGGTATGAATGCTATTTATGTTTATTTTTTTATATTTTTTGTAAAGATCTAAATTTTTTTTTCATAAACCTCCTCTCAAGATTAGTGTAGGAATTTTTCTACTACCTTAGCTTCCTTACAAAGTAGTTCTTTAGAGATATATAAGATCCTTCTAACATTTCTCTATAGGCATGTAATATTACCTCTTTGTTCCATCCATGGGTTCTATCACCCATTTTATCCAACTAGGACCAAATATCTTGTATGTCTCCTTCACAATCATTCCTACATCAAAACACTATCACATCCTATTGAGTCATTGATGGCTCATGGTAATGTAATTTTCCACATCTATTATCCACAAATGTTTAAACTCTCCTGCAACAGTGTAGTACATATTATGGTTCACAATGGATCTATTAGCCATTTTTCGTTTGGCACAACTTCTCCCTTGACTAATTTTGGCCTACCCCTTCTATCCTCCTCTAACCGCACATTGATATTATATTTAAAATTTATCAAAAATACAAGGTGAATCGTATTCCTTCTCCTATTTCCTCCTTAGTTGCTCCCACTGTCACTTGATCCTTAGTGGTTTCTCTTATTCCCCCTACCCCTAAGGCATGAAGAGGAAAGCAACTTGTGTTAGTTGATCCTTCCCGTTCTTCTACACCCAATGTGGTTGCTTAACATCTAACAGTTTCTTTGATTCAACCATCTATCCCCAAGATAAATATCAAAATGTAACCCGTGTCAGGTGATCCTAATCCTTTTTCTAAGTCTAGCATGTGCAACCTACATATCTAGTTTTCTTGATTGTGCAAGAATCATCATCATTTTTTTGCTCATTTTATCCTCGATCAACCCCCACCACCATAGTCTAGACCTATATATTTTGATCCAGCAACACCTCCCTCTTCTAAACCTACCACCTCTCATCTACCTAAGGATCCTCCAAATTCAATCTTGAAACATAGGTAAAGAGAAACCTTTGAGTTTTCACCTTAGGGTTTAACACCTTTCCCAAATGTTTATTGGTTAATGTGTATGTGTGTGGGATGTATGTAATGGAATGGGAAGGTGGAATGAGGGTTTGGTGGATTTGAATAAGGTATGTAATTGAATTACAACTTGATAGGTGAGTCAACCAACCCTTAACCAAATTTTTAAATGTCCTAAGGATGAAATGCAATGATCTAACTAGGCTAATAGTGCAATTTACCATTCTGATGCAAATACAAAAGGCATAGAAGTTCACAGACAGATTTGGACAACAAAAATGCATAGAGCAGGACATATGCACTTGTGGTTCAAAGTTGGGGCTGAAAATGGAGGACACAAGTGCCTAAGGCATGAGTTTCTTTGTAGTGCTTTTTAGATTTGTCTTCACAATCCCCTAATGTTAGATCAAAGCCTTCCATTTCTACCTACAGATCTATCAAATCATTATCGGATAATATTGTAGGTGAGTTTATGTGAGTTGACAAGATGTGGGATCTCAATTACAACAATAAAAAATGAGTCTTCAAACTTCCTTCGGTCTCCTTTAGGCTTGAAACTTGTACATTCACAAAGAGAATAGATGGTGTGTCATTTAGGGGATTTCCTTAGTCAAACCCTGTGTTAGTGTTTCCACTTCCACAATGGCAATGTTAATTATAAGAAAGATAAATGATAGGAAGGAATGATGAAATCACAAAGTGTTGCAATTCACCACCCTTCAATGGCTTCCTTAAGGGAATGAATTCATGCACATCACTTCAAGGTCTTAGATCTTGCTTGATTGATTTGCTTGAATGCTTGAATTGCTTGGAGACATACAAAGGGCTAGCCTTCACAAAAAATATGACAACATAACATGAATGAACTCACATAACAATATGATGAATGCTTGGATCTTGAATTGTTACAATGAATCACTAAAAAATGTTGCTCTTGATTGCTCTTGACAATAATTTCTTGCTTATTTGATAGATGGCTTTCAAATGATGCAATAAGTAGGTATTTATATGTAATTATTCAGATTCCTAAAAATTAAATCCTAATAGTTGACTTTAGACACTTGAATTATAAATAATAAATTATCAACACCAACATATTTGAAATTGGAGGGAAAATAGGACACTCATGCCCAAGGCGTGAGTGTCCTAGACCTATTTTCTAGGACATTTAGTGTTGAGGGAAAGGTATTAGATAAATGCAATTGTTTCCCACTTGCAATTCATTGATAATTGTTAAAAATAGGCCATAGAATACATAATTTAGGAAATGTACTCAATTAGGTCCAATAATTAAAGGGGGATAAAAAATAAGGTGAAATTGTCAAAGGTGACAATTTACGATGTTACATGTTATCAATAGGAGTGCACTCAGATACAAAAGCAAAGATGCTTTGTAATCCTGTGTAAGATGGGAAAACTTTCAAGTTCTGGGTACCCTATGTTGAAAGTTAACCTCTGGATTATAGGTTGGCTTCCTTTATGATTTTCTAATGATTGATTGTAATTTTGAAGGAAAAAGGGAAGAAGGCTTTGAATTAAATGCATAAACTGAACTTTAAACTGTGGTGACGCACTTAAATGATGATAAAACTTACAAAACGACCTGAATCATAAATGACTTCTCAATATTTTGACTTGCACAACCAAATCTGACAACTTAATCACCTGAATGTTTTATACAGAGGCTTTGACAAAATATCTCCTTTGAAGGAAAACTTTGTTTTCACAAATAAAGTGATAAATTAATCACATGCACAATTTATAACCTGTGAATTTAAGCATTACTACATACATACATTTATGAAAGAGACAAAAATTAGAGGTTTCAAAATTGAAACACAATAATCTTTTGATCAGATCCAACACAATGATGATGCTTGAAATCTTGAAGGCAAAACTTGATAATATTGAAAATCAAAAGGAATTCATCTGCTAATAACAAAGCTAAAATAACCTATAAACTGTTGCATAATATTAACTGTAAAGTATTTGAGTTACAAAATCAATCTCTTCTTTGTAGAATTGCAAAGGCAAAACTATCAAGAAATAAGGAAAAAAGACTAAGTCTTTTTCTTATATACAATAAAGGGCTTCAAAAAGCCAAGAGGAGATAACTAAAGTCAAAATATTTGAATTGCAAAGTTGATGTGAAACTACAATTATGTCTCACCATTTGCTCCATTTTTTATCTGCATGATTTTAGGAAAAAGGGACAATTCGATTAAATATTAAAGATAATCAATATGATTATTTTAATATTTATCATGTGAGCTCTCTTTTTTTTCTACATTGCATGGTAAATATTAAGGTAATAAAATATTACCTTTAATATTTAATTACATATTTTATCTTATTTAAAATCATGCAAAATATACAAGCTAAGTGTTTTTCACTTTAAAATTAAATGATAATATTGAGACTTAACTCTCAACTCCACCAATATGCATGATGAATTATCTTTGGTCGTGCAAGTTTGAAAAGCATGCAAAAAAAAGCCTCAAAACTGGAGCAAACTGAGTGATTAAGTGTCCAAAACTCCCCTTGAGTGATGGTCAACCCATGTGGGACCTCAAAATTAATGTAGAACTGCCCTTCAAGCCTTACAATCCTCCTAAAAAGGTGGATTCGTCTTTTTCCTTAGAAGTGGTGAAGATTTCTCAAAAAATACGAACTGGTGAGAACATTGTTTTATAATTTATATCCAAAAATCACGAAAACCCATATCATAGTTTTTGAGATATGATTGAAACACGTGACCACTATTCATTACATCTTTTGAATCTGAGAAGGCAGCATGCTGGGCTCAACCCTTGTGGGAGCCCATTTTACACCACATGCTAAAATGTTGAACATGATGAACTAGCCATGAAACATGTACCTATACCTAATAAATCTTTGAATGTCTGGATTTCTTATCTAATTTGGTCAAATGTCAAAAAAAAATCTCACCCTAGTTTAATAACTTCTTGATAAAACTTTACTAATTTAGCTGGTAGCTAAAAATTAGTAACAGTACATTTAGCCCCAATTTTAGTGAGAGTATGAACTTATGTTCAAACACACTAAAGTAGAAAAATATGTCAAGAGGGGTCTGATTTTCCAAATGTTGAAGAGATAGGATGACCAAGGATCTAGGGGGAGTGCACAAGCCCCCAGGATCTAAGATCCCATGGAAAGCCAACATGAGCACAAAGGAACACACACATGTATGATATACAGTGAGACAACATACACAAACATAAAATGTCAACATGAAGTGCAAAAAGAAGGGTATGGATAATCACAGGCTAGTAAGCTATGTTATGCTAGGATCCACACCAAAGGCATTCATGACTCACATAATAGCAAAGTCTAAAATTTGCTAGGTAAATCACAAATTAGAAGGCAACACGGGCTAGTGAAGTCTGATATTCACTAGGTGAGCCCCCAAGACAAGGTAAAATGAGAAACACACTAGGTCTAGTGAGGATCGCTTTTCTCTAGGTGTGTACCCATATCAACCATATCAAGATTTATACTCCTTGTTAACTTTAATAAGGTGCCAAAAATGATAAAAATGTTATGCCAATGCAACACTAAGTTCAACACCTGTGAACGAAGTGAAGCAAAAATGCCAATGTCAACGCACCACCAAGTCCAACATGTGTGAATAGAGTGAAGCAAATAATGCTAATGTATGCCCCCACCTTAAAGAACTTGCAAAGCACCATGCTATGAGCAGTTGCTTTAAGGTAGAAAAATGATAAATTTCATATGATACAAGGTCATGAGAGCTTATTTGGAAAGCCCTATGCCAATGATATGTTTCCAAATAAAGCTACATCATGATAAGGGGTTTCCCCCAAATGTAGTACAACAAACAACATAGAATATGAACACATAAGGGGTCCACAAATTTGGGGTCAATATACATCTTTTCTATAGTGATATAATAGAGCTTAGAACTGACATCACTCCCCAAATACTCATGGAACAACAAACACAATGGAGGAATGACACATAGAGAGATAAGACAAACAAAATTTTGGGTCAACATGGAAGAGACCTAAATGTTTTGATGCCTTACATTGTCCCCAAAAGGAAAACAAAAGACAAAAACAAAAGACAAAATTTATGACATATAGAAGAATGTCATGACAATTTTGTTTCCTTCGTATCCTTGTGCCAACAAAGCAACAAGGCTCATCCAAAGAAAACTCATAAACATAAAGACACACCAAGCAACACAACATGGGGGATCACATCATGCGCAAGGAAACACAAAGAACACAAAAAGAAAAAACAAAGGATTATTGTACATGTGATCCAACCTAAAGTAGGTCATTTGCATCCTAGTCTTGCTCATCATATAGGGAAGGTAGACAACTAGCTAAAGGTAAAAGTTGTAGTTCTTCTTGAGTTGTTTGCATAGGTGTTGTATTATCATACACTATTTTATTCTTTTCTTCCAATTGATGAGTAATAGTGTGATGCTTACATCTACGCTCTTTAGCATTTCAATTTCTTTTTGCATGGTTTTCAATTTGTGATGGGGTAGAAGCAGGTTTATTGACCATAGGTCTCTTTTCTTCCCTTAAGGGAAGAACTAAAGGAACCACTAGGGGTTGGGAAACTACTATCTATTTAGTTCTATACACTTATTTTACCTTTGGAGGCACAAAATGAATCATTTGATTGTATCTTGGTATTTTATAAGAGATGGGTGGAGGAACTACGACATATTTACCTTGGTTACTTGGAAGGGCAACTGCTTCAGGCATAGGTTCATCCATGACAGGTGAGGTAGAAGGAAAAACCATAGTCTTATCATCCTTAGGTGGAATATTGCTAAGGGATAGTTCTACTATGTGCTTTGCCTTAAACTTTTGATATGACCTGAAAAGGATATCCTCAGGAGGCTTAATAGGTTCCATGGGTTGAAGCAAAAAGAAATCTAATGAAAAGTTCTCATGAGAGGACAAAGGATTAAACCCACTATGATGCACTATAAAGATTTGGTTTTCAAATTGGAACTTTATGCAATTGTGAATAACCAACGGGACAACATTCATGGAGCACAATCATGGGTTGCCTAGCTTCACTCGGAATTGGCTTGATTTCAGGATGATGGAGAATGATACATATAATTGTTTTGGTCCAACTTTAAGAGGAAGAGTAATCAAACCTATCGTAGGGTGCGCAAAACCATCATAATTTTTCAACCATGCTTTCGATTTTTCATAAGAATCTTGATAAAGTTCATACACAAAAAATAATTCTTTAATGATCACATTCTCCACACATAAAGGATCAATGGGTATCCAAATTTTAGGCTTGTCATTAATATGGTTGGCGATGTATAGTAGACCATCTGGTGCATGTATGGATGAATCAATATGGGTAAAAGCAATGTTGAGCAACAAAGTGGTTTGGCCTCTATTAGGTTAAACATCTATGAGTGTGACCATGTGTTGTAGGCCATCCTCATCATTACTCTTATTATCATTGTTATCATTATTCATGTCATCAATTTTATCAATATTCATCTCATCATTCCTAACATCACAATATTGCACAAAGGTGGATGAATGGTTTGACATTAGATTGGTAAAATTTGCAAGTTTTGGTTAGGTGGGGCAACAAACTTATTCCCTTGATCATTAGTACCATCCAACTAGATGCAATTAAAATCAATGAGGTCTTAAACTTGATGTTTGAGATGCATGCATCATTTTGTATCATGTCCACTTATGCAATGATATTGACAAAATGCATTTGGATTGTAACTTGGAGGTATAGGTTTGGTTGTATCCACGAGTCTAATTTGAGGCAAACAAATTAAACTCTTGTTTAAAAGTTGTAACATGATTAAATGGAGAGTGTTAGGTAGCTATGTAAATTATTTATCTCATGATCTAAATTGAAATGGGGTTGAACTTATGGAAACAACTTAAGGGTCAATGTGGTTGGTTGTTTGAGGTGTATGTAACTTGATAAAGTTCTTGTTTTGTTTCTTGAATGGTTGATAGTTATTTTGAGGTACAAATTCAGATTTCCCAATAGGAGTAGATGAAGATGCCTCTTCATACTAACTAACTATTTTTTGGTAATCACGAAGGGTTGTACAAAAATGTATAAAGGATGGATATTTCATCAATAAGATTTTATCCCTTATGTTAGGTTAAAAATTTTCAATGAACACTCCTTGAACATTTGCATCAGGAAGAGTAAGATTTATTTGTGAGGAAACCAACTGATAGTTCCCTATAAAGTCTATCAGTCTTTCATGTTTTCCTTGTTTGCATCACATTAAATCAGTTAATGTAATTTTAGGTCCAATGTTGACTTAGAAATGTATCAAAAATTTTATTAAATGAGTGGATAGATTTATTCGGTAGTGAACAAAACCATTCTAGAGCCATGTCTTTTAGTGAACTAGGAAAGAGTTTAGCCAAAATTTTATCCTAAAAAATGAAGTCACTACACAAGGCAGTATATGCCGATATATGATTACAAGGGTCTCCTTTACCATTGTACTTCTCAAATTGGGGTATCTCTATGTTTTGTGGCATTAGTGTGTTCAATATTTCCAGTGACAATGGACTCCTTTTTACATATTGTAATGGTTATCCATTTTGGTTTTGGTTCAAGTTTGAGATTTATTGTTGAAGTGAGGTTACATTTTGCAAAAGTTGGTTAATGACCGAGTCATTAGTTGACATGTTTTGAGAATGTGGTAAACATGGTGGGATTGTGTAATTGCTTGGTGGACAACAATGTTGCAAATTTATGATAGGGGATGAAACTTGAGGTGTCACATGTGAAGATCCAAAACCATAAGGATTTCCAATGGAAAGACCTAATTTTGGAGTTATACCAATGCTTCGTTGTATCGTGGAAGCAATAGTTGGGCTTGTGTATGTGGGAATAGAGGCTATAGTTCTAGGGAGGGAGACTTGACTTCCTCCTTGAATTTGAATGTTTATCAAAGCTTGAACATAACTAGCCATTATATGTACATTAGCATCAACTATATGGGCTAGGCTATAAAAAATCTCTAATCCTTGATCATCATTAATCAATTTTCTCATGTTTTATTATAGTGACCATTGTTCTAACTAGATATTTTGTACTCAAATAGTCTTGAATTATTTCTAAATCTTTGTCCAATTATTTTAGTTTGTCTTCGGGAACATGGGAAACCATAGTCTCAATATCTGTAAAATGGGTGACTGTAAGATTGTCATTGGGATGTTAGCATTAGCGATAGAGTCGAAAATAGGCTGAGTATCGACAATACTTTGCATGAAAGAGTTGGAAGACTTAGGATCCACAGTGAATATAACAACAACACGGGATGCCATAAGTCTAGAACTACATCTCACTGAAGTATTTGAAATAGGACACCAGGTTGTGAAGCTCATGCAAGTTTCAAAACACTAAGTATACCACTATGAACACAAAATTATCAAATAGAGACATCACAATACTTAGAATAAAATTTCAGACAACAAAGTATACATAGAACAAAAACAAAGATATGAGCCAAATTTTAACCAAAAATAACAGGATAGAGGCGCCCAGGGCACCTATGTCCTAGGTAGGGTTTCAAAAAATTCAAAGTTTGAATGTGTTTGTTATTGTTTAAGGTTCGAAAATCTGTGTGTAGGTAGTTTTGACAATAAATATTTTTCCAGATTTTGTTGATTTTATGACTATGGAATTGAAAAATGCAAGTGTGCAAATGTGTGAACAATAATAAATGATAAATTTTAAATACAATTTTTAGATATAAGACACAATAATTGACCGATTCTAAGATGCAAAGTTATGAAAATGATTATTTGATGTAATTTTGAAACAAAACTATATAATTTTTCACTTTTTTTTACCTAAATGAAAGATGCAATTTGAGTGCAATGATCAATTTGAGAATTTAATGACCTAAGGAATGCAATTTGAATGTATATCTAATATAAGATGACTAAAACAAACCCTATGGAAACCTATAATGCAATATGGATGCAAAACCTAGATCTAAGGTGAATTATGGAAAATTTCAAAAGGTATATAATGTTAACATGTCAGGTTTCCTTTTTATTTGTTGGTGTCTTTGGAACATGGTATCACAGATCATAAGCACAATCCCAAGAACCCTGTTCTTCATGAGGGTTTAATCCTCTTAGTCTTTGAGTATGTTAAGTCTTTTATCATTCTTGATCAACCCAAGAAGGTCTCAAAAGGTTGGAAGAAGAAGAAAGATTCTAAATATGATACGGGGTTTGAGGATGGGTTTGATGATGATGAGTATGTGCCTAGGTCGCAAGCTTCCATGGAAGTGTATTCAGAACCTCTAGTCTCCTTTGAGGGCAAGAGAAGAAAGAAGGGGAACTCTTCCAAAACCCCTAGGGTTGATGAGTATGATATGGGTAATGAGGAGGAGGACCGTACTTGTGAAACTCATAATGTTAAACTTGAGAAGGTGATGGGAGGTAAGAACCTGAAGGGTGTTGATTTGGGTAAAGAGAAAATGAAGGATATTGTTTTGAGGGATAAGTTTGATGTTCCCCCTATTAATAGTTTGAAGAGGAAGGATGGGCCGAAGAAAGGGAATCTTCATAAGAAGTCTAAGAGGAAAGAGGGGCAAGGCCACGAGGAGAGTGCTCTGTCGCCTATTGCTGGGAATTCGCAAGTTGTTGAGGATCACTTGAAGGAGAAAGATCGAGATAAAGGTTGTTTTGGTGGTCTTGACCCCAAGGTTACTGTTCACAATGTATCTATTACAGGTCAAAGAGGGAAGGAGGCCTTTGGTAAAGACAATATTAGCAGAGAATCTTAGGAGGAGTGGGTGGTTGACAAGGATGGTTTCAATTTCAAGAGGGAAGATTTGTGTGACGTTCATGGCATGGAAAAAGAGGGTTCTTAAACCCTGTTCAGGCTCTTTAAGTGAGTCTTCCATGAAATGAATTTTACCAATGTCAGGGTTAAAGCGATGGTTAATAATTCTAAAGAGCCATCTACCTCAAGGGAACCTAATGTTCAGACTCAAGTTAATGAGGTCCAGGCCGAGGTTAGTCAGCTTCTTGAGATTCTGAAAATGATTGCTGATGAGATGGTGAAGATGAAAATTTCTTTTAAACCCATAATTGTTGTTCTTGAAGAGAAAATGGATCATGTTTATCAAAATTTGGAGAAGGTTCTTAAGGTGAGCAAGCATGATAGTGTAATGAAGCTAAATTTTTGTGCCTTCTGAATAAGAAAGCCAAGAAGTGGCTGGGGGACAATTCTGTTGTGAAAGATGTTATGGTTGGGGTTGGTGATCTTCCTAGAGTCTAGCAAAAAGTAGCGTGTGAGATGGGTCCATGTACTAGAACCCAAAATAAAACTAAGATGAATGTTGGAATTCCTACTAAAGAGGTTGTTGAAGTCATGAATGTGCATCAAAAGATCATCAAAAGTGATTTGGAAGCGACTGATATCCTAAAGAATTTGTAGTCGTGTGTTGTTTTTTGTGCCTCCTTTTGACTGACATTTTTCTAGTTGCTTTCTCTATTTTTGATAATTTGTTGAAGCAACATTTCATTTTGTAAAAGGTTTTGAGGTCCCCTCAAAACTTGTTTTACCTATAATCAAAAACATGTCGGGTTCACCAAAATGAAACATAGGGAAAGGGAAACCTTTGAGTTTTCACCTTAGGGTTTGACACCTTTCCCAAATGTTTATTGGTTAATGTGTATGTATGTGATGGAATAGGAAGGTGGAATGAGGGTTTGGTGGATTTGAATAGGATATGTGATTGACTTAAAAATTGGTAGGTGAGTCAACCAGCCCTTAACCAAATTTGGAAATGTCCTAAGAATGACATGTAATGATCTAACTAGGCTAATAGTGCAATTTACTATTCTGATGCAAATATATAAGACACAAAAGTTCACAGATAGATTTGGACAACAAAAATGAGTAAAGAAAGACAATGTGCACCTATGCTTCAAACTTGGGGCTAAAAATAGAGGACATAGGCACCTAGGGCATGACTGTACTTGTTGTTCTTTCTCTGATCTATCTTCAAATTCCCCTGATATTAGATCAGAGCCTTCCATTTCCACCTACAGATATGTTCAATCACTGTCAGATAATGCTATAGTTGAGTTTTCATGAGTTGACAAGATGTAGCATCTCAATTGCAACAATGGAAAATGAGTCTTCAAACTTGCTTCAATCTCCTTTAGACCTGAAACTTGCACATTCACAAAGAGAAGAGATGTGCCATTTAGGGGTTTTCCTTAGTCAAACCCCATGTGTTTCCACTTCCACAATGGAAATGTAAAGAATAGGAAAGATAAATGATAGGAAGGAATGATGAAATTGTTGGGAAAATGTGTCTCAACCTTGCAATTATATATAGTTTATTGTTGATAGGATGTATGTTGGTATGTGGCAACTGATCATGCAATTACTATACACTCATAGCAAGACAAGTCAAGGTTTTTTCCTACTGACACATCAAGGTTTTTTTTCCTGCTGACACGCCAAGGTATTTTGTTAACACGTAAATGAAAAATGACCTTGTAAAAACCTAATTCTAGAAGGTTCCAAAAATCTTGTTATAAGTGACTGGGATGTATGTAGATGAGGGTGTATTTTGAGAGTCTGATAGCAGTTGTGTTGTCTCTTGATCTCTAGTGGTGATACTCTTGTGAGAAGCTTGCTCTACAAGTATATTGTAATCTTTTGATTTCTCAATAATATATTGAATGACTTTGGAGTGTGGGGTTTTTATTTAGCCAAAAGGGTTTTCCCCATGTAAATCTTTGTGTTGTGGTATACATGATATTTGTGTTTATTTCTATCTAATTTTTTGTAACTATTAAAGATTTGTAAATTTTTGCATTTTTCTCCTCTCAAGATTAGTGTAGGAAGTTGTTCTGCTACCTTAACTTCCTTACAAGTGGTATCAGAGCTTGATCACCTTTGGTTTTAGCTATGGGTTGTTGGGTTTTTTGAACTAATCTAGATTTGAGTGGGAGCTTGTGCAGAAGACACTTTGTGATCTTGTTACATAAATTTTAAGATGACAAGTCATCAGGGAGAATAGAGGTGGATAAATTTTCTAGAAATAATTTTGAGACGTGGAAGCTAAAGATTGAGGATCTATTGATAGATCAGGATTTGTGGGATGTTGTTGATGAGAGTGTTTCAAGGCTTGAAGATCCTACTCAAGCTGATCAATATGATGTTATGGACTGTAAAGCCAAGGGTCTAATCATATTTGGCTTTGCAGACTTTTGTTTTAATTAATTTCCATGAAGAGACCTCTGCATAGAAACTATGGAAGAAGCTTGGTGAGATGTATCAGGCCAATCTTTAGTGAACAAGATTTTCTTGAGGAAGAAGTTGTATTCCTTGAGAATGGAAGAGGGTGGATGAATCATAGACCAACTATAAAATATTTGTGGGATGTTGTTGATGAGAGTGTTTCAAGTCCTGCAGATCCTATCCAAGCTGCTCAATATGATGCTATGGATTGTAAAGCCAAGGGTCTAATCAGATTTGGCTTTACAGACTCTGTTTTAATTAATTTCCATGAAGAGACCTCTACATAGAAACTATGGAAGAAGCTTGGTGAGATGTATCAGGCCAATCTTTAGTGAACAAGATTTTCTTCAGGAAGAAGTTGTATTCCTTGAGAATGGAAGAGGGTGGATGAATCACATACCACCTAGAAGCATTCAATATGTTGGTGGCTCAATTGGCATCAGTTCGTGTCAAAATGGATGAGTAGGAGAAATGTCAGATCTTGCTTTGTTCTTTTCTGATTTGTGGGATTCTCTTGTTATGGCTATTGAAATTACTTCTATTATATTAAAGACTAAAGATGTGGTGGGTTCTTTGCTTTATGAAGAGATGAGGAATGTATCTATCACTTCCAAGGAGGCCCTAAATGTTTGTGGAAGACCTAATGAAAAAGGAAAGAAGAATGAGAAGTGTGACAAATCCAATTCCAAGGGGAGATCTAAATCTCCCGAAAAGTCCAAAGTTATTTGTTGGAACTATGGTAAGCTTGAACATGTTTGTAAGGAATGTAAAGAAGAAAAGAAGAAGAAAAATAAGAAATTTGATTTTGATTCCAAGTCTAAGAAGGAAGATGGTGACACATTCATTGCAACTTTGGCAACTCATGTAGGTAATGATGCATGGTTAATTAACTCGGGTGCATCTTTTCATATGACCTTTAATAGAGATTGGTTTTGTGAATATGAAGAATTTTATGGAGGTAATGTGTAATTGGGTGATGATTCTCATTTAGACATTATTGGTCGTGGTAAAGTTAAAATCAGTTTTCTCGATGGTAAAATAAAAAGGATTAATGGTGTGTTGCATATCTTTGGATTAGCATGATTTTTTTTATCCGTGAGCAAACTAATAGATGTGGGTGTGTAGGTAGTATTTTCTGATGCATGATGCAAGATGGTTAGAGGTGGTATGGTGATTGCTAGAGGTGTCAGATATGGGAAATTGTATAAGCTTGATGCATGCACTATTGAGTGCAATAGTACTTTTGTGAAAAGAAAGTCTGTAGAAGAAGTGACGGTTTCACCTTCAACAGATGGTCATGGCTTTTGGGTACCCAAGGGTGCTCTTTCTTCTAAGACAAAGTTAACTATAGAGAAAACTATGTTATTGCATCAACGACTTGGCCACATTGGAGAAAAGGGTCTAAGGACCTTGAAAAATAAAAACCTTGTTGAAGGTTTGTCTGATTGTAATCTTGAATTCAATTTTTGCGAGCATTATATTTATGGAAAATAAAACCACATTCAATTTTATTCGAGTTCTCATAAATCTTGTGGTGTATTGGATCTTATTCATTCTGATGTATTTGGTCCTGTAGACGTTCCTTCATTTGGTAAATCCACATATTATGTTTCATTTATTGATGATTATAGTAGAATGACATGGGTATATTTTGTAAAGAATAAATTTGAAGTTTTTAGTTGATTTAAATAATTTAAAGTAATGGTTGAGTTGCAGACTAGAAAGAAAATAAAATGTTTGAAGACTAATAATGGCAGTGATTTTTTCTCTAATGACTTTAAAAGATTCTATAAATATTGTGGTATTCATAGACATAAGACAACTCCATATTCTCCACAGCAGAATGGAGTTGCAAAAAGAATGAACAGGACACTAATGGAGAAGGCTAGGAGTATGTTGAGTGGTGCTGGCCTAGAACAAAGTTTTTGGGATGAAGTTGTTGTCATTTCTTGTTACT
The DNA here is from genome assembly GCA_007258455.2 of Sequoia sempervirens. Lineage (NCBI taxonomy): Eukaryota > Viridiplantae > Streptophyta > Pinopsida > Cupressales > Cupressaceae > Sequoia > Sequoia sempervirens. Next base: position 442,672,813 of record VDFB02000015.1, read on the forward strand.
TGATTAACAGGTCTCCTACATCAACTCTTGTTTCAATAAGATGCCTATAGAGGCATGGTCAAGTCGCAAGCCTTCATTAAGACATCTTAGAGGTTTTGGTTGCAAGGCATATGCACATGTTCCAAAGGAGAAGCGAATAAAGTTGGAGAACAAGGATGTGAAATGTATCTTCATCAGATATAGTTATGGTGTGAAAGGATACAAGCTTTGGGATCCTATTGCACATAAGTAATACATAGTATAAGTGTTATTTTTTAGAGAAACTAAGCCTTCTTCTATTACATTGCATCTAGAACTAAGTAAATAGGAAGATGTGATTCAATTTCCTTCTACACCTAAGAAAGTTGAATCGAGTCCCAAGGATAGACAAGAAGTTGAGGAGAGCTCATCTAGCTTTGGATCTTTAGAAGAGGAGGAAGAACCTCCAACTCAGCTTGTTCGTAGGTCTACAAGGCATAGACAACCACTTGAAAGGTATTTACCTAATGATTGGAGATGTATTTTTCTTTGAATAATAACATGGATGAACCCATATCCGTAGAAGAGGCACTAGGTATGAATGATGCAAAATCTTGGAAGATTTCTATGGATGAAGAAATGACATCTTTGAAAAAGAATGATACGTGGGATCTTGTACCATTGCCTAAAGGACGAAAACCTATTGGTTGTAAATGGGTGTTCAAGAAAAATATTTGTTCAGATGGAGGTATTGATAAGTACAAAGCAAGGTTGGTTGCTAAGGGTCACTTCTAGTTGAGGGTGTTGATTATGGTGAGATATTTTCTCTTGTTGCAAAAATGAAATCTATTAGATTTTTACTTTCTATTGTTGCTGCTTATGATTTAGAGGTTGAGCAAATGGATGTGAAAACTGCTTTCCTTCATGGTGATTTGGAGGAGGATATTTATATGACACAACTAGAGCACTACATGGTGAAAGGTAAAAGTAAGTTGGTTTACAAATTGAAGAAATTGTTGTATGGATTAAAACAGAGTCCTAAGATGTGGTACCAAAAATTTGATACATATGTGTTGAGTTTGGGATTTGAGTGTTCTAAATCAAATCATTGTGTTTATTATAAATTTGATGGCGATTGTTTCCTATTTATTACATTATATTTTGATGATATGTTATTTATTGGTAGAGGGAAAGGTATGCTTTTAGAATTGAAATCTCAACTTGATGCTAAATTTGAAATAAAAGATCTTGGTGCAGCTAAACACGTTCTTGGGATGGAAATGAAAATATATAGAGTGGAAATAACACTATGGGTTGGCCAAAGAAAGTATGTCAACTCAATTTTACAAAGGTTTGATCTACAGGATTGTAGACCATTGTGTGTTCCTGTTTCAGTTGGAACAAAGTTATCTATTTCAAATTGTCCAACATCTCCATCAGAGATGGAAGAAATGAGCAGAGTGCCTTACCAGAGTGTAGTTGGAAGTTTGATGTATGCTATGATTTGTACTAGACCAAACATTGCTTAAGAAGTGGGTGTTCTTTCTAGATATATGTCTAATCCTAGTAGAGTTCATTAGGATGCAGTTAAAAGAGTCTTCAGATATTTGCGAGGTACCTCATATTATTCCTTATGTTATCATAGTAATATGAATGAAGATGATATTTTCCTTGATATTCATGGTTATGTGGATTCAAATTGGGTAGGTGATGTTGATATTAGAAAATCCATTAGTGCTTATGTTTTTACTTTATTTGGTGGTGCAATTAGTTGGATGAGTAAGTGATAGGCTGTGGTTGCTTTGTCCACTACTAAAGTAGAGTATATGACAACTACTCATGCTTGTAAAGAAGCCATTTGGCTTAAGAGACTGCGTTTAGATATTGGAATAAAACAAGGTGCAATGACAATTTATTGTGACAGTTAGAGTGCAATATGTCTAGCCAAGAACTCGACATTTCATGCCAAGACCAAGCACATTGATGTATAGTATCATTTGGTTAGAGATATGGTTGAAGATGGTAGGGTGAAGTTGGTTAAGGTAGAGACTTTGATGAATGATGTTGATTCTTTAACTAATCCTATGAGCACAAAGAAGTTTAGATGGTGTTCACAGACTATGGGCCTTTCGGCCCTAGCAATTAAAGACACGATGATTACACCCTCACGTTGCTCTTACAAGGTGTTCGACAAGTGGGAGATTTGTTGGAAAAATGTGTCTCAACCTTGCAATTATATATGGTTTATTGCTGATAGGATGTATCTTGGTATGTGGTGACTGGTCATGCAAATATTGTACACTCGTTTCAAGACGTGGTGTTCAGGGCATTGCCTTGAAACTTTTTTTCGTTGACATGTCAACATTTTCTGGTTGACATGTCAAGGTTTTTTCCCGCTGACAAGTCAAGGTTTTTTCTTGCTGATAGGTCAAGGTTTTTTTGTTAACATGTCAAATGAAAAATGACATTGTAAAACCCTAATTCTAAAAGGTTTCAAAAATCTTGTTATAAGCAGCTGGGATGTATGTAGATGAGGGTGTATTCTAAGAGTCTGATAATGGTTGTGCTGTCTCTTGATCTTTGGTGGTGATAGTCCTATGAGAAGCTTGCTCTGCAAGTATATTGTAATCTTTTGATTTATGAATAATATATTGAGCAACTTTATGAGTGTGGGTTTTTTTTTCCAAAAGGGTTTCCCCCGAAAAAATCTTTGTGTTGTGGTATGCATGATATTTGTGTTTATTTCTGTCTAAGTTTTTGTAACTATTAAAGATCTATAAAGTTTTGTATTTTTCTCCTCTCAAGATTAGTTTAGGAAGTTGTTCTGCTACCTTAACTTCCTTACATAAATCACAAAGAGTTGCAACTCACCACCCTTCAATGGCTTCCTTAAAGGATTGAAGTCATGCACACCACTTCAAGGTCTTAGATCTTGCTTGATTGATTTACTTGAATGCTTGAATTTCTTGGAGACCTACAAAGGGTTAGCCTTCACAAACAATATGATGACCTTCCATGAATGAACTTGCATAACAATATGATGAATGCTTGTATCTTGAATTGCTATAATGAATCACTAAAAATGTTGCTCTTAATTGCTCTTGATAATAATTTCTCCAATAATTTTCTTATTTGATAGATGGATTTCAAATGATGCAATAACTAGGTATTTATATGCAATTATTCAATTTCCCAAAAATAATCTCGATAGTCAACTTAGACACTTGAATTTCAAATAATAAATTTTTGACACCAACATATTTGAAATTGGAGGGAAAATAGGAGCACACTCACGCCTAGAGCATGAGTGTCCTAGACCCATTTTCTATGACATTTAGTGTCGGGGGTAAGGTATTAGATAAATGCAATTATTTCCCACTTATAATTAATTAATAATTGTTAAAAATGGGCCATAAAATGCACAATTTAGGAAATTAAGTACTCAATTATGTCCAATACTTAAATTGGGGACAAAACATAAGGTGAAATTTTCAAGGGTGACAATTTACGATGGTACAAATCCCTTAAAAAATTTGGGTGGTCTTGGATCCTTCTCTCAATCCTCCCATCATTCATGAAATTCTTAATTGTCCACCATTCTCCACTTCATTATACTTTCTTGATGCAAGTGTCATATACAACACTAGTCTTTCATCTCTAGTCCCTTTCATGTGCACTCACCATCAAGTATTTTCAAAGCTCCACCCATCCATATTAGACATCGTCGTACCTTTCCCACCACCTAAATGAAAGCCTAAATCTACCACACTCTATGTTTTCAAGGAACCAAGCCTAACCCCATTTCACGAAATCCAAGTCCTTATGTATCACTTACCCTTGGTATGGAGGACATTCCTCCACCCAATTATGCTGACAATATTGCCCACAATCTTGTGGCTAGTAGTGAGCCACCAAACAATGAGTTACCCACTCCATCTTTGATGCTCAAATTTAACATTGAGAATTGATATTAAAAAAGCATAGTAGGTACTCCTAAATCACCAAATGTATACCATAAGGATTACTCTAGCATAAAATATAACCAATCAATTCAATGGTGTTACTATTTTCCACACATGAGTATACTTCCCATCATCACATAACTCAATTATGGAGCTAGACAAAGGCATAAAAATAAATTAACACACTCCCTTACCCAAGGTTAATAATTTCTAAGGGACTCTTTCATGCCATTAAGGTTTCCCTTCATTAAACACATAGTAGTCACTTTAGATAAATAGAGAAATATCCCCCTCTAGCTTAAATAGGGTCATGCTTGCACAGTCATATCAACTATATAGGGGTTATATGCAGCCAATTTTCCTTAACCTAGTGACAATATTTTGGGTTAATAATACATTTGAGTTTGGTTTTAGTTGTTTTGGTTGTCCATTTTGTTTTATTTCAATTCCTCTTAAGGCATACCCCTAGGAACACCCTCTCGAGTTTAAGTTAAGCTCGAAGTGTAGGAGAGATAACCTACTCTCGTAGAGTTGGCCTTGAACCCTCCATAATTTTTTGATGATTTTGTTTCACTTGCATGATGAAAACCTTGGTCTTGTGAGTAAAATTTTTCTCTAGGAAATGGGGCAACATTTTTGAGACCCAACACATTCTATCTTCTATTCCCTACCTCTGATTATAGAGAGAAGAATACAATTGAATAAAAATTATTTCTCCTTTCATAGAACACAATGTCGGTTTTGTAATAGGCTAACATAGATTTGGCTCTACGTTAGACTATGTTTTATTTTGATATGATAATACAAAATAATAAAGCATTTTTCACCTATTTTTTCCATACAATAATTATATTAATCTCAAAAAATAGATATATATATATGGGTTTCCATTACACAACTATGTTACAAATTTTTTTGTTACATATCCTCTCAATTTTATTTTACACTAAAAAAAAATACATTTCCCTTTTCTCTTTTCTTTTTCTTATGCATACATGTTATTTCTTTCAAGAAGGATAACTTTGAAATAGAGCTCAATTGGCTCTTTCTACAAAGTACTAGGAAATTATCTAAATTTTCTAATTATAATATTGGCATAACTATAAGATCTCTTACACATACATTCTACATGTTCCTTTTTCAACATCAAAGTAATTATTTTCATAAACATAAAATTACAAGTTCACATAACTATGAGTCAAAGCTAAAAGAGGAGATAATTCAATTGCAACCTAAATACCTACAAATCCAATAGTCATTGGGGAGGAACGCTCTTTCCACCCATCTATTCATGTATCATAAATCCTTGGACTCTTACCATTGCCTCGAGCTAAGAGAACCCTCAAGTAACCTTACCCAGGATTCACATAAGCATAGAAGCACACATATTGTCCAATTTCTTACACATACATGAATCCAACTCCATTGCTTAGGCACAATTACAAGAAGGACAATAGAACAACCACCCTTAATGCACCGAGGAATTTAAAAGATAGAGTATGTATAAGACCACACAATTCTTCACTCATTGTATTTTCACAAACCCTCACAAATTCAACACTATGGAATGTACAACAATTATAGAAATTTAACACAAAAAACTTACCTCCCAATTGGACAAGTCTGCCATGAAAGAAATGAATCAACTCTCCCTCTTCAAACCCTCCTCCATGATTTTTCCAAAACCAACCCAAGAAGAAAGAATGAATGCTCTCTTCTTTTTCCCAAAATCAACTAGCTAAGAATGTTTTTCCTTTCCAATCAAATCTACCAAATATCCCACTAACCAAATCTAAACCATACCCTAAGCTCTTCCCCAATCATCCCAACCCTAGATACTTGGGTTGGGGTCCCAAAACTGACCAAATAACATAATTTCTCTTTTTTCCACCTAAGAAAGTTGGCTTAGAAATTTGCGTATGAGTTACACTTTCAAATTTCAATAGGACACAAAAAAAACAACACCAAAACATTTTCACCAAGGAACTAGAACACATAAAATCTAACCATAAAAATTATTTGGTTTCCACAAGAAAATAATTCTTAGCTCAATGTAACCACAAAAAAAAAACATTACTTCACAATGTGAAGTAGGATGACTAGGGTCCCGAGAATACTCATTATAATTTTTCAATTTACCATGAGGCATTCACATGTATATAATCAATTTGATAATAACCAAACTTACATACTGTAGATGTTTTTTTTATCTACATGTGTTTGTTTGCTTTCCTTGTTCTCTTTGTTTTTGTTCTTCCATCAGCTTCATGATTCTAAGGGTCTCCCTTCCCTTTTTCCCCTTTTTGTCTCTTCCGTTAGGCTCATCCACATGTCACACAAGCACAATTTTATGAAGGATTTTGCTTGCTCTTCGCTTAAAGGTGCACAATGGCACCACGTGGTGGCTGTGTGGCCTTTTGCACATCATTTAGCTTTTGGGCGCAGAGAGTGACACGTGGCTGCGTGGTAGGGTTTTTGGCAAGCAGCTTGAGAGGAGGTTAGGGAAACACTCACCCGTTTTCCAAGTGTCTCGATGGTTTTTGTTAGGAGTATGGAGTGTCAGAGAAGGAATGTCTCAAATGCACTATCAACAAGAGAGTATTTAAGAGGCATCAAACATTCAGGTATTTAAAGGCCATAGAGGAGTTTGGATTGTGGTATCCAAAGAGTGAAATTTTCACTTTGACTACATATACAGATGCAAATTGGGTAGGATGTGTGGATGATCAAAAGAGAATGAGTGGTGGTGCATTCTTCCTTGGTGATAGTTTGTTGTCCTAGTTGAGTAAGAAGCAAGAATCAGTTTATTTATCTACAATAGAAGTAGAATACATTGCTACAACATCATACCACACTCAGGTGCTTTGGATGAAGTATAATTTGAAGGAGATGAAGGTTGAGTTTGAAGACACTATCACTATTCTTTGTGATAACACAAGTGAAATAAACATCTCAAAGAATATGGTGATGCACTCAAGAACAAAAAACATTGCAATCAAGTATCATTTCTTGAAGGAGAAGGGTGTAGAGAAGTAAGATATGAATATGTGGATACAAAGGAGAAAGTTAAAAATATATTCACGAAGAAACTTCCCAAGGAGACATTTGAGTTTCTCCGACAAAAGTTAGGAGTTTTTTCTCCCTCCTCTTGATTCAAGAGGAGAGTATAAGGTGAGGGGGAGTTTGGTCTCCCTGCCGTAAGAAGGGTTGGTGCTCTTGCTGAGTGTTTTCAGAGGTAGTGGTGCATGGAATCAGGGGGAGTCTATCTAAGAAACATGGTTCCATATTTTGTTGTGTATTGGTTTGGAGGAGAAAGTGTTGATCATTTTCCATTGATGTCAAAGGAGGAGAAAGTGTGCTCAAAATGTTGAATTGCTCAAAAAGAATAGTGGGAGAAAGTGAACTCAAAAAGCTGAATTGAGGAAATGCTAAATCAAGTGATCAAAATGCCATATCTTTCTTAGCGGAGGAAATGCTATAGACAAGAAATCATTCAGACGTTCTGATGTGTTTGGTGGCCCCAACATTTTTATGTTTTCCATCATTGAAAAAGGAGGAGATTGTTGAGCACAGGTTGTCATTGATGTTAAACTAATATCAACAGGTCATTGTTGTTGATAGTGATTATCAAAGGGTGTAAAGGCTATCAAATATGAAGGTTGTCAAAGATGAAGATTGTAGGAGTACTAGTTGTATCATACTTGAATTATCATTATATTCCCTTTACTTAAAGTGCTATATTTTAGAAGCATGATGTTTATCAGTGTGCAGACTGTCTAATCAATTCAAGTATCTTGAAGCAAGCTCTTGTTGAAATGTGATTGCCTTTAGATAGTTAATTAATTTATAATACCATTTTGGGTATGAAATCAGTATGAGTGTGGTGGTTTGAAATTTAATTCAAGGATATCTTTTAGGCAAATAGATTCATTAAATGGTTGGAATTTCTTTTAGAAATACAATATAGCTCTGTGGTTTGGAAAGAAAGTGTGTCTACACTAGTTCTATTAGTTTCCCTAGTACTCAGTGGTGCGAATCAATGTGCAAGAAGTTTAAAGTTTTAGAAGTTTCATCAAGCTATTAAAAGTTTGAGGCATGTGAGATAATGGCTTGAAGCATGCAAAATTCAAATCATGCATGTGGCATGATGATATGACTTGCTTAAGGTTCCAATGGTGGCGCAAGACATCAAGTGCTTTTGGCGGCAAGATTTTTGTGTTTGGACCATTGTATTACACGTTTCATGTAATTTAAATTTAGGATTAGATCCTATGTTATCTAGGTAGGCACATATCCTTGGGCGACATAATAGTTTTAATGTAATGTCATGTATATATTTCAAATGTTTAGATGCATTGTGAATAAGAAGAAAGTATAACACAAGGAGTGGAATGTAAAAGTGTGTAATGAATGGAAGGTATGTGACTGAAGTGTGAAGAAAAGAGGAAGCACCAGTATCAGAGAGTCATTCTCAGTGTGAGAGAGTGTCTGTTGTGTCTCTGGTGCATATCAAAGTTAAATTTCAAATCCACCATTATTTATTCAATCCGGTAGGATTGGTGTTCTACCTGTTGTATTGTTCTGATAGGGGATTGGTGTGTTTCTGGGAGGGATTGTTGTCTCCAGTAGGTTGGTGCTTATAGACTCATTGTGGGATTGGTGTCTCTGGTAGGTTGGTGCCTACATCACATTGTAAATTCACTTATTATATTCTTGCTTGTGAGTATTTTGTACCATGGTTTTTCCCATCTTGGGTTTCCACATAAATCTAGCATTATGTGTTATCTTTTGTTGTGCTTTGATTACTAGCTTGTATGGTTCAATGCTCTTCATGTTGAAAATATAACAATAGCAAAAGATTCAAATTGTATGATTCGATAAATAGTGTTGAAGTTGAGAATTTTGTTTAAAGTAGATCTACTGATTCACTCCCCCTCTCAGTAGATTGTGTTCCCTTCATGTTGTTCATAGTAGAAAATCTGGTTAGTTGGTGGCAGAATGGTAAGGTACTGATGGATAGGTATTAGTGCCATGAAACCCATCAAAATAGTGTTTTAGGTCAAAAAAATTATAAAGTTGGTATTTTTAATTCTAGTCATTTTAAATTCTAGGTAGAGCCCAAAGTAGGGCTTGCCACCTTTTTCATAGAAAGATCATGGCAAGGGGTAGGTAGCCTATATTATACCACAAATCCCCAAGGGTCCACCCACTTAAACTTCTCCTTTTAGGATCTTCCCAATAAAACTTCTACATTTTATTTTTATTTAGTTTTTCAAACTTAAAAAAATGTGTAGTAAATAAATTAAAGCATAACACAATTTATGATAAACTTTCACTTGCATAGACAATTAGATTGTATAACCTCAAGTTGCATTCATGGGGCCAAAAAAAGTATGCATGTTGTAACTACTTTGAATTTGATGATTTTATAGTTAATCTATAGGTTTTGTGTCACACTAGATACAACGGTGTTGATTATTTTAGGTAAACCTACCTCAAAATGTGGGGTCTCCTAAAAGTCAAACCCTATAGGTATATTTTTGCTAATGGATTCATAGTATTTGATGAGAAAAAAAACATATCCTAGATAGTTTGACCCTTTTGAATACAATGAAATAGTATATTTCTTCCATGAAGGCATATTCCAATGAGTGATCTAAAGACATCTAATTTGTAACATAATAAAAAAATTTGAAATAAGATAAATCAATAATTCAAATTAAATTAATTTTTACTTATACTGCCCCACTTTGATACCATGTTAAATTTAATAAAGATTTTGGAATAATTAAACATCCCTAGGAACAAAAATAACAAGATGAAACTAATTCAAATGTAGACAAGATGAGAATAACAACATTCCAATATTTATATTCAATGTATCAAAAATAAAGGAAAATGACTACAATGCATACATTTGAGGATGAACAAGTTTGTAAGGAAGTTAAGGTAGCAGAACAACTTCCTACACTAATCGTGAAAGGAGGATATTGATTTTTTTTAGATCTCTAGAACAATTACAAAAACTTAAACAAAAATAAACATAAATATCATGCATACCACAACACAGTGATTTACGTGGGGAAAACCCTTTTGGGAGAAAAAACCCATGCCCAATATACTATTCAAAAATCATGAAGATTACAATATACTTGAAATGAAAGCTTCTCATAGGAGTATCACCAACCAAAGATCTAGAGGCAACATGATCACTATCAGACTCTCAAAATACATCACAACACACAGTCGTAATACAATGCCCTCATAAAATTGGTTTGTCTTTGTTGAAAATTGAGGTGTTTATGTAGCTTAATACTTTGTAAAACTTTATGATTGTTGATCTAAATATGTATTATTTGTTACAAATTGTTTGTGGGTGATTATCTAATTAATTCATTTTATCATTTGTAGAATGAAGATAGAAGGTTGTAGAAGAACTAGACAAATATTAGAAGATACAAAACATATACCGTGGATAAACCCTTTCAGGAAAAAACTCCACCAAGAATCAATGTATTATTTAATATTAGAATAAGATTACAATAATTCCAATCCTTGCTTGAGATGCTTCTTTTGCCTTCAACAAATCTTCTTCACAACCTGCAATAAAAACTGATACAAACTCTCTTCAACTTGCTTGAGATAAATAGGCAATAATCAACCTTGTAAACTCCAAAGAGTTACAATTACAAAGCTCAATACTTATCTCATAAAACCTACGCCTATGTCTTGCAAGTAGAGTTCTACCATGAAGAACAATGTCAAATCAAATCCTTCATCCATTTGGGCGTCCCAAACTGAAGTCATATCTCAACCTTTATTTCAAAGATATCTTCAAAGCTTATCCTCAAAGTAGGCACCCAAGAATGGGCCCACTTAACTCAGCCTTTTGAAATATCTTAGCATACAAAAGTGTTAACTCCAAGAAGCCACCTTGGGTGCCCAAGGTGGGTCCAAGTCATTCTCTGTTAACTAAAACATATCTCTCCACCATTCATGCAAGAATGGTCATCCCCTATTAGCTAAAAGTAGTCACCTGTTATCTGTCATGCAACTCAGTCATTAGTCATGCATTCCAAGTTAACTGAAGTCAACTAGTATTCAGCTGAAACTAACTAAAGATAATTGAACCATAACTGAATTGAACTGAATTGAATTGAATTGAATTGAATTGAATTGAACTGAACTAAATTGATACTGAATTGAACTGATCTGAATTGAACTAAACTAAAACATCAATCCCTAACTTCTAGGATCTTTACATGCATTACAAAAGTGTTATCTTTTACTCTAAACAATTAACTTAACTCAAGGTGGGTTCCACCTTCCATGTGGGCACCCCATGTGCCCCTATTATTTAGGAACTCATATTGGACACCCTCACATGCTCCTAACATTTATAATTAATTACAAATATCAATTAACATGATTATTTCATTCAATATTAATCTCTTTCTAATCCTAGTGTTGGGGAACAATTTCCAAGGAATTAGGAGATACATGATATAATGTTTAGGATTGTAATTAAATGGCATCCTATTTCCAACAGTCTTCTAGGGTAAGTCAAGCCAACAAAATATTGACTGTCAAATCTAAGACCTAATGATGAACAATCTAGATTTACAATAATAAAATACACAAATTTTGGCTTTTGGGGGTGTTGCCCCTGAGCCCCTATTGGGGTGCACAATCCTCATACCCCCCATCGAGGGGATGATCCCTCGTTCTCCCTGCACTTACCTATCAATAGTACCTCATGTAATTTCAAGGTTGAGACACATTTTCCCAATAAATCTCCCACTTGTTGAACACCTTGCAAGAGCAACAAGATGGAGTATAAACATCATCTCTTAATTGCTAGGGGTCAAAAGGCCCATAGACTCTAAATTCCATCTAAACTTTTCTATGCTCATAGGTTTAGTTAAAGAATCAACAACATTCATCAAATTCTCTATCTTAACCAAGTTCACCCTACCATATTTGACCATATCTCTAACAAAATGATATTGTACATCAATTTTCTTAGTCCTGGCATGAAATATCGGGTTCTTAGCTATATATATCACACTCTAATTGTCACAATAAATTGTCATTGCACCCTTTTTTTATTCCAATATTTGAACATAGTCTCTTAAGCTAAATGTCTTCTTTGCAAGCATGAGTAGTTGCCACATAATTAGCTTCAGTAGTGGATAAAGCAACCACAACTTGTTGCTTACTCATCAAACTAATTGTACCACCAAATAAAGTAAACACATAACCACTAGTGGATCGTCTACTATCAACATCATCTAACTAGTATGAATCCACATATCCATGAATATTGAGGGAAATCTCATCTTCAATCAAATTACTATGATAACACAAGGAATACTCTGAGGTACAACATAAATATCTAATGACTCTTTTAATTGCATCCCAATGAACTATACTAGGATTAGACATATATCTAGACAGAACTCCCATTGCTTGGGAAATGTCTATTATAGTACAAACTATAGCATACATCAAAATTCCAACTCCTCTTTGGTAAGGCACTCTACTCATGTCTTCCAGCTTTGATGGGGATGTTGGACAATCTAAAATAGATAACTTTATTCTAGATGAAAAAAGAACACACAATGGTCTACAATCCTACATATGAAACCTATGTAAAATTGAATTGACATACTTTGAACAAGCCTTAGCTTTCTGCTCACTCTATCTCTTCTAATTTCCATCCCAAGAATGTGTCTAGCTGCACCAAGGTCTTTCATTTCAAATTTAGCAACAAGTTGATATTTTAGTTCTGAAATCATACCTTTCCCTTTACCAATAAATAACATATCATCAACATATAATGCAATAAACAAGAAACAATCACCATCAATTTTATAATAAACACAATGATCAAATTTAAAACTCTCAAATCCCAAACTCAACACATATGTATCAAATTTTTTGCACCACATCCTAGGACTTTGTTTTGGGCCATACAAATATTTCTTCAATTTGCAAACCAATTTACTTTTACCTTTCACCATGTAGTGCTTTGGTTGTCTCATATAAATATCCTCCTCTAAGTCATCATGAAGTAAAGTAGTTTTCACATCCATTTTCTCAACCTCTAAATCATAAGCAACAACAATAGAAATAAAAAATCTAATGGATGTCATTTTTTCAACAAGAGAAAATATCTAACCATAATCAACACCCTCAACTTGAGAGTAACCTTTTGCAACTATCTTAATACCTCCATCTGAACCAATATTTTTCTTGAACACCCATTTGCAACCAAAAGGTTTTCTTCTTTCAAGAAATGATACAAGAACCCATGTATCATTCTTTTTTAAAGCTGCCATTTCTTCATCCATTGAAATCTTCCAATATTTTGCATCATTCACACCTAATTCCTCTTCTACCGATATGGGTTCATCCATGTTAGTACTCAAAGAAAAATTATATCTCCAATCATCAGGTGAATACCTTTCAAGTGGTTGTCTATGCCTTGTAGACCTACGAACAAGCTGAGTTGGAGCTTCTTCCTCCTCTTCTAAAGATTCAAAGTTAGATGAGCTCTCCTCAACTTCTTGTCTATCCATGGGTCTCAATTCAATTTTCTCAGGTGTAGAAGGAAATTGAATCACATATTCCTATTTACTTTGTTCTGGTTGTAATGTAATAAGAAGGCTTAGTTTCTCTAAAAATAACACTTCTACTATATATTACCTTACGTGCAATAGGATCCAAAAGCTTGTATCCTTTCGCACCATAACTATATCTGATGAAGATACATTTTACAACCTTTTTCTCCAACTTTTTATTCTTCTCCTTTGGCACATGTGCATATGCATCACAACAAAACTCTAAGATGTCTTAATGAAGGATTGCGACCCGACCATGCCTCTATAGGTGTCTTATCAACAAGAGTTGATGTAGGAGATTTGTTAATCAATAATAGGTAATGGCGAAAGCTTCAACCCAAAACCTTTGTTCTAGACTAGTACCACTCAACATACTCCTAGCCTTCTCCATCAATGTCATGTTCATTCTTTCTGCAACTCCATTCTATTGTGGATAATACAAATTTTTATTTTATCTATGAATATCACAATCTTTATAGAATCTATCAAAATTATTAGAGAAAAATTCACGCCATTATCAGTCCTCAAACATTTTATTTTATTTCTACTTTACAACTCAACCATTGCTTTAAATTCTTTAAATAGACTAAAAACTTCAAATTTACTTTTTAGAAAATATACCCATGTCCTTCTACTATAATCATCAACAAATGAAACATAATAAGTATATTTTCCAATTGAAGTGACATCTACAAGAAAAAACACACCATAATTAATAAGATCCAATACACCACAAGATTTATGAGAACTCGAGTAAAACTGAATGTGGTTTTATTTTCCATAAATGCAATGCTCACATAAATCAAATTCAAGATTACAATTAGACAACCCTTCAATAAGGTTTTTATTTTTCAAGGTCTTTAGACCCTTTTCTCTAATGTGGCCGTCTCTAATGACATAACATTGTTTTCTCTATAGGTAACTTTGACTTATAAGAAAGAGCACCCTTGGGTACCCAAAATCCATGACCATCTACTGAAGATGAAACCCTCACCTCTTCCACATACTTGCTTTTTATAGGAGTACTATTGTACTCAACGGTGCATGCATCAAGATTATAAAATGCGTCATATCTGACACCTCTAGAAATCACCATAGCACCTCTAACAATCTTGCATATTGCATTAAAAAATACTAATTACACACCTACATCTATTAGTTTTCTCACATATAACAAATTTTGTGCTAATTTAGGGATATGTAACATACCATTAATCCTTTTTATTCTACCATTAAGAAACCTAATTCTAACTTTACCATGGCCAAAAATATTTAAATAAGAATCATCACCCAAGTACACCTTACCTCCTTCAAATTCTTCATATTTAAAAAACCAATCTCTATTAAAGGTCATATTGAAATATGAACCTAAGTTAATTAACCATGGATCATTACCTACATGAGTTGTAAAAGCTACAATGAATCCATCACCATCTTCCTTATTGGAATTAGAATCATAATCAAATCTCTTACTTTTCTTCTTTGCAGTCCTTACGAATATGTCCAGGCTTACCAAAACTCCAACAAATAACTTTGGACTTTCCAATAAATTTGGATCTCCTTGGACTTGGATTTATCACGCTTCTCATTCTTCTTTCCTTTTTCCTTAGGTCTTCCACAAACATTTAGGGCCTCCTTGGCATTGATTGATACCTTCCTCCTCATCTCTTCATAAAGAAAAGAACCCACCACATCTCCAGTCTTCAATGTAACAAAATTACTCCCAATAGCCATAACAAGAGAATCCCATGAATTAGACAAAGAACAAAGCAAGATTTGACATTTATCCTCATCCATTTTGACACCAATTGATGCCAATTGAGCCACTAACATATTAAATGCTTCCAAGTGGTCTATAATTTTTCCACCCAATTCCATTCTCCAGGAATATAATTTCTTCTTCAAGAAAATCTTGTTCACTAAAGATTTAGCTTGATACATCTCACCAAGTTTCTTCCATAATTTATGTGTAGAGGTATCTTCATGGACATTGATTAAAATATTTTATCAAGCACAATCTAATTAGACCCTTGGCTTTATAGTCCATAACATCATATTGAGTAGCCAAAGTAGGATCTATAGGCCTTGAAACATTCTCATCAACAACATCCCATAGATCTCGATCTATCAACATATCCTCCATCTTCAAATTCCACATTTCAAAATTATTTCCAAAAAAAATATCCACCTCTATTCTCCCTGATGAACTTGCCATCTGAAAATGCTTGCAACAAGATCACAAAGTATCTTCTACAGAAGCTCCCACTCAAATTTGGATTAGTTCAAAAAACCTAACAACCCATAACTAAAACCAAAGGTGATTAGGCTTTGATACCACTTGTAAGGAAGCTAAGGTAGCAGAACAACTTCCTACAATAATCTTGAGAGGAGGATAATGCAAAAAAAATTAGATCTTTACAATAATTACAAAAACTTAAACATAAATAAACATAAATATCATGCATACCACAACACAGTGATTTACGTGGGAAAAACCCTTTTGAGAGAAAACCCCACACTCCAAAAGCTACCCAATATATTATTCAAAAATCATGAAGATTACAATATACTTGTAGAGCAAGATTCTCACAAGATTATCACCAACTAGAGATCCAGAAGCAACACGATTGGTATTAGACTCTCAGAATACATCACAACACACAACCGTAATACAACACCCTCATAAAATAGGGTTGCCTTCTAGGGCAAGTCAAGCCAAAAAATATCAACTGCCATATTTGAGACCTAATGATGAATGGTATAAATTTATAATATATATATATATATATAATTTGGCTTTTGGGGGCATTTCCCTTGATCCCCCACCAAGGCACATGGCCCTCGGACCCCTCACGAGGGGGGGAGGTGCCCCCCTGTGCACCCCCTCCTTACCTATCAACAATACCTCATGTAATTTCAAGGTTGAAACACATTTTCCCAACAAAGTTAAGGTGAAAAATGTCCTAAAGAAGGTTGAGTTATTCATATTGATCTAGAATGTAACTTAACACGTAGGAGCAAAGACATCAAGTGAACTTGTGTTGACAAGAGAGAGGTGAAACTTATTAACTTTCAATTGATAAAATGAATGAGGTAGAGGTGTTAAAGGATTCCATCAATCAAGTGGGTTGATGTGTACTCTTATATCCTAATTTACCTAAGTAAATAAATTAAATTTCCTAATAAAACTTAGTATAAGGTATAATTATATAACTATGCCAACAAATATATTAAACAAAATTCTTTACTATTATCATTCCCCAACGCATTAAATTTTTTTATTAGTTCTCCATGAGAGCCATAAACTCCTTGAACAAAAAAAAAATGTATTCTCATAAGAAAATAAATTTGTGCCCTTTTAGAAAAATTATAAATTAAGGATAATAGGGATTTTGATAAAAAGGGAACATCTATTGATGCTTCTTGAGAAAACCCCCAAGGATATATAAACAAGAAAAAAACTAGGCTCACTTCTATATATTTTAATTTTTGGTTGAGGCATATGCACACATGCCTAGGGAGAAGTAGTCAAAATTGGATAACAAGATTGCAAAATGTATCCTCATTAGCTATGGTGTTAATGTCAAAAAGTATTTAATCTTTAAAATTGTTGAACACCCGGAATACTGAGAGGGGGGGGGTGAATCAATATTCACTAAAATTCATTAACTTCATCAACTTTAAAATTCATTCAATGCATCACATTAAACTTGTAGTAATGGAAAGGAACATAGAAAGTATGCATCACATCAAAGAACAAAAGAACACCAAATTTACGTGGAAAACCCAAAAAGGGCTCATTGTTGGTGGCTCACTACCAAAGGGATCATTTTCCAAAATAGAAAAAGATAGAAGAAAGGGTGGCTCATTGCCAAATATGAACTGCTAACAATGCATCTGACCTATGTTGAAGATACAGTTCCATTGAAGCTCAAAAAATTGACTTAACAAACTTCATACTTCACCTCAACTATAATTTGCACTTCTCTACACCAAATATTGCACATACACTTAATCACATCATACACATCCTCATCACTATATCCACACAAGGAATTAACCTTATATATATACCACATCCAACCAAAACATCAAGTAGATCAACCTAATAGATGTATCGTGCAACCTCATAACTTGTTGGCCCAAAATACCAACACACACACACCTTGTGGAAGGAACCAAAGTGTATACACCACCAAAATAGATCGACATGATCCATAATCACTCCTATGATTCTGCTCCATACATTATTCAACTCCACATGACCCCAAAACTTTAGGTCGACACATTGGTGAAGTAACAACAAAATGAACCAATTATTTATTGACAACTAATCACGTGGAACACCAAAACACTTGCCACTTGGAATGTACACACTACTGAAATTTGTAAATACTACCACAAATCCACATATCAAAATATTCATCCGTAGTGGAGTGTAGAGAATTCCAACATACACTCTATCACTGCAACTCTGTCATTTCCAGAGACGATGCTCTGTCAACATTATCTTTGACTGTGGAGGACATCAAGTCATGAAACTCTGGATTTAGACTCTTCCAACATGCATCACTATTACCTCAAAATGACATAACCGAATTCTTCATAGTGGAGCAATGTGAACCTCAAATCTAGTTCATTGAACATTGAAACTGCACTACGGGACTAGGAAATTATCCAAACCATTTGGTCTTCTTCGAACCAATACTTCTGCATCTCTATCATGGGTTTCCATCAATGACAACACTATATACTATCATGCTCATCAATCTTCATCAATCTCCCCACTCAACAATATCTTCACATCATCATGCTCATGTTGCCAACAATCTCCTCAATGACAAACAAACTTCCAACAACTCCCTCTTTGTCATTGATGGCATCACGCTCTCAAAACTCTTAAAATACTCAAACTTCTCCCCATTTGGAATCAAGGGAAAAGGGATCAAAGTATCGGATTTCTTAGCTTACACCAACTACTCTAACTATTTTCCTCTTTACAAATATACATGTATATACATGAGAATATCTCCCCCTTACTACTTCACTTCTATACTCAACACTTCTCTAATAATTTATATTAGGGAGACCCTAATAGTGTTATTCAATAAAATTGACCAAAATTTTACTACAACACTCTCTAATACTTCCATATATGTATATTGCAATCAAGAAAGCTATTTATATAGAGCAAAAATGTACACCTTAACTTGAGGAGGGAAAACTACCTTGAGTAGACACTTTCAATTTTGCAAGAGGTGCCTTCCAATATCTCTTTGCTATCTCCCATTCCTTAGTGAAGGAAAGTATACCACATTGACTTTCAAGCTTCAAATGGAGGTCTTCACCTTCATCCAGAGAACTAGGTACCAGATTATTTTGCAAGATCTTCTCAGCATCAACCAAAATTCTAGTCAGAGATATAAGTCTTGCACTTACTAGATCTCCCAGCTTACAATATTGCATTATTATAATTTTTTGTTCTTGTACTTGGAAAAATTATCCATGCAGATTTTCAATAGCAACCCTTGTTGCACCGTCTACATCACTAACCAGATTATAGACACCAGAGACCTAAGAAATTTGTGACTCTATTGAGTCCATTTGGTCCTTAATGCTCTTTCTAGAATTATGAAATTTTAAACAAAATTGAAATAGAACTTTAGGTTCTTCCACACAATTTTGAACATGTTTTAAGTTGCTTTACAACTTACCATGTGAAATAGCACACTTGTCAGAAGCATCTACAAATATCTTTTCATTGATCTTATTGGTCATTTCCTTTTCTAATAATTGTTCCAGACCAGTGGAGTATTCCTTAAAGGAATCAAGTAGTAGCCTCAATTATTGCACACTTGATAGAGAATTGCCAATATTTGCTTTGGGAAAGCTATCCTACAACAATTTTACTACTTCATCAATCATTTTAGCACTCTTTTGGTGTGTCTGTAGTATCTCCTTCCTTGCGGAGGCATGAAAGGCATCACCAAGTTGCAATTTATGTAGAGGAGACATTTTATCCATATCTACTTGTCCTTTTTGCATAGGAATTTGTAATAATTGTGTTGAAACCACTAATTGGAACTGTAGTTGCATGTCCAATAGGATTTTCAATGAATCTCTAGAAGATCTGAAGGATTCATCAATTGTTTGAACACTTCCTTCTTCCTTTTTCTCTTTCTCTTTCTCCTTCTCTCTATTTTCTTCTACAATATTCTCTTCCTTAGTAGCCTTTTCACCATCCGAAGGAGGCAAGTTTTCATCCTTTTGTGCCTCATACTTCTTTGGGTTTTCGTGTTTATCTTCTGCCTTCTACTCTGCATATTTTTCAATGTCTAGAGGAGGGAAATCTTGTTATGTTTGAGCTTCTTCTTTCTCTAGGGCAACCTGCATATCATCATTCTTTTCTTCAGCAAAAATATTTTTTGTAACTAGAGGGGCATTGCCTATAATCATATATTTTTCCACATTCTCCTCTATAGGAACATTCTCATGTTGTGCACTTTCAGGCTCATTAGTTTCTGGGATAGATACATCATTCTACATTTCATTTTCATCATCAAGAGACATCCCCAGTTCTTTTTCCAGATCTGCAACCTTTTGTAGTGTCTCATTCTTCAGTCTTTCTATGTGTTCCTTGTCCTTGCTCATCAAGATGTTGACTCTCTACTTTGTCCTTAATTCCATGTTGTATACTTGAGCCAATTTAGCTCTATCTTCATCTGTCACTGATAAATTTTGACTCAAAATATGACAAAATTTTGTCAAAATTTTGACGAACTTTCGACGAACTTTCGTTAGAATTATTTTGTCGATTTTCTGACGAACTTTGAAATGTTGAAATTCTGACCCAACATCGTCGGTTGGGTCAGAATTTCAACGTTTCAAATTTCATTGGAAAATCAACGAAATAATTCTAACGAAAGTTCGTCGAAATTCTGACGAACTTTTGTCGGATTTTGAGTCAAAATGTATTAGTGTGTGAGAGAAGAACCAATCTTGTCCAAGGAAAATCTTTTCATTTTTGCATCTTCATCAAAAGCTTCCTATTTTCTAGCAATTAGAATACCTTTAAGGTCATCAGGTAGTTGACTCTCAATTTCTCCAAGGCTAGTATTAAATGTTACCATGTATTTTCACAATAGCCTCTTTTGTAGCAATCTTATCCTTATCATTTGACTCAAGATACATTTATGCAGTCTCTTTTAGGAGGCCAACATTTGTAATACTATTAAATAAATTATCTATCTTCAAGGGACTATGCTCCCTTATTAGAGGGGTCTTCTCTTCTTTCCTTTACCTTTTTCCTCGCTTTTAACTGATTCTTTTCCTAAACTCTTTTCTCTTTTTGATAGTAAAGTCTTTCTTTTTCTTTTCTACTTCTTCATTTTCAGTATCAATAATGTCAGCCTTTGTACTTTTTGCACTTGTCTCTTCCATGGAGGCTTGAGACATATTTTTTTAGATTAGCTGTGGTTTTTCCTCTTATATATCCTCTTTATCCTCACAACTAATGTATTTTTCCCTTGTCTCCTTTTCTTTCATTCTTCTCTTCTTAGGAGTTTGTTGTTGTACAAAGACACTGGATGTAGCTTTCTTATTTGGATTTACTATAGGCATAGTTTTAGAGGACTTCAAAACTAAGGGAGAGGAGGAAGAGGTCTTGATGGACCTTCTTGTGCTGGTAGTGTCCTACAGAGCCATAGATGGGGCTTTGATTTTCTCTGTAGAACCCTTGGATGGGTTCACCATCTCCTCCAAGTCTACTTTCATCTTTGCTACATTCTTCTTTAACTCTTTTTCTTTTTGTTTTAGGTGCAGTTCACCGGATTTCTCTTCATAGGTTCCAAATCTATCCAAATTTGGATCTTTAGGCTTGCTTAACACAACTTCTACAAGATCGGTAATTTCTTCTACAATAACCTCATAGCCCAGCTCCAGAACCCAAACTATTCCATGTTCAACTACTTCCATAATGTAGTTATCTCTAGTAACCATAAAGGTTATATCCTTGTATTTCTCAACAATATTTGTTGGTATCCTCTATCTTTCTTGCATTTTTCCTTGAAAGGTCTTGAAGAAACCCCATAGCATAGTATTATAGGTTTCTAGGTCTCTGAGCCTTCTCATAAGATCTCTGATTTGAATTGCAATAGGAATGTTGTCCAACTATACAATATTCTTTGCACCAGGCAACTCTCTAAGAAATTAAAATGATAAACACATAATTAGGGTACCATATCGAAAGTGGTACTGAGATTCTTTGGTCTTCTAAAGATTCTCCATCAACTGTTGTCTCAGGAGTTCGTACAAATCAATATCTAGACCTTCTTTAACAATTTGGTGAGTAGTGTGTATAGTTGTGGTCGACACAAAATTCACTTTGTTAGTATACAATATTTTGTACCCTATCATCATCGAAGCATATTTTACTACCGAATCATCAATGTATTTCATGGTTAGGGAACACTTGTCAAATTTCACATGGGTGAGCTTCATTACCATCTCATTCTTCATGACCTTCATTGCCAGAATGGGTCCTTCAGAGCCTAGATCGATAACTACCTTAATAGCATGCTTGTTGATCAAATGTGGCATATCCAACCACGTAAACCTATCATGAATTAGGCTTAGCATAACTTAACCCATTCATTCTCATAACATAATTTTGGAAAGTTATTCCACACATCCAACTTCTTCTCCATCAAACTTTCAAATTCAGGTTTCAATTCAAAGTCATCTCCTGTTAGCTCATTGACCCAAAATTCTGCCATCTTTGTGTAATCATATTATTTCATTTTTGTGTGGATGTAGATTCACACATCCTTAGTGTGCATTACACCATAAGGAACCCTCAAAAAGCGCCTTCCAGATTGATCTCCATGGATTTATAAGGGTGCTTCTTAAAATTAGGTCTTGGCCATTCCAAGACATCAATCACTTATGGAGTATACATCATGCATCACTTTTGAAACTAGGGTTTAGTAGGAAATGATAAATAACTTTGAATTTATTTGCTCGTAGGGTTTCACACAATAAATTAAAATCACCTTTTCTCTTCTCTTCACTTCAAATGCTTGTTCACAAATGAATTAATCATATGTGAAAACATATATAAACACTTTTTCAAAGACCTAAAATGCATTGATTGTAGTGAATAAAGTTAGGTTGAAAAGTTGGAAAACCCTCACTATGTTGACACAACCACTTTCAGTCACTCCACAAATCTCTGCAATAGGAAATTTCATATAAGATATACCATCAACAGATCAACCATGTTAATCTACACATGTACTAGTGTGTTGTTCAAGGCATCATAACCACATATTTGGTGGGGGATAGAATGTTTTTTGCTAAAAATCCCCCTAAGCCAAAGCTCTTCATCCAATTTTTGGAGGAAACATCTCCACTAGGAGTTGGAACATACTCATTCTTTACTTCACTCTCTTTTTTCTTCTTCCAAATCTTGTTCATTTCCCTCTTCATCTCAGCTGGATCCACTTTCTTTACCAAATCAACCTTCTTCTATGAAACCAAGGGTTTCACATTCTTGCTTTTGCAAAACTTTTCTATGTGTCCATGTTTGTTGCATTTGTGACATGTGACACCTTTTTGAACACGCTTACTTCTTGTCGTTCTAGATCTAAATTCAGAACTCTTATGCCCAAATCTATTACATTTTAACACTTATCCAGAAAGATTCAAACATCATGCCATTATTGTAGCCATTCATCATCTAACTTCTGCAATCATTAGCTTTATGTCCAAATCTATAGCATGTAAAGCACTGGCCAGGAAATGATTGAATATTTTGATTCATTCTACCTCTACACTCTACAAATTTATGTCCAAACTTATTGCAAGAATAACAATAACCATTAAAAGATGAATACCTTTGTGCAGTAGGTTGTCTGATAGGTGGTCACTTGAATTCTTTCTTCTGGTTCTAGACCTATTTGATATTGCTCTTGTTGTCATTCTTCTTTTCAACATTGTTTGGAGTCTGATTTTCCTTTGAAATCCCTCCTTTCTCAAACCCTAATCCTTCTTTTTCCTTAGAAGCCTTTTGATTCACAATCATCTCATCAAGCATTACAAATCTCTTCTTGAAAATTTCCTTGTTATTCTTTTCTTTTTCTAGATCTGATCTTAAAGTTACAATCTCTTGTTGAAGCTTTGAGCATTCTTTAGATTTGTATTTTAGTTTAGCATTGAGGTAGTCTTCAACTCTTTTTCCTTCTTCAACTTGCACTTTTAGATTGATGATAGTCTCATTTAATTGTTTGAGCTACTCATTTGTTTATTTGACTCTTTTTGTAGCTTTCTTTAGTTTCTCTCTCAACTTCTTAATATGCTCATCTGCATCATTAAGATCCTTTTTCATATATCTATTCTCAACTTTTGCTTTTATCCAAATCATCAAGGGCTGATTTGAATTCTCCTTCCATGTCAACTACATAATATTCTTCAGTAAACCCTTCAAGAATAATTTCTTCCAAAGGAATATGATACTTCCATGTAGCCATGTGTTCAATCTCCAAGATATACCTTAGTGATCAAGCCAATTGAAGGAACCAAGCTTTGATACCAATTGTTGAACACTCAAAATACTGAGAGGGGGGTTAATCAGTATTCAATGAAATTCATTAACTTCATCAACTTTAAAAATTCATTCAATGCATCACATTAAACTTGTAGTAATGGAAAGGAACATAGAAAGCATGCATAACTTCAAAGAACACAAGAACACCAGATTTATGTGGAAAACCTAAAAAGGAAAAAACCATGGTGAGGATTAGCTCACAATTTATTATAATTAGTTACAATGTTTTATATAGAATGGTGGACTCACTATCCAAAAAGAGAAAGGCTCACTGCCAAAGGGCCCACTGCCTATAATAGAAAGAGATAGAATAAAGGGTGGCTCACTACCAAATATGAACTTCCAAAAATGCATCTAACTTATGCCTAAGATACAATTCCACTAAAGCTCAGAAAACTAACTTAACACACTTCATACTTCTCTGCACCAAATCTTGCACATAAGCTTAATCACATCATACACATCCTCATCACTATATCCACACAAGGAATTAACCTTGCATATATATTGTATCCAACCAAAACATCTATCAGGTCAACCTAATAGATGTATTGTGCAACCTCATAATCTGTCAAGCCAAAATACCAACACACACGTGCCTTGTGGAAGGAACCAAAGAATATATACCACCATAATAGGTTGACATGACCCATAATCACTCCTATGATTCTGTCCCATACATTATTCAACTCCGCATGACCCCAAAACTTTAGGTCGACACCATTGGTGAAGTAACAATAAAATGAACCAACTGTTCACTCACAACTCCTCACGCAGATCACCAAAACACTTATCACTTGGAATGTATACACTACTAACATCTGTGAACACTACCACAAATCTTCCTATCAAAATATTTATCCGCAGTGGAGTGTGGAGCATTCCAACATACACTTTGTCACTACAACTCTTCCATATTTAGAGCTGATGCTCTGTCAACATTATCTTCGACTGTGAAAGAAATCAAATAATGAAACTTTGGATTTAGACTCTTCCAACTTGCATCACTATTACCTCAAAATGGAATAACTAGATTCTTCATAGCAAAGCAATGCAAACCTCAAAACTGGTTCATTGAACACTGAAATTGCACTTTGGAACTTAGGCAATTATCCACACTATTTGGTCTTCTCCAGACCAATACTTCTACATCTTTGTCATGGGTTGCCATCAATTACAACACCACTTACTTTCATGCTCATCAATCTTCATCAATCTCCCCACTCAAAAATCTCTTCACATTATCATGCTCATGTTGCCAACAATTCCTTAATGACAAACAAACTTCCAACAAAAATCATATGGCTAGAAAAGTTATATACAATTAAAATGTGATCTTCAAGGATATTAGATCTTTCCTTAAAATTGATAGCTAAAGGAGAATGTGAAGTAAATTGTGTAACTATAGAGAAAACATTGAGATAGATACACTAAATGATGAATAGAGGTTCATGTTAGACCTAATGAGGAGAGGTCAAAGAGTTTAGAAGAGTTAATAATATTTATGAGAACTAGAGTAAAATTGAATATGGTTCTACTTTCTTAAAATAAAGTGTTCATAAAAGTCAAACTCAAGAGAACAATCAATAAGCCTCTAAACAAGATTTTTATTTTTGAGGTCCATATATCTTTATATCCAACTTGGAACATGTGTGGGTTCCATAATTTTTTTTGCTTGGTGAGTAGCTTTCTCTCCATGCTAAGAGCATGCTTAGGTATCTAAAATGCATGACCATTAGAACTAAAAATAAAAAATATCTTCATTGCAGGTTTGATGCAAAAGTTTAGATTCAATAGATCTCTTTAGCACATGTATGAAATAACTATTGCATTGTATGCAAGTAAAAGCATCAAGTCAAATGAGAGTCAACTTGAACCCTGAAATAGGAACTATAGTTTATCTAATAATATTACACCCTCTATTGTAAAAGATAACTTGGGAAACTAAACCATTTATTATAATATTTTTGATGCTAAACTAGGGATTTATAGGTCTCTTGTAATATACTCAATGCTCCCATCACATAATTAGAACTCGACTCTTCCATAACTAATAATATTGAGGTAAGACTTTTCATTGAGGTTGGCCTTCCCACAATAATAACTCTCAGTCTAAAAACTAACCCATATAGGGATTCATGTGGAAATATGTTCTAGAGTCAATCATCCATACATCCTCAAATGTAGGTGTGACTAAGGATATAACAATTGTTGTCCTCCCCGTAGACCAAGATTGACACCATTAAAATTTATTATATTTTATTTTACTACTCTTAATTCATAGATATATGTAGGATAAGAGTACACACATATTTGTGTTATTTTTCATATTTTCCTATTTGTGGAGGTATAAATAATGAAATGGAGGTTTGACTATGACAAGCCCCTAAACAACCCCAACAATTTCCCCTCGTTTCTTTTTTTGTAGGTATATTGAAAATACTCAACTACATGGAGATTTGAAAGTATTTTATGTTGAATTTTCAAGTTATTTATTTGATTTAATGTAATTTAAATTTATTTAATAAATATAATTTGTAACCATTTTATTATATGGAAATATTTGGTATATACTTGTACTTGTTTGAATATATTAAATCACTTATCAATCCATAACTTTTTATTATAGAACATTCTAGTACCTGAGTCATATGGATGACAATGTGATGGACAAATATTCATGCAATGCATTGGAGTCCTAGATAGTGAATTATAATATTTTATGCCAATTCCATTCTATATCTTTTTTCTAGTTTTGAAATAGAAATTTGTCAATTATTCTTTAGTTTTTATAAAATAGTATTTTTCTTACTTTTTTCATGCTTTTGTTTAATAAATGTTTCTCATTTCTTAAATAAAACAATTTTTTTATGGTATTTTCAATATTATTATGTTACTTCTTTATTGCGTAGAGGTCAAATGTTATTATTTAGAGTTTAACAATCTTAGAATAGTGTAATTAAGGAATCATATCATTATAAAATAAATGATTCTTAGCTAAACCAAAGTCCCAACATTATATTTTGGTGAACAAAATTATCACACCTCATCTTTTCTTTGTTTAGTAAATGTAAGTTATTCAACAATGTTAGAAATATTTGTGCAAAATTTTAATGTATTTGATAATTATTTCTCAAAACAAGAGTTCACTATGTTCTAGATGATGTTCTTGATGATTTTCTACATGTTCTTTTTTATTTTTAATTCTAAATCACTTCCTTCAAGTTATATTTCTAATCAATTTCTCCTTTTGATTCTCTTTCTCAAAATTTAATTAATACAATATTTATTTCTAGCTCTACTTAAGAGCTTGTGAAACCAAAAATTATTGTTCATCTTTAAGAAGAAAAACTTTAAGTTTTAAAACCTATAATAATCATTCAAGGTGATTCTGATACACCTCAACCTACGAGTAATTATCTTAAAATTTCTCAATCTATCACTTCTAACATTCTTGTGGTTGCTATTTTACATACAATAGCCCACACATATCATACCCACTAAAATAAACAAAATACTTCCAAATCTCACTCCTCTTCCAACTTCTTCTCCATTATAGCTTTAACTTCTTACTCTACTCAAAGAAATCTTAGAGATTATGATCTTATTGAGTATCTTTGTTCTACTCTTGCTAAGATCTCTCTTTGGGATCTTGTTCAAACCTTTCATTCTTATTATGAAACCTAGAAGACTTTGCAGAAGATCCCTATGTTATCTTTTGCTAGACCAAATGAATTAGTTTCCTTGATTGATTACTTCAAATAAAAAACCACTAATATTCTTGTATAATAATATGAGCTTCCCCATATATAGGTCCATAATCAATACAATACTCTTCTAATTATTTATGTTATTAATAATATTGGTATTAGGCATAGTCTCATTGATCCTAGTTTTGGTCTTAATGTTTATGGTGTAGACTTATTGGACTGAACCAATGTAGATACTTCTTATCTTTCTCCTACATCATTATCTATTTATGGGATTGATAACATGGGTAGGAAATAAATTGGAATGGTTAAATTTCCTATTTATTTAGGCCCTATTACCTTATCCACTATGGTATATGTGAAGCCAGGAGCCTTATCATACAATCTTCTTCTTGGTAGACTATGGATTCATATCATGGATGCTCTTTTATCTACTTTGCATCATTATATTCAATTTGTTTATGATAGTAAATTATATATAATTAAAGATAATCCAAATCCCTTTCAGTGGTTCCCACAAATGGATACTAGTTGTTATCCTAGTTCATATTCAACACTTTTTAATCTAATTCCTTCTTCATCACCAAAGCTAATTACACCATCCATAACTTTTGTTAATGATGCTATCGATAAGATAACTCGATTTTTTAATCTCCTTCAAATGTGTGTTTTGGTGATGATTAGGGTTCTTTAGACTTTATGCCTTCTTTTGTAGGTGAATATAAATTAAACCCATCTTACTTTGATATTCTAAACCTTTCATTTACAACATCTCAATGTACAACAATTAATACTTCAAATATTTATTCTAATGATTCTTGTTACTAAAAATCTCATTAACTTCTCCACTATTGGAAATCATTAAATCTTTTCAAAAGTATATTATAATTATGGTTGTGGTCATAAAGAGCATGGTATTAAGATATATATAGCCTAATGTCATAACACTACTGTGAGTCTTGGATATTGTCCTAGCTCTTCTAAAGTTTGACATATATGGATATAAACATGTTTTTAGAATCTTTTGGTTCCTCTTCTCTTCCTCTAGTTCATCCTAAACTTATTATGGATAGAGAAAATTTGTCAATACCTCCTCTAGATGCATTTTATTCTTGGGAGGCACTAGCTAACTTTCTTAAGGTATATTATAGTTTTCCTTCCTATCACCATGACCATAGATTTTTATATTTTTTAGATTATAAACATACTTTGGGGATTTTTCATGAAATTTGATGATCCTACTTTGATTTCAAATACCTCTTAGGACTTTATGCACATTCATGATCCTATATTATGCGTAAGGTTACGAGTAGTCAACTTGTGACTACCTTAACTCTTAATTAAGCCATATTAAAATTATATTACTATTTAGTTATTTAGGTCAACTCAAGGCTTATATGTTGTTATCTAAATTAGTATGGGTGATGTTCTAAGCATAAGTAGGGTATATAAAGGAGATATTAAGTCTTATTTAATCATCATATTGTGAAGTGTGTTCTAATTTGAGATATTTGGAGGTTTTACCCCTCAAAGCGGCTTGTTATTCTCAATTATTAGTAAGTATTTTTAGCATATTCCATATCATATTATTCTCTAGCATAAGTTATTTCATTATAAGCACCATGAAGGCAATGGATTTTTTTCAAATTTGGAGGTCATTTTTGGAAGCACATATCTTTCATATTTTGGTAATTTTTTTCCTATTTTGGGAAGGTTTTTCAAGAACACATTAAAGCATATACAATAGAAATTTTAGAATAATTGGAGTATAATTGAGTGATTTATTATAGAATTATGGTTTCCAAAAAGTTTGCTCTCAAGACTGAAAATCATCTAATTTCTTGGAGATTTTTCTAGGAAAGTGTGACCTAGGCATAGTTAAGTTATAGTTAAAATTTGAAAGTATTTGGAAATTATTTGTGTGATTTATTACAAAAAATAAAATTTCTATCATGATGGGGCTTGCCACAAGAGACAAAAAGAATGTTGTCACACCTAGGAAATATCCAAAAAGGACAATTTATAAATTGAGGGTATTAATCCTAATGAAAAAATAAACAAGGTTAAGGAACAATTTCATCATTGAAGGAGACAAATGAGGGAATTTTAGTAGTGAAGAAGGATACGTAGAAGGAGATGAATGAATTAAAATCACTTATTCATGGTATGAAATATAAGAGAGAAGATTTGTGTCATAAGGTGGAAGATAATGTTTTTATTGGACATGATTTTTTTGGGCTTGACTCAAATTTAAAGAAGGATCAACTCCCAAATAATCTTATGCCTAGGAAATTCACAACAAAGTCGGATATGAAAATTTTTGATGGAAAGGATCCAACCAATTGGATTTACCAAATGGAGCACTTTTTTTGAATTTTATAGAAGATATTTTAAAGGAATTATTTATAGGAGGTTTAAGGACCACATAAAATATGAGGTAAATTTATTATATCCATAACCCTCGACATAAGCGATGCTTGTGACAAGACAAGTGGAGGAAATTTTTTTGTCCAACTAAAAATAATGGCTCATAAAAAAAAGAGAAAGGATCTCTCACACAAAAATTGCCTCAAACTACCAAATTGACTTCACAAAAAAATGAGGAGAAGAGAGAAAAATGTCACGTTTCAATTATGATAAAAAATATAGTTGATGACATAAATGTAGTGAAAATATTTTTTTTGTATTGAAGGTTTGAGTGAGGAAGAAGAGGAGGAACCAATATTAGAGGGTGACAAGGATTCAGATGAGGAATCACAAGATCTTGAACCAATAATTTCTTTCCATACACTCTTAGGTTTTAGTGTTGTAGAAACTCTCAAGGTATTGAGTTTTTTAAAGAAGCAGAGAGTAACAATATTGGTAGAGTTGGGAAGCACTCATAATTTCATCAACAAAAAGTTGGCTCCTCATCTAAATTATTTTATATATATAGCTCTAGAATTACAAGTCATGATTACAGATGGGGCTATTGTTAGTTGTTTTGGGAAATTTCATAGCATTCAATTATCCATGGGAGATTATCATCTTGATTGCCCAATGTTTTTTTATCTCCATCGTAAAATAAATATTATTTTGGGAGTACAATGGCTTACTACTTTGAGAATAATTGAGATGAAATTCTGGAAATATTCAAAATATTTAAACCAAAATGAAAGAAAGTGGGCCTAAGATGGTTGTGTGCAAATTTCCCATAGACAGTAAGCTCCCATCAAATGTAAAAAATTCTTAAGGAGTTGAAAGATTTGTAGCCCAATTATTTTCATTAGAAACCAATCAATAAAATGTTCCTACCCATACAAATCTACCAGTAATTATAGATTTTCACTTAGTGGTTTTTGGAGATACACTTAAAGGAATTCCTCCTAAGAGGGATCATGATCATACCATAGAACTAGTGTTAGGGAGCTAGCCGCCCAACATTAGGCCTTATATACAAAAAAATGAGATTGAAAATATTATTCAGGAGATGCTAGAGGCATGTATTATTATACATATATAGAGTACTTAATCCTCACCCATGGTGATGGTATGTAAGAAGGACCAAAATTGGTACATGTTCCTAGACTACAGAGTGCCTGGCACGTACACCATCAAAGATAAGTTTTCTATTCCAATCACTGATGATTTACTACATGAATTGAATGGACTTATGTGTTTTGCAAAGATAGATATTAGATTAGGTTATCATAAAATTTGAATTAAGGAAGATGATATCCCAAAGACAAAATTAAGGAATCATGATGGTCATTATGAGTTAGGAATCCCAAAGACTAATGCACCATCTATATTTCAAAGTTTGATGAACTCCATTTTTAATAATTTTTTGAGGAAGTTTGTATTAGTATTCTTTGATGATATATTGATTTGTAGAAATACATGGGATGAAACTTTTTAGCATGTAGATCAAGCATTGCAAGTTCTTAAAGATCACTAGCTCTATGCTAAGCCTTCCAAGTGTGATTTTAGTCTCAAAGAGGTGGATTAATTGGGGAATAATTTTATATGGAGTAAATTTTAATCCTAAAAAATTTAAGGCTACCATAGAATGACCTATTTCCAAAACCATTAAGAAATTGAAGGATTTATTGGGACTGACTGGAAACTATAGAAGATTCATAAAGAAATATGGTTGTATAGCACCACCCCTCACAACTCTATTGAAGAAGGATTATTTTCAATGTAATGAGTTAGCTAATACATCATTTGAGAGATTGAAGGAGGCTATGTGTACTAATATAGTTCTTGATACTCTAGACTTAACCAAGGATTTTATTATGGAGTGTGATGCTTTAGGTAATGACATAGGAGTATTTCTCATGCAGGAGGGTCACATTAATTTTGAGAGTCATCAATTAAAGGCTAAGAATCAACTCAAACCAATTTGTGAGAAGGAAATGCTATCTATTCTTAATGAAATAAAATAATGGAGGATATATCCAATGGGTAGACACTTTAAAGTTAAGATGAATCATGATAGAAAAATATTTTTTAGAACAAATATTATCTTTTTAAGAGCAACAAAAATGGGTCGCTAAGATGTTGGGGTATGACTTTAAGATTGTATATAAGAAAGGGAAGGAAAATGTTTTGGTAGATACATTACCTATAAAGGATAAGAAGGTTGAAGCATTATTATGTGCCATTTCAATATTAAAAGTAGATTGAGTAGTAGAATCCAAAGAAAAGTGGTAGAATGATGTCGCTACAAGTAATCTCATTCAACAGTTATAAAGTGATCTAAGTAGTTTAGATAAGTTTTTTTGAAAGAGATATTCTTGTGGTATAAAGAGTGATTATGCCTATGTAATAATTCCACTCTCAAAAAAATTATTCTCATAGAACTTCATGATTCTCTAGTTGGTAGTCATTTAGGATTTTTGAAGACATATCATTGAATCAAGAAAGAGTTATTATGGGAAGGGCTAAAATGATATATTCAAAAATTTATGGCAGAATGTTTAGTTTTTCAAATGAATAAAGGTGCTACAATTAAGATACTTTATTTTTTTAGCCCTTAGTTATTCCTTGTCAGCATTTGGCAGAGGTCACCATGGATTTCATCACATGGCTTCGAAGATATAGGGTAAGAATGTCATCATGGAAGTGGTGGGTCACCTCACTAAATATACACATTTTTATTGCATCATCTCATCCTTTTACAATAGGTATAGTGGAAAAAGAAAATTGGAGAATATACAAAAGCTACATGATACACCTAAGGTTATTATCAATGATCATGATCCTATTTTTACTAGTAACTTTTGGAAAAAATTATTCTCTTGTTTAGGTATGAAATTGGCCCATAGATATTTATACCATCCTCAATATGATGTGCAAATTGAGATTGTTAATAAGTGCTTAGAAGGGTATCTACATTATTTCCATTCAGATAAGTAATCTCAATGGGTAGATTGGTCACCACTAGTAGAATGGTGGTATAACACTTCCTTTCATAGTTCATAATTTTTTTTTCCATTTATGGAACTATATGGATACTATCATCCATCCATCACATCATCATCAAGGGTGACACCAAGATTTTAGGTTATGGAGAAACATGTGCATCATCATCAACATATACTTTTAAGACTTAAGGAGAATCTAGCCATGACATATAATTGAATGAAGCAATAGGTTAACCAAAATTGTAGTGAAAGGAGTTTTGAAGTTGGGGAAAAGGATTTCTTGAGATTAAAAACATAAATAAATGTACCTTAAACAATATACAAAGAACAAAAAATTGTCCCAAAAATATTATGGTCCAACCAAATCATGCAAAAGATAGGAAATATCGCCTACAAGCTTGAGTTACCTCCAACAACAAAGACACATCTAGTTTTTTATGTTTCCTATTCGAAGAAAGTGATTGGGCATAATATCCTTACACAAAAATATTATCATAGTTATATCAAGAAGGAAGAATCATATTGGAACCATAGTTCATTCTACATAAATACACAAAGAAGCTAAGAACTAGGACTCTCATTGAGTATCTAATTTAGTGGAAGAATTTATCAATTGAATATGCCACATGGGAGGATGAAGAGTTTATTTAGAAGCATCCACACTTTATTAGAATTGAGGAAAATGATTCTCTGAAGAGGGGGGGCATGTTACACCCTTAATATTAGAGTATGTATAGGGTTATGAATATTCATCTTGTGGCTACCTTAACTCTTAATTAATCCATATTATCATTATTGTATTAATATTTAGTTATTTAGGTTCACCTAGGGCTTATATATTATTATCCAAGTTAGCCTCAGTGTTATCCTAGGCATAAGTGGGTTATACATAGGAGGTAGTGAGTCTTATTTGATGATTAAAAAGTGAAGTGTGTTCTCATTGGAGATGTTTGGAGGTTTTACCCCTTGAATTGGCTTATTATTCTCAAATATTATCAAGTATTTTCAACACTTAGTATTACATTCTTCTTTGGTGCAAGTTATTTCATTACATATGCCAGTTTTACTTCGTATCATCATGACCTTAGAGTTGTATATTTTTTACATTCTAAAGCATACTTTGGGGAAATTTTCATGATGTTTGATGATTATGCTTCACTTTCAAATATCTCTCAGGAATTTATACGTATGCATGATCATCAATATCGTAATACACTCATTGTAGGTGGTACTATTGATATCCCTATGGATCCTAATAATATCATTAAGTTTTTTCAAATTGGACAATGCATCTCTCTTGAATAATTTTCCTCCCATTTGAAACTTTTACTTAAATATTTCCAAATAATTTTTTCGGTCTAGTGCAGGAGCACCTACACCTCATCCTCCATTTTTTTATCATTTGATGAAAAGTAGGTTGGTCAGTAGGTTAGAATGAGTCTTTTGAGTATTTTCATCTTGAATAAGGTCTAACGAGACCATTAAGTATGTTTTAGGTTGAGTTTTAAAGTTTTGGAGTCAAAATGTGAAATATTGCAATCTTGCACTAAATGTTGTCTTTGTAGCCTTTAAAGGAAAATACTTGAATTTGTAGCTAAATGTTCAAGATTGGAGTTTCAATGATGTAATAAGGCTGTTGCAAGGTCATTTGAGTGGTTTTTGAGGTCATAGGTGTTAGGATTGCAAAATTGCTCCAAAGGTGCAATGTTGTCATAATGCAATTTGTTGTAATCTCATCATTAAAGTTGTAAACACCTTAACCAATGTATCCCTCATTCAAAAAATAGTTGAGGGCTATTGGAAATGGTGTGTTCAAGTTTATAAAGCCTCCTTTTGGTCGAGGCATGGTTGTTGGTCGAGTTTTTGGGGATTTGAATGCAAATAAACTCTGTTCTTCTAATTTTTCTTGTGTTTTCATTGTTATTGTTCTTGGTATAGACAATGACATCACTATATGGGCTCCAAGTGTTCATGGTTTGAGAGAAGGAAGAGTAAGATTTATTTTGTTGATGATTTGACTTGATTCCATCAAGTATTAAGAAAGTTACATCAAATTTTCTGTAAGAGGGTCTGGAACCCTACCAAACCAGGGTTTGGTCTAAACAATGGTTGTAATTCCCATTTCCATCATGGGAAAAATATATTTTTTGGTGGAATGATAGGTTTAGGACTTCTCTTCATGTTGAAATTGGTTTTAGATGGAAAGATGGAGTTTTGTGTGAGTTATTTGATGCCCTAGGTCTGGTTTTTCCTTGCAACAAGCCTGAAAATGTCCATTTGAATGCACTTCTTGCTGATTTTAGAGTATTTGAGTAATAGTGATGGATGTAATGTGTGGAAAGGGACTTGGGAAGATTTTTGGAACCTATTGAAGGCTTTAGGGGTGTTGGGGTGTGCCTTGGCAAGTCAAAACATTTCTTATACATGCCTAATTAAGCCTTTTTGTGGATTGAAAATCATTATTTTGAATCATTTGTTGTTAGTGTTTGGTTTTGAGTATTTGGAAACCTATAGGGGTTGATGCTAGATGTTTGAAATCAAGTTCCTTTATCTGGTTAATGCCTTTAACAAGTTTTTATCATGACTGTCCTGGTTTGTTAATGTTACAAGGTTGCATGGGCTTGTATGGAAGCGATGGGAGAATTGGGTGTTTCAGAATGCAAAGTAAAATTATTTGATCATGTTTTGTCATGTTAAGAGTGATCAAAGCATCCAAAATTCCTGTAGACATGTCTAGATGTGAGAGCCTAGTTGGGTGGTTAAGTTGCCTTGTTGAAAGGAATAGTGAAATTAATGTGTGTACATAGAGTATTTGAGAGAAGCTAATGAAAAAGGAGTTGCTTTCCCTAGAAATCTGCATCACGGTCATATGAGGATATGCATGACATTAACCCTAAAGTAGTGGTTTATAATATAGTGCTATATCTAACCACCTAGCTTGTAAAACAAAAAAATCTAAAAAATGCATTCTAAGGTTACTTTAATGGTTAACGTAGAGATAGAGAAGCTTTTAAAAGTTAAATTTATCTTCTTAATAGACTAGTCACCTTGAATATCAAATATTATCATAATCACTAAACTTGATAGCCATATTTGAGTATACATCAATTTTTGGGATTTAAACAAATCATCTCTTAAAGATGATTTTCCTCTTCCAAATATAGATATGATTATAAACTTGATGATAGGTCATTCCTCGCTCTCTTTCATGGATGGCTTCTCAGATTACTATCAAATCCTTATAAGTTTGGATGATCAATCAAAATTACTTTCACTACACCTTGGGGTACATTCTATTATATGATCATGAAATTTAATTTAAATAATGCTGGTGCAACTTACCAACATGCTATGACCTTTATCTTTCATGATTTCATTCATAATAGTCTATAATACTATGCCAATGATGTCAAGGCCAAATCTATTTTGTGCTAAGATCATATTAATAATCTATCTTATCTTTGAACACCTTTGATTATATAACATGTGGTTGAATCCTCTGTAGTATGTCTTTGGAGTAGATAATTTTAATTTTTTGGATTCATTATATCACATCATAGTATTAATGTGGATACTAAGAAAATAGATACTATTGGTAATATGCTACCCCCCTTAAAATATTTCTCAACTCTATAGTCTTTAGGGGAGATTTAAGCTATTTGTCAATTTATAGATTGAAACCTCCCCTTCACCAATATTCTAAAAAAGGATGTTCATTTCAATTGTAATAAGGATTATCAAAAGGATTTTGATATTATTAAGAGTTATTTGGCTAATACCCCAATACTAATGCCTGTAGTTCCTTTCTTACTTTACACTTTTTCTTTATCTCATGCTTAACTTGCTCTCTTGGCTCAACATGATGAGGGTAGAAAAAAATTGTATACTACATTAATTATAATCTACTTAACTATGAAACTTAATATTTTTTTTGGAGAAATAATGTCTTTATATCATGTTTGTGACACAAACTAAGACACTATCTTCTCCATGCTAAAATACGTATCATTAAATTAAATCCATTAAAATTTTTATTTTTTAAAAATTGAACGTTTTAGGACTCTTAACTAAGTGGCTCATGCTTTTGATTGAATTCAACTTTAATTTTGTACCTTAAAAAATGATGAAGGGGTAAGCTATAGAAGACCATTTAGCTTCCACTCCTTTATCCTTTTATTTTCCTAATCTTGATTCCTTTCTTAATGATCATATTCTCTCTCTTGATAATGATAATCCATTGGAGTGGTTCTTTGATGGATTGAAGTGTACGATTAGCTCTAAGGTTGGTGTGGTATAAATCCCCCACTCTATTAAGACAAGTCCACTCTTCTTATATATTAACTTTTCATGTACAAATAATAATGTCGATGGGTGTTTTTGCACTTCTCAACACAGACAATGCACAAGTGCAATGCCTCTCTTGAAAGGTGAAAATCTGCAATATTTAAGTTTTAGAAAATCACCCCAAGGTCTCTCGGGTGTCAGGTCATGACTAGCAAAAACAACTCAGTTGATTGATGTGATTTGCTGTTAATCACAAAGGGCATTTATGGTTGAATAAGCTTGGAGGTAATTGAATCTTCAAAAGGAGTTTTCAAATTCTAGAAATGAAGGACAATTGTTGCAAGTTTAGGACATTAGTCTAAAACTCCATATTACCATCTGATTTAGCTTTGCAATGATGCTGGAACTTTGTTTCAACCTCAGTTTCAAAGAAAATTCAAAAGGGAAAAGGGATAGAGAGTTTCCTAGACCTGCAACTAATTTTGAACAGTAACAATGGAGGATGCTATAGTGGACAACCTTCCTAAAACTAAGTTCCACTTAACCAAGGCAACCTACAGTCTCATGAAACTAGTGCAATCTTCTAAGGTCTACAGATTTTCAACCATACATTCACCATTAAGCATGAACAATAGATGAACTTGAGTGCAACAATGTGAATAATGTTTAGACTAACTTTACACTACTGTTTATCATCAACAAACAACAAAAAGTATGAACAAGGAAAGGATCAACACCATGAATTCTTCACCATTAAAGTACAACATGAATTTTCAACTAAAAGGAAACTTAAAAATTAGAACACCAAAGCTAAAAACTAATATAGAGGAGATGAATCATGCACACATGTGAAGAAACAAAAGAACCCATCAAAATAATGCAATTCCCATTAAATTTTTGTAGCATGCCTTTACACAACAACTCAACTCTCTCTTTTAAAATGAGAGGAGACCCCTATTTATAGTTTTCCAAAAGTGAAATGAATGGCCAAGATTCAATTTCATTGTGTGGCTCAGATTCTTTTTACATTAGGGTTTCACCTACCCCCAAAAATATAACAATATAAACTACATCTTTTGTCTTTTCCCTATTTTGTCATCTAGTGACCCTGGCACTATAACAATTTTGTCCTGTTGTAACAATCTTCTTCTTGCAACTACTTTGTCAGAAATTCATCATATATGATGAGTTTTCCTGCATTCTTCTGTAGAGTAGCATATTCCATGAATTTCTCGATTAAATCTTGGAGCTTATCCCATTCCATGATGTTGAATTGAAGGGTTTGGAATGATATCTTCTTTAATCTCCCAATGATCTGCTCCCAGATCTTAGCGCATTTAGGGGTCACT
Source organism: Sequoia sempervirens (assembly GCA_007258455.2). NCBI lineage: Eukaryota > Viridiplantae > Streptophyta > Pinopsida > Cupressales > Cupressaceae > Sequoia > Sequoia sempervirens. The sequence goes on from VDFB02000015.1 coordinate 442,711,710, forward strand.
TTGATGACTTGCTCTAATTGTGCAAAGCCCTGACAACAAAGTCCATAAAATCTGGTGATAGTATGTCTGTGGCCCCTTACTCCATCTTCATGTGGAAGAATGGTTTGATCTTCTCTGGATCTATTTCTAGAGTGGGCATTTCATAGTCTGTCATCATTTTTAGATAATCCTCACTTTCACCTCAGAGCTGCACAACCCACTCAAGGTCAAGTTCTTGCTCTCACAAGGAATTTTCTAGAACATCCTTCTTGTAATCAAGGCACATTTTCCAGGTCTCCACAAGCTAGTGATCATCTTTGGGTAGTTCGAACTCCTTTTCCCATATTTTCCTAGAAAGTTGAAGGATGCTTTTGAGATTAGGATATTTGATCTTGTATAGCTCGGTGAACTTGTTGTATGTATTTATCATTTCATATATTTGCTTTTGCAGTCCTTGAAACTTGTTTAATACCCGGGAAGTGTGGCAGATTCCCATGTCGCCATTGTGCATTACCCTGTTGAACCAATCTGCTGTGGACTTGGTCCAATTTCTCATCTTTTCCATTCTATTGAGTTCCTCTTGGGAGAGGAGAGCAGACACAGATGATGTCATGGGAGCCTCTTCTTCTATGGACATCCACTGTTGGATACATGCAGTTTCCACTTGTGCCTTAAGCTTTTCCTTTGTGGACTGATCTTTATTCATCCGTTGTACGATTGTGGCCACAAACCCCTATAACTCATTTATTTTCTACTCACAGGTTGCTGGGCCTAGGTGGATGGTTGATATGCTATAGATCTGGCCTTGCATGGTGCTCATATCTTCATCTACTATAGGGGCAGCAATTTATATTGTCTTGGATCCAGAGGAATCTACCATAATATGAGAGCGAACTCTAGGATTCTTCTCTTTGCTTGTCTTTCTTTGTGCTCTGGCCAGTATTGCTTCAAGTCTAGCCTTCAGATCAATAGTCACAAGAGTCCTCTTTTACAATTGTCTTTCCATCCAATCAGGCACTTCAGTTTTCCCCTTGGGAAATTCATGATCATCTTCCTCTTTTTGTTCACTTCGAGGCCGTTCCTCTCCATCGCCAAGAGCCTCTTGATTAATCCTTTCTTCTTCATCTAAGTCGTCAATTTTTACAATCTTTTCTTTATTTGACTTAACAGATACTATATTCTCTTTAGTGACACCTTCTTCCTAGGGTTCCTTCCCTTCTACATGCTCGAGCTCATTATGGTGTTTAGGTTCAGGGCTCTTTCTTGATGTATCATCATCTTTATTTTTCTCTTCCTCTTCTTCCTTTTTGGGAGGTACTTTTTCCTCCTGAACCAGACCCTTATCTTGGCCAATTAGTGGAGGCTCTTCAAGTATCTCCACACCTACACTAGTTTCAGCTTTCTCCTTAGATAGATGTCCCTCAGGATCAACCTTCTCATTGACATCTTTGAGCTTCTGGGACAACTCCTCATCTAGCTCTTGGTCTGATGTTTCTATTATATACCACTCATTAAGGGCTTTAGTATCCTCCTCTAAAGAATGTGACCTCTCCTCATTAGATGCCACCTTGTACAAATTTATGCTTAGTCTGCCTTCTGGATGCTCAAAATAATCATCTTGATTTGAGATCTTAGGCTCCTCAATTACATCCCTCATAGCCCCTCCTTGTCATTCTTCATAACGCTTCTCCATCTCTTTTGATATTTGCATCGTATCCTCCATCTTTGGTGGCTCAGTACGTGGTGGAGGAAGAGGTAGGGTGAACACAATTTGGGCTATCAAATCTTGAACTGTGGGGTCTATGATTACCCCAGAAATTTTAGTGGGCATGTTTTGCATACATGTCGTGAAAGCATGTGGCAGAGTAAGAGGCGACATAGTGATAGTGGTTATTGCAGGCGCTGGAGTAGAGAGAGTGGGCAATGGAGGAGGAAGAGAGGAAGATGATAGCGGGGATGTAGTGGAGGAGGAGGAGTTTAGTACCATAATTGGAGCCGCTGGTGAGGTGGAAGCTAGGTGGACCGAAATATCCATGGTGAGCGGAGATGAGACAAGCAGTGCCTAAGAGGAAAAAAGTGGAGGGTTGGTAACGATGGCAGCAACAGTGAGAGTGGAAGTGGTAGGTGGTGAATGTGGCTGCTTGGTTTCTTCTTCTCCTTCATGCTAGGGGTCCTCCTCTATGATGGGAATTTTTCTCACAAATCCCCCTGTTCTCTTTGCTTTCTTGGATGACTCTCCATTTGTAGTCTTTCTGGAGTATACCTTGTGTTTAGGATTACACTCAGGCACATCCTTCCTTTTCTTTGACCTTGTCATTAGAGGGGACTTAGGTGCTTCCTCTTATGGGGCAACAACTGCTCCATTGTTTGTTTTGCTTTCAAGCTCATCCTCGAGCTCACCATAAGTCAAATCTATGCTTTGTATTTTGAGTTGAGTAATTTGGGTGTCTATCTACTGCCTTGTTCTGTTCTCTATGGGTCATGTTAAGATATAAAGGTCAATGACCTCTTCACTCTAATCTTTCATTGGTAGAGGCAAGTCAGCCACAACATTTTACCTATCATCAACAATATTATTGTCCTCCTCCACTATCTAGTCAGGCACAGGAAATAGGTTCACTGAGCTCATGAACTGGGCTGTCATTCTCATGTAGTGCCTCATTCACACTTCTTTGTCATCTGCACAGTTAGCCTAGACCTTTTTTGAATACTCTACGCATTGGGCAGTGGGATAGGCATACATTCCTTGCCAAAAAGTTAGGGGATATGGAATCCTAGCTTTGTTCTTGTTGCTTAATAGTGTGTGGGCATCTTATAATTGTTGAGAGATCTCCAACAGGATCATGCGATCATTGGGATAGTGCAAAAGCCGATACTATCTCCCTGAGAATCCTTTAGTTCTGATATATGTAAACTTTGGGAATTGTATGAACAGATACCCAAACCATAGGATGAAGGCCTTGGCACTATGCGACACCCTTCTCTCAAAGTCTTCTCCAAGTAGCTTGATGATGTGCCCAATGAAGGCATCATTCATCCTCTTGTATTCTCTTTTATAGTTCTGGTACTGTAACTGAGGGTAGCGATCATATACCTTGAGGTATCCTTTCTTTACTTCCAAGTTGCTTACAATGAAAAGTCCTTTGTATGGGAACTTTTCTGCTAGGAGGTACACCAAATATGAGGTCATATAAAATTTGGAAGTCTTCTTTACAACCATGAGCTAGTTGTGCATGTTATCACTGATTATTTTTGCCCAGTGGAACTTCATCTTGCCTCGGATGATATCCTCAATGAAGTAGAACATCCAGTCTTCAAAGAATGCAATGATAGGTAGACCCATTACCTTGCTCAGTAGGGTGACCAAGTCATGATATTATTCATAAAAGTCACTTCTGAATAATTCTTGAGGAACCTTGGCAGCGCTGCCCCTCTTCTCTTTCAACCAATGTTTGTTGATTAGTCTTTTGCATCTCAACGGGTCCTCTTTCCACATATTTTCAGCATATTCCTTTTCTGTTTCCTCCATGACATCAAATGTGAGGATGTGGAACATCTTTCTAATAGATCTAGCAGACAAGTCTACCAATACCCTTCCCTCATGGTCAATAATCTTCCTATTGTTATGGTAGCATTCCCTACAGGCCATAACCAACTTTGGAGCAATGAGCGTGAGAGGGAAGCCGACTGCCTTAGTGAGACCACTTGCTTTGATCTTTCATGCATTCTCTGTTGTGGGTTGATTATTACCCTTTTTCGAAACTCATCAATGTACACATGTCTAAGGTATGGAATCCTTGGTAGAAGTAATCTTGGAGGTACACTCCACTCCATGAAATTGGTACTTCATCTGGTCTTTCTCTTCTTTTCCTCTCAGCACGCGTGTAGTTTTCTTTCCTTTATCTTTCTCGGTAGACTTCCCCGATGGACTTGCAACAAGTTCCATAAATTCTACATGCAAAGATGCAATAAGTGCATTCATATAGAAATCAGGGCAATCATTAGTTAAATCCTGCAAAACAAGGGTTAGATCCAATAATGTATCATCAAAAGATCATGAAATTTATCAATATCCATCATTTAAGGCTCATTTGGACCATTTACGGGAATGCAGGCCTAGGGATACGTGTTGCCTTGGGCTGGAAGCCATCAGGAGGGACTGGGGGCAGGATGGCACCGAGGCCATGGAGACCAGCAGGTAGCCACCCGCAACAAAAGTTTCGCGTTGTGAATACAATAGTCAAAGTTTGCATGAGGCAGTTTGGCACATGCAAAAATTGGTTATAAAGATCTTGAAGTCATCTGATTGATCATTATGCCTTTGTGAGTTTGAGGCATGTGGGTGCAGGAAGGTCGAAAGATGTTTGGAGTCTTCTCCATTAGACAACGACAATCATAACACAACATCCTGCAGGCGAAAGTCACGAGCTCCTCGGACGCTAGGCGTGATGCATTGGAGTTTCGACCGATTTGGAAAATGAGGAGGAGAGCTATCAAGCCACCATCATTTGATTGTCATTAGGAACGGTGCCAGAGGGACAACTGTTCGCAGGCAGTGGTCCGCATAGATGGACCTACAGTGAGCTCAAGGACCGAGTGTATGCATTAGAGGTTTTCAACTTTTGGTGAGGGAAACTCCTAGTGTGGGATCCACAATGCGGGAGGTCACAGGTGTGAGGGCGTTAAGAAGTGGCGACAAGGAAGCAACCACCCACGTGCGACTGCTCGCATGAACCGGCCCACATAACCATTCTAACTTAGTCATTTTTTGTGGCAAATCAAGAATGACGATAAAGGATGCAGGCTTCACACCACAGGCAGAAGCAATGGCACTGCCGCTAGCAAACAACATTTAGGTAACGACGAGTCACGAACAATGACCCACAAGGAATGGTCCGCAGACCCTTAGGACTTAGCAATTTTTGTACTTGGTGGAGACAATCTTGGCGGGGCCCGTAATGCTGAAGACAGATGGGGTTTCGCTGCTAGCCAATGGCAACATGAAGACAACTGTTCACGAATGGTGGCCCACATAAGTCGACCCGCCAATGGATTAAGAACCTAAGTCTCTTTGTTTAGGGCCCTAGTGTTCAATCGGAAAACGATGGCAAGAGTGCGGGCCATAGAGGAGTTCGTGTTGCGCGCGAAGAACGGATGAGGAAGTGCCTGGTTCTACATTGCTTTAGGGTGTTGTTTGAGTGGTTTTAACGAAGTTTCAAAGTGCCACAGGTGAAATTTTATGCGGAACTAACAATTGTGTGGGCTTCCAAGTGGGTTTTATGGTCTTACCTCGATATTTTATCATTAATTCCCAAACCCTGGTTGTAGAAAAGACACACTTTAAGATTTCAAGGCGGACATACCTAAAAACAATGCAAGAATTTGACGAAGACCTTGTCTTTGATCTGACGGGACCTTATGCGGGTGCGAGATCAGCATTCATCATTTTCCTCTCTCCAAAATTCAAATTTGCAAGTATGAAAATGACAAGTGCAGGTGCCTATTTATAGGAAAATTCACATTTATGAACTGCATTAAAGGCTGGGTACGACGGTAGGTGCAGTAGATGGAGATGCGGAGGCTCGATATGGCATGGATGTCGGACGACGATGGATGGTGGACTTTCCATTCAGGAGGACATCCGATGTCAGTCGTCAGACGAGCGGTGAAAGTATGACAACAACCCGCAACAAGAAACCCACAACTATAGACCCATAGGGCCTGAAGGACACCGAGGCAAATGACTAAGGGAAGTCTGCATGAGAACCTCCACAAATGCCAAAGACAAAAAATTTTGATTTGTTGAATTTTGGTCAATAAGGAATTGGTGACTTTACTGTGCATGACCACTTTAAGCTCATAATTAGGGGCATGCAAAACAAGGCAAAGGAAAAATGACCCAACAAAGGCAAAAAGGAAAAAGGAGGTCCTTGGTCCAAACGAGGCATGTGTGCTATAGGCACAACAAATATCAGTAAGTATGAAGTCATTGTTATTGGCTTGTGTGTCACACTGTATATTAATATAAAATCAATTTAAATATATGGTGATTCCCAATTAATTATAAAGTAGTTCATTGGTTCCTATTAAGCTAAACAAGATAAAATTTCCCAATATTGTGACCTAGCTTGATCACATCATTTTTCTCCATTTTCTATTGACAATATCTTGCATAAATAAGTTATCAATGTAGATGTAATGACTAGTGTTGCTTCCCTTGTACCCTTTGGTGATCTAGAAAATTACTATCACTTTTTTATTCATTCTCTATCTTTGTTGGCCATTGTTGATTTCTTATTTTGCCACTCTTTTATATGCCAAGATTACTTTTGTTTAATGGAAGTGACACATATTCAATTATTTAAATGATGGTACATTCTTGAATGATTATTCTAAAATTTCTCACATTTGAATATAAAAACTTACAACATATTATATTATCTTTCTAAAATCTTGTATCAACATTATTACAATGGTCTTCTTAATTGTCTAAGTAAATATAAAATACTAGATTCCCTTCAAGAAGCCAATTTAGGAGCTTGTGGAATACATTTTAGTGAATATCCCTAGTCAAAAAACTTCTTTGTATTGGGTACTATTTACAAAGAATGGGACAAGATTTCTTTGCGTTTATTAATACATGCCATTAATGCTAGAAACATAGCTATCTTATCTGAGCTATCAAACATGAAATTCATGCTAAAACTTCTCCTTGGCTATTTTTTATTTGGGGATTAGATATATTGGTAAAAAAATCCATCTTCTTATCAAGGTCACATATTGATTATTATGGCTACGTACTACTTTATGAAATGAGTTGAAGTCATTCAAATTTTATCCATGACTACTAAAGTAATTTCTATATTTCTTCTTGATAACACCTTTTATTGTTTTAAAATTCTTTTTGCTATTATTTTTTATAATTTTTCATCATTTAAGAACAAATGTGTGAATCAACTTCTCAATAAATTCCATATTCAACATCATTTATCTACCCCTTCTTACCCTTAGTCTAACAATTAGGTCGAAGCTTCTAATAACAAAATTAAATAAATACTATGAAAAATTGTTAATAAACATGCTAAAGATTGACACACTCAACTTTTGTATGCATTATGGGCATATCATAAGAGTATTTCCATGACTATTGGTACTACCTCACATAATTTCATGTATCGTGTTGATGTCATCATGCCTTTAGAGTTGGAGATTTTATCTTTGTGGGTCTCACTTTAAGGGCTAATTGATGAAAATATATGTCATGAATGCTTAAAATAGCTTGAGATACTTGATGAGTACCAAATAAATGCTCTTGAACATCACTATGATTATTAGAAAACTCTTAATCATAGCTATAATCAACACATTCTTTCTAATTTTTTCCAAGTATGTAATTTGGTTCTCTACAAGAACCAAAATAATGTAAATGCCCCAGCTAATATAAAATAAAAATCTAGTCCTAATTGATTGAGTCCTTACATCATCACCTTTGTTTATGGTTCTTGAGCTTATGGTCTATCCACTATGGATGGTAAGCCTCTTAAAGAACCCATAAGAAACATGAATCTTTGTCAATTTCATGCTTAATTTATCTATTTGTCATGTGAAATTTGTATAACACTTCACCCCTTCCAAGTTTAATGATGTTCATCTTACGTCATTCTATCAATGACACAATCCGTTTGTGCTAGGATATTCATTGGTATTTTATATCCTATGTGAATATAAGTTCCACACTTTTAAAACATAATGCATTATATTTTTTAATATTCTTAAACTTTATAATCACTTACACACCTGTTTCCATTCTCAACACTTTTCTATTATCTTGAATTTTGTGAGTAATTTTCATTTGTTTATAGAAATTACTTTAGTTTGTTTACCATTTTGGTTTCAAAATTGTTTTTAGATAGTAATAGTATTTAGTTAAGAAAGTTAGTTATTGTTTATTTAAATATTATATGTATTTATTAGGCAATCTAATTTTATTGTTTCACTAAATCTATACTACATTTTGTTAAACAATTTTATTTTAGTTACTTCATTGGATACTTATTTTATTTAATTAAATAGTTTTACACAAAAATAAAAATTATAATATCATTTTGTTGAAGGAATTCATAACATATAAACATGCATGCAAAACTAGAAACATCCACAACATATAAACATCACTTAAAATGATAACACCCACGATGAGCCCAAACATTAGTTAGTTTTCTTATGTTCTTATGCAAGTTCACAAACTTTACCAAGACATTTATCCTATACATGTTCATACACTATTCTATCTTTTTATACTTATTATGCAACCTTGAACCTACTTTAAAGTATATGGAAATATGATTATGATGTGATGGTTAATGTATAAATTATGTATGGACATATATGAAATGTGATTGATAGATGTGCTTATCTATGGTTGTTAGTATTGTGTGCATGTTTTGTGAACTAACTCTTGTAGCTAGAAGAGGTGGACTGTAGCTGGCAACAATTACAAGGTGCAACCAACAACCAAAGGAGTTCCTAGACAACAAAACAAGGGAGGTTCTAGAATAAATGGAGCACAACAACTACAACATGGAGGCACTTAGTGAAGATGGTTGTGCATCATTATGATGTCCAATAAAGACACTGGAGGAGAGGAACCATGTTACAATTGGGATTCTAACATAACTAATTTGAGAATTCAACGTGTTAGTTTTGTTACAACAGAGTCACAATTCTATTTAGACTCTTCTTATTTAGACTCTTCTTCCTTTTCAGTTACAATTTAGATTACCGAGTCATTATCATAATCTGATATCTAGGGAGTGGTGATTAATGGTTTCAATTTAGAGTCATGTTTCAAATAAAATCCCCTGTGCTTATATGTATAGCTCAGTGGTTGAGGTTTAGAGTTAGTCAGTTAGTTGGTTTTTATTCTAGAGAAAATATAGTTGCCAAATACTTTTCAGTTATTTATTATTCCTTATGCAGACAATGTTTATTGTTCACTCATGGTTTCAATGAATAATATATCTCAGAATCTTATGTGATCTTTTGGAATTGTGTAATGAATGGTTTGAGTTACCATGATTGAGTTGATCTAAGAGATTAGATTTGTTTTAGATTAGTGAAGACAACCACTTGAGCAAGGGCCACTCAAGGTAACTATCCTTTACTCCATTTCCTATTATTTCATTTATGTTTTAGTAGTTACTTCATAAATGCAAGTTATGTTAAAAGATTCTTTGTGTTACAGACATTAATGGATTCATGAATAATTCTTGTTTCTCAATTATACTATAATTGCTTGAGTGTGTTGTACTCTGGAGTTTAGTATAGATTTAGTTATCAGTTTAGTTAAATTCTAGCATTCATTTCTAAATAGTAATTAGTTATAATCTTATACTATAGGTACCCATAGCAATAGTACCAACTTTACTTTCTTTACTATTTTACAGTTTTATGATTTTCTAGAAAGTGTAGCATCTATAATAGGATGAATTAGGTAGTTTTAAGTCTTTGAAAGCACATACAGTTCTATTACCATCACAAGCTTACTAGCACTAGTTGATAATTCAATGAAGGTCTTTCAAAATGTTTAGGTGGACTATTTAGCTAGGTTTTCCCTCTAAATTGTGTGATTGCCACCAAGTTTACTAGACACTAGTAGGGACTACATTTTTGGCGTCGTTGCCAGGGATGGTACTACTTTCAAATATTAGTTTCTGTTATTTAAAATCTTTCCTAGTTTAGCATTTGCTTTTAGTAATAGGATAATCAAGTTTTATATCTTCAAATACTAGAGCATTTTATGAAAATTGTGTAGGATCCATTGCTATACAAAGTCATAACTATTGTATGCAGAGGCATAAAGATGCTTTGGGAAGATTTATCCCCTCAAACCAACAAGCTAGAGAAAATATTGGTGACTACATTTATCAGAGTGAGGGTACTACTGAAGAAGAATCTCCCCTTTCACCAACATCTACCACAAACACAGAGGGGACCTTCTAAACAATGGTTGATGCAACAATGGATGATCCACTAGAACACGTGACCTTTGAATTTCCAATTACCAACCAAGAAAATACAATTATGTTGGATAATATACCTTCTTCAACATTACCAATCTTCTATGGTTTGGTAACTAAAGATCCAAACACATTCTTGTTTGAGTTTGTTGTCCTATGCAAGAGCTATGACTATACAATTGATGCTCATAGGCTCAATCTATTTCCTGTAACTTTGAAGGATGCTACCATGAGATGGTTCATGGGATTGGGTAGAGATGCTATTCCAGATTGGAACACCATGAAAAAAAAATTCTTGGAGACATACCAAGATTATTGCAAAGGAGTTGATAGGAGAAGAGATGATATTTTTAGAATTACTCAAAAAGAGAATGAACCATTAGAGGATTATGTAGAAAGGTTCCAATTCTACTTGAAGAAAAACCCACATCATAGAATCTTAGATGAATCTTTGAAGCTTGTATTCTTAAGAGGAGTCAATGAAGATTTGCATGGATACCCTCAATCTTATTGGGGCAGGGGATGTGTTTCAATTACCCTTTGAAGATATTTGTAAGGTCTGTAGAAATTACTTAAGGACCTTTACCAAAAGGTCAAGGGGAGAAAGAAAATCCACCATTGGAAAGACATCTAATGGGGTTTCAAGAGTGGAGTTAAGTAACCTCTTGTCCAACATGAAGGAGGATATCATAATTCATCTATCTACTTAGTTGGACACTCTACGTATAAAGAAGCAGGAGGAGGCTAAAACAATGCTTACTAAATATTGTCCCAATTGCAAACAAAGGAAAGCAAACTACAAATACAAAAGGGTGGCTAGTATTATAGAAGAAAAATTAGAGAAATTATATTTTCAACCACTGGAAGGAGAAGATGGATAGATATTTTACATTGCTCAAAGAAGTCCATGGAAACCAAGACAAGGTATGCCACAAGACCCTCTAAATTTCAATACATCTTTTCCAATTGGTAATCATAATTTCTCTGGTTGGAATTCTCAACCTTGGCCAAATAATCAAAACCAATTGCAAAACCCTCAAAAAAACTAGAACCAGTAGTAACTCAATGTATGGAAACAAAAAAATTTCCAAGGTACTAATTAAAATTCTCAATGGCTAGTGCAATGAAATTAGTGGCAACCACAATGGAAAAAGGGACAATAGTGGCAACACCAAAATGTGAATTACCAATAGGCTTTGCTACCTTCTCAGCCACAACAACAGACCATTATGCCCACTCCATCAAACCCAACATCTTAGCCACCAAGAGCACCACAATTACTGGCCCAACTTGCACCTAACCCTAACAACAAGCTTGTCCAACAGGATTATACTAATGAGGCTATACAATATCCCACCTATGAGGTAGAGGTTAGTGATGTCCACCTCAAGTTAGGGAAAACACTAGCTGGACCTTCATTCCCTCAAATCACTAAGATGGTGGATGAGGAACCCATAGCCGAAGCTTTAGACAATTCACCTGTGGAGCCTAGTTCAAATCAAGTAAACTAGACCACCTCAAGTCTAAAGTTGCCTTTCCCTGAATGTTTATCCATTCAAAAACATCATACCCAAGTTGAGACAAACCTAGTGGGTTAGCTTAAGGATGTCAATATCAAGATTCCCCTCATCCAAGCTATCAAGGATATCCCAATCTATACCAAGACAGTAAGAGACCTATGTCTTAAGAAACCAAGGAGAAAGAGGAATGATCCTCAGATAGTTCATGTCCTAGGGAACCTTGTTGATATTATTCTAGGGAATATAACTATACCTAAATACACAAACCTTGGAAGTCTAGTAGTGGATGTTAAGATTAATGGGACCCTTATCAAGAACACCCTGATTGACCTAGGGGTAGCAATTAATGTCATGACTAAGGAGACAATATAGCTACTCAGCTAGCTAACCTTAGACCTTTACCAACTATTTTATAATTGACAGATAGGTCAATAGTGAAGCCTAAGGGGATCATTGAGGACTTAGTTATTGCATTAGATTCATGGGAGTATCCTAAAAAATTTATAGTCTTGTAGCCAAAGGTCAACCTTGCAAGATATCCACTCATTTTAGGTAGACCATGAATAGCTACAACTAATGCATTCATAGGTTGTAGGTCTAGGAACACGACAATATCAAATGATATTGTGACCAAGAAATTGGTTCTCTATCCACTAGTCCAACCTTATGAAAACTTAGAGTAGACTATATTATGGCCTATCTTGGATGAAGAAGACCACTATTCCTTGCAAATTCTCATGAAAATAGAATGCAAACCCCTATTAGAAAACCAATATGAGGGTGACTTAATTGAACATATAATATAGAATAACTATGGTAGGAACCCGTAGCAACAAGACTATCTTTCATGTCTGTAAGATCCACTGTAGAAAATTATACCTACAAATTCATTAGAAGAGGTATCCCAACTGTTCCATTCTCTTTTTCACAACAATGTGTTCCCAAAATTAGTGGACTTGATCTCTCATCTATGTAATTAGAATCCAAAACATGGGAAATCATGCCAGCTAAAATGTTGAACATCAACAATGGATTAACTGAAGAACAACAAAATTCCTTGAAAATTGTGCCGCAGGCACACACAATAGCCTTTGCATGGGACTACCATGAAATGAAAGGGATTGATCCAAAACTTTGCATGCGTAGAATATACATAAATGATGGTTTCAATCCCATTAGACAACACCAAAGGATAATGAACCCTACCTTAAGAGAAATAGTTAAGACTGAGCTACAAAAACTACTTGATGCAGGCTTCATTTATCCTATTTCTGATAGCTAATGGGTGTCACCATTAGTCATTGTTCCTAAGAAAGGAGGAAAATGGAGGGTATGTGTGGACTATAGGGAGTTGAACACAACCACTAGGAAAGATCACTTCCTGCTACCTTTCATTGACCAAGTGCTTGATTCCTTCGCAAGGAAAAAGTACTTCTCCTTCCTAGATGGATTTAGTGGCTATAACTGGATAAAGATAGCTCTAGAGGACCAAGACAAGAATACATTTACATGCCCTTGGGGTACCTATGCATATTCTATTATTCCCTTTGAACTATGTAATGCCCCAACAACTTTCTAGAGGGTAGTGCTAAGTATCTTTTTAGACTATGCCTTGATTCCATTTCCCGTTATTTCATTTCTATTTTAGTAGTTACTTCATAAATACAAGTTATGTTAAATAGATTCTTTGTGTTATAGTCATTAATGGATTCATAAGAAATTCTCGTTTCTCAATTATACTATAATTGCTTGAGTGTGTTGTACTCCAAAGTGTAGTATAGGTTTAGTTATCAGTTTAGTTAAATTCCAACATTCATTTCTGAACAATAATTAGTTATAGTCTTATACTGTAGGTACTTGTAGCAATATTGCCAACTTTACTTTTCTATTTTGTAGTTTTATGATTTTCCAGCAAGTGTAGCATTTGTAATAGGATGAATTAGGTAGTTTTAAGTCTTTGAAAGCACATACAATGCTAGTACCATCACAAGCTTACTAGCCTTGGTCGATAATTCAATGAAGGTCTTTCCAAATATTTAAGTGGACTGTTCAACTAGGTTTTCCCTCTAAATTATGTGATTGCCACCAATTTTACTAGACACTAGTAGGGACTCTACAACACACACACAAGTGTGTGAGCATGTGTTATATTCACAAAATCACCACTATAATTTTTTTGTGTGTTCATACATAAAATATGGTAAGAATGATATAAAAATATCCATTAGGGAGCATGGTTTCCTAAGCCCTCAGATGTTGGTGGTTGGTATGGCTATGTTGGTGGTTGTCACATAGAAACTATTGATCGTAGGTGTGTTTGAGATGCATTGTGTGTCTATAACCCATTTACAATGCCCCTTAACTCCTTTGCCTCCTCCCTTAGCTACATTCCCTATGTTATCAACACTATAATCTTGTCCACTATCTCATAGAACTTGGGATAATCTAGATGTTATAATGCAACTTCTTGGACTCTCTATAAATCCACTCTAAGTTATTCCACTTAGCTCTGTAAAACATAATGTGTAGTATTTTATCTCATCATGACTAGGTCTCACTATGTTGTGAGCATTGCTACTTGTGCCACTACCTAATATTACTTTTCATTTGCCTAATCACCTCATATAGTGGCTTTCTAATAATCATCACATAGCTAAGTAATAGGTTTAAATATTTCTACATGTCTACCTATTATATTCTTTGACCTATAATGAGCTCACACACTATGCTTAAGTTGCACACTCAACATCATCTCTATTATAACCTAACGAAAAAATTCCTCTCATTTCTGTATAACAAAAATAAATAAAAAATTCTCCATTAGTCCATAATCATATAATTTCATAAATAATAAACATATATATTCTAATAGAATTAAAATATATAACTTAAATGTACATTCTCAAATAAATCCTCAAGATGCTAGTTGAGATATAGAGGACATGCTGCTAGTGTATGTTGGCATGGTGAAGATCCTCATAGTCATTGGACTCCCCAACTTTCCTTGCTCAATTTAACTTGGGGCACCAATAGCAAATCGTAAGGGCTAATATGGTCGAGGTCAAGCCCTAAGCCTCCCCTTCGATGTCCCTCTACTCTCCACCTCTATAGGCATACCCTTGCTAGAAGCACAACCTCCTCCTCCTCACTGTCATCTATACTATCATCCTCCTTAAATGCTTATGGCCCTAGGCTTCCTCTAGGAGCATCTGTTGGATACTGTAATGAAGCTAAGGTAGTGGAACAACTTCCTACACTAATCTTGAGAGGAGAATAATGCAAAACTTTTACATATCTTTAAAAATTAAAAAAATTTAAATATAAATAAACATAAATATCATGCATACCATGACATAGTGATTTATGTGGGGAAAACCCTTTTGAGAGAAAAACCCCACACTCCAAAAGCTGCCCAATATATTATTTAGTAAATCACAAAGATTACAATATACTTATAGAGCAAGCTTCTCACAGGAGTATCACCACTCAGAGATCAAGAGACAACATGACTACTATCAGACTCTTAGAATACAACAATGTCTCTCTACCGCAACTGTAATACAACACCCTCATAAAATAGAGTTACATTCTAGGGAAAGACAGGCCAACAAAATATCCACCATTAGATCTAAAACCTAATAATTAACAATCTAGGTTTATAATGTATCATTTATTTAATGTATGCCAACCATTTTAGAAGTTTCTTGAAAAATTTAACGAAAAATTATTTACATGCATCCCACTCCTCCCCCTTGATGCCATTGTATATTACACTTATTGGTGTAACTAGGAAATATATATATATATATATATATATATCCTATCAACAATAATATTTATATAATTGCAAGGTTGAGACACATTTTCCCAACAAATCTCCCACTTGTTGAACACCTTGCAAGAGCAACGGGAGGGAGTAAACATTGTCTCGTAATTGCTAGGGGCCGAAAGGCCCATAATCTCTAAACACCATTTGAACTTATTTTTTCTCACAAGATTATTTAAAGAATCAACAACATTCATTAAAGTATCTACCTTAACCAACTTCACCCTACCATCTTCGACCATATATCAAACAAAATGATACTGTACATCAATGTGCTTGGTCCTGGCATGAAATGTTGGGTTCTTGGCTAGATATATCACACTTTGACTGTCGCAATAAATTGTCACTGAACCTTGTTTTATTCCAATATATGAACATAGTATCTTAAGCCAAATGGCTTATTTACAAGCATGAGTAGCTGCCATATACTCTGCTTCAGTAGTGGACAAAGCAACCACAACTTGTCGCTTACTCATCCAACTAATTGCATCACCGAATAATGTAAACACATAAGTACTAGTGGATCGTCTGGTATCAATATCACCTACCAAGTTTGAATCCACATAACCATGAATATCAAGGGAAATCTCATCTTTAGTCACATTACTATGATAACATAAGGAATAATCTGAGGTACTGCACAAATATATGAAGACCCTCTTAACTGCATCCCAATTAACTCTACCATGATTAGATATATATCTGGAAAGAACTCCCATTTCTTGGGAAATGTTTGGTCTAGTACAAACCATAGCATGCATCAAACTTCAAAATGCACTTTGGTAAGGCACTCTACTCATGTCTCCATATCTGATGGAGATGTTGGACAATTTGAAATAGATAACTTTGTTCCAACTTAAACAAGAACACACAATGGTCTACAATATTGCATATTAAATCTCTGTAAATTGAATTGACATACTTACTTTGGCCAAGCCATAGCTTTATGTTCACTCTATCTCTTTTAATTTCCATCCCAAGAAAGTGCCTAGCTGCACCAAGATCTTTCATTTCAAATTTAACAAGTTGAGATTTCAATTCTGAAATCATACCTTTCCCTTTACCAATAAATAACATATCATCAACATATAATGCAATAAAAAAGAGATGATCATCATCAATTTTATAATAAACACAATGATCTGAATTAGAATGCTCAAATCCCAAACTCAACACATATGTATCAAATTTCTAGCACCACATCCTAGGACTTTGTTTTAAGCCATACAATATTTCTTCAATTTGCAAACCAATTTACTTTTGCCTTTCGCCATGTAGTGCTCTGGCTGTGTTATATAAATATCCTCCTCCAAATCACCATGAAGGAAAGTAGTTTTCACATCCATTTTCTCAATGTCTAAATCATAAGAAGCAACAATAGAAATTAAAAATCTAATGGATGTCATTTTTGCAACAGGAGAAAATGTCTCACCATAATCAACACCCTCAACTTGAGAGTAACCTTTCGTAACCAACCTTGCTTTGTACTTCTCAATACCTCCATCAGAACCAATATTTTTCTTGAACACCCATTTGCAACTAATAGGTTTCCATCCTTTAGGAAATGGTACAAGATCCCATGTATCATTCTTTTTCAAAGATGCCATTTCTTCATTTGTAGAAATCTTCTAGGATTTTACATCATTCATACCTAATGCCTCTTTTATAAATCTGGGTTCATCCATGTTAGTATTCAAAGAAAAAATACATCTCCAATCATTAGGTGTATACCTTTAAGGTGGTTGTCTATGCCTTGTAGACCTACAAACATGCTGATTTGGAGGTTCTTCCTCCTTTTTTGAAGATCCAGAGCTAGATGAGCTCTCCTCAACTTCTTGTCTATCCTTGGGACTTGATTCAACTTTCTCAGGTGTAGAAGGAAATTGAATCACATATTCCTATTTACTTTGTTTTGGATGCACTATAAGAGAAGAAGGCTTAGTTTCTCTAAAAATTACACTTCTACTATATATCACTTTTTGTGTAATAGGATCCCAAAGCTTGTATCCTTTCACACCATAACTATATCTATCTAATGAAGATACATTTCATAGCCTTGTTCTCCAACTTTGTTTGCTTCTCCTTTGACACAAGTGCATATGCCTCACAACTAAAAACTCTAAGATGTGTTATTGAAGGCTTGCAACCCGACCATGCCTCTATAGGCGTCTTATCAGCAAGAGCTAATGTAGGAGACTTGTTAATTAGGTAATAGGTAGTGGCAACAACTTCAATCCAAAAACTTTGTTTTGGGCCAACACCACTTAACATACTCCTAGCCTTCTCCATCAGTGTCCTATTCATTCTTTCTACAAGTCCATTTTGTTGTGGAGAATATGAAGTTGTCTTTTGTCTATGAATACCACAATCTTTACAAAATCTATGAAAATAATTAGAGAAAAATTCACCGCCATTATCAGTCCTCAAACATTTTATTTTCTTTCTAGTCTACAACTCAGCCATTGCTTTAAACTCTTTAAATTGACTGAAAAATTCAGATTTACTCTTTAAAAAGTATACCCATGTCCTACTATAATCATTAATAAATGGAACATAATATGTGGATTTACCAATTGAAGGAACATCTACATGACCAAACACATTAGAATGAATAAGATCCACTACACCACAAGATTTATGAGAACTCGAGTAAAACTGAGTTTGGTTTTGTTTTCCATAAATGCAATAGTCACAAAAATAAAATTCAAGATCACAATCAAATAAACCTTTTTTATTTTTCAAGGTCCTTAAACCTTTTTCTCCAATGTGGCCAAGTTTGTGGTGCCATAACATAGTTTTCTCTATAGGTAACTTTTCCTCAGAAGTAAGAGCACCCTTGGGTACCCAAAAGCCATGACCATTTGTTGAAGGTGAAACATCACTTCTTCCACAGACTTGCTTCTCATAGAAGTACTATTGCGCTCAACAGCGCATGCATCCAACTTATACAATGTGCCATATCTAACACCTCTAGCAATCACCATAGCACCTTTGTCCATCTTGCATCCTGCATTAAAAAATACAACCTGCACACTCACATCTATTAGTTTGCTCACAAATAACAAATTTCATGCTAATTTAGGGAAATTCAATGCACCGTTAATCCTTTTTTATTCTACCATTAGGAAACCTGATTTTAACTTTACCATGACCAACAATGTCTAAATGAGAATCATCACCCAAGTACACCTTACCTCCATCAAATTCTTCATATTCAAAAAAAATTCTCTATTAAAGGTCATATGGAAAGATGCACTTGAGTCAATTAACCATGCATCATCACCTGCACGAGTTTCCAAAGCTGCAATCAATGCATTGCCATCTTCCTTCTCGAACTCATAATCAAAATCAAATTTCTTCTTCTTCTTCTTCTTCTTCTTCTTCTTTTCTTCTTTACATTCCTTACGAACATGTCCAAGCTTACTACAATTCCAACAAATAACTTTGGACTTTCCAAGAGATTTAGATCTCCCCCTAGACTTGGATTTGTGTCACCAAAAAAATGTATCGTTGACATTTTTATGCTCACTTGAGTCTTTCTAATGGGCTTTGGCTTGATTTTTCACAGGTATAATGTTGTAATGTGGTCAAAACATTCACATTAGGGCTTAAACATTCAAATTGTGATGTCTTGTGAAGGTGTTGTGAAGTGTTGTAAAACATTTCTACATTTTTCTAGACTTTATTCATTACAATTCACCTAAAAACCACCTTTTTATCACTTATTAAGTCATATTTTGAAGTGTTGTAAAGTCTTGTTACAAGATTTCACACTTTTCTAGGCTTAATCCCACTAGTTCAACCCTTTCTCATATCTAAATGACCCCTTAATACACTTTTCGGCCATTTTCAAGTGTGTTATTAAGGATATTCTTGTTGGAAAAAATTTAGTGTCCCAAAATTCCCGACACCCACTTAATTTGCTTAAGTGGGACTAAGTCACTAATAGGGACGACTTAGTCCTTTTTGGCACAAAACTCAAAATAATTTTAAATTTCTAGTGGGACTTTGTCCTCCAACCCTTGAGGTCATCCTATGATGTGTTACTTTTAGGAAATTTTAGTATAATCAAGTATAAATAAGGGTTTTTCACCTCATTTTACATCTATCTCCTACAATCATCTATCTCCAAATCACATACAATCTCTTGCACTCATTAAGCATTCAAGTAAATCAAGCATTATCAAGTCAAGCTATTAGAGTTCTTCATTGCACATCTTCTGATTTGAGCTTCAATGGTGTGGTAAGTTTATGACATTTGCATTTGCATGTTATCTATTTATCACTCTCTTTTCAACTCATTTCATTGTTTAGGGTTTGATTACCAAAGTGGGGTTTGACCAAGGCAAACCCCTATTATCTAACCCTCAACCATTTTCCCCCTTTTGCATGTGACTTTTGTATGCAGATTTGTTAAGCAATAGGTGTTGAAAAGTGATAAAATGGTGTACAAAGTCAATCAAGTAACATCACTCTAGTTCAATCTTGGAGAGACTTTTTGCCCTATTTTTTGCAGAATCAAGTACAGACACCTATCAGAAAGGGAACTGCAGACCTGGGACTACAAGATTCTATCCTAAATTTCCCAACATTTGCAGGAGGACTAAGTTGCCACCAGGGGTGAATCAGTCTTGCTTCTGGGCCTGAAAACTGATTTTGACATTTCTGGATACCCATTTGACAAATTACCATTTTGACGAAGTTTCCTGAAATTGGGACTAAGTCGCCCAAACTGGCCTAAGTGTCCTAGTCAACATTCTAGTCAATTTTTTAAGATTCTAGAATCTTCCAACATCAAAATTTTGATTCCAGGTGCATCTCTTTCATTCTATTCTATCATTTCAGTATTTAGTTACGTTCTTAGGCATTTCTGTATACCACATTGTATTTTCCAACACTTCACATTTTCATAGTTTTGCATCATTAGATCACTTCAATTTCAGATCAGAGCATTAAGACATCTTAATTAGGCATAATACATCTCATTAACATAGACTTTGAGTGTAAACCCTTGCATTTTGGTCCTCCATCCAATCCCCTTTCTCCTTTTAGGTGAAAAACCCTAGGAGGAGCAAAGTATTGTGAGGGGTCAAACCAAAATCATCGTTTACATTTTGGTGAACCTGAATCTTTTGAACATTCTTCCTTTCTAATTTTAAAGTGCATTGCAGCTTGCATTGGTTAAAATGCATCCTAGAGTTTTCAATTGAATTAGTGAAAAATTTCATATTAGCTTGCACTCTTGCATCCTTTTTGCATTGAAAAACACAAAAAATATGCATTTACATACTTTAGTTGCATTTGTGCATTTGAAAGACATATAATTGCATTTAATTTTTTTGAAAAAACACAAAAAATCATCAGTGGGACTAAATTGCCACCTTGGGCTACTTAGTCCTTTTTCATATTTTGCACTGCATTTTCTGGTAATTTCTGTAATTCTACTTTTTGTTACTGTACTCTGTCAGAATTTTTAGATTTGTTGTTTCTTGCATTTAATTTCTCTTGCATAATGGCCTTTTCATTTGATAAGTTTTTGAATTCCTTGAAATCTTTAGTAGACATGTCCAATTGTGCCTTTGGCTGTGATCCTAATGATCTTGAGCCTATTCATGCTCCTCCAACTCCTCATGATTTTCTTCCTCGTGATGTAGACATCATTGGGGAAGATGGCAATAGCATGAATAAGTTCTCCAACGAATGCCTTAATAACCTTGAAGCCAATGCAACCTTTTACCCATCCATGAGGTCAAAAACTCTCCCTACTATTGCACCCCCTAATACATTTGGTTATCTTCACCCTGAAACAACCGACAAACCTAAGTTCCCTCCATCAAGTGGACCTAGTTCCTCTCAACAGGCACCTCCACAACCATTTTACGACAACAAAGTTACAAACACTCCCATCAACCTTGAAGAAACCTATGGCAAGGGCTTTATGATATTAAGCAAACAAGGTTGTGATACAACAACTGGACATAACATTCACCAACTCTTTGAACAAAAAACACAAGAATAAAACACAACATGATTAGGATATCAAGATCCTCCTCATGACAACAAGCTTCCTTTTAAATATTGGAGACTTTGAGATGATGGTACAGTGATCTTTGATTCTCCTCCTGACTTGAACATTCTCCTTCCGTGTGAAAAACCATTACTTGATTTTAATGACAAAGATGCTTGGATCCCCACGAGTCCTCTTCCTCCTTCCATTCACGAAAAAGGAGAGTCTAGCAAACAAAAATGACATTACAAATTGAAAAAAATCAAGTTTCCTACACATCCTCCGCTTGAATGTGAAAGGAGACTTCAATTTATTTTAAACAAAGGCCTTATATTCTTACCACCTATGAATAGGTTGGTTATCCATCCCAAAGATTCTAACATACCATTTTGCAAATATCATCGTTTTCTTGGACACCGCATTGAAGAATGTCGAACATTGGATCACATATTGAACAAATATCACTTCACTGATATTGAATGCTTTCCCATTATCCCTTAAGAAATAAACTCCTTTTATCATGGCATAGTTGTAAAATTTTCCATTCTCACTATCACATGATTCATCTCATCACCTTTCTTGGCTCATTCTGGCCTTACATTCTGCGAGGGCAAGAAATTGTTAGCCTTATCCTAGTAATTCATTTGTTCTTGTCTCTTAACCAAGTTATTCCTTCTGCTTGTACTAATCAAGCTTGAGAAGCCAATACCTTGGTTAATGGTTGAACTACATTTGCCTTACTAGCTCCCTTTACATTTTCATTTGTTTTATGTGAGTATCGTGTTCCCTCGTATCATGCGTTTGATGTTCTCTCTCTTTGTACACTTCCTCTATTTGTACCTCTATTCTTCTATCTATCGTAATTTGTTCTTTTTTGCTTTTTTTTTTTATGTTTTTCCTTTTGGGGATGATGCAAAGCTTAGAGACACCCTATGTCTCTTCCATGTTGACCCAAAATATCCCTTTCCTTTTTTCCTTTTTTTTTGTGTTTTTCCTTTTGGGGATGATGCAAAGCGTTGAGATGCCCTATGTCTCTTCCATGTTGACCCAAATGGTCCCTTTTCCTTTTTACTTTGTATTTTACTTGTGTTTTTCCTTTTGGGGATGATGCAAGGCATTGAGACTGAAATGTCTCCTTCATGTTGACCCAAAAGATTTTCTTTTTTCTTTTTCCTTTTCATTTTCTTCTCGCTTGTGTTTTCCTTTTGGGGATGACACAAGGCATTGAGACCACAATGTCTCTTCCATGTTGACCCAAAATAAACTTTGTGTTTCCTTTTGTTTTTTCTCTCTTTGTGTCATTCTTCTAGTTCTATGTGCTTTGGGGAATGATAACAATTTCAAGCTTGTTGGTGCTTTTTCCAGTGCACCTAAAGGAATCTCTAAGGAATTGCCACTTCCTATATTCAAAACTCCTGAAAATGATTGGCCAACTGACAAGATCCAGTGACAGACTAAGATCTTCTAAAATTTAGGCTCTATGGGGCCAAGGAGTGTATTCCTATTGGTGTTCACCTAAGATGCACTTGGTGAAACACATCATTTTCATAGACCATTTCAACTAAAAGGTAAATATGCAAAACATACTACAAAATTGGCTAGTTCCTAAGTACTTTGCTACCATTTAAGTAAATTCCCACACTTATGATAAATGAATATACGATTTGTGTAAATATTTTGGAAGTTTCAAATGATTTTTTCTTTAAATTTTTCCTCTAGGTTGGCCATCACAGAATAATTTGATTAACCCATTAGGAAAATATTTCAAGGAAATAGACCAGTGCCTTATGCAATTGGGCTATAGAGTCATATACATACTATCAATAATACATAAGTGATCTCAAATTATTAAAGAAAGAATATCTTCATAATGGATTTGTATTATGAGACTTAAGACCTATAATGCACAACTTCTTATCACATCCTAAGCAGATAATTATAAATCCATACCTCTTATTTAAGCATTTAATTGATTACTTGAATCAAAGCACAAATAGAGATATACATTTGAATTGAAACTCAAAAGAGGAATGAAAATTCTATTGACAATTCCATTCCAAATTTACCCAAACCCACATAAGGAGAGAAAATGCATCATAGGTAAATTTTCATTTATATTCATAGATTAGATTTGTACAACAATTTAAGATAGTATGTGTATGTTCATTCAAAATAGCCTAATCAAAGACATTATTTTCTATTCCTTTAACTATAATCACATTATGTTTGGCCTAAACCTAGCCTGATATGCTATATTAACTACCTTTTCTTTTCTCTTCTTTTTCTTTATTTCTATCTCTCATTTGATGCCCTGCATTCGAGTTTTGAATTCCCTTTATACTAACAGGGAGCAACAAGCCTCAAACCCGAATGCAGTTACAACACAAAATTACAATTTCACATGAATTTTAGCAAAATTTGGTATGAATTTTGAAACCCACATGCTGAAATTATAGAAAACAAGCCAAAAAGAGACAAGCCTAAGCCATAACTGCCATTAGGGAAGAAAATGCAAAGTGACACCAAAACTTCCCTTGCCATCTGAGCACCATGAACCAAACAACCAAGATGCCACACAAGCACATGACCCATGTTGAATCATTAGAATTTTTCCAAGAAGGAAAACTAGAGAGCCATTATAGAAAAATTCACAAAACATAAGCAAAATGAAGATAACAAATTCATTTATCCATCATGCCACCACATCCCAAGTCATGACGATGATACACCCGACCAATCCTAGTCGTAGCAAGAGGGAGGAAACCTCAATTTCTCCTTCCTTCTTTTCCTTTTCAGTTATGCTTCCAGTATGCCCACTTGGGGTCTTCATGGCTAGATGTAACACAACAATCACCCCCTCCTCTGAGATCAAGCCCTCACTATGCATATCCAGGTACCGAGCATAGGGTGAATTATCCTTTGAATCATGGTTTCCAGAAGAGGTACATGTAAGGTTAATGGGGGAGTGCTGATGCTCGTAAGAGCCATGCCCATACCCTACTTTTTTCCTAGACCTAGTTAAAGACTGCACTGGGTGTTTTCCTTTATCACCTTCTTCCTTAGCAACCTCACCCTCGAATTGCAGTCGACGACTACATCTTCTTGGTGCAGGCTTGGACCTAGAAGTAATGGCTGAATATGCTTGAATAAGCTTCAATTGATACAATGCACATGAGACAACTAACTACCTAGGAATCAAGCAATACTAGCTAGATAAGATAAGTTCTACTGACATGGGGGAAGGGACCTTCAACGATGTACTTTGTGTTCCTTCCTTGACCACTAATCTCCTTTCTATTTATCAAATTACTCATGGGGGTCAAGGTAAAATAGTTGAGTTCACTCTTGACAGGGTGTACATAAGGGACTTGGAGACTAGGGATATTGTTGCTATTGGGATGGTTGATCATTCATCTCGTCTATATTCCTTTTCACATTTTTCTTCAAAAGAAGATAATGTTCCTTTGACTGAATCACACACTCCATTGAGTGTGAAAAATGTTAGTGAAGAGAAGTTTGGTCATCTACACCTTAGTATTCTAGAGACTAGTGCTAAGCTTCCTCCACCTCCACCTCCTACTTCTTCAACTAGCAGTGCTTCTATTCAGTAGGATGATCATAGTTTTTCAGATCTTTCTTTGTGGGATGAGTATTTGACAAGTATCTCTAACTTGTTCATGGAGTCTCATATTGTAGATTTGGAGGACACAATTGAGGGGATTTCTCTCCTCTTTGATGATAGTTTCAACACAACTATTATACCCTCTACTTTGTCTTTGGAGATTGACATTCATGAGTCTCCTCCATCACTTGATTTGTCATTTTTCTTGGTTGAGTTTGACCATGATGATGTTGTGGCTTATTCAAGCTTGGAGACTCCTCAATAGTTTTCAAAGGTATACATGTTGAGCGTTCATTCTTCCTCCTTGGATATGGAGTGGCTTCTTCATCAACTTATGTATTTTTTTCTTCCTAAGGGAAGATGTGTTGCTTGCAGACATTGGGTCATCTTTCTTTTTCAGGCATTCTTCATTAGCATTGGAGCTTCTTCATTATGGGGGGGGACATCTTATCTCTCTATTACCCTCCTATGGGGGGATCATTGATTGTATATACATGATGGATGTAGTCCTTGGGGGGTATCGTTGAGTCCTCAATACATCATGTTTGTTTTGTTTTGTTTTCTCACTTTTGGAGAGGAGTTTTGTCCCACTGGGTTTTCTCCCTTTCTCCACTTGTGAGATATTGCATTTTTTCCATTGTAAATGGGTACCTAACATGGCCTCGTAGCTAGGACCCATAGTCATAGTATTTACATATTTTTCATAATAATCTTCTCCCTAAGTTGCACTTAAGGAGGGGTGTTGGTGTGAATAATTGTCTTGTACTTAGCTAGTTCATTCACTAGGTAATTAGGGGACATATTCACATGGTTAAGTTTACTTAGTTTATAAGATTATTTTTAGAAGTCTTAGTTGGCTTTTCTAGAACTTATCTTATCTAGCTAGTATTGTTTGATTCCTAGGTAACTTTAGTTGTCTCGTGTGCATTGTATCAATTGAAGCTTATTCAAGCATATTCAACCATTAATCAATCTTGCATTGTGAAGAAAGATTTCTTGCCATTCTCTCTCTTGTGGAAGTGGTTTTGGTCTAGAAACTTTTCCTGGGGGTGTTGGAGAGTCACCATTTACTCCCACACAATCATACCTAGTATATAATACTTATGATAAACACCCATCTCCTACTATGGATTACTTAAAAACACATTATGAAAACAACATAATAGCTTCAACTTCCTTTTCAAAATAATCTAAATTCTCTAATGCATATATTGGGAAAGACATCTCAACCATGCATGTAAGACACATCATTCAAAATTAAAATAACAAAGAAGAAGATATCTCCATGCCTGTTATCGCTTATCTAAATCAAATGGAAACAATGCAGCGTTTTCCATAGCGGCAAGCTTGGTAAACAACTCCTCAAGAATGTCACTATAAACTCTACCTCTCAAGTTGATAGCTTACTCCTCTCAAAATATAATCTCTTTTCAAAATATAACCTCCTCACAAACTATATGAACTCATTTCCTTTCTCTCTCTTAATGCAAAGAAAAGTATGGCTGGAAAATACAGATTATGAATTACAAAAGATATATTATCTTATGGAAGAATGCATCCCTCTCAAATGAAATGGTTCAACTATTTATAGAGCAATCAAGCAACCTCAAAGCCTACAGTTTAGGCATGTTAATGGAAAACAAGATTCATGCAAAGCAACACATGAAACATATCAAAAAGGTAGCGATTTCACAAGCTAATACTCAGCATAATCACCTACAGGTCGACTTGTTTAGTGACAACAATCTGAAGACTTATTCAATTAGCATATGCATAATTCAAATTGTCACAATGAAAAGAATTCTACAACAACTTAGATTCAAAGGTGGTGCCAATTCCATTATAATTTCCTTCATATTTGGCACGGTTAAACTACCAAAAGAATCATTCAACTTCCATTTTATGACAAGTTTCCATCGATCCATTTAGTGGATGAATCGACTTGAGTAGTTAAATGCATTAGGAAAATCATGGTTGGTCTCACTATTGGCGTTGACCAAGTCAAACATATTATTGATAGTAATACCATGTTATAAATCATGTGTCAAATAGTATGATAATCGGTTAATATAAATAGTCATTAGCTATTTAATCGACTTCATTTGAAATAGTCAATAATGACTATTATCGACCTCCATTCACATAGTCTCTATCAACTATAACAACCTTTATATATTGGCTTCTATTGAATAAGAGATAGTTGAATTAATAACATATATATTATGTTAAATATACATTATTATATATATAATATATATTATTATACATATATAATATATATTATATACATACATATATATATATATATATTAAATACCATCATGTATTTATAAATATATATATATATATATATATATATATATGAGTATAGGCAAGATAGTATATAACAAACACATTATATTGAATGTATGAATATATATATATGTGTGTGTGTGTGTGTGTGGATAAATGTATATGCCTCTATGTACATGTATGTGTAGTTATATCTATATCGATGCATCCGTATGAACGTGTCATTTGCCAATGTACACATGTATCAATATACATATACATATGGATACATGTATATACTATACACACACATATATATATGTTCACATCCAATTCACATATAGCCATTCACGATTAGCATCATATTGGTAAGTGATTATGTGTGGTATATCTATACATATGCATATACATGTCTTTAGATCCCATTGAAATGTGCATATATGTACACATACTTCCACGTACATCCCATTTGTCAATATAATCATAATACTACAAGAAAGATATCAACAACTCAAATAGATAAACATCACCCAATAATGCATGCAATAGTAAACAAGATTCTCAAATGTAGACATATCGACTAAGGATGACTTACCTACTACCAACAAACTGACTCAATTCAATCATTCTAATATGGTGTGTGTTAATGCTCAAATAGTTTACTTTTACTGGTTACCTGACCAAGATCTTCTCCCAAGTGATACTTCCCTCCGCTAGGAGGAATGAACACAAACCTGCATCCACTAACACATGCACGCGCTAGTCAATTGTTCACAACATATGCAATATATATAAGCATTTCCAAAGTTAGAATAATAATAATTCAATAACCTTACATTCACATATCTGTAGTATTCCACCATGAATAACATCAATCGAGGTAATATCAAATGAGACAACATCAAATGAGATAACATTCATATTGATAACAAGGTACAAGCATAATTTATTCATCTCCAGAATTCACATTACATTCATATTTACCCTATGTAGTAATAATAAATAGTAACTTCACAATTGGAGTGTAACATACTCCCCCTTATGAATCATTGTCCCCAATGACATCAGGTATTATTTTAAAACAAACAACAAACAACACATTGTTCACACATTCTCAAAAGCATCAAGAATATGAGGAAATTTCCGCTGAATTTCTGCATAGTCCTCCCAAGTAGTTGAGTCTTCTACATATTGGTCCCATTGGACTTTACAT
Organism: Sequoia sempervirens; assembly: GCA_007258455.2. Taxonomy (NCBI): domain Eukaryota; kingdom Viridiplantae; phylum Streptophyta; class Pinopsida; order Cupressales; family Cupressaceae; genus Sequoia; species Sequoia sempervirens. The sequence goes on from VDFB02000015.1 coordinate 442,740,167, forward strand.
TGCAAGAATCCTCTATTATGCAAGCATAGCTTACATGTTCCTAGCACCTTGATGGGCTCGAAATTTACTACCCTGGGGTCTTGTACCTGTAAAGCAGTCCAATCAATTACATGATTATCCCATGGTATATACTTTTTAAGATAGGACACGTGGAAGATGTTATGCATTCTGGAAAGAGCTGGTGGCAACGCGATCTAATAAGCTACTAGATTCACTTCCTCTAGAATCTCAAAAGGTCCAATGTAACCTGGGGCTAACTTAGAAGACTTTCCAAATTTAATAGAGATTTTGTGAGGTTTCACTCTCAACAATACTTTGTCACCTAAGACAAAATTACAGGGCACTCTCTTAGCATCAATGTAGCTTTTCTATCTATCATTGGCTTCAACTAACCTTTTCATAACAACCTTAATTTGTTCATCCATTTCAACCAACATTTCTGGCTCAAGACTTACTTGATCCTCAAGTTTATCCCAACTTATAGGAGTTCAAGACTTTCAGCCATACAAAGCTTTGAAAGGAGCCATCTTTATTGTAGAATGATAAGAGTTATTGTAAGAAAATTCAACTAAGGGTAAGTAATCTTTCCACTTGTACTGTTGATCCATACAATACATCCTAAGTAGGTCTTCCAATACTTGATTTACCCTTTTTGTTTTCCCATCTATTTTTGGATGATATGCTGAGCTAATATTCAAATGAGTCCCTAGTGCAGAAAAAAAGGTTTGCTAAAACCTAGAAGTGACTCGTGCATCCCTTCTGAAATAATCTTTTTCAGGAATCCCATGCAATCTAAACACTTCCTACACAAATTTTCTTGCTATTATAGATGCTCCATCAGTTAGGTTCCTAGGTATGAAATGTGCTACCTTTGTAATATTATCTATAACCACAAGAATGGCATTGTGCTTATTCCTTGACATAGGCAATCCTTGCACAAAGTTCATGTTGATGATGTTTTCTGCACAACAACAACTCATACAAGATATAATATCCTATCTCTCTTGAAAGGTAAATCTCTATCAGCAAGCCTCAAGAGATAACCCCAAGGTCTCTAATGTCAGGTCTTGACAATGCATAAACAACTTAGTGATAAATGTGAAAATGATGGTAATCACAAGGGGCCTTACAAATGAACAATGCTAGAAGTGTACTTTCATCAAATGCAACAATATGGTGATGCTTTTAGTCCTAAAACTAACCCAAATTCAAAATAAACAGCAAAAGAGATAAGGGTTTTAGAGAGGTTCAACTCTAAACTAACTCCTAAGATCAATCACAACAATGATGAATGTTGAAGATGGACAAATCCCCAATGAAACCAATCTCTGTTTGATCAAGGACAAGCCTACAACTCCATAGAAACAGTGCAATCTTCTAAGGAAATTGAAGATTTTTAGACTTTGAATATTCATTCACATACCCAATAACTGGCACAATGTAAACAAGCATCCACAGTTGAACTTAGCACAAAATAAGGCCTAGACTAACTTTACACAACAAATTACAATCAACAATTTGCTAAAAGTATGGACTGGAGATTGATCAACATCATTGACATTTTACCATTATTGCAAAAGAACTGAAATCTAACATCTAACATTGAGAATTGAGAACAAGAAACCATAAACTGTCAAAGTGTAACACAAAGCTTGCCAAATCAACAATCCAATTGCATTAACTTCTCCAACATTACATAACAATTTCTAGTCTCTTTCCTCTCCTACAACTACTATCTTGCATAATCTAACTCCTAACTTAGCCAATTCTGGCTTCTAATTAGCTCTTCTAACCTAGTCCCCCCTCCTACAAATGAGAAGGCACTAGCATTTTATAGAAAATTACATTTTGAATCAAAGGCCGGGATTAAATCAATCCAATGGCACAAATTACACCTCTAGAAGCATTTGACAGTTACATTTAATTTGGGAGCTCATGGTACATCATCATCCAATTGCATAAAAGAAGTTACATCATGGAACAATGAGAAAACAATATTATGCCAGCCTGTCATTAATGAAAATTCTGATTGGATGATGAAATCAGCTTCACATGTCTTCCAGAAATTCCTTCCAGCTGTAGACAGTTTGGGATTCTTATGCAAGTTCCACTTTTAAAATTTCAATTGAACTCTTCCATATTTCCCTTTTGGCATGAATCCATATGCAAGTTCCCCTTTTAATATTTATTTAATGCTAAAAAAAAGATATCATCATTAGTAGCTCACATGTTAAAAAAAAATCCAATCCAAATTAAACTTGAATAAAATTTTGGCATTTTAAAAAAACTTACATTTTTTAATGGGAACTTTCCATTTTCATAATTTTTTCCATTTTTTGAAAATTTTATTTTCAAAATTTTTTATCCATCTCAAGAATTTCATTTTGGAACATTTTAAAATTTAAGGAAATTCTTTTTCCATTTCGAAAAAAAATCATTTTTTTAAAATTTTTTCCACTTTGGAAAATTTCGGTTTTAAGGAATTTCGGGATTTTGAGGGGTCTCAGGATTTTGAGGGGGTCAAGGAATTTTCGGGAAAATCTTGAGGGAATGGATTTTCCCGGATTTCTTGCAGGGTCGAAATCCCCTAAACCTCATAACTTTTTTTCTAGAAGGAATTTTCAAAAGGTTCAAAAAGTAACTCTGCCTAATTTTTTGCCCTCTATCCACAAGTGCAAAAAATATTTACATAAAACATTGAAAATTCACTTCAAAATCCCCATTTTTGAATTCCAAGATAGACAAATTTCCCCTAGAGCCTCAAAATATTGTCCTCAGCAAACCTAGTCTAGACTTAATCCCAAAATAACCTCCCAAGAAGAGCAAAACCAAAATTTGACCAAGCCAAGAGGCATAGATGTAAAAGAAAAAAAAGGGTCCCCGCCACCGGTGGGGCGTGTGTGCGAAAATTGTACAACAGTCCATACTTATGACTTTCCACTTCCTCTTTGGTATATCGTGTAGGTATAACAAGCCCATAGGATGATGATGCTCAACTTTCACCCTTTGACACTCAAGACACCTAGCCACAAAACTAGCAACATCTCCTTTCATTCCCTTCTAGAAGTATAATGGTTTTACATCAGCCATCATTTTCGTCACTCTAGGATGTACAAAGTACGATGCTTCATGTATTTCCTTCCATACCAGATTTCTTAATTCCTTTACACCAAGTACACACATTCTACCCTTATATCTAAGTAATCCGTTTGGTTCAAATTGAAAACCTTCATACCTAGAATCTTGTGGATTATCAGTGAGTGCTTGCTTAACTTGTAAGTAATACTCATCTTCCTTGCACTTTTGGAGTACTCATCCCTTAAAATTGGTTTGGATTGTTACTATAGAAGCAATGTGTCATCTTCAACTTAATGTGTCAGCAATCTAATTTTCTTCTCCCTTAATATAACTGATATTAAAATCATAGTCAGCTATTAACTCTAACCATCTTCTCTGTCTAGCATTCAGATTAGGTTGAGTAAAAAGGTACTTTAACCCATTATGGTCAGTTTTCAACTCAAAGGGTTTTCCTAACAAATAGTGCCTCCGCATTTGGAATGTGTGAACCACAGCTGCTAATTCTAAATCATGCGATGCATAATTCATTTCATAAGGTTTCAACTTCTTGGATTCATAAGCAATTACTTTCCCATTTTGCATCAGTACACCTCTTAACCCTTCTTTGCATGCATCTGTAATAACCGTAAAGTTACCTTTAGGATCTGGTACTTTTAAAATCTGTGTAGTGGTTAATTTCTCCTTGAGTAGGTCAAAAGCCTCTTGACACTTCACAGTCCATTCAAATCTCTTTCCTTTCTTTTGTAAAGAAGTAATTGAGAAAGCGATCTTAGAAAAGTTTGCAACAAAATTCCTATAATACCCTACCAAACCCATGAAACTTCTTACCTATGACATACTTTTAGGTATAGGCCACTCAATTACTACTTTGATCTTAGCTGGATCTACAACAATTCCATTTTTCAAAATCACATGACCTAAATAATGCACCCTTGGAAAGTTTACCATACAACCTATGTTCTCTTAATCGTTGTAGGACCATTTCTAAATGCTTGCAATGTTCTTCCTCATTTCTAGAATAAATCAATATATCATCTAGAAAAATTAGTACAAATTTGTCAAGGTAATCCCTAAACACACTATTCATCAAGTTCATAAATGCTATAGGTGCATTTGTTAAACTGAAAGGTAAAACGATAAACTCAGTGTCCATATTTGGTTCTGAATGCAGTTTTAAAGATATCTTCATCCTTAACCCTCAATTGGTGATATCCATATCTCAGATCTATTTTAGTGAATACGGTGACACCCCTCATTTGATCAAAAAGCCCATCAATGTGTGGCAACAAATACTTGTTCTTAACCATAACTTTGTTGAGCATACGATAGTCGATGCATAAGTGCAATGTACCATCCTTCTTGATAAAGATGGCTGGCACTCCCCAAGGTGATACACTTGGTCTTATCAGTCCTTTCAACAAAAAAACATCCAATTATGTCTTAAGTTCCATAAGTTTAGTGGTTGTCATCTTATATGGTACCTTAGAAATAGGTTTTCACCTTGGAACTATATCTATAGAGAAGTCAAATATTCTTTTTGGAGGCAACCATGGTAACTCCTTTGGAAACACATCCAAAAAATTCCTCAATATTGGATACTTCTCCATATCCTTCCTAAGTTATTCAATCTTTATGGTGAAGAGTTTACACCCTTTCTTCTTAGCTCTTATAAGTTGCATTGCCATAATTTCTTGAACCCTAACCTCTCTAAGAATCCCTTGGAATTTTAACTTGATTCCCAAAATCATCTAGGCATTCTATAGTCTTAGCATGGAAGTTTACCTTAGCACTATGTTTCCACAACCAATTCATACCTAGGATCACATCATATTATCCTAAAGGTGCGACATAAAGGTTAACTTCTGTAGAGAAACTAGGTAGTTCTATCCTAGCCTCGAATAGACATTGATCCACCTTTGCTCTTGTCTGGTTTGCATACTCTACATTCCAAGACTTCGCCATGTGCCTCACCTTTCTAGATAATTTTTTAGCTATTCTAGGTGAAATGAAATTCTTAGTTGCACCAGTATCAATAAGAACAGAAATAGGTAGGCCAAACAAAATACCTAGTGTTTCAACTGGAGTTACTTAGTACTCTATCTGATGATCACCCACTGCTGCGTGTATCTTATGCTGAAACATTGCTTTTTGAGTGGGTAATAGATTACCATATGTTTGTGATCTAGAAGTTTTATTAGGACACTCATTAGCATAGTGATCCCCTCTACATATAAAACATCCTATAGGTGGCCCTCTTTTCCCTATGGTTTCTCCAGACTTGTTGATATTTTCACTAGCCTTATTGGTATTACCCATGCCAGAATCATTCCTTTTTCACTCTCTCCTAATCTATTTTCCATTATTGCAAAATATTTTCCTCTTTTTCCTTGGAGCATTTTGCACAGATTCCTCCTCTTTGGAACTATCTTGTTAGGAACTTCCAGATCCTTCTTTTGCTCTTTTCTTTCTTGACGAGTGGAATTAGCCCTAAGATTTTTCTCCTGCTTAATTAATTTCTCATATACAAGATCCATTTTTCTTGGACCATGCATAGCCACTTCTCCTCCAATTTGACTGTTAAGTCCCATTATAAATTTCCTAATATAGAAGTGCTCATCCTTGTGATATATGGGAACATAGTGCAAAATTTTGGTGAACTTCTCCTAGTATTCATTGACTGTCATGTTACCTTGTCTAAAACCTTAGAAATCAAAACGTTTTTGATCATAATATAGTTGTAGTAACCATATTTTGTGGAAAATATTCACAAATTCTCCCCATTTTAGCTTCCATGGGTTGATACTAAGTTCCAACTTCTTGTTCATCCACCAGTTAGAGGCTTCCCCTACTAACTGATACACACCCCACACAGCTTTAGTAACCTCATCATAGTTTCGTATTTCAAAATAATTTTCCATTTGAACAAGCCACACCTCAACCTCATCACCTCCAGTACTACCATCAAACTTGGGCAGAATTATCTTCTTCATGTCCTTGGAAAGTTCAGAAGTCACAAGCTTCTTATTCCTTTCCACGGAAGGCGTAGGTGGTTTTTCCTTCTCATGATTATGGGTTTCATTATGCTCATGGGAAGAGTTTTCTCCCTCATGCTCATTAACGGGTACTTCCTTTTCTACCCTATCCTTAACTCTTTCTTGTTCAAGGTTAGCCAACCTTGCCAAGATTTGGTCAAGCCTAGCCTCTACTCTAGTGGTTCCTTGTCCAACCTCCTAACTTCCATTGGGATTAGTTTGTGTTCTCACCATCCTTATGTGTTTGGTATTTGAATGTTTTATCAATGTTAGACTAAATTATGTTATCAATTATCTTATAGAAAACATTTAAAAAAAAATCATTCATATGCACACAAGAATTCCACATAAGATTAAGCACATGCTTCTTTTGATAAAAACATAATTTTATTCATTTCTTGAGGATTTCAATATGATTTCGATTACATGGAGTGACTATTCAGATAGTTGAGTGGAGAGTATCCTTTAGATTCACTCTCAAACACATAACTTAAAGGAGTATAACCTACAGACTGAGACAATTGTTGTTCCCTATCTTTTTATTCATCTCTCATTTGTTCATACCTATCCCAAAAAGGATAATGACCTTCAGATTTATCATCTGATACATAATTATGAGAGGAAATGTCAATATGGTGTTCATAAAAAATGTAGTCTACCTTTTTTGCAGACATTTGTTCATGAGACCATTTATTGTCTAGTGGTGTCCATGGTACATATCCCTCAGACTCATTACTTGAAGAAATTGCTATTACTTCAGCTAGTGATAGAACTCTAGGATCCCTAAAGATGAAAGTTGAACTAACACTTTCTTCTGAAGGAATATCCATGGAAAGTGGTAATGACTTGTAATTTTCTGGTGAGATGGTTGGTAGGTAATTGTACATAGCCTCCATCTTCATCTTCCTCCTCACATCACTGATATGAGAAAGTGCATGGCTAAAAGTTATGGTGTCACTCAACCAGATGGCATTATCGTAGTTGGTTCCCTCTATTTTTCTAACAATGGCTTCCCTTTCCTTCTTGGCCTTTAGGTAACACTCATTTTCAATTACTGACTTTCGAGCGGTTAATATGAGACACACCATCTTGGCACAATAATTTACAAAATTAGATAATGTTGGACGAAAAGAATGACGAGCTCATAGGTTCTAGAGCTAAACCTGGTAGCTTTGATACCACATGTAACATAATAACCCTTATTGAAGTAAAAATTTCTAAATTTACACCTTACAGGTAAATAAACCGAGTAACAAACCATTGCAATAAAAAAATTCCTTCTTTATTGATAACTTTCAACCAAGATGCATAACATAATACAACATGAATTCCTTTTCATTTCATAAAATACATCAATATAAGAAAGCATACATTTACATACATAGCTCAAAGAGCTTTAGAACAAATAGCTATATGATGGTCCAGGATCCTTCCTTTCAAATCTTGGTTCTTCTATTGCTTGTTGTGGAGGAGAAGCATCACTTAGGCACTTTTCCGCCAATGACTGACTCATAATGTGGTCCCCCACACATCTATCATTCGATAGATGACCCTTCCCTTTGACAAAGAGATAGGTAGAGTAACCGATAATGACAACCAATTGAGCATAGTGTTGTGTCCTACATAACTAGATCCTTGCAATCCCACAATCTAGAACTAGCATGTAATACTAGATCATAGTGAACTGACAGTGTAGTCTCAGTAGTAACACAATCTAGAGTGAAGTCTCAAACATTCACACTACTTTGGCCAAAGTGTTCTCATTCAATACTTTGAATGAAGTCATCTATAACATACACTACTCAAGGCCAATTTGAGTTAAGGCTATCTTAAGCTTTGAATAGGTATTTCCTTCAATGGATAGTCCATCATCCTAGATAGCCTATCACCATAATAATCTACTTGGAATTAACCTACTCAACTAGTAAGTTCACAAGCTAGGTATTTCCTCAATGGATAATCCATCATTCCAAGGATAACCTATATACTTGGATTAACCATACTTACACGTAAGTACTTAAACTCCCTTCCATACTGGATTATCTATCCTAGGAGTAGACACAAAATTTCCTAGTTAAATCAATAACTTAGCTAAATGCACCATATGTGCTTTCCATATTCAATCATACCTAGAATATAATACTTATGATAAACACCCATCTCCTACTATGGAGTTGTGTGCAAGTGTTTTTACCTACTCTAAGATGCAAAAATAAACAAAATTCAACAAGGAAAAACACAAAACAAACACTCATGATTAGGCCTAGTTGAATCTAAACAAAGCACAAAGAAATGGAACCCTTTACCTTGTTCGAATTGATGAGTTTGGTTGGCCCTTGTTGATGCTTGATTTTGTGTTCCTTTCTTGGAAAAATGGCATGAAACCTAGCTCTAAATGATGCTTAAAATGATACTAAAAGGATGAGGATTGCAATGGAGGATGCAGGTATGTGAGTAGATGCAATATGGAGGCTAAAAAATGTTGCAACAATGGTGATCACTTGAATGGCTAAGCGATGGCTTGAATGCTTGTGTGATTGTTAATGTGGATGATCAAAATGGAGAAATTTCCACCATTTTTAGGGGAAGTTCCTCTAAAGCAATGGAGGGCCAGGATTGATCCATGGTGGAGAAGATCAAGGGCTAGGGTGAGTTGAGAACTCACAAGCCCTCACAAACTGACATGTGGCGAGTGATGTGGAAAGGAAGGGGTGAGGTGGAGATGACATGGAGGTACTTTGATGTACCTTGGGAATGGACAAGATCGCCTCATAAAGGAGGTCCTTGTCCACATGTGCCTTGAGAGGACATGTGAGGAATTAAAAATCCCTCACAAATCCTCATGGGGATGGGAGAAGGAATTTAAAATTCCTTAAAATGCATTAGAGGAATAAATGTGAATTAAAAATTAACATACGGAAGGGGGTGCCTTCTCCAAATAGAGAAAGAATTTAATGTAAGTTGACTAAGGACACGTTCCATAAATGGAATGAAGATTAGGTTAGCTTAATTAGGTGATTAAGGTTGTGCAAATGTGGGATTAAGCAGGCTAATGAAGGATTGCATGCAAGTGGAAGATTATGGAGGATGTGACCCTAATGGTGATTAGGGGTGTGCACACCCTAATCACAGATTAATTAGATTAATCTGGATTAAGGAGGATTATGGAGGATGTAACATGATGAGAGAGAAGAAGAAAAAAATGATTTAATTCATATAGGAAAGTGACTAAATTAAATAAATTGGTCTATTTATTTAATTTAGAGATGAAGAGGGTAAGGTATTTAATTGATTAATCAAATACCTTAGGAGACATTAAGATAAGGTGAAATATTAATCAAATAATAAATTATTTAATTAATATGGCCCAGGGATGTAGAATAGAAGAATCCAAAGGGTGAATTTGACTATATGGAAGTGGTCAAATTTAGGTGTCTACATTTTGACTCTCTTCAAAATACTGTTAGAATAAAAGTGTTTCAAAGAAAAATAAAACAAAAAAAACTCGATATAAGAAAAGAACATTAAGTGATGCCCCAGTATCGTAGGAGGATGGATATGAAGGAAGAATGAAGAAATATGATAGGGTATGCCCCCTCAAGAGGGTGAATGGGGAAGAAAAATGGGCCCCAAGTGACTTCTCGATATGAATAAATGGAGGGCACCACGTGATAGAGCACGAAAAACCATGAAGAATGGCTTTTGAACAAAGGAAAATAGGCAAACGGGGTGCAAATGGCAGCCCTCAAAAGAAAAGGGGAAAATGAATTAATAAAGGGTTAATTAAAGGGTAAGAATTACCCAAAAATTAAAAGGGTAAATACGGTCAAAAATGAAAATTATAAATATTAAATTTAAAAATTCACTATTCACCTAATTCTCATTTGTACACTTGGCATTTTGTGATTCGATGAGAGAGAGAGAGAGAGAGTGATGAGGATGGCTGACAGGGTGAGCAATGACAAGGCAGTCAGTGATGACGAGCTAATCCACTGAGGTGAGGAGGTGTGGTAGTTATACTACAAGCAAGTAGTACCTCACCAAGTAGGCTTTGGATCCTGACTTTGTGATTTGATTTCAATTTATGCACATGTTTTAATGTTAGGATGCAGAGCTAGGTCATACAGGTCGCTACAGAAGAGCGGATTTTCCCTTCTGGTCGAATGCATTCGACTGTTAGGAAAATCAACAAGGGAAGGGGCGAGTGCGCTGGGAGAGGGGTGATTGTGAAATCACCTCTCTTTGACAAGGGTGAACCTACATGGCACAGGGGTAGGTGGGTTAGGTGATAGGAGATTATGAAATTTCCTGTCAAGGAAAATGGCGAATGTGAATTCCCTTGAAGGAGAGACAAGCGGGTGTGAATCCATCCAAAAGGGGAATAGGTGGATGCAAATCTACCTTTCGAGAAAAATGGAAACTGCAAATTCTCCACTCAGGAGGGAAGAAACATAGAGGCGAGCGCGCACTCACCCATGGGGGAAAGGGGCGAACATGAGTTCACCTTTGGGGAGAAAAAGGGAAAATTCGCGCTTGAGCAAGAAAGTGGTGGATGCGCCTAGAGAATAGGCAGACCCGTGAAAAGAAAATAGAGGCACGAACACGCGACCTAAATAGGAAAACATGCGAGAAAGTGAAAAGGGGCGAACCTACCTTACATAGAGGTAAACTCACCAAACTAGGGTAGGGATGAAAAAGACAAGAAATAGGAATGAAATGTTAGAAAAGATGATAGAATGGTCTGCATAGATACAAAACTTTGAGATGTTGACGATGCACAAGAGAAACTCGGTGGTGCTAGAGGTGTGTATGAGGGTGATGACTCCAGAGGATCATGCAACATTATCCCAAGCTAGACTACTTCATATGTTGGGATATCCCAACATCAAAGCACACAGACCCCTTCTGACAACATTGATGGAGTGATGGAGCTCAAAGACCTCCACATTCCATCTTCTAATAGGGGAGATGATGGTGACACTGGAGGATGTATGGAGGATCTTGTGGTTTCCTATCCAAGGGAATTTGATCAACACCACACCCTGATGATCAGTAGATAGGATTGTGCAAGCAGTGTTTGGACCAAGTGACCTTCCCATCCGAGGGAAGGAGTTAGACATTGATGCATGTTTGGGACTTGATATGGTGGCGTTACTTCTGTACCTATGTGACCTTATTAGTGGGATCCTCCTACCAGATAGGAGCAGATGTTTCTTTAGCCTCAAGATGGTTAAGGTTGTCCAACACATAATGGAGAGGCGCAAGGGAGAGTATGCATGGGGGTGTGTGTACTGGCATAGTTGTACAACAATATGCACATGGTATGTTATAGGCAGGCCCTCAACATCACCCATGTTACATTGCTTTAGGTTTGGGCCTGGGAGCACATTCAGATAGTGAGGCTAGACATACTAATCACTGGGATTCAAGATGATACATTGTTAGTAGTGTATTGGTGGTGGATGGAGTATGAATAGAGATTACATTATCATGAGGTAGGGAGTTTGGAGGAGTGGTGGCGAAGGTTGGATGGATTGAGGGTAGAGGATATTACACAGAGGCCTTACTTGGAATGGTGATTTTTGGGGTGGTGAGATGATGATAGGAGATGGAGGGGCTACTTTTTCTTAGTGTGCTATTTGATCAGCCAGGATCCTTTTATTATAGAGCTACACAGGCCTGATAGGGTGACTCGACAATATGGAGTACAACATGACATTCAGACAGGGCCACAAATGTTTAGATGTGTTAGCCGGGAGTCGAGGGCCATATGGGGGAGAAAATCATAGTTTTTTTTCCTGCCAGATGTGGGATGTAGTCCTGATGACATAGTTTCCATGGAAGGGAGGACTGAATGATGCAGGAACAACTGTACGATATTTGACATGGTGGGTCCAACACAGGCCAAGGAGGATCATGACTATGGAGCCAAATGTTCAGATGCATTAGTTGGGAGTCAGATGATGAGAGAGAGTTGGATAGGCCACAAAGGAGGAGGAGGGGTGGTAGGTAGAGGAGAGATGGAGACATGGAGATGGAGGAGGCCAGGGGGAGGAGCAGGCAATGGAGGAGGATTCCCATGCAGTGGACCCATTAGCCATGGTTGTATATGTGCCACCACCACTGGAGGATCCAATAGTGTTGTTGATAGGATCCTTGGACCGGCTAGGGATAGCGGAGCACAGATTGCGGGAGTTAGAGGTTGATAGAGACAAACTGCAGATGGAGGTGGGGAGGCTATAGGCGGAGGTGGAGTAGCTACAGGGTGTACAAAGAGATAGGGACAAAGATTATGCAGCTTTGGCAGATGGTGTGGGGAGGAGGGTATTAGAGATGTAGAGGGAGAGGGATGAGGTGATGAGACAGCTAGAGGAGATGAGAGGAGAGAGGGATGAGGCTTGGGATAGAGCAGAATGTGCATAGAAAATTGTGGGGGATTACTAGAGAGAGCTGAGGCAGCAGAGGCTTAGGTGTAGACACTGCAGGGGGAGAGAGATGAGGCCTACAGGAGGATATCACATCTAGAGGCCCAGGTTGAGCAGATGAGGTTGGATCAAGAGGTGTGGGAGCAGGAGAGGCAGAGCATCACACATTTGAGGGATATATACCACCTAGAGAGGGATGTGGTGAGGACACAGGCAGCAATAGAGGCTGACGCCAAGATGGAGATTGGGTACTATATGAGTGCATATTTTAGGGAGGTGCCAGATCCAATGTGAAGGGTCCCACCATACATCAAAGCAACTCCACAAATTCTAGCTCCCTCATGATTAGGTGCCATTCACACACATGGTTATAGTGATTATCGTGAGACACCCCCCCATGCCCAAGGTGCAGTGCCAGACTCCCCCCAAAGGTTAGATGTTAGGAGCAATGGATAGGAGGACAGGTGCGACAGGGTTCCTAGTTTTTGACAGGTGTAGGGTGGATGGGTAGTTCATGTAGACGAAGACTACAAATTCTTTTGCACAAATTGGATTGATTGATTGATTGATTCATTCTTTTATTCATTATTCTTGTAGGACACCATGATGTGTCAGATGTAGTCTCTGTATTTTATTTTTCACCTGCACTTGTACCCTTATTTTATGGATTTTATGGACATTTATGGACTCTATGATGGACTATTATTATATATATTTTTATGATATATATATGATAGACACTATATTTTTTTTGATATATCTATATATATATATATGATATGCGATGGACATTGTCGACACTATGTGATTATTATGTGATGTCATGGATGTTTATTATGTTCATGTGTAGGATGATGATTATGATGTATGCATGATGATGCTTATGGTTTATGTTTATGTTTATGTGGATGATATGAATTATATGCATTATTACTAATGCTATTGGATGCAAGATGTGATGCGATATGATTTATGATTTGATGATAAATGCTATGGATGTGATACAAATGGTTTGTACTACAGGTGGCGATGTTAATGTGATTTATTATGTATGATATGGATAACTGATTATGCATGTATGATGTGACATGGAAATATGTAACAAATGAAAAACATATAATGCATTCTATGTGATCATGATATAGATGAATGTAATAAATGTAATGTGATGCAATGTTTGTGGATAAATGGAATATATGTTTAGAATAGCAACTCTAAACAACCTAAAATGATAGTGAAAATGAACTTAAGATGCTTAGAATAACCAATCTATATTAATCTAAACAACTTAAGATGATAATGACAATGATGATGCAATGAAATGATGAAAAGGAATGAACTTAAGATGCTTAGACTAACATATCTATATTAATCTAAACAACTTAAGAAGAATATGAAATGATAATGCAATGAAATGAGATGAAAATGATTGAACTTAAGATGCTTAGACTAAAAAATCTATATTAATCTAAACAATTTAAGATGACAATGAAAATGATAATGCAATGAAATGATGAAAATGAAAAATACAATAGTGAAATGGACTTAAGATGCTTAGACTAACAAATCTATATTAATCTAAACAACTTAAGACAATTATGAAATGATAATGAACCTAAGTGAATAATGATAGGTATGTTAATGAAATGCATAGTGAAATGAACGATGATGGGTGTGATAATGTACCTATCAAAACCATAAGAATCCTATTAGGAAGAATAGATGGAAGAAGAACATTTTCACAACCAAAAATCTTTAACAATAGGATAGGGGAAGAACTAATGGGGATAATTGCAATGTAATGAAATGATAAATGAAATGCAAACCTAATGCCATTTTTCCATATTAGGAGCATTGATTTTTGCTATAGCATAAGGAACGATGCACCAAGATATGAGGAACCAAGGCCGATTAGTTTAAAATGCATGAGACAAACACAACAAACACAACAAACAAGAAGGCTATCCCAACACCCCAAAACCACAATGGCTTCGGTCGGGCCTGATGTTGGGATAACCACAAACACAAAGGATGCCCCAACATAACACAAGACCATGAGGATCTTGGTGGGTACTACGTGGAACAACCAAGAAGACAAGATCATAGAAAACAAAGATACATCCCTATGTTTACCTATCAAAGCACACCATAATATGATGGATTGTGGTGACCCTGAAAAAGTGTAATAGGAAGCTCAAATGATAAAAAAGCCTAAAAGCACCAAAAGATCAAAACGAATTTAAAATGTCCTTTTACATAGGATCGGTAGGTGGATGGGATTGATGCGGTTTGATTTAGGAAGGATACATCCTATTAAGACTAAGGATGGAGGATAGATTAGGTGATTGACATGACTCAGGATACTCGAAACTGATTAGACCTTGTGATACTAATGGATTTTGTTTATTAGGGACTAGCTGAATGGGGACATACTTGATGACACGACATGAAACCAAGACACACCCTAAAGACCTAAGGGATTGAGGGCTGATCAAAGATTAGCCTTGCCTACGTGAAAGTGTAGAGCCCTTGTAGTTCGATAAAATACTGACGATTGACCATGGATAAAAGTGGAAAGAGGAAAATGGAGACCTCGATGGATGAAAAAGGCCAGATCAAGAAATTCCTTGGGGGCTGATCAAATGATTGACCTTGCCTACGTGAAAGCATATGGGCAACATAGTTCGAAAAAATGGATGAAAGATGACATGCGACCTAATGATGACCAACACGATGAAAGACCCTAGATGAGGACACAAGACCGAAAACAACACCAATGTACAGGCGATGAAAAGCTCAGATTCAAGATACAAGCTTAGGATTTAGGATAGCCAATCTAAATCATCCAATTCTCAATAAAAATATACCAAGTGAAGGGTGATAGGATATCAATGGAGGGATGGGAATGATAGGATATAAGGATAGGGTGCAGAGATAAGATATGTTGATAGGACGGATGGAAGCATAAGGAAAATAGGACACAAGGTAGATAATGATTAATCCCTCTATGAATGGTGCATGTTTCCAGGTTTTCACCAAATGTACTTATCCAAGGTGCCACCAAGGGGGGTTTTCACCATAAGACAGATTATTTCTCTTTACTTTTTTTTTGGATTTTTGCTAATTTTTTACTTTTTTTAGACTTTTCTAGGTAGGATAACCTAGCTGGCCTAGGTGTAGAACCACTTTAGGTGCATGATGTTGATAGAATCTTCCAAGGGTTCCCCCTTAGGTGTTGCAAGAAAATATGCCCTACAACCATATTTTGCTGTGACAACATATGGACCCAACCAATTTGCTTCAAACTTTCCTTTCTTTTCCCGATCCTGTTGGGTACGCAGATTCTCTTTCAAGACCAGATCATCAATGTTGAATTGGCGGGGACAAAATTTCTTGTTGTAATTTCACCTAAGATGGTGTTGATATGCTTGGAGATAATTGTAGGCTTTGATGTGTTTTTCATCCAGGAGTTCCAGTTGACTTAACCGTGCGACTCGAGCATCTTCATCACTAATGAGATTCTTTAGAGAGATTCAAAGTGATGGGATCTCGACCTCAATCAACAAGATGGCATCGACACTATAAATAAGGGATTATGGGGTAGCACCAGTGGGAGTGCGGATGGATGTGCAGTATGCCCAAAGGGTGAGATTGAGATGGAGATGCCAATCTCGACCAATGTTATTAACAACCTTTTTGAGGATTTTGATAAGAGTTTTGTTGGTCGCTTTAGCTTGGCCATTACCTTGAGGGTAATAGAGGGTCAACCAACGATGTTGGATATGGTATGTCTCGCAAAGGCATTTCATACACTGGTTTTTGAAGGGCTTGCCATTATTGATGATGATGGTCGAGGGGATACCATATCTGCAGAGGATATGGAAAAGGATGAATTTGAAAATCTGAATACTAGTGATTTAGGAGAGTGGAATTGCTTCCACCTACTTAGTGAATTCTTCAGTGGTGGTGATGATGAAGGTGTGACCATCGGATGATGGAGGGTAAATCTTGTTGATTAAGTCAAAACCCCATTGCGAAAAATGCCACGATGCAATGATAGGCTACAAATCTTGTGCAAGAGCATGGATTAAATCTGCATGTTGTTGACAGGGTACACACTTCTTCACAAACTCACAAGCGTCATGCTCCATAGTGGACCAATAGTATCCTGCTCTTAGAATCCTCTTTTCTAAGGCC